>OY744524.1:79069667-79072167 GCA_963556195.1 Sepiola atlantica | reverse complement strand
CGTGCCAGTAAGTATACCTTGGAGCGTTTTAAGATTCTTCATAGAGCGGATTCCAAAAACTATTAAAAAATGCTGGAATCTCTCTCCATCGCTATACGTAAACCTTCTTTGTGCCGGAAGAAAGAGTTTGTAAAAAGTCTAACTCTCTTTAAGGAACTTTGACCTCACTCCCACGTATGTTTTATCCTACGATGTGCCGTTTTAAACGACTATTGAATTACATTTATTTTAATCGTGCTTTAGTATTTGCTGGCACTCCAATTCCCTTCTTATCTCTTCATTCTCGTTACTATATTTGCTTTATTATACTAACGGTATCTTCTGATGAGATAATCGTCGGAAGAACTCTTAAGAGTCTTCCGTGAATCACTTTCAAAATCACATATATATGCACATATATACACACATGTATATATACATATATACACATATATATACATATATATACATATATATATTTATACATATATATATATACATATATATATATATTTATACATATATATATACATATATATATACATATATACATATATATATATATATACATATATATATACATATATATATACATATATATACACATATATACATATATATATATACATATATATACATATATATATACATGTATATATATACATGTATATATATATATATACATATATATATATATATATATATCCACACAAACACATATATAAAGAGGGGATAGGGAATAGAGAGAGAGAGAGGGATGTAGATACTTCTACAAAAGAATACCCGTCATATTAAAGAATGTTAGACGTAATAATTTTTATTCACTTTCTACAAGAAATACAATGTTATTTTTTTATATTTTTCATCTTACAGATCTCGGGAAAAATATAAATATTTATGTTTCTGTTAGTTCTTTAATCCTTCGAATTGCTGCTGAAATTGTAGATAAATGAGATAAGACAGACGAAAATAATGAAATAAATACGTTTTTATTTCAGGGATTTTTAAACTTTACTTTGTATTTCAGTTAAATAGTTGCCATTCTCTGTCTCACTGTCTCTCATTATCTTTTTTTCTCTATCTATCTATCTATCCTTCTTTTTTTTAATCTCTCTCCCCCCTTTCTCTCTCTCTCTCTCTCTCCCTCTATCAGTGTGTGTTTTTTCATAGTAAGTCAGTGTTTGAAGCAAATATTTCTTTGAAATATGTGGCTTAATGAAGCGTAACACTTCCAGTAGGCAATTTATCATTACTGATTATGGAAAATATACTACTAGTTAAATATGTGTTTAAAACTTTCTTGGAACAAATTATTTTATTTATATTCACCCAAAACAAGCCATAGCTCCACTGAGAATTAGGGGTGTTGTGCAGTAAAATGTTTGTTCATATCATATTTTAATTTTTGTCATGTGTGTAAAGTCGGGTAAACAGGGAGAATAGATTTAATTCCTAACGCAAGCCAACAGTGTTAACTAAAGAACTCTCCTCTTTTCTTATTTTGTTTCTTTTCTTACCGGTAAGAAAACAGAAAACAAGCACCCCTATATATGCTCTGGAGAGTCTGCCCCTTTGGCCGGTTTGTGAAATAATAAAAAATAATATTAATTTTAGTACGCGATTTTTAAA
Source organism: Sepiola atlantica (assembly GCA_963556195.1). Lineage (NCBI taxonomy): Eukaryota > Metazoa > Mollusca > Cephalopoda > Sepiida > Sepiolidae > Sepiola > Sepiola atlantica. Next base: position 79,070,559 of record OY744524.1, on the reverse strand, counting down.
AACTCTGTTTACACCTCATAGAAGGCTTGAAGAATGGATTTGTTTCAGAAGATTTCCAACAGACTATACTCAAACAAACAGAAAAAAACTGAAATTAAGATTAACTTTACTTTGCTTTTAAATCGTCCAATAAATTTGGCACGAAATTGTAAGTGGCAGACACGTTTATTAATTTTATTTTTATTCTCATTTTTTTATTCAGTATTATTATACTTCTTTTGCAACTTGTGCGCTTATGATTTCTGATGAATGATAACACCTATATAGATATAAATATATATATATATACATATATATGTTTATATAAATAAATATATATATATAAAAATATATATAAATATATATATATATAAATATATATATATATATATATAAATATGAATATAAATATATATATATATATATATATATAAATATAAATATATATATATAAATATAAATATATATATATACATATACATATATATCAAAATATAAATATATATAAATATAAATTATATAAATATAAATATATAAATATACATATATATATATAAATATACATATATATAAATATACATATATATATACATATATATATATATATATAAATATATATATATACATATATATATATATATATATATATATATATATATATATATATATACATATAGATACATAACTCATAACCCAAAATTATAAATATGTTACACTGTCAAAGGAGGTCCACAGACTTCTATACAATTTCACATATTTGCAATAATAAAATACAAAACGCATTAAGTTGGCCACATTATTCATTTTAAACAAAATAATAATTAACAGAACATACGTTTACTTTTCCAGAGAAGTTCACACACCTCCCTAGAATCCACCTAACCTTTTTAAAAGATAGTAATATGGCACATAA
>OY744524.1:79059667-79064667 GCA_963556195.1 Sepiola atlantica | reverse complement strand
ATCTGTATTTTTTTAATTATCCGGACTAACGTTGTCATCTTAGTTGTTATGGTCACAACGTTTCGGCCGATGAAAACTATGACCTTCTTTAGGTGCGTCTCGTCGTACTCGGGAATCTGTACCAAAAAATTAAACGTAACACGTTATTTTATACACACGGATAGTTTGCTCTCATTCTGTCAGTCATGACCGGGTAGAATGTTTACGTAATTCGTAAGTTTATTCTTAATATCCATCCAACGTGCGGAAGGTACTCGTTCGTGAGATGCTCTTTGCCAATAATGCAGCAATGACGGCACACTCTGAAGAAGCATTGCAGCGACTAATCAGCTACTGTGCATCCGCATGCACAGAGTTTAGGTGCACCTTCAACCTAAAGAAGACTGTCGCTAAGAACTGACCAACTTAGCACTTATATCCGTTGCGCTAGGAGTCGATGGGGACTAGTTCTGATAATACGCACATGAAAAAGATCGGAGGCTACATCGGTTGAAACGTTATGAGAACAACATGTTAGATTAGACCAGTAGTATTAATAATAATACAAATCATGCACACAATTTTTATAGTGTAACGCCTTTTAATATGTATGTATCTGCGCGGGTCGATCAGTATATTGCTTACTGGACCAGTACTTGTCTAGTTTGCTTTTAAAGTCAATTTTGTATTTTGCATTTACAACTGAATTGGGAAGCTCATTCCAGTTGTTCACTACTCGAAGTCCAAACGAATGCTTCCTAGTGTTGAGTCTGCTGTGCTTATTGGACAGTTTGAAGTGGTTTCCTCTTGTCCTGGAATTGGTATTGAGTGGTAGAAGTTGTTTTTGGTTTTTGGTTGATGTTGACCTTGCCTGTTAATATCTTGTACACTTCTATCATATCACCTCTTTCACGTCGGTAGTGCATTGACGGTAGTCTCATCTCTTTGAGCCTCTCCTTATATGGCAGGTCTTTGATTGAGGAACACAACTTTGTTGCTCTTCGCTGAACTCTTTCGATTTTGTCGTTATCTCCGGCATATTAGTGGATTCTTGCGGCCTTTCCATATTCCAATATTGGCCTGACCATGGTTGTGTATAATTTCTTTATGATGATCTTGTCACGACTAACAAACGTTCTTCTAATCAGTCCTAAAATATGATTCGCTTTGTTGAGGCATCAGCAACATGTTGGTGAAGTTTATTGTCGATGTGCAATCCGAGGTCTTTTTCGTTTTCGGATTCCTTTAGTTCTTTTATTTCTTCATTACTGTCCTTCATTGTGTATGGTGTTCTGTTGTTACCATGCCCGAAATGCATTACATTACACTTGCCTGCATTGAACAGTAATTGCCACTCCTCCGACCACTTAGATACTTTGTCCATATCACTTTGTATTGATGATGTGTCTTCTGTTGTGGTAGCCTTGTCGTACATTTTTGTATCGTCAGCAAAAATACGCACAACATTATTGATAGCATCTTGTGGGTCATTGATAAATATAACAAAGAGTATCGACCCGAGAACGCTTCCCTGGGAAATCCCACTGGTGACATCAGCCCAGTTGGATACGTGGCCATTTACAGATACGCGTTGGATGCGGTTCTGTAGGAAGCTGCTTATCCATGTCTTAGCTTTGCCTTTAATACTATAGCTCTCAATTTTGGAGACCAGCCTCTTGTACGGCACTGTGTCGAAGGCTTTTTTGAAGTCCAAGTAGACAACGTCTACAGGGTCCCCTCGATCCAGCACTTCGGTCCACTCATCAAGGCAAGTTTTTAGTTGCGTCATACAGGATCTACCTGGAAAAATCCATGTTGTTCATCACAGAATAAGTTGTTGCTGACGAAATGTGTCATTAATTTCTCCCTTATTATGCTTTCCAATACTTTGCACAGTACTGAAGTTAAACTCACTGGTCGGTTGTTGCCTGGCATATTTCTATCCCATCTATTTGAAAATAGGTGTAATCTGACCCTGTTTCCATTGACTTGGTAGTTCTCCTGATTCTACAGACCTACTAAAGATTGTCAAGAGGGATTTAGTGATGTGGGAGGCAATCTCCTTAATGACTCTTGGGTGCAGTCCATCTGGTCCGGATGACTTACTAACTTTAAGCTTTCTAAATTGTTTCTCAATATCTTTATTGTCACGTCTATGGTAGATAGCTCGACATTGCATTTGTCTGTAATTGTGGGCATGTTTTCCAGATTTTCTTGTATGATTTTCTGCAGAAGAAGACATTCAGAACGTCAGCCTTAGATTCGTCGTCAGAGTGCATGCTACCATTGCAATCTTTTAAATCGCTAACCGCACTCTTCACTGTGGTATCTGGTGGTGATGTATTTCCAGAATGCCTTTGGATTTGTCTTCGCCTCATAGGCCAGTGATTCCTCGAAAGATATCCTGAGATTTATGGTGTAGTTTCGAAGGTTTAGTCGCCAATGATGATGTTTGGGCTATTGGTTACATCTTGACTGATGGTGTTTGACTTTTGTAAGGCTGATTGTCACGCTTAAACTCTGCATGCGCGTTCGCAGCAGCTGTTTAGTCGCTGCGATGCTTCTTCAGAGTTCCGTCAGTACTGCATTATTGGCAAAGAGCATCTCACGAACGACTACCTTACGCACGTTCGTCTTTGCTCGGGCTAGGTTAAAGAGAATGGCATTCTTCTGGCATGTAGGAACACCCCCGAGCTCCCATTCTTTCACTTTTTGAAGTCGAGCGACAACAGCAGACATAATAAAGTGGCAAAGAGTGTTAGAGTGAGTACGCTCTTCCGCTTCACATCGCTCGTTACTGGGAAAGCGTCTGACAAAGAATCTACGTACGCAAGGTGCCCTTCATATCCTCATGAAAAACAGTGATCAATTTCACGAGCCTAGGGGCCCCAATATTCTGTAGCAGAATGAAAAGTATCGTCCTGCTTACAAGGTCAAAGGCCTTGGTTAGATTGATAAAGCCATTATACATCGGCTGTCTCTGTTCATCACGTTTTTTTGTTGATCTGTCTGCTCTAAATCCATGCAAGCAATTGCCTCATGTTGAAGACAACACGGACCAATACTTTTTTAAACTACACTGACAAGAATAATCTACGGTAATTGTTGCAGTGGCTGAATCATCCTTTATTTAAGAGTGATAATGATTGCATCACGCATCTCATGAAGATGTCACATACCTCTACTATTCCCCTCGGAAGCTAAACTCTTCAAACGTATCGACAAGGCGGCAACAGTCATAGCTCGTTTAGCAAAGAGAGTATGAGACAATAAGATGTCGACCACCCATACCAAGATGAAGGTGTACCGGGCCTGCGTTCTCAGCACATCGATCTACGGTAGTGGATTATTGGATCACTACTAACGCAAAAAGAAAAAGTTCAACACCGTCCACCTAAGCAACTTCAGAACATTCCTGGGAAACACCTAGAAGAGCAACGTCTGAGATAAGAGCCTCATTTATCAGGCAGACATCCGAAGTATGTTCGCTCATCTCATCCAACGATTATTTGACGATGGGAAGACCACTTTCTGTCAGCTGCTTTTAAATAGGATGAAACTCTCGCTGAGTTGTTAGCAACGGCCGTGTTGGCTAAGATGTTGGAATTTAAGTTTGACATATAACATGTGTTCCATAGTTCGAGTGTGGCGACGGATGTGAGTAATTTTTTTCTACTCTGACGATTTCTGTAAGGATAAAAGTTATACGCATGTAGAGGAAAACAAATAGTTATCATTATATATATATATATATATATATATATATATATATATATATATATATATTAATAATAATAATGGCGAGGTAGCACTAATTACCAAGGACGGGGAGGCCTATAATACTAAAGCGAGAAATAAAGTATTCCTTCCTTACTTTAGGGTCTGAAAATTTAAAGTAACATATTCAACCTTTCTAAGTATTCCTTATCAGATACTGAAAGAATTGTCCTCTCACGTGGTCTTGATTTCGGCATTCCTCCTTCACGTATCAATAAAGAAGAGGTCTTTGCTGAATTTGAGTTGCTGTATTTACAGCTTAAGCGGCATTTACCATCTTCATCAGAGGATGAAGCATGGCTCAGGGCACGTCTTGTCGACCTTGCACACAGTTTCGTGGACAGGTCTATTGAGTCGAAGTCTTTTGTGTGGCGGGATAACCACTTTAAGGCTATCAAAGTACTTAAGTTTGATAAGGACATCTATATTACCAAACCTGACAAGGGTTCAGGAGTGGTTATTCTCGACCACGTCGACTACATTAAAAACATGAATAATATACTTTGTGATAGTAATAAATTTGAATATTTAGGTAATGCCAATACAAATGACAAGACAGCTAAGACTGAAACCAAACTGCAATGCCACTTCCTTAAATTACACAATAAAAGATGGCTTACTAAAGAGATTTACGACAGAATACATCCTGTAGGATCTCAACTTCCCAGGATGTATGGATTACCCAAAGTCCATAAGGACAATGTCTCTATAAGACCCATTTTATCTATGGTGGGCTCATCCCAGCATGAGTTGGCTAAATGGTTAGCTGAAATCTTCGCACCTGTCTTAGAGAAATATCCTGGATACTGCATTCCCGACTCCTTTCGGTTTGCAGGTTTTATTCGTGAGCTTAAGTGTGTTTCTGACACGGAATACATATGCCCTTTTGATATATCCAGTCTATTTACTTATGTGCCTCTTGATGAGACTGTCGAGATCTGTGCCGATAGTCTTTATCGTAAGCCACCATTTCCAGAAAATATATTTCTTGAACTTATGGATTTGGCGACTAAGTCGGTTGAATTTAGTTTCAATGGGGATATGTATCGCCAAATTGATGGGGTGGCAATGGGCAGTCCATTTATCAAGGTCATTTAATGATAAGGGTTAATTGGTATGTCAGCTGGAGAGTGAGACAACACTGTGATAATTAGTAACAATGATTTGAACAGTGGAGAATCTGATTATTTTAGATTTACGTTAGACGTTAAAACTACTATGTTTTAGTAAGTTGGGAAGCAGGT
>OY744524.1:79052167-79057167 GCA_963556195.1 Sepiola atlantica | reverse complement strand
GTTCAAACGTATGCTCATTTTAGTTGTTTTTTTACGGCATATCAACATATTTCGACGTATTCCATAGTGAATATAGTTATTTTATTAAAATTTCTTTGCTTCAAGTATTTAACATCATAAAATATTTAATAGATTTTATTTTATATCCGTATCGTTCAGAGATTAATGGTGTTGAGTAGTCATAAATTTTATCAAAATGTGTAATTGATCATTTCTATTCACCCAACAGATGAATTTCTTACCGATACTACCACAGTCAAAATTGGCGCAATGACAAGAAAGGGGTAAGCCAACACTTCTCAAACCCTCCAAACTGGGGACATAGTCATAGCATCTACCTATATCTACCCATTTGTCTCTCATAGACACAACCTCTCTCTTTCTCGGTCACTATCTCACTGTCTCTGTATCTGAATCTGGCTATCTCTATCTCCCTCTGTATATATATATATATATATATATATATATATATATATATATATATGGTATGAAAAATAAACTTCGGAAAATCGGAACAGAACCGATTCAAGAAAGTTATTCTTGCATAAAGAGTTCGATATCCTTTCAGATAGAGCTTTGAAACAAAATAAAATGTTCACGGTCGCCCAGATGATCAGAAGCGTATTATGTATCTTTATACACTAAAATCAAAGTCCAATGTATATACATACACGTGGACTTATATTCAAGTGTATGAGAACATATAATACAATTTTGAAGATCAGATCTATCATGCAACTGCAGTCAAGTGTTTAGCTATTTGAAAATATTTATTTTCATAGTTTTTTGGGAGGAAACTGAACTCGAACCTGGCACACGTAACCCACAGTTCGTTCTTGTATATGATATACCACTTCCACACGTGCATACATACACGCGTATAGTTTTTCCTGATATAGTTATATATTTGCTTTCAGATCTGACGATAATGCAAACATACTTCAGTGATGAAATGTAAGTCACAAATAAAAATTGTCTTGTAAGAATGAAAAGTGATTTTCAAATAGTAATTCAAGCTCAATTCAGAATGCAACTGAAAATAACAAAAGCATCTAGAAAGAATTCAATGAAAACTACACTATGAACTATTCGTCATTAGTACATTGATTTTTAATTGAAGATACTATTTTCGGACGCCTCGACGAACAACGGTTCAAGAACCCGCTGAAGTCAACTGTATTCAAACATCGTTCAACGAGGTAGCAGCGACAGCAGGGAATCTTATTTATAAGACTCTCGATTGGGCAACGCTCAAATCAACAGTTTTTTTTAAAACCTAACCACAACCCTGAGAATAATTTCAGCTAAATTACGGGGTCATACAAAAACCAAAACGCAGTTTTCTTTCTCCTTTTTGTGGGTTTCCTTTCAGACGCTAAACACGTGCGTATTGTCACAAATCCTGTCTATTCTTGTAGGATCGAACGCCTTCGATAGACGTAACGATATATTTGCAGAATACTGTACCCGCATCGACGGCACACACATACTCACTCACTGCGAACACATAGACGAGCTAATATATACAGACAGCTGCACTGCTTACCAAATTTACGCAGACGGTCACACGCAAACACCGTCAGCCGAAACACATATATGACTACTCGATTTCTTCTCACACACTTAACAACTACTTGGAACATGTTCATAGCCATAAAGTAGGGTATATACTGAACACGCTTGTTGCACACATGCACTCCCATTGATTCAGCACACAAAAAGCAATAACCGTAAACTCGCGCATGACAAGAAATTGAGACGATTGATAGACTCATGTATAATTTCACGAACAAAAATTTTTTTTTTTATTATCTACGGTATAACAGCTCGTAGTATCCTCGTAGAATAATCCATTGATTAAATTCGATACGGGATGAATTTAATCATATCCCATGTGCTTTTTCTTCCCCACGTGTTTTTAATTTTCTCCACATTCGTTTATTTCGGTTAGTTTTTGACCGACAATATTTGGCAGGTGTTATTTCATTACTATTATCACGTGGAGTCTCTGAGTTTGAATTAGTTTTTGTTTTTTTCTCAATATCTCAGAGAATAAAATATATTGACTCTACCAATATTTCCTCCGGTTATTTTTTTAAATATGTGTCGTCTGTACCGTTTCAAGCTGATTACATAGCTAGCCTCGTCATGTTTATTATTATAATTCTGTTCGCAGGTGTTTTACCATTTTTAAATATTTGTTTACCTAGTGTGTTTTTTTGGGGGTGGAGGTAGACGTGAAGTCGAACCCTGCATGCCAACTCCACAGTTCGCCATTATTTTGTAGAGTTACTGTACTCACCTATGATATGGTATATTATTTGACCTCCCTGTCCACGGAGTCTACATTTTCTGTTCCGTCCACCTTACCTTTTACGTAGATCACGTTGTTTGTGCGGCTGTCCGTAGCGCTTCAGCTGGCCTTTTTTACGTGTCTTTTTCTGCAGAGTTGTCCATGTTTAATGATGCGCATTTGTTTGCCCCACTTATAAATTATCTATATAGTAAACATAATTACCATGATTATTACTAACTTGGAGAACGTACACAAGATGTTTCCAATAATTTCTCTCTGATAAAAGTCCGTATTTTTTATTTGGAATCAAAATGATTACAAATCACTCCATATTTTGAGTCTTATCTGTTCCATTCCGTTATTGTTGTAATTCGTGTAGTGTTATCGTGACAGCGTTTAAAGAGTGTTTTTTTCGTGGATAACTACCAGTGCATTCTTTGGTAATCTAGTGACAAATCCATCGCAAAATTCCATTACGGTGTCTACTATATCAGTCGAAATTAGGATTGTGTTATCTCTCCCCGGTCTTTCAATCCTCTTAGTTTTTTTCACTGCCATTGATTTTTTTTCAGTATAGTTTAGTGGGAAAAATACTGTCAGGGTATAGTATATTTATTACATATTGACACGATTAATTTCAGGACAATTTTGCCCTTCTATATAACTACGATCTATATTGCTCGTTCTGTTTTGACTTTATGACAATTAATTTTAAAATAATTATTACTGATATTTTTATAGTAGTACTAGTAGTTGTAGTATAGATATTAGTAATATTATTAGTAGTAGTTGTAGCATTGATATACTTTTGTATTTCTTACACACTGATTGTCACATGAGTCATTACCGGTGAGTGCAACTATGTAGAATTCCTAGAGTCTTAGAGACAATATTATTCCCAAGATGCCAGTGATTCTTTCGATCAACATAAAAAATTAATTGCGTTCTCGTCAGGCGAAGATTAAATTCTATATAAAAACGGTCGTTGGATTTTTCTAATAATAACGCTCCTTCGGATTTTCGATCTCTCCGTGCTCAATAAACCGGATGTCTGGATAGTGCGTTCCCTTCTGAGTCTTTCTATCTTCTCGGACAATTCGCAACATTTTCTTTGGTAGCAACCGATATTGCAGAACTGTGTTTATTTTAATATTTTATTGTGTATATGCTATTTTTTCTTTCGTTTTTCTTGGCTTCGTTTTCGTATGTTTCATCTATATTTCTAGTTGCTTTGACATAGTGCTATCTTGTGCGAACTTCTCTGTGGTTGGTTCCTGTTGTTTGATTATCTGGTTCGGTACACACGCTGAAGCGGGTTTCTACATAGTTCGGCTGTTTTTATCGATGCCATAGCCTGTGAAGACATTCTTTAATTTAAATTTGTTTTAGTTTACTTTCAGTTAATTTGGTACTGTCCCTATACTTATATAATTATTTGTATTACTGGTGTTCCTGTATATTTAGTATTTCCCTCAGCTCTTCGGTTACGTCCATGTATTCGTTTAGTTTTTCTATCTCCTTCAACGTCATCTTGCGATCTGCTGTGCCTTCAACATCTATTAATTAGCTGTGGATTTCTTTCTTGTAATTATGTCTAATAAACTTGCTTGGATAAGCCTCTCTGTTTGTGTTTCCTTGCCCGAGCAGATATGATGCTTTTCATTTCTAAATACTCGCACATGTTTGTGACTAAACAATCTTTCTACATGGTCAAAGTGCAGTAATTCCGAGTATGCTATCATTCTAATCCTGCCATGTCTATAACTTTGGGGGCTAATTTGCTGTTTCAAAATATGATGTAGATTACCGTGTTTTCTCTTTGTCTACAGCCTTTACTGTTTACCGGGAGCGTTGCTGTCTTGAGCTATATGTAGTTCGCTCGCGATTTTTTGGTGCGCTGTCAGTAACAATTCCGTTCCTCTATTAAAGTGCCCTCTTTCTAGACATATTCATGTTTTCCCATAACGATTTGTTTGAGTTTTCTTCTAAATACTTAATCTTTCTGTTTCGTTTTTCACTTTATATTTCTCGTTGTTCTTTTTTCTACATTTCCCTTCTCTTTGTATTGTTTCGCTTGCCCATACTTTTGGTGGCTGTTTTTCAAATTCAGAGTAGTATTAATTGTAATATGTGATTAAATAGCACTTTCGGATTATTATCATTTAAGACATGATTCTAGAGAAGTTGAATGGTAATAAAAGTAATTAAGTCAGATTACTCAAAACAACAGCACCCCCCGTCCAATCTTAAGAAACAAAACAAAAAACACACCTGAAGGAAATCCGGAGTAATAAGACAAATAGCACGGTGATGATGATGTTAAAACTATAAGACATAACATGTTAGACCCAAAGAAAAAAGCCCAGCAAAAAACTCAGTGAAAACTCGATCGGAGAAAATTAATTCAGAACACTGTAATATGTTTAAATTGTTACATCTAATTCATCGTTCGAAGTTAATGAGTTTAAACTCAAAGAAAATCTTCCATTTTCGGCACATCGATCAAGAATTTAATCGTTATCGTTTGGTATTACAATATAATAAAGGGAAATAACAAAGAAGTAAGAAATGTTACATAATATTGAAAATATGTTTAGTGGAAGAGACCTAACGATGTAATCTAATTTAATTGGTAGAACAAATGAATATGTCTAGAGAATAAAATACTATATATATATAAAATATATATATACACTATGTATAT
>OY744524.1:79034667-79047167 GCA_963556195.1 Sepiola atlantica | reverse complement strand
ACTACATAAGTGTGTGCCTCAACTATTATTAAGCGTACGATCGTTTCCAATACGGTTTGGAAATATTTTATTTTTCATTATATTTTTGATGATTCTAAAATGTCTCTTTGTCATATAAACATACATAACTGTATATACATATATGCTTGGGTATCTAATTTTACACATATATACTCCATAACACATCAAAATATAACTAGTTATTTCTAATTCTCGATCCTTATGCACCCTATATTTTCAATAACACACATAATAACACCTCCCACTAATTGTGTTGCATATACCTCGCTCCGGAAGGAGGTCTAATGTCTCGTAATTAACAATCAAATAAAAAACTTACGCTCAAAATGCAAATCACTAATCACTACAACACAATTAAATCCTACCTAGTGTATCCAATATATATATATATATATATATATATATATAAACACAGCATGAAGATGCTTTCCCCAAATGAAATTGAAAGAACTAGCGAAAAGGAAAGAAACATACGGAACTTACATACATTAATTTGACAGAAATACTAAACGGACTAATCGCAAAATTAATAAAAGAAGTCTGATAAAGCAACAATATTCAGTTTGCTTAACACACACACACACACATATATATATATATATATATATATATATATATATATATATATATATATATATATATATATATGTGGGGGGGTATGTGTAGTTAGTTAAGATCAAACAAATTTGGACATTGTTGTAAGAATTGAAAATCAACTATTATTAAGCGTACGATCGTTTCCAATACTTTTTGGAAATATTTTATTTTTTATTATATTTTCGATGATATCAAAATGTCTCTCCGTTATATAAACATACATAACTTGATATATATATATATATATATATATATATATATATATATATATCTAATGTGTTGTATGTTTATATGTTTATATATTTGTCTGTACAGAATTCACTCTTAAACGACTAAAGTATCTGTGATTTTTTTAACACATAAGACATAATAGATTCAAATGTGCGCTATATTTAGTTTTACACAAGAGAGGATTCAAACGGAGGTGACACCTCTTTGTGAAAATTCAAACACCTCCCAATGTTGTTAATAACAGACGTAGATAAAAAAAATATTCCAGAAATTTAAGTTTCTTTAACAAAATAAAGGATTTTTGCGGATATCATGTAGACACAACTTCCATTTTTGAATTAAAATATTCAAGAGTTATTCAGATCTCTCTCGACTTCTTAATGAATAGCCGCCGTTTTTGCTTTTTAGATGATAATTTACTATCGATTTTTAAACAATGCGCGTTCGTGCGTTTGTACGCGTCTCTGCTACTGAGCCAAATATGACTTTCTTATCGGGGTTCGGACCGTAGTATTGTCTTCTCCCATACTGACGATTTCAAGTCTTGCATTAATACACGTCCATATGGGTTTATTTTTTAAATAATATTTATTTGTAAATAATTATATATATATATATATATATATATATATATATATATATATATATATATATTCTAGGTAAATTTATGTCCGCGTGGTAAAATTCAGCGAATTTTTATTTACTGTGTGTACATAATTGTGATCAATGATAATATAACCATTTATTAAGTAGAAAACTTGTTATATATACAAATATTGTGGGCCACTCATTTCAGTAAAAGCTGTGAGTCCGCTATACCTCATCCAAACCTTCACATTAAATAGATAGAAACTTCGATCTTCGCATCCATTTAAAACAGAGACCTGAGGAGATCTACGTTTTACAGCTGTGACCGATATATGTCTGCAAATAGGTAGCCAAGAAATGTTTGTATAATAAAAAAGTTCATATGTAATATGTATGCGAGTGAAATCTTACTTTAAAAATAAAATTCGACAAATTACTGCGTCTCAGCGACTTGGCAACGTTGGTTGTAACTTCAGTGAACCGAATGAAACAACAGCCTTTTAGCGACTATAGACTCGAAAAGGAATAATTGGAAAGCTTTCTAAACGGAGACTTGAGTAATTTTAGTATAACCTCAATTTTACTCGAAATGAATGGCCTCGCCTTTAGGGCAATTTTCTCCTAGAGCATCTATTTCTCTAGTGGATAAATATACAGAATGGAATTTGAAAAGGATAGATGGATAGACGGAAAGAGAGTGGGTAGAGGGAAAGACAGGAGAGAGAGAGGAAGATATATAGATAATAATCAAATATAGAATTCTCCTCGAAGCGACAAAAGGTATTCCTATAATTAAAGAGTGTCTTGTTCGGCCATTAAAGCCCCGATGGTACTTGTCCGACTTCAAACAGCGAAGAGTTCCACTAATATTCATGGCGGTGTCTATCGACGTTGCCGACTTTAGAACCTCATTTTTGATTCCATTTTCGCGTCTACTATAACTTTCAATTGCATCTACGTCACTTTGTTACTTGCGAACACGGACTTTTGTCTCGCATCCCCTCCTTGGGAGTTTTTATTTCATTTCATGCTATTCTATCAGGCATTGTGGCTAAGAGTAGTTGAGTAGAAGTGTAGAGGACGAGGAAAGAAAGAAAAATGTCGGGTTGGAAGAGGTCAGATAGGTAATATGTCTTCTTCGTTCAGGTATTCTTTTCACTTCGCGGTAATGGCGTGTTGGATAAAAATGGTATTTTTCTTTCTTTTACTGAGTTTTGAGAGCAATTTTCCAGAGGCTGAGTCCGTTCTGGGCGAAGGGTGGACACTTTGTTAAAAACAGTCATGCCAAACGCGTCAGTTGTATAGAGACATTGGCAAGCATAATAACAAACTAAGTAAGTTTTACACATACACATATACATGCATATACATGCATATATATATATATATACATATATATATATATATATATATATATATATATATATGCATATATATATATATATATGTATATATATATATATATGCATATATATATATATATATATGTATATATATATATATATATATATATATATATATATATATATATATATGTGTGGGGGGGTGTATGTGTGTGTATTTCTTGAGCACGAACTTTTATTTTATCGTGTAAATATATATTATAGAATCTAAGCCATATAAAACCTTTTACATATGTATCACTCTATTCTAATCTCTTTTAATATATACAGACGTATGCACTTATATATATATATGTATATATATATATATATATATATATATATATATATATATATATATATATATACGTTAAAGCTTTTGTAAGTAGTTTTTGTTGGGCGGTATATATAGAACGGTAGGTTAGTCGAAGTTCTTATCAATAAATGTGATTTATATTATGCACCCTTCACTGAAGAACACATTGAGAAATATGAGTGAAATATAAACATCCGATCTGCACGAATATTCAAGTATTAATATAGTTATATGCTTTATATTTGCACAATCAATAGTAACACTTTTGAATTATGTTTTCTATCATAAAAGCGCTTCCTCCTTTTCTTACAGCATTCTATTTGTATCATTATTTCATTTGTGAGCGATTACCTCCTTATTCTCGATATAGGTTTGTGTTGGTTATATTAAGTTACATCTATTTGGTGTGTAGTATATTGTTACTTAAAATAAAAAGGGCTAATATTCCCAGAATACTGACCAGGTCGCCGATGTTTGTTCTGATCCTACACTTGCCGATAAGATCTTTTTTTAGGAGAGTGTGTGTTAGAGTATGACAACAGCAAACCCAAGCTTATTTTACCTGTCAGAGGGATAGTGTTTATTTATCATATATATATATATATATATATATATATATATATATATATATATATATACATATATATATATATATATATATATACATATATATATATATATATAAACACATGTATATATGTATATATATATATACATATATATACATATATATAAACACATATATATATATATATATATATATATATGTATATATATGATGTATATTAATATACATATATATAAAAACATATCTATATATATATATATATATATATATATATATATAATGTGTATATATATGTATATATATATGTATCTATATGTATACATATATATACATATATATACATATATATATACATATATATATACATATATATATAACGTTACACTATCACACACATTGTGCGTGATAGATGTGTATATATATATATATATGTATTCATAAATATATACATATATGACCCCTTGTATTGTGTGTTGGTTGAGTTTAGATGAGGTTAAAATTTGTTTGAGGTTTTTCGGTTGGCGTTTGCTTTTTATTATTTTCGTTGTTTTTAATATGTCGTTTAGTTTGTTGTTATGGTTGAGTAGGGTTAGGTTTCTTGTTATTTCTGAGAATAATTCTGGATTGTTTTTGTGTGTAGAGATGTATGCTAATATTTTTTCTTTGTTTCGTTTTTTGGGGATTCGTAATTGTTCTAATGGAATGTTTTCTGCTAGTTATATACCTTTATGTATTATTTGTAGCGGGTATCCTCTTCTTTTTAAAGTTTTCCGTAGTTCCTCCAGTCGGACAATCCGGAGGTCTTTGTCACTGACTATAGTACACACCCTGCGTGCTAGGGAGTAGGGTATAGATTTTAGGCAGCTTTTGGGGTGATGGCTTCTAAAATGGAGATATTGTTGGGTGTCTGTGGGTTTGTGGTAGATGTCTGTGATTATGTGAGTGTTTTTAATTTTAATCAATACATCTAAGAAGGGTAGTTCTGTTTGACTGTGTTCAATGGTGAATTTTATCTTGGGGTGTAGGTTCTGTAGTATGCTGTGTAATTTATTGATGTTCCCCCATGTGGGTTCCCAGAGAATAAAACAATCATTCAGGTATCTTTTCCAAGATTTTATGAAGAGAGTTTGAATATTCTGTCCATATATTTCTTCTATCTTTTCATATAAGATCTTCTCTAGGTAGGTCAGTGTTAGGGTTACATATGTTGGTGCCATCTTGGTTCCCATTGCTGTACCTAGAATCTGGATGTAGTTTTTGTTATTAAACTCAAAGGAGTTGTTGTTGAGAATAATGTCTATGCTGTCGACGATGAATTGTTTGGTGAATCTGTGGTGTAGTATTTGTGGGTGTTTGTCCATCCAGTGTGATATTGCGTGTTTACCTAAGTCATGGGGAATGTTGCTATATAAGCTGCTGACGTCAAATGTAACTAATTTAGTCCCGGGATTTACTATTTGTGGTAATATATATATATATATATATATATATATATATATATATATATATATATATATATATATACGAGCATTGTCCTAAAAGTAATTGCTTGGAGGCTATTGGTAGACCGATGAGGTTGGTTCATTCGTTGGTTGAATGTGATGTATCGGTGAGATGTTACATAATATTGCATAACATATGTGTTAGGTATCGGTTGAATGTTACATGATAATACATAACATATTGGATGTATCGGTTGAATGTTACATAACAATACTTAACATACGTGATCTGTCGGTTCAATGTTTTATAATAAGACATAAGATATATGATGTATCGGTTGAATGTTACATTAAAATGCATAACATATGTGATGTATCGGTTGAATGTTACATAATAATGCATAACATATTGTATATATATGTAATTGTTATTCCTAAGCAGTCGTAGTTATTGGACGATGTTTAGTAAGCGATGAGGTCGGTTGCTGGGTGTGAGGGTATTAAGTTCATAAAACATAGAACGTCGAGGCCGAAATTGTATTAATGAAAACCTCGTTGTTGAGACTGTAGTAACTAACATTTGTGTTTGACTTCGGCAGCCGTGAGGAAATTGTGAGTTTTGGTTCGAATAATTGAAAAAGAAGTGATATGTAAATGAATGAATGCGAATGATTGTCCATTTACCTGAACTATATTTTTCTCAAAACACATTAAGCTTACGTTATTAAACGAGGCAGCAAAATAATTTCAGATATGATGCATGTTGAGCGAAAAAATAGACAACTGAGTTGAGGCTATACTTTGTTTGGATATGTATTTTATAAACAGTTCTTAATAAATTCCTATTCTGTATGATTTATTTAATATTTGATTCTCCTATTTTTATATATACACAATAGTTTTCTTTGATAATAATACTTTCAATATTAATATCAATTAAACTGATTTCGTTTGATTATTTTGAAATTAAACTGACAACTATTAGTTAAGTTTACGTACGAATACATTTGCGCATATAAAACACTTTGAAATAATTTCTTTTAAAACTTAAACTCAGGAGTGGACGCAATGGCAAAGATAGGTTTTCTTTTAATAATGAAATAGATACGTTTAAACTACATTTTAGTTGTTTTTACTAGATGATCGTACCCACCGTTAAAGATCCCATTAAAAAATACAAGACCCCCTTCCTCCATTCATATTTCTAAATAAAAAAGTAAATTCATGTTTTTAAAAAATCTTTATTCGGATGTTTTTCAAATATTTTTAACTCTTAAATAATAAATGCAAAACACACAGAGTAACCTTTAAAATTACTCAATACCATATACTAGTTATATATGACATATTGACGTTCCGCTTTTTCATTAAATAACAAGCTTTTAATGATGAATTAATTTTCATTTTTATGCTCATACACACTGTTATGCTTCGATTTTGATATGAAACAGACTATGTAAAATTAACTTTTTTAAATTTCTTTCTAATTCCTAAATTTTGAGAATTTACATGTAGCACATTTCCTCAATATTAAAATATATCGAATAGAACATAATCATCTTTTTATATTTTTTCTCTGAATTACTACAATGTGAAATGAAAATTCTTTCTTTCTTTTATATAATTAAATATTTAGCTAGATTAGTTGCTGCCCTAAAAGGGCGGGTAATTTGATTGCGTTGTATATTATATAACAACACACGAATTAAACCAGTGTTTTTTTTTCAGAAAATATATTACGTTAATTTAATATTTACAACATTGATTATTCTATCACGTTTGCGTATATATATATATATATATATATATATATATATATATATATATATATATATATATATACACGCAGGACGTCATTCTCCGTTATAGCATCCAAACACTGTCCAACAACGATTTAGAAATATTGACCTCAAGCATATTCTAGTGACACATCTTCCTTACATATACGCATTCACCAGCATCGCTCTTCCATAAGCCTCGCAGACCAACCTACAAGTGACTTATCTACCATATATCACCCACCTAGGCACCTGGAACTTTAACAGACCCATGTTTCAATTACCCCCAAACAAATATCTTCCTCATCATTACTTAATAGGAGACAACACCGTAAGGATAGGTAACAATGGTTGAAACTGCTTGGAATTTGATTATTTGAGAAGAAACGCTTAACAAGAATTTGTTTACATTGGACTTGAAAACCACCTTTCTGTAGTCAGCTGGGCATCAACCCTGCGGTATTGTATTCCACAGACGAGCAGGTCTGGGAAAGAAGCTTTGTTTAGTTTTGGTACATGGAAGTACAAAATAATCACGTTGACACACCGATTTTGTTAGATCACCGAAGGTAAACAATGTTGAGCCAGATAAGTAACCATTTGGGAATAACAGGCGTGGATGTATGAGGATGTCGACACTTGTCTGCAAGAACTGCAAAGACCTAACGTCGATATCTCCCCCAACCGAGATATGAATGCAACTTGTGAATTTGATATTTTCATGAAACTTCTTGCTTTAGAGGAAATCGGTCCAACCTGCCCATGGTGAATGCCGTACCAGATAAACAGAGGAAGAAAATAAAATGATTTACAGTGGTTGTAGCTAGACGCGTTTTTTTGTTGTTTTACAGGATGTGGGCGATCATGAATTGGAGCTCAATCGATACCTAGCATGAAAATAACGATAGTTTATAGACAGACTAGAAACATCTCTTTTGTCAGAAAGATGCTGAAGAGGACATCCCCACTAGATTTCAAAGTCGGTTTTGTATTTTATCAAGGCATGAAAAGGTGCTCTGAGCGGCACCTGCCCGCATATAGCAACAATATTCTATCTTAAGACGTATTTGACTCTTATGCAGGTAGACAATTGCGTCACGATTAAGATATTTTCTAGAGAAGTAGACTGATCCGACAATGCGGTGCTTTGTTACATTAGGACCACCGCTTAATTTGACCCTGCGTTAGGCTTAGTGTAAAGGTCAGGGTCAAAGTGGTGGTTCGGGTTATGGTCAGCGATAGAGTTAAGATACGGGGTAGGGGTTAGGGTTAGGGTTAAAGTTAGGGTCATGGTCAATGTTGGAGCAGATCTTATTGTAACAAAGTGCCGACACTTTTCCAAGCGATATAAGCAACAGATAAGATGTAAGTCTTCCATTTAAGGTTTGGAGTGAATTTCAGACCTAGAAGCTTATCGAAGCAGGGGTTTTCCTCAAAGGAAAGGCTACTCATGTCAATTTGGTCAAAGTGAGGATCCGAGTGTTAGTGGTGAAAGGAGAGACGCTTGGATTTAGACGTATTAGAAGTAACCGGACACCTTTATCAGATTGCGTCACCACTCCATCACTGTTACTGTTATTAAACATGCATGCACTTCTAAACACTGCACCGAAATGGCACAATAGAAAAGTTACCATAAAAGTATAACACGGCATAGACAGAAATACAGCAGCAGCTAACATATGGGAGAAAAACTCGAAACAAGTTGACCACTTAGACTGAATATAATCGGCAGATTTACAACTATAGCAAAACAATATTCGCGAAAATACGGAATTCATTTTTAATTTAAATAATATGTCTATCATAATTAAACTTGATCAGTATTATTATCATATACATTTAGAAAGAAAACGTTCAAAATACAGTCCTTTCGTAACAGGATGAAGCCAGACCTTTTCACCTACACCCGATAACATGGGCGTAACTATTGCTATGTACTTTTATATCAAACACAATTTACTCATTTCAGAAAAAAAAGATAAACATTCCGTACAGTTCATTCAGTTCTCATTTAGCTCGTTAAACCAACAAACGATTTTAAAGAAAACAGTTCGACTGAGAACGCCTTTTGTCACCTGATTCCCGGTTAAGGCAATTCCATCATTCTACCTGAGACTGACGACTCTATCTAGAATATTACAGGACGGTCAGGCGAAAGAAACCTGGGTATCTCTAGGCGATGTAGTAATCTATAGTAATTAACAAGAATAATAAATATTTGCTTTTGTGTAACTTATGCTTTAGCATTTTTACACATAAAATATGTTTTATTAATAGCTGTCTTTTAGCTTTTATATTTAAGGCTTATACTAACCGTAGTTTTAATTTGTACTTTTCATATTCTAATGTGATTGTAATATCTAAGAGAAAAAGTAAATTCGATAACAGTGAACACTATTAATACATTGAGCAGCTGATGTTCTTTACTCGATACTCAACCCCTGAAGATGAGTTCGAAACGAGCCGAAAGTACTAGGTTAACAAACATGCACGGCAATCTCATAAGGCAGTTCCAATCTCAAATCCGAACACTCATTAGACAACTCGAAAGTATCGAAGAGAAACTATCCAGACATAATCGTCTGCACATTAAACCAAATATGTCTTAAAGAAAAACTGCTGGCCATATACATACATATATATATATATATAACAATAAACATTTAAACTGTAAAAGGTGAAGCTTGTAGAATGTTAAATCTTTAACAGCTGAGCATATAGAGCATATATTAATAAATAGTAGGGTGCTCAATTCCGATGATCACATCTTTATTCATATATAAAAAAATAAGCAAAACTTATGTAGCTCTTTATTAGCTTAGAGCTATCTTACAGCATTCTATTTAAGTAAGTCATGAATTACTTTTCCAAGCTCTGTTCGTGTACAAGATGGCGTCAAATAAACATTAAGGACCTCGCGTTCCTTTTATAACTGTATATAATGAAGCCTATATCAATTTTAGTTATTGTTATTCTCTTTTGTCTTTTTCTGATGTTTCTAGGCACGATTTTTGTACTTCTGGAGAGTTGCACGTATGAAAAATCTAGGATATACACACACATATATATACATTTTTTATTAAAATTTATTTTATACGTAAATAAAAGTAATCCATGGGCACGTGTTTCTGGCTCACAGCCGTCATAAACTTAGACAGAGATCGAACCTTCGATATTGATGTCTATAGTCCAGCGTTCTACCACTGGACCAAAACGCTCCGTCTAGAAATATGTACGATTTTTATCACCTAAATATTTAATGTATTTTTATATAATTATTTTTATAGGTGACTGTAGCGTTCGTTGTAATTTTGCTTACTATTATTTCGATTGTCTCACTTTCCTAAGTGATTAAGATGTATATGTATATATATATATGAAGAGACAAAATGGTGCCACACTACAAAATGAATAATGAATAATATGGGGAAAACTTTATATAAGATGAAATAGAAAAAAAAAGAGAAAATAATTTTATATAAAACAAATTAAAAAAAAAAACGTTTTGTATGGTTTCGGAATTTAGGAATAAAAAAATTCACGAATAAAAACAAAGTTCTCACATTAGCATAAAAAAACCAGCTTAAAGTTCCCAAGGCAGCCTTTCGTCCGACTCTCGTCAGGGGAATCGTCGGTAGAGTGATTAAAATACACGACCGACCATAAACTGGTGTAGAATAAAGTTGCAAGCAGGTGGCATAAGGTTGTATACATGCGAAATAATATACATAAATAAACGCAAGTAAAGAATATATATATATATACATATATATATATATATATATATATATATATATATATATATATATTTTTCCTTTTTCCCCAAATCACCTTGCGGATGACCACGAATCGCCAAATAACTGTAGGGAATATTTCAATTGCCTTTGTCTACAGAGAGTAGGACGTCTTGAATTAATGATGATAACTTCCAATATATATAGATGGAAGCGGTGTCGTGCTCTGTGCACAATGGTAAATGTATCATCAGAATATAGATCACGACAGATTCTTTTGTCCAAAAGGTGGTCACCTATGGCAGACTCCTGGGCTTGTGACCGCCCGGCTAACGGGACGGGTTCATGACGACGAATGCATCCGGGCACATGTTGAGCCACTCTCACCGATAATCGCTGAATGGTCTTGCCTACATAGTCAGCGTCGCACTGACATTGAAAATTATAAATTACGCAACTTTGCTCATTGGTAGGCAAGACGTCTTTGCGGAAGGAGGGGAAAGCGGATGGAGTGGAAAAAATAATGCGCATATTGGCAGCATTGAAACAATGTGTCACCGAGGAAGATATCTTATCAACCAACGGCTGGATGCAAGAACCCAACCACGGAAGTTTAAGATAAATGGGGCATCGAGGAGGACCAAATACCTTAGTTCTAGTGAAGTTATCAACCTTACTTCGGATGATATGCGAGACGACGTGCTCGGGGTATCAATTAGAAAGAAAAATGTCCTTGATTTTATCAAGTTCAGGCACTAGTTTAGTACTAGAACAAATCATGAGAGCTCGGTAGGCAAGAGTCCTAATGAGATCCTTCTTTCTACGTTTAGGGGCAAAAGAATCCCAACTAAGATAAAGTCCAGTAAAAGTGGGCTTCCTATAAACGCTCGTAATAAAAGCAGAGGGAGTGCGCTCCACGAGTACCTCGAGGAATGGCAACATATTCTCCCTTTCTTCCTCCATTGTAAATTGTAACGATGGGTGGAGCAAATTTAAATGTTGAAAAAAAGAACAAGCCGCATCACGAGAACGAAAGAAAGCAAAAGTGACATCAACATACCGTACATAACAGCACGGTTTAGACACTTTCTCAAACAGTAGACGTTCATGGAAACCAACGAAAATGTTTGCGATGCTAGGACCAAGAGGACTACCCATCGAGACACCGTCAATCTGTCTATACATCAAATCATTGAAGCTGAAGGCGACAGACTTAGTGGCCAACTCTATCAGATCGACGAAAACATTCTCGGGAAATGTAGGGGTCTCTGTAGGCCCACGATACAAAAAGTCGGCACAAATGCCTATCGTTTCGTCAAGAGGGACATTTGTGTATAGACTAGATACATCAAAAGAAACGAAAAATTCAGTATCAATGGACGGGCCCAGGCTGCGCATGAAAGACGCAAAGTGGAAAGAGTCAGGAATACAATGAACAGAATAACATTTTAAAACAGGATCTAAGATTTCAACAAGCCATTTAGCTAATCCATGTTGGACAGAACCGACAATGGACAAGATAGGTCTGAGGGGCGAATTTGGCTTGTGGATCTTAGGCAATCCATACATCCTGGGCCGCTGGGAGCCGACAGGACGAATCAAAGCATAGACTTCATTGGAGAAAAAGTTATTTTTATGAAATTTTAGAAACTTTTTCTGGAATTTAATTTCAGTCCTCAAAGTATGATCCGCCGTCAAGTCACCTAATAATTGAAATTTACGTGTGTCCTCTAAAATAGAAGTCATTTTGGAAATATAATCGGCTCGATTGAGAATGACGACACCTGAACCTTTATCAGGTTTAGTGATATAAATGTCGGTCCTCGCCTTGAGTAATTTG
>OY744524.1:78909667-79029667 GCA_963556195.1 Sepiola atlantica | reverse complement strand
AGACATTTAATATCCGTGTTGATCTGCCAAGCAAGTACCTGATTGGTAGTGAAACACGTGTAGGAAAAACATTTAATTTGAATAAATAATATTTGTAAAAAAATCTTTAATGGTGATCATTGGTGTCCTGAAAGGAATTCTTTGGTAAGCCATCATAAAATCGCATATAAATCTGTACTCTGTAATCGAGTATATTCGAGCTTGTTTTTATTGGCACAACCCCGGTCTTCACTGAATGATCTATATTAGTGAAAAATCTAAATATATATATATATATATATATATATATATATATATATATATATATATATTTAGATTTTCACTCATAAAATAGATCATTCAGTGAAGACCGGGTTGTGCCAATAAAAACAAGCTCGATGATACTCGATTACAGAGTACAGATTTATATGCGATTTTATGAAGGCTTACCAAATATATATATATATATATATATATATATATATATATATATATATATATATATATATATATATATTTCTAATAATCCAGGCACGGTAAACATCACAGAATAGTAATCCAAAAATGTCAAGCAGCCTTATAAAAAGTGCTCAATATCAAATAGACCTTTTATATATGACTAGCAGGGGTACCCGGCGTTGCCCGGGGCTCTCCCTCCTCCTCCTCCTCTCCGCAAGCAAAATAGGATATTGAGCACTTTTCTCCCGGACAACGCCGAGTATTTAGAAAATCAAGACCGCCTCCAGAGCACTACTAAAATCACTCTTACCGATCCCCCTCCTTTTCATCTGCACAATAGTCCGAAGAGAAATACTACAGTAGCTCTATCTAGGACATTTAGCACTTTTCTCCCGGACAACGCCGAAGCCTCTAGGTCCTAAATTGACGAAGCCCCCCCACCCGGTGCTGGGTCCTATACTGTAGAAGCACCCCCGATGCTGGGTCCTATACTGTAGACGCACCCCTGGTCCCTATACTGTAGAAGAAGCCCTGGTCCCTATACTGCATAAGCACCAATGGCCCCTATTCTGCAGAAGCATCCAAGTCTTATATTGTAGAAGCACCCCTAGTTCCTATACTGCAGAAGCCCTAGTGTCCTATACTGTAGAAGCGCCTCTCCCACGCCCCCTGGTGCATATACTGCAGAAGAACCCCCCGCCCAGGTTCATATACTTCAGAAGCCTCCGGTCCTATATTGTATAAGCACCCCCGCAGGATGAAGATGTTGATAATTCTCCCGTACCCCACCACTCACCCCCCCCCAAATCCCCCCCCCAAAAAAAAATTCTTCCCTCCCACCCGCGTCTTAAACATTCTACCCCCTCCCTCCAAAGAACTATTTTTATTTTAAAAGATATAAGTTTAGGTTGATAGGTGCGGATGTGATTGAGCAACCCTTGTTTCACTGTTATTGATACATCCGGACAGAAGTTATGGGATGACCTGATACAACCGGACAGTGCATTTTTATCAAGTTGTTACATTAATACATTGGCTGATTTCAAAATTCCCAGTAAATAAGATTGAAAAAGTTTTTAAAAAACCAAACCCGCCCCCGAAAACTAACCCCGTTGACCCCCGGGGACATTTTTTTTGTAATTTTGAGATATTATGCTCCAAGGTGTTGTACGGTCCTAAAGATGTCAACTTGTAGACAGTTTGCCGAGTAGTTTTTGAGGAGTAGCTGGACATACAGACAGACAGACAGACAAACAAACAGACAGACAGACAGACAGACAGACAGACAGACAACTGCCCTTTATATAATAGATTATTTTTATTTACACAGACATGTACAAAATCTGGGACACTGTCATGTCGATATTATCGATCAACAGCTGTTAGAAACTGAGATCTCACCTAATGTTAACCTTAGATCATATTTGAGAAAAATGAAATAGGGAAGAAAGAAAAGAAAATTAAAATTTAAATGTGGTAATTCACCTGGTTGGGATCGTTAAAATAAAAAACAAAAATACTATAAAGTAAAAATATATAAAATATAAAATATAAAATATAAAATATAAAATGAAATAAAATAAAATAAAATAAAGTAAAATAAGATAAAAATATAATCAAACATATCCCCAAATCAATGAAAATGAGATCAGCAATAATTGTTCGAATGAAGCAATCTGTAACACTCATAACGCCTTTTACAATAAAGCACTACAAGAGAGCGGATACGAAAACATCCAAATTAGTAATACGAAACCTACAGCTCCCAACAACGAACACAATAACTCCTCTAATGAAGCAATCTTTAACAGTCATAAGGGATTTTACAATAAATCAGTAAAAGAAAGCGGATACAAAAACACTTAATTTAAATTTATGAAACCTACATCTCCCAACAACAAACACAAAAATAGAAGTAGAAACATAATCTGGTTTATACCCCCATTTAATCACATGGTTAAGACTAAACTTGTTAGGAGATTTCTTGATTTAATTAACATACACTCCCCTGTTAATAATATACAACATAACATCTTGAATAAAAACATCCTTAAATTAAGCTATAGCCGTAGAGAAAATTTCAAAAAAATTATAAAAATCATAACAATAAAATTCTGAATTGCAACAAAAAAACTGAGAGAAAAACAACAAAAACTAAGGCTTGCAACTACACAAACAAAACAGAATGACCCTTACAACAAAATTACCAAATAACCCAAATAGTATACCAAGCTACTCTTTTGACCCAAAAAAAACCAACCCAGAAAAATACTATATAGGTATGGCTGGTAATACTTTCAAAGAAAGATATACCGTCCATAAATGCTCATTTTATAATTATGTCTACTAAAAAAACCTCACTCTCTAGATACTACTGGAAATTAACCCGCAATAATCAATCACTAACATTGACTTGGAACACTATTAGAAAAAATAGTACTTGCAGTTCCCTAAACTCCCCATGTTACTTATGCCTAACTAAAAATCTTGAAATAGTAAGATTTAGTGATAGGGGTAAACTTCTAAACGAAAAAAGAGACGCCTATTAACTGTAAACACAATAGATCACACTTTCTCAGTAATGAACATATAAGCTCTAAAACCAATATTACAATTTAAAAATAGAATTACCCCCCCCCCCCAAAAAAAAAACAATAGTTTTTTAAAACTCAAAGAGAACCAATCATCCTATATGTATCAGAATCAATTACTCCTAAGTCATGAAAATGACAGGGTCTCCATTAGTCAAAAAAACTTAACCTATCCACAAACAATAATTAGACAACAAAACCATCTTTTTATACCATATTCTATACCATACTTGATATAAGTACATTCAATCTTCCATTAAATGAGAATTATAACATGAATCCATCACTCATTGTTACAATCAAAACAATAGACATTACTATCAATTGCTAAAATACTATTATTATCATCATTGTTATTATTATCATTATTTTATTTATTTATCATCATTACTACTTTGGTAACCAGTATCTCTATTATTACCATTGCCACTGCTATTATTATTACTTTTACAAATAATAATAATAATAATAATAATAATAATAATAATAATAATAATAATAATAATATAATTACTATTATTATTAGTAGTAGTAGTAGTAGTACTAGTAGTAGTATAATTATTACAATTATTATTTTAATAATTATCATTATTATTATTATGATAATTATTAAGATTACTATGGTTGCAATTTTTATCATTATTATTGCTATTATTATTATAACTGTTATTATTATTATTATTATTATTATTATTATTATTATTAATTGTATTAGTATTATTGCAAACACTATTTTTACTATTACCAATAAAATTGTTCTTATAATATTTACGAGTATTATGATTAATGTTCTTGCTATTTTTATCGGTATTTTTATTATTGTTATGACTATTATTTGTATAATAATAATAATAATAATAATAATAATAATTATTATCATTATTATTACTATTATTATTATTATCATTATCATTATCATTATTATTATTATTATTATTATTATTATTATTATTATTATTATTATTATTATTATTATTATTATTATCATTATTATCTTCTAAAATTTCCATGAATATTTTATTTCATTATCCTTTTTTCTTATCCCACTATTTCTTATTATTGTTTCTGCACTATTACCGCTATTATTATTAGTAGTAGTTTTTTCTAGTATTATTATCATAATTATTATTGTTTGTCGTAGCAGCAATGACAATATAACTTTTATTATTATTAACATCATTACTATTTTTATTGTTTACTTATCAAGTTACTGTTAGGGAGAAGTGGCAGCATTACCATTAGTACTGTTGTCGTCATTATTATTATTATTATTATTATTATTATTATTATTATTAGTGTGTAAACTAAATAAATTTATTAATAAATGTATTAAGAAATTAATTTATTAATTAATGGCAATTAGATTAAATCAACAAACTAAAAAAACAGTAAAAAACTAAGAATCAAAACAAACAAAATCAAAACCCAATATGTTAACCACCCCCACATACACACTACAACCACCACCATCATTGCTGACCCAAACTGAGGATCAAACTGATAATCATAATTATTATTATTATTATTATTATTATTATTATTATTATTATTATTATTACCACATATTGTGTAGACTACATGAATTCATTAATACATTAATTAATTAATTAATTGCAATTGGATAAATTCAAAAAACTAATAAACAGTAAAAGACAAAATCAGTGCCCTATGTGTTAACACCCCCCCACACACACTACCATTGGCGACCCAAACTGAGAACCAGACTATAGATCATGTCTCGTGCATAACAATGCCTCCAGATTGATATTGACGATTCCCCTTGATAGCAATAACTGCATGTCTCTTTTTAACCTTTTCTTCCCGTCCCCATTTATTTACCCTCTTCCACCCTCTACCACCCACTTCCTTCTCCCCTCACTTTTCTTTATTCTAAATGATTTTATTTCCTATTTTATTCCGTACCATACTATTTTATTTTCTATCTATCTATCTATCTATCTACTTATCTATCTATTAATTCTCTCTCTTTCTATTACGTCGTCTCTCTTTCTTTCTTTCGTTCCTTTTATTTATTTTTATGTTATCTTATTTCATTTTATTTTAATTTAATTTCTATTTTATTTTTTATTTTTTTATATATTTACTTCATGTTATTTGTTATTTTGATTTTTAACGGTACCAACCACGTGACTTTCGATTTTTTTATTTTTAAATTTCTACCTTTTTATCCCGATGTCATTCTTTTCAAATATGATCTAAGGTTAAGATCGAATTTTAACTGTGCCTGATAAGATCTCAGTTTACAACACCTGTTGATCGAAAACATCGACATGCAAGTGTCGCAGGTTTGGTACATGTCTGTGTAAATAAAAATAATCATATATATATGTATATATATATATATATGTATGTATATATATATATATATATATGTATGTATATATATATATATATATATATATGTATGTATATATATATATATATATATATATATATATATATATATATATATATATTGTGATAGTTCATATTCTATGAAAATAACTCCGGTTTTTAATCAAATAATTCATTTCTATTTTTTCCATTGCAGAATTGCTTGTAATCTTAAATGTGTTTCTTTACGAGTAAAATGCGGATATTAACGTCATTTACTCGCTGTCCTCATACACCTGCATGAAAAGCATATATAAAGTGTCACTTAAAGTACAGAGTTCGTGTAGAAGAAAAAAAATAACAAACAACAGAACATAGATAACACTCACAATGCTCCACCCCCGCTAATAGAATAACAGACTTCCAATCAAACAGCTATTTTGAAATCACCACACACAGCTCCAGTTTTAAATTGTCATAAGAACACTGACTTATCAATGAATCAACACCTAGTTGAAATAGCCGTTGGTTAATTAAAGTTCGATATTGAGCTAGATAATTATTATTTCTATAATTAAAATATAAGCATAAGATAGAATCCGAAAATGCGGGTTACTTGAAATAATATAATGTTCTTCTAGCTATAAATTCACATAATTACTCTTTTTCTTGCGATGGCCACATGGGACAATTACGATGGTAACATGTATACAATGTTTAATAATTATTGGCTCTAATTTAATAATTTAAAGTTTTGGAAGTTAATAGTTTTGCTTAATTTACATTCATTTCAACGCAGAATAAAATTAGTTGTAACTAATTAAGTTGGAAAGGTGGCCTAAACAAATTGTAGGTGCACTTAAAGTGTAAACATCAGCGTCGGACATCAGTTGTACGATCAGCCTACCTAGGGGGAATCTATCACATTGATATGCTTTCTTAATAAGCTTTTACGGCTCATCTATTTAGTCCATCAGTTTAGCCTATTATTTGGCGGACGATAGGGATCCATCTTAAATTCGGCAGAAATTATGCACGTGTTTAAATTTAACAGGTGGATTTAATATAGTCCTTAACTAACCAGATGGCGCCCGACCAGAGCTATTATTCCGTCCCTAGCATCTCTACCGGCTAAAGAGATTATATCCAAGTCGCCAGTTATGTTATCGAATATTTTGAAGTTGTTGTTGATCTATCAAACCATACGAATTAAATTGCTTCGCAGTCGTGTCATGCGCAATTTCCGGAAGAGATTAATCTACATTACCCAACTAGTCGGAATTGTAATCATGATACATATTATAGAAAGAGCTGCTTGATTGTATGGAATTTTGTGTTAGATATATATTTTTTCTGTTATTACCTGTACTAATTAATTAACTGAACCTATTTAGTTTTTACTATTTTCGTGACTTTTAGTCTGACTTAAAATATAAGAGTAAATACCTATTCTGATGCAATTCATTTTGTAGAATCACATGCTTCATGTTTATAAGGTTATCCTTATATGTCAGTATGTGATACAGTTCGGGAAAACATAGATTACATTTTTTTGGTTTATTAGGAGTGTATTTATTTGCCATACTACATATAGACCATTACAGTTAGAAATAGGTATTTGACGTCAGCAGATCCCAGATATATTTGGGTAAAGAATTTGTGTAATTTTACCCTGACAATTGGGTCTGACTTTCAATGAGCATATGTGATTTCTATATTTGTTTTTATAGTTGCAACCGTTGGACTTGATATACGATCAAGAATTATTACCTATCACTACATATTATTCACGCACTATACTTAAATCATGCATTTCGTATTAAATGGACAGTTATTGAGGTGTCTACATAGGAATAGGTCTTCAAATCTTGAGTGTGTAGGAGTGAAATTATGTGTATTTTTAATATTTAACTATTTGTTGAATTTGGTTATTATTAACACCTATAATGGAAGCATCTAAAGCTTTAGTAGTTAAAAATGATAGGTTAACTGTATTCTTGTTCATGATTTAACTTATTCTGTTATCTCCAGGGATATTTATCTATAATCTAGTGACGTTCCTAGGGAATGTTAGTCAGAATATGCTTGCTGTAAAGGGAATTGAAACAGAGTTTAGCTTTTTCTTGTTCTTTTTTATATCATTAGGTGCGTTAAAATAATTGATGTCAGGTACTTGCTCTAAATTGCTTGATTATTCATCTCCTCTATTGGACTTATTTAACCAAAATCTGTTCATATGCATTGCTATGTTATATGATAGCAAAGGATAATGCCATATGATATGATAGCAAAGGATATCGCTTCTCACTATTTGTTTCACCTCCCGAATTTTGTTTTGAGTTAGCTTTGGTAAAGCTTTCCTTATTCATATACCTAGATCTAGTTAAAGCATCAAAGTAGTACTGTTTGTTTCATTAAATAATTGTTCTATTATATTAAAGATACATGAGACAATAGCCTTGATCGCTGGTGCGGATTGTCTGAGTTGATATATATGTAGTATAGCGTGTGATAGACTTTATGGTAGGGTTCAAATATTTTCTTATTTAAATTCAGGTTTGTATGCAAAAAATTAACAACATTATAGTTGACATATATTGTTATTTTTAAGTTCAATCTTACAATAAACTCATGCATAGTAGTTTTAGTTCTTTCTAACTTTGTATTCGTAGAATTGACTGAGAAACAGAGCATCATATTAATATAGCCCACCCAATAATGCCAGTATGTCCCTGTGCATTTACTTCAAAATATAAAGCCTCACCAAATCAGTGGCCTTATTCTTTCTTGTCTATACTTTATTATATGATACTATGTCAATTTCTAGTTTAGTTATGTTGGTTTCTGATCTGCCCATTTAAATAGCTTCGTGTAGTAATTGAAGGAGATATTGATAAATAATTGGAATCTATGTCGAAGATAATAAACTTACTATTCTTAGTTATGTGTACATTGTAAAACCAGTCTATAACTTCATCGGAGTATAACCATAATTTCAATGTTTCTCTCCTAATATATATATATATATATATATCTATATATATATATATATATATATATATATATATATATATATATATATACGTTATGAGGTTTAAAAAGACTAAATATACATTCGGATTGTACACATTATAAGTTATTTCGACCGTAACTAGGTCTCCTCGGATGTGTTTCCAATCACCAATATCTTCAGTTGTGCAGAACAAGGAGCATTTAGTAAATAAAAATATTTGTTCTTCTTCTCTTTCAATTGCATTCCTTAAGCACGGCTTTTCAAAGATTAAAATCTTATCATCAGAGGAAGTAGAGATTGATAAGTTGACATATAAGAACAATCAATATTAAAAATTTGGAAAAAGTTTGAAAAAAAAGAAAAGAAAATGTAAACGAAAGTCACCAAATACGGAGATCCAAGTTGTATGGGGTTCAAATCTGTTCTTATCTGTAAACTTATCAATCTCTACTTCCTCTGATGATTAGATTTTAATCTTTGAAAAACCGTGCTTAAGGAATGCAATTGAAAGAGAAGAAGAATAAATATTTTTATTTACTAAATGCTCCTTGTTCTGAACTGCAGGTATTGATCTGTTTCCATTTACAGGTCTAACTATTTTTCATTGACTCACCTTATATATATATATATATATATATATATATATATATATATATATATATATATATATATATATATATATTATTTCATGTATCCACATACAATTATGAAGAGATATAATATTTTATGAATCAATTTTCAGTATTTACTTCAATAATGCTCAATACATGAGTAGAGCTAGGAAGTAAGTTATAAAAATATATTTATGGTAATGAAGCTACACAGAGGCTTCCGCGTTACATCCTCTAGAAATTGAGAACAAATAGTGAAACAAGACCCCCAAAAGAGTTGTAAACCTAATAGATCCATCACTGTCAACCAAGCTCCAGCCCCTGTTTCATCGCCGCAATGTTGCATCCTTGTGCTTGTTTTATAAATACTTCAATGGATTGTGCTCCGATGAACAGGCTACTCTGGTGCCCCCTTGACGTAAATTCACTAGACCAACTCGACAAACAGCTTAATCCCATACATTTACTGTGGAGGTCCAAAGATACCAGAGAACCTTCTACTCAAATAGCTTCTTTCCTCGTGCTGCTGGCCTCTGGAACTCCGTCTCGGCTCCTAGTTTCCGTGAGAGTACCAACATGCAGAGGTTTAAAACTAATGTAAAGAGACATCTCGCTACACTGCTCCAAACTTGGGGTGACACCCAAAACCCACCCCCTAATTCTAAGTAACCCTTTACGACAACAGTAGCGGCATTCCTTGTTTGTGGAGAAACATGTTAAAAAAAAGAATTAACAAGCAAATAAAAAAGACCTAGAATTTAACCAGTGGGTGAATACTGTCGAAGCTATAACTCGGTTTAATAATATTGAAAATAAAAATAAATTTACCTTCCTACTATTTGACATCGTTGATTTCAATCCATCAATATCCAAAGAACTCTTCAATATCGCCCTATTGAAGAGATTCCTAATTTTATCGAACGTATGCTTATCAATAACTCGCGCAACGAAAATGTATTAAAAAAATCCAGCAATATTTACAATACAGCTCTAAAAAAGTATGTACCTTGATATCGAAATTAAATATGAGAAACAGGGCATCAATAAGTATAATAAAATTAAAATAAAATAAAAATAAATGTAATCTTGTATACGCCGTCCTATAATCAATGCTAAAACTAAACTAGGCAAGAAATCCCTAAATCTCATTGAAAAACACCTTCCAGTAACCAATCCTCTGCAGAAAATATTCAATAAAAATAACTTGCAACTGTCTTACAGCTGCTGTGAAAACATAGAAATGATAATTAAGGCACACAAAATACTAAAAGAGAACAGTAAAGAAGAAATAATAACGAATCGCGCAAAAAGTGAACAATATAGCAAGAATAACACTAACAAGAACAACAATATAAGTAGGGCAAATACTAATAACCACTTATAAAAATGGCCCAAATAGAAATGAAACCGTTAGTAATGAAGAGAAAAGCTGTAACTGCATAACTCGCACACTTTGCCCACTGCAGAATAAATGCTAAACCAAAAGGATTGTTTACCAAGACAAAGTATTTGCCAACGAAATACTGAATAACAAGTACTATGGGGGTATGATCTCCCTAGATTTTAAAACCATATATTACGACGACAACACTACATTTAAATCCAAAAAACGTCGAATTAAAACAGCACTATCGAACCATTATTGGGAGCTCAAAGTAAGCGGACGCTCACCAATAATCGAATAGTTAAAATATATGACAGGCCAGTACATGTATAAATTTAGACGCCTCGTGTAGATGATGTCTGAATGAGAAATTTGAAATCCTAAACTTGAAAGACCCTTTAACACCTATATTAACTGTAGAAGAGAAATTGCAAACAACTGTATAGACAGAACACACTTTACTTTAGGTTAACAATACATAATAAAGATATAAAGAATAAATGAACAAATAAATAAATGAAAAAATAAACTAAAACCTAAAATAGAAATACAATCAAGCATGTGTAAAAATAAGGACACCAATTATTTCGACACAACAAAGAAACAGAGATCAGCCACTATATAGAAAACAGAAAAATATAATAGGAAGTAAAAGCAACCGAACCGTGGTTTGTGAAAAGTCTAACGATTGGCTAATGGATACATTAACCGTGGGAGAGAATATTAAACAGAATCTGATTGGTTATCTAGCAAAACTAAACACTTCGTGTATATATATACAAACAACCGGCAACACACACTCCATGAATTTTACCCTGAGGAATTCCCATGAGGATGAAACACGGAAATCTCTATATATCTTAATTGTGATAAATATATTTTCATAACTTACTATATATATATATATATATATATATATATATATATATATATATATATATATATATATATACATATATATATATTAACTTTCTTAACAGGGTTGAAGTGTTTAGATACTCCAAATTACAGCATTATAAGATTAAAATATCGCTGTATGTGTCGACCCTTTATTTTTATACTTTGGTTTACAGAAATATAGAGATACAAGTAACATTCTTATCATAGATAAGAAAAATCGATAATAATTAGTTTTTCGTATCTAAAATCGTTATTAAATTGTTTACAGTATAAATATTCTTCAAAGGTGCATTATTTTATTACTAAGCGATGATTATATCTTGGAATAAACATTCAAACTTGTATTTTATTTAAATATATAAGCATTATCAATATTATAGCTCTTCTGAATAATTAAAAAAAACATGACACTGCATTAAACTGTTCAGCTAAGTTGAATGTATTATTAATATTATCATTGCCATGTGTTATTATTATTACTATCATTATTATCATTATTTAAAAATATATCCAAAAGATATGAAATAAGTTATATGTACAATACATGCTGTGTTAATCTTGCTTTGTTTAGTAATCCACATAGGAACTACCGTTATTTAGTTCAATTTAGATGTTAAACTTTACTCAACGCTGTTAGAGTAAAATATATTATAGTTTTTATATCATGGAATAAGAAGTAAAATAAACCGAACCATTGTTTGTGAGAAATCCAACGATTGGCTAATGGATACATTTTAGCCTGAGGAATCCCCACGGGGATTAAACGCAGAAGTTTCTGTGTATCTTAATTGTGATTAATATATATTAATAACTTACTACCTAGCTGAACTCACGTATTGAGCACTATTGAAGAAAATACTGAAAATTGATACATAAAATATGATATTTCCTTACAACTCTATGTGGATACATGAAATAATATATATATATATATATATATATATATATATATATATATATATATATATATATATATATATATATGGGAAAATGAAAAAGGAAAACAAAAAAATGGATGTTTTTTATGTGTACATCAACGTTTCGTCTTTATAAGACTTCATCAGGATGATAAAATAGAGAAAAACTGATGAAGTCTTATAAATAAAGACGAAACGTTGATGTACACATAAAAAACATCCAATTTTGGTTTTTCTTTTTCATTTTCCCATCACGTCGGATTACTTTTATCCTTCTCTTCCCATATATATATATATATATATATATATATATATATATATATAAACTCTAGTAAATAATGCCTTACCTTACTATATAATCGACCAACAAATTCTACTGTTTAAAAATAATCCCTTCGATAATAATAATAATAATAATAATAATAATAATAATAATAATAATAATAATAATAATAATAATAATAATAATAAATCCAATTATTTACTTAACACAACCCTTTAAACTATTTCATCGCCACCAGTTTCATCACAATTAAAAAATAGATAACGAGTTCTAAGAAATATTATTAATAAAAAATATACTCCCTGCTGACCCAAATAAAAAAGTAAAACTTATCATTTTCTACAATCAAGTAAACACCACTAACTTTATAATCAGAAATAATTATTCCCCTTCTATTAGAGTTCTGGGTAAGACAAACCTTGTTTATGAGTTCAAATGTCTTTTGGGAGACTGTGTTTCCGGCAAGCCAGAAAACATATACATAGGCTTGACTACCACGACTTTGTCGACGAGATTGACGATGAATTTGTCCAATACTAGAGCCATAGCCCAACACTTAACAAACGACTATCCCTGCCCGACTGAAATTCAGAAAACTCTAACTAGAAAATAACAAAATCTTAGAATATAGTACTAACACACAAAACCTCAATATATTAGAAACCCTATATATAAAAACAGAAAATAACGTAATTAACAGAATTAACTTTAATACCAGCAATAATATACTAAAATGTCTATAATGCTGACTATAGTTTCGTACTTATTATATAATTCCCGCCAATACCATCTATAATACGAACACATGGTCTTTACCTGATTATCCTCATTCCCCTGAAGATGGACCCGGATGGGTTTGAAAATACTTGGGACACAAATGAAAACTATGGCAAATTCATCGGCTAATCCCCCCAAACTAAGATTCTAAATCGGACAATGAAAAAGATCTTCGAAAGGATATCCAGACATAAGTTATCTGTTATATTTAACAATACTTGCCTTTAAGAAAAGATGCTGCCTAGATATAGATATATATGTATATATATATATATATATATATATATATATATATATATATATAACTTTCTTAACACGGTTGAAGCGTTTAGATTATCTAAATTCCTTTTTTGTTCGTAAAGCTCCATATATAAGGTATATTACACCCTTATATAATGTACAAAATCATCTTTTTTTCAGTTTCAGAATTCAAATTTTAATGGAAAATTGTCATGCTCAACAACATAGAAAAGTTGTAAATTGTTTTTAACATTTTTCTTTTAAAACAACGTTTTAATATCTC
Source organism: Sepiola atlantica (assembly GCA_963556195.1). Taxonomy (NCBI): domain Eukaryota; kingdom Metazoa; phylum Mollusca; class Cephalopoda; order Sepiida; family Sepiolidae; genus Sepiola; species Sepiola atlantica. The sequence goes on along the minus strand of OY744524.1, from coordinate 79,015,896 downwards.
TCTATTCCGTTATCAATTCTCTCCTCTTATATCCTCCTACCTTCTCCTATTCACCTCCCCTCCTCTTATCACCACTTATTTGCTCGCCTCACAACTCTGTATCTCGTTTTCGATGATTAATTACTACATAATAAGATTAAAATATCGCTGTATGTGTCGACCTTCTTTATTACATTTAGGTTTACACAAATACCGAGAAACAAGTAACGTTCATATCACAGATAAAACCTAGATACCAATTGGTTTTGCGTATCTAAAATCGTTATAAAATTTGTTTACATCATAATGATTCTTCAAATGTGCATTATTTTATTACTTAGCGATGCTTATATTAAAAATTCAGATTTTTAATGTATTTAAATATATAAGCATTGCTTATCAAAATATAGCTTTTCTGAATAATTACAGAAACTCAAACTTACTACGGTACCTGAAATGTATCAGAAAAAAAATCCTTGACTTCATATCTGGCACGTAGCCAGTGGGGGGGGGGGCAGAAGGGGAATCCCCCCTAAGATTACATTTGCCACCCCCCCCCTGATATTTTTTATCCCAAAAAAATATTTTAGACGACGAAAATATAAAATAGACCTTATATGGAATCTGTGAAAAAAAATTAAAAATTAAAAAATAAACCGATTGTGTTACTGTGGAAATTTTATTTCCATTACCATTAAACAGTGTCGGTTGAGAGGGGTGCCAAAAGTTCCTCCTATAAGTCAGCTAGGCGCTTCACCACCCCTGCTGCCACCATTGCCGTCTGTCTACTTTTTTCTCTGTCTTTTATTTTCCGCTTCATCACAATTGTTATCACCTGTGTGATGCTTGACCTGCCCTGTTGTCTCAGGATTGGGGACGGAGGTGATGTTAGCAGTCCTACCACAAGAAGGGGGCAATAACTTGCACTGAGTCAGTGTTGCTAATTTAGCGGCTTTTTTTCTTTAAAATCTGAAAATTTTGTTTGCCACTCAAAAAGCTTGTCCTGAAACTTTACTCTTTTAGCGGCGTACTATAAACATTTAACAAGAAGGGCCGAAAAGAAATTTGAACATTTCTAAAGGTTTGATAAGACGGATAGGATTAAGTGAACTCTGGAATATTTACTTTGTATCCCCATACAATTCAAATAACACTGGAGAGCCAATGTTAACTAAATTCTTTTATCTATTAACCCTAAGTTGGCAAACTCGTAAAACCACATGCTTTAAAAGTAGAACCCCCTCACCCATAAAGAACAACGCATAGATTTTATCTCCATTAACAAAAGGGAGTTGGTTAACGGCCTTAAAAATTTAGAATGGTCCGGAAACGGGAGATCATTTTATGTTACAATTATAAGCAAAACTTACCCCGCGAATCTGCATTCTAAAATAATTGTTTTTTTTCTTTCCGCGAAAAATAAGTGATAAAATACAACGATTTATTTAAAATAAATAACACAACAAAAACGCAACTTTAATGTTATATAAATTGCCCAACAGCCTCGTTACACCCACGTCGCACGCACCTTTTCAGACTTTTGTTAAATTCATTTTTAAATTTATTTTTCATATTACCCCCCGGTTTGTAGTAGGAAGGGTGTGTGCGTTTTTGTGCCCAGAAAATTAGGTAATTTGGGCAAGTTAGGTAAATTAGGTAAGTATGGAATAAATATAGAAGTAATTCAATCATTAACAAAATATTAAAATTGCTTACTTGTTTATGAAGAAACCGAAATGCATTATGATGAATAATATCGTATTTTTCCATAAACCTTTTTCCCCAATTTTTTATGACCATCATTTTTATTTTTCGGTGTACAAGTACCTATCGGTCGCTAGAGAATGTCATGTTTTAAGAGTAAAAAAAAAATAATTTAGATTTTAGGAAGGGGGAACAGTTCCAAATATCAATTTAACGTAAAGTGAGCCCCCACTTTATGACCACGTAGCGTGTTTGTACGTAATACACCACCACCTATTTTTCTCCTATATAAATTTAATGTAAACTGAGCAACAACTTTTTGACCATCACCAAATTATATTTTTTTGTGTGTACAATTAGCGAGAATGTTGCATTTTGTTGTTTTTTGTGCCTGAAAAGGCACTTGTAAAATCTAAAACATGTAACCACATTTTAAAAATTTATATGGTTTTTATTTTATATTGTTTACAAGGTTCACACATAAAAACAACTATTGGCAATATGTTACAATAGCCAACTGAACAAAGAAGGGGTGAAAAAACAACAAATAAATATAAGCAAAGGCAAGATAAGTTACTCCCCATAATAAAATCTAAAATACTTGAAGAAAAAAGTTGGGGAAAACGAGTTGTGGAAAACTACAAAAATAAAACACAATGCAACATGGTCAAAAAGTGAATGATCAGTTTATGGCAAATTTATATAGGAAACTGATCCCCATCCTAAAATCTAAAATATATGAAGAATATTCTCGAGTGACATGATAGGTAAGCGCACACAGACAACAGATTTGAACCATTTGAGATGGTCAATCAGAGGGGGATCGGTTTACGTTAAATTTATACACGAAACTGATCTCCCTTCTAAAATCTAAAATATTTGAAAAATAATTTCAAAATAGACAGTAGATTCTAGCAACCTGATCGGTAATTTTACACCGAAACAAAAAATAAATTGGTCAGTCAAAAAGTTGGGAAAAACGGGTTGTAAGCGCCCAGTTTTTGTATTGATTTCATATAGTAATCAAATTATTACCCCATAATTTGGTACAAACATTCTTCTATCTTTTTTGTTGTTGATATTGTTGGATGCGGTTTTAAATATTGAATTCCTCGTGCATATTTCTATCATTTAAGCTCAAAGAAAATACAGTTATCTTTTAAAATATAAAAGATAAATTCATTTCAACATGATCTGAAGCGTTAATGACATTTTTTGTCTTTACTTATTTTTATGTTATCTTTTTTGTACTGGACCAAATTTCAATATTTTTATGTCAAAATGTAGCTTTTATAAGGTGCTAGAAAGTGCAAGATACCGTATCAAATTTAATTTAAAACTGAATTAGTGACAACGCTTTGAAGGGGCCACAAGTGACCGAAATATGACCATAACAATATCATACACATACTGCCATATGTGTATGATATCAATATTAGTTTTGCCCCCACTAAAAATGCCTTGCCTCTCCCTGAGTTAGAAGTCTGGCTACGTGCCTGGCTATAATAAAAAAATCAACGTTGGCTGCTTTTTTTCTTAAGGTCATTAGATATAATCATAATGATTATATATTCAAAATTAAATTACTGAGGTAATTCCGTGATTTTACATGAATATTTCAGTAAAATATCTAGAAAACTTCCGCGAGTGCGAACATTAGCGAAGCATCATTTTTTACCCTACTTTTTGAGAAAGGATCTGCAATATACTTGGAATAAGTAGAAAAAAACATGCTTTCCTTTTATTTCATGAAAACTTTCAGACCACGTTTTGCATGATAGAATTTCGTTTGTTTCTATGTTATGTTGTTTTGTTTCTGTATTAAAACTACAGTAGCACAAAACGCACAAAATCCATGCGGTTTACCTGTACAAAGCGTCGAAAATATGACATCCGAATCACGAAAAAACTCACAATAAAACGTGTGGTGTGCTGCCGTACTTAAACCAACATGGCGATATACGTACATATAATAAGTGGAATTTAAATTGAAAATAAGATAATAAAACGATATGTAGATTGCCAAAACACACTTACATTTTAGATGGTTATTACTATACTTCACTAGTTTTATGGTATAACGAGGTTTTTGCAAATAAACGCCAGAAATATAGAAAGTATCCACTTCAGCATGGCGGTCGTATTTAAACTCTTAAATTGCGAACGGTTTTTATCCAAAAAAATCCCAAATTATTTTAAGCCGCATAGCTTCTGGCAGAATTCTTATTTTTATCTTTGATAAAAAACAGCTTAAATTTATTATTTGTTAATAATTTGTAATATAATTATATTTTATTAATAATTGAACTATTGAACCATATTAAAAATAACAAAAAACATTCTAATTATGAATAAAAGTTTGATTTGTTAACTTGTAAAAAATATTTTCAAAGAAAAATTCCAATTATAAAAAACAGTTTTATTTTATTATTAGTTAATAATTTAACAACTTGTTGAAACAAATTATCATTTGCAAAAAATGTTTTACAAAGCTGGCCTAAAATAAAAGTTTTTTTTTTAGATTAAACTGGTTCGCAATTTACGATTTCAGACACGGTGACAATGATGAAGTTGATACTTTCTATGTTATCCTGACGTTTTAATGAAGGATAGAGTTATATGATGGTCAATATTTAGAATTTCCCAGGATTAAAAACCGTACTAGCTTAGTCAACGCCCTACATACATTGGTAGGTGTCTTATTAATACAATCAATGATTTAATAATAATTTATCATGTTTAAACTAGTTTATTCTTTCCTTCAAAATGGCGGGAAAAATTATCCTTCTTCAGTGTTCGCACTCGTTATGTGTGTAGATATATAACTACAATATTCATAGAGAATCAAAGAATTACGCCAGCAATTTAATAGCTAATGTATAAATTATCATTTCCTGTGACAGAAAGAGAAAAAAAAACACCCGTTGACTTTCTCTTTTAAAATGGACGATTTCTTTCTGAATTTATTTCAGGCGACGGAGTAAGTCTGGGGTAATTGTTTGACTTACTAGTTATTTGCTTCCCCGTTTACCTTATCAACTGGTTTCGTCCAAGAGCTAGAAAACAGTACTTGCTTACTCTCTAACTTTTGATAACAAGAGTGAAGTACATATGTTTATTCATATACAAATAAATAAACATTGCTATTTATTATATAGTGAACAATGGTATCTACCCATTGCGATGGATGCTATTTATACCACCCTTCTCGACTTACCTAGGGTGGATATGGTGTATTGATAGATAGCTTCGGACACTAGTATAGTCACAAAGAATAGGGCGATACGTATTTTAACGTTAACCATATTTTATTCAGCTTAACTAATTCATCTTTATTTAATTAAACAGGAGTTGCGTTTGACTCTTAGTCTAAGCGCGGTAATATTTGTCGGACGTTATATTTCCCCCTAACTTCACAAAAATCATAGAAGCAACTGATATCATTTCAAATCGCTCACGCATCACGTGGTTAAACCAATCATTTAAATGTATAACTTTCATACGATTCTATAACTGACCTTAATGCTATCCATATCAATTTTACCGCATAACCCATGATGCGTGGTAATTATCTCTGCATCACACCACAAATAACACACGTACGAATAATTAAAACTTATATATATATCCGTAAATTTATTTAATTCAACGAATGTTTCTTAATTTATTCAATGATAACACAATATTTTAGATTGGTTGAATATTTTACGATAATACATGTACTTGCATTTCTTAAAGTTTCTGTTTCCATTACTCCTGAATAAATAATATGAAGTGAGAAAGAATAAGTGAACAATACCGATATAAATACATCATCTAATATATAAGTTATCTTGCAAGATTTTCTAGTTCGGCCTAAATGGCAATGTATCAGAGTAATTAATATTTGATTTTGACTAGCTATTTTTTCTTTTAAATATTCCAGCATGTTCTATACATCATTCGCTCGTCCGTTTCTGAACAATAATTAAACCAGCAAAGAAGATTTTTAAAATGAAGACATCCAACTTTCCCATCATGGTTCGAATTACATAGTCTGAATATTGCTGCACTTTTTTGCAGCTTCTCAACGAAGTTCGTTGTGCAGACACAGGTAGAAAGTCTATGATCCTTTTTAACAGCCACTACTACCATTTCTCCGTCGCAATGATCCAACTCAAATCTCAAGTTATTTAAATCATTAAAGATCACCGAGGTTCATGTAATATTTCCACAGTTTTAATTCTGCGCAAATCATCATGATACTTGATACTCTTTTCTAATTTCCTGGTGCTATACAGTTCCCCATGTTCTCAAGGTCTGAAACACACTGATACTCAACACAAACAGCTATCCGTTGCACTTCACCGCTCTTAAATATCTTCCTGATCTCCAGAAATTATCTTCCAAATCATATTCTGAGATCATTCGTTACATCTATGCAGACGACACAACTATTTATGACAGCACTTGAAAGAACATTGATGGTGAAAATATATTTTTTAAAAGGGTTGTTTTAGTTTTTATGTAGATACTGTAACCATTCTTTCTATAGGGAATACATAAAGATAACACACATACATACCAACATATGATATATATATATATATATAGCTAGCTAGATAGATAGATAGATATTAAATTTGTCTCGAACATGTTGTATATACAATGTCAGTTATACAATAGGCTATCTGAGTCTGCATTACATCACCCAGTCGTAAAACAGACAAAACTTGTATTTAATGTTTAGATTAAAAATATAAAATGTAGATTTGTTGTGTCCACCATTAAATAACACACACACCGGATTTGGATTATTCGGACTACTATTCACATCTTTGCTGTTTCTTTCAGAAAGTTTCAACCGATGTAACATCCGATCTTCTTCAGTTCAATTTTCTAACTTAAGAAGACTTATGTCAAACTTGGAAACCTCTATTATATTTTGAACTGAACCATTTCTTTTATTCCGTATAGCTACACAGGTTTGATATGAAGACTCTAATTCAAAATAATGCACCAAAAAAAGGTTTGATGTTATATTGACCGATACGTTGTAAAGGAAATAAGAAGAATGAAGAATTATAATACTAGTCCGAAAAATCAAAATAATACTAATTGTTGATCTTCACGTAAAAAATATCTGGGATTTAAAAATGTCTATTTATCTACAACTCAATGAAGACAATCTTTTTAGTGACAAATAATATAACTTTTTTCCTGCAAGTTCAACAACTTGTGTGTAGACTATGCTATCACACAAGCGAAACTCTCAACATGGGCTTCGTTTCTAGGGTGATAGCTCATGATATATCCTTCGATAGGGTTTGCTCCACAAGCTTGTTAGCGATTGTATCTCTATTAATGTACTCTCAATCCTTTCACTCTAACGGGTCTATAAAAGTAGTTGTCGACGGCCAAAAGTCCGAAGCACACACTATCACTGCTAGCGTAACTCAATTATCCATTCTGGGCCCAACAATCTTCTTGATCTCCAGAAATTATCTTCCAAATGATATTCTGAGATCATTCGTAACATCTATGCAGACGACACAACTATTTATGACAGCACTTGGAAGAACATTTATGATCAAAATATTTTTTTTGTTTTTAACATAGTTCACCCCAAACAAGGCAGGTTGCCACTGTAGACGTAAGGGGCTTCTGAAAATTAGAGTGGAGTTTTTTTTTATTGTGGGCGGTGGGGGTATACTAAATTAGGAGTTGTGCAGAGAGATGCATGTTCGCATTAGTTTTACATTTCTGTATGTCAGTACAATCAGAGACACAAGGAGCAGGGGGAGGGTCCAAAGCCGGCAGCAATACAGTGAATAGATGGGATCTAGCTGATTATCTGGTTAGTCGAGTGTATTTACGTCGAGGGGTCACCAGAGCAGCAAGTTCATCGGAGCACATTCCATTGAAATTCTTGTTAAACAAGCACAAGGATGCAACATTGCGACGATTGGACAGGAGCTAGAGCTTGGTTGATAGTGAGGGATATATTAGATTAGCGACTATTTTTTGGACATTTTCGAAGAGGGAGATACGAGTTGATGGTGCACCAGCCCAGATGTGACAACAATACGTAATGAATGGACGTATTGTGGCTTTGTAGAGATACAGGATACTGTCAGGTGTGAGAAGTTTCCTAGCACGGTAGAGGGAGCTCACTTTCTTTGCAGCAGCCTTGGCAATGTGTTTTATGTATTGTAAATTATTATAAATAACCCAACACGCGTTAATATGACGTAAAGCAGAATGAAAGAAACCTATTATGTTTGGGCAAAAAGTAACACGTAAAAAATCAGTGTGCGATACCACAGATCAAAAAGTCGTCTATTTTAGTTGGTTTTTAAATAATATAAAAGAGTTGATATGCCGTCATGTAGAATACGGTAAGCCTTGTAAAAAGTTTTTCTTTCAAGTAACAAAAAGTGTTTGAATGCCATAATACATAGAACGAGAAAGGAATTGTATTGTTTGTAGATAATACAAGTTTCAAAAGGCTCGATACGCCGTAAAGCTGAGAATCTAACTCGAATTCGACCCAGTTTCGACCCTTTTTCTACCAGCTTCGAATCCAAACAGCCGCTGCAACAACCCGCTAATTAAAAAAGGCCAAAAAACAAAGAAAATGTAGAAAGAGAGAATTAAGAAAGAAATAAACGAAGCGACGTCTTTGGTTCTTTTATTTTCAAGTTAGAAGTCTTCGTATTTTACGGTCTATTACGTTGCTATCTTTGCCATTTAACAAAAAATAAATAAATTAATAATAAAATAATGATAATTTAAATTGAAACAAAATATTCAAAATACTTTGATTTAAGTTTTTCTTCTTTAAATTTACAAACGAAAATGACTGCGAGTAGAAATGACTATAATCAACCAACATAAAAAGAAATTAGATTTTTTTTTAAATATATTTTATTTCATTTTAATATTACTTTAATTATTTGCTTTTATGTTTGTGCTTTTTCTTGTGGTATTCGTTTGAGTTTGGTGAGATTACACTTGTTTTTTTACGCTTGTGTTTCGGTCAGACATTTAATCGCTGGAAAGGATCTTCCAACGGCGATTGCTATAATCAGGTTGCGTGTCTTAAAACCTCATCTTTTAGCATTTGATTAACTTTATTTGTATTGTCTCTGATCTTATTTAATTTTGTAGCAAATAGCCCAAAGCCGATCATAAAAAGACGCACTTCCCGTTTAGTAAAGCCAATGAAAGAAGACGTGCACTCATTTAAAATTCTTAGTGGATACTGGTGTATAACAATAAAAGGATTTCGAGCCATATGCGGTCGTTTTGATGAATTCATTACTATATTTAAATATAAATATCTCCATGCTAAACATTACTATTATATACAGAAGCGAAAACCATAGGTAACATGAAGCGTTTGATGTAATCAAAATGATATAAGCCTGATAATCTCTCTTACTATCGTATGTGAAAGCGATGGGTTCGAAGTAAGATTCCTTGCCGCTTATCACATATAGTATTAGTCTGATGATTGGGGTTCGAATCTCTGCATAAAAAAACGCTTGTAACGTTTAGTTACTGTAGAGAAGTATGATACGGCGTAACAGCTGTCTCTTGATGACGATAAATATAGTAAAAAAACATGTCATGATTTTGGTCACCTATTCACCTCGGGTGAGATGTTTTGATTCAGGAATAATTTTATTTGCAAAGCCAGTTAAATAAAAAAAATCCCGAATTAGTCGCTTTCTACTCTCTATATCTCCTATCTTTCAATTACTCTTCTGCTATTTATTTCCATTTCAACTACGGATTAAAATCGTATCACTATTTGTGCTGTTATTTCCTTTTGTTGATAATAAACTATTCTAATCTGTTTATACTTTCCTTTCTTTGTTACCTTCGGCTGTTAATATACAGGGAGAACGGGATAGAAAGAGATAGTATGATAGATAGAGCGAAAGATGTGCAAAGGAGAAACGAGAGTGATAGAGGGTGTATGAAATTGTAATGTAAAGTCGAACAATTTCATCCTTCGAGTGCAGTGCATTGTGCATGGTCATACCTTTCTAACATTCTAATTAATGTGCCGGATTTTTTTCTTTTGTCCAGCTTATTAAAGGTCCGGAATATCTTAATAGGGATACTGAGTATGCACTTTGTCTCTTTTATCAGGTCTGTTCTAGACAATTTGGTTTCTAATTGTGTTCATGTACATATCAGGTATTCGTTTACAATATTGTCTTTCATGTATTCTGATCTGATAACGTATGTTTCCAAAACTCATATATTTATCGCTATCAAGTTGACCAAGTTCTCTCCTTTACTCTTGGTTGGGTAGTTCCATGTCATCTGCTTTCTCTTTTTATAACTAATAGTGCACCCTTTGCTATTCTGAAGTCGACTCAAATGTATTGAATGTTTTTGCCATAAATTTTTGTTTGGTTATTATTATTATTATTATTATTATTATTATTATTATTATTATTATTATTATTACTACTACTACTATTATTACTATTATTATTATTATTATTACTACTACTACTATTATTACTATTATTACTATTAGTATTACTATTACTATTACTATTATTATTATTATAACTATTACTATTACTATTACTATTATTATTATTTTATCATCATCATCATCATCATCATCATTATTATTATAATAATCATCATCACCACTTATAATAATGATGATGATAATAATAAAGAAAGAGACACCGTCCAAATGAACAATTTGAGAAGCACCGAAACCAGAAACAAAAAGATGAGAAAATAAAAGTGGGAAGAAAAACAGCTACATGAAAGGTTAATAAGAATAACAAGAGAAAGGATCCACTTACAATCCTTGGCATGACTAAGAAAAGGATAGTGTAACGGAGAAATGGAATATATACTTATAGCTACACACAACACTGCGATTAGGACTAACTATATTAAAGCTAAAATAGATAAAACACAGAAAAATAGTAACTGCAGATTGCGTGAACAACATGAGACGAAAAAGTAAATCACATTAATGAATGCAGCAAACTAGCCCAAAAGAATACAAGAACATGCACGACTGCATGGGAAAAGTAGTACACTGGTAACTATGCAAACAATTCCATTTCGAAAACGTGGACAATTGGTACACACATAAACAAGAGACAGTACTGGAAAACGAAAATCACAAAATCCGCTGTGACATGGAGGTACACACAGAGAAAAAGTCATACAAGCAAGGAGACAGGATGTTACGCTCAATATACGGCTATTAATGTTTAAATATTTTCATTTATATTGTGTGTTATTGAGCGTTCATTAATATGTGTCCAATCCACACATGCGATGTTGGTAGATTTGTTCATAATAATCGCAACTCCATTTCGATGGATCCCATCCTGTCGACCTGAGGATAGCATGGTTGTTCTCATGGATGAACTTCCCGGAATCAGTCCAGCCGACTTCGCTTAGACTCAGGATGTTTAAGTTGTAACTCTACATTTCTTTGATAGTTTGTGTAAGTCTAGATGATTGGTACAAATACGTCACCTTCCAATATCCAATGCGTGTAATTGATTTGCAAAAATTAATTTGGCTTTCGGGATGCCGAATTCCTCAGTGAAGCTTTTATCGGCATCTGTCATACGATCACTGGGTGGAGATAACAGTTGTTATAGTTGCCTAGACTTTGAATTTGGTATACATTAACTGTGTTCTTAGTAAACAATTTTTACATGGCCAGGTCGCTATCCTAGATCCAAATCACGAACATTTCGAGAGGAGAGTGCAAGTGGAGAAAGTCTCCGGTGGACTTTCAAATCTGTCATCACAGATTAGAATGTGGGTCGCCTTCAACTCATGGAGATTTAAATCAGGTCTACATGTTGTTGTTGTTGTTTTTATTTTATTTATTTATTTATTCATTTATCTATTTTAAATGACACGAACTTAACATGTTTCGGCTGTTTGGCATACACAAATACGTGTTTAAATGATTTTAAAGTCAAACGTAATAATGATTTTTCGTTGTCGTTTTTGTTGTTCTTGTTCTTATTATTCTTGTTGTTAATGATTTTATGAAAAAAACGTCACACAATAACGTGTTTCGGCTCTTCTGGTAATTAGACTTAACTTATTCTCTTAAGTCTTTAAACTTTAAAATTACTAGTTTATCGCTCGAATATTATCGACACGAGTCGTTTAAACATCTACTTATCTTAGCCTATTTAAATAGGCTCAAATCAACTACAGAATAGCTCCGCTATTTTAAGTTCTACAAAATGGTTAGATAGTGATGAAACTGTATTTGTGTTTTTGTATAATTAATTGTACTTTTTAAAAAACTGTAATATGTTTAAACATCTAAGGCGGTTTCCCCTATATAATATTTTCCGTAATTATGATTAACTATTGATATTTACGCTAGCTTCGTAGATTATGCTACTTGCAAACATTATTTTCTAGAGGGCAATTTATTTTGATTATATAGTTACATATTTGTTCAGCATTGTTATTTTATCTAAGATATCTGTCAGAATCGCTGTTGCAATTGCCTCATAAGGAGATGCACTTTATGACTACACTCACGAGCATCTTTAGAACTTATACTCTTCTGTCTTTGTTTATTCTATTCCTTATTTTATCATTTTTGTTTGGTATATACTAGATGAATATCTATCCCAGGATTAGCAAAAGTATTACCTCCCCGCGTATGAATGTTTGCGTTACGGGGATAAAAATCTATATATAATACTACTAACCTTTATGTCTAGAATCCTTGTTCCAATTCTGAAAAAAATCGATTGCATGACTTTGACTCTAGAACGTGTTTATAATTTAAGGTTTAAAACTAAACGGTCTTTAGATGAAACTGAAATCCAGGAGAATTTGCCTTAATTAGTGTCTACTTCATGGATAACATTTAATCTAAATCTGAAATGTTTTAATTTCAAACGGATGCTTGTACTCATATTATACCCCCCAAATAGCCTTTAAAATATTATAAAGAAACGGATATTTGGAGAATACTTATTAATTGATGTCTAATCAATATTGTAAAAATGTCACAAATATCTGAGGTATCTAATTTTTCAAGATAGGGATTTAAAGACTACTTTAGATTTTTTCGTAAAACAAAATCACACTTAATATAGTCCATATAAGGGACCCTTACGTCCTGTAACTGCGTTCCCAAATTTATACTGATCGGTGAAAATATTTAGGAGTGAATACTGTAACTACAAATTCATAAACATATACACATATCTTACCTTATATATATATATATATATATATATATATATATATATATATATATATATATATATATAATATGTATATATATATATATATATATATATATATAATATGTATATATATATATATATATATATATATATATATAATATGTATATATATATATATATATATATATATATATATATATATATATATATATATATAAAACAATTACATTCGTATAATTTTTCACCGATTTCAATTTACATCATTTTTCATTTTGTTGTTCTTTTTCTACTTTTCGTTCCGCAGTACAACTAATGAAGACTTTCGGACATCGATTCTCCCACAAACGAAAAGGTCAAGCACTCATTGTGAACTATTTTTTTCTCTTTTTAAATATTACTTTCCATATGTTATCCATTATATTTTTAGGGCAATGCCCGGGGTGTATACTTTCTCGGAGATCATTAAGAGCACAATGAACGTTTACCTAAAATAATATTGAAATAAATGTCGAAAATGTCAGTTAATATATTTCAATTATTTTTAATTAGATTTAATTAAATTTCACGATGAATCTAACTGGAAACATTTTAAAGAAGAATTTGTCTATTTTATGCCTTTAGAAAGTAATTGTGTTGTTTTATTTAAAATCTGTCTCTCATTTTTAATTCATTTAGTAGATTTTTTGTTTTACAGCATACCAACCCTTTTAATGCCTGATTCGTGCATCTAATAAAAAAATGTGTATTGACCATAGGTGTCTGAGTCAGTTTCGTGTCATCACCGGGACCACTCTGTTATTATCATACACATCTATACAATTATACGCTAAGACATTTCATGTTCGTAGTACGTTATCACCCTTCACCCGCATTAAAAAATGAGATCGTGATAGTGATTGATAGTTTATCTTATGTCCCACTTGACCCATTTAAACCTTATTTGTGACAAAATAAAATTATGTCATCCTGTCGACTAAAATAGCATAATTTTAAATAAATATATTTCAAAAAGTAACGTTCGTTATATTGAATTTAAGAATTACAATTATGTTTACGGTAACAAGGCACGAAATGTTTATTGTTTGAAAAAGAATTCAATTGTTATAATTCAAAATAAATAAGGAAAAAAGTAACGTATGGGTTTTATTTTTTTAACTAATACTTATCTGTCAATAACAATTAATGTTAGAGAAGTAAAAATAGTCATTTTTCCCCTTATAGTATTAGTCTTAAGTAACATTTATTAATTCATAATGTATATTATTATTAACAGTAGATTATACAGATTGACGTAGAAAATGCCGTGTAATTTCTACAGGGGCACGCTAGTTTATATATATTTATAAATATATATATATATATATATATATATATATATATATATATGTTTATTTATACAAACATTATTGGTTACATATGTGCATACATGTTTCGGTTGTACTATTCAGACCAAGGAAGACAGAGAAGTTAGATGGATTTGGAAAAACTTTCCCTTATATATAGTGTCAATTCTTTTTTATTTTGCACTGTTACTATGTAACTTATATAGTCAGTCATCGGCGACTTAACAGATTCCGCTACCGGGCTAGTATTAGGCTCGATTCGCAGACACATGTATGCATGCATGTATAACATATATTTATATTTATGTATGTATATGTTTGTACATATACTGGTGCATAAAATGGTTAGTGTCTGTGGAAGGCGTAAAAAAGCACCAGAATAGATGCACTCGTTCAAGCTTCGTTTAAGCCCGTTATAAAGAGCATGAAAAACTCTGATACAACATGTGCTGAAACTGTCTTTGGGTCAGTGTGGCGGTTGCTTAGACAGTGGGATTAGATCTGGGGAATGCATTTTCCTAATGTAATTTTTTTCTTCTGAAATACGTAAACATCCCACTTCCTTTAATTACTAGTGAAGCTAAAAACAGCTTTACACCAACATATATAAATATATGTATGCATTAGAATACTTTCCGACAAAGACAATACAAAGTTGGTCTTTATTCAAACAATTAAAAATTATTTAGCATAGATAATACAATCCGAACATTAGTAATACACATATCCGAATCTTAATTCTAACTTTTAAAGTGTTGTCGAAATGACTTCATATATTGAGTGCTCTCAACGGCCTGCTTATAATATATATATATATATATATATATATATATATATATATATATATATATATATATATAAATAAAAAATACATATATGCACCATCTTCATGTTAATATTTAGAAAAAATAATGTTTCCATGTTACTAACCGTTTCTTTATTTTACGTATATACTCTTAAATTAAAGATACATCTGTTTATTACTTTTGGAAATTAACACACATACACACACACCCATATATATTTATATATATATATATATATATATATATATATATATATATATATATATATTAGGGTAGGTCGATTTTACACTTTTTTTTTAAATATTAAAAAAAGGCACGTACCGAAAGTTGTATATAGACCTATTAAATACTCATGCAAAAAATTAGATCAAAAACTTCAGCGGTTTTTTGAGCGTTTGGTATCAAAGATCGTAGACAAGAATATACTGAAAATTCCTCGTTTTTGCAAGATTTGCTTGAATACTGGTGTGAAAACCAAATAATTTGTGCATTTAAAATCAGCGAATGTCCTTTTATTTTATAAAAATGATATTAATTAAAGAAATCTTCAAATTGAAAATTTGCCCCCCCCCTCATTTTCAGTATCTGCTTTTGTAAACTACCTTTTAACGTTATGAATTAAACAGTAATATTAGAATACCTAAAAAAATGATTTTTTTTCTGTTATAAGTGAAAATATAAAAAGCAAAGAAATAAGGAAAAACCTAACACTATTTAATGGAGCTTAATATTGAGAGTCACATTGCTCCATATAAGACCCCTTAGACAAAAATGCTGGTCTCAATTTCTGACTCAAAACTTTGGCTGTAATGTGTTGATGCCTTGCTTCAAAACCAAAAATAGTTTGTGAAGCTTCTGTTATTAACTTAACTGCCCGTTCCACGCCCTGAGAATGCCAAAAATGCAGCATAATTTTAAATCTATTAATTATGTCCAATGTGTGGCATTAAAATTAATAGGTGGTATTCTTTTTAATCTTTTTTTGGTTGACTCCTCACTCCTGAAAGAACTAATTAATTAATTGAATTATTAAAAAATTCCAATCTGTACTGCTTTAATAATTATGGTGAAATTAGATAAAATCTTTAAAAATCATTCTATAAATTGGAATAAATAATTGAGTCAGAAATATATGAATAAAAAATACTTACCTAATGGCCAAAATTCTTTTTAAAGCTTCTTCTCTTACTTCAATCTCTTCAGATTTAACCATGGAATATAGAAAGTTTTCAGGCAGTAAACAAAATGTATTACCTTGTATATTTCTAAATGTGATATCTTGGATTTCCTGAGGCTGCTCCTTAATCCTCTGGGTCATATTAAAAATGTGCACTTGCTGATTGTGGAATTTACTATTTCTTTTAATTTCAAACCAAGAAGTGGCATACACATTTACAATAAAATTTACTACATAGTGTAGTTTTGTTGTGTGTCTTTGTGGGTATGCACCACGAGTCCATAAACACATGAGCCCGATGGCCAAAGTTAACCATCTTGCTTGGTTTAAAGGACCAATTTTCCAGGAGGTATATCTAGAGTCAACCTTACCTCTAGAAATACCTACTGTGTATTCATAAAGGAGTCTTTGGTCAGAACTAAGATCATGTATTTCATCAATTTTAAAAATTGACTCTAGAGGATTGCTAATAGTGGAAAATAATATTTGGGGTAAATCATGGCAATCATTTGAGCATAATTTCCCCAGAGGGCCACTGAATGTTGTAGGGCCCTTTGCGCAACCATCTATGTTTTTAAAAAGGGCTCTGAAAGGTAGTTCATTATGATGCAAAGAGCAACCAATTGTGTGAAGATTTTTAAAAAGTTTTTTTTCTAAAATTGCAACCATTCCACCTTCGCAACCTGTGTTGGTATTAGTGTTGTCAACAAGTATAGCCTTGATACTGTTCTCACTGTGGAATTCATGCAAAACATCCACCACTTGATCTGCATGAACAGAACCTGTTGCACCACTATTAGGAAGAACTCTGTGTCAGATATTTACTTTCACATGGTGTTTCTTTTGTAAAAGTTCAATGGTGTTCTGGTCCCTTAGTTTTTTTCATAATTCTCTGTCTATTTTCATCCACAATTTCCTTATACATCAATGTGTCCTTATCCATTCTCCCATCAACTCCAATACATATAATATTTTAGGTGGGGTAAAGACCCCTGGCTGAAATAGTTTTATTTGTCTACCTCCAACAAGGTAAGATTTGACACAAGGTCATGAAAGTGGGATTAGATAAGCCTGCGCTATAGAGGTGAGCACTCTGGCAATTTAAAAATTGCCTGGGCAGCTCCGTCGGCATTCCCCGGTAGGGCCGCCTCAGACAGTAAGCAATAAACTTACTCCTCCCCAAAGAGGGAAGGCAAAACCTAGGAGGTGCACCTCCTAGAACTGCACAGGACGGACAAGCCCCAATAGACGAGCGTGAATCCAGACCCAAAGACCCGGACGATACTGGTTTATTTGCTGGAGTAAAAAACCCTGGCTGAACTAGTTTTTATTTATCTAACTCCCACAAGGTAAGGTGTGACAAAAGGTCGAGAAAAAAGGGATTAGATAAGTTAGCGCTCGACAATTCAATATATATTTGTGATAATTAAATTTGTAAACACAGAATCAACACGTGAATTCAAATTCGCTCGTTGAATTTTCAACCGGTGAATACCATAAAAAATATCCAATAAATAAAACGCCTATGTAAATAAATAATTATTTATATATAAAATTAAATATTATAGTGTTTTATTCCTTTTTAATTTGAATATGTACATTTAATTTCTTAAGAAAAGGAATAATAAACTTTAAAATATTTATTATTAAGTAATGTATTACTTTTTTTTGTTATACCCCGGGTTTAATGTAAGGCGATACTTCTGCCGGTGAAATCTAGGTTGTGAGAAAAAATCTCGATTTATTTGATCTTAAAGTTGCAATGCTCAAATAAATACAAAGTTTTGAAGAAAATTATTTCTTGTGGTAACTTTTGACATTATTTGGCAACTTTCTTCGAGTGCGATAATTTACAGTTTCAAAATCGACCTCCCCTAATATATATATATGTTTTTTATGAAAGAAATCATCATGGATATTGGAATATATGTTCTTGATAACCCGGTGAGTAACAGACATATTATATTTTGGTAAGATTAACATATTTTTATGAAAGATTTTTTTATATCATTAGTCTGAAATTTTCTCTGTAGAATACACTTCTTAAGAAACGCGAGATGTTTCATATCAGTTAAAATGACCTTTTTTAGTAAAGTCTATTAAATACACTTGTTGCTGTTGTTGTGTCTTTTTCTTGTAAGAGAACAGTGTAATGTAAAGAATCCTTTATTATGCAAACCTTTTAAATATGTGACATGCTGGGATTATAAGTAAAATGTTTCTGAATAATAAAGGGCTATTCAAATAACACTGTTTTATTACAGCAAGAGAACACTACAAAAACACGGGTATAAAAAGAAACATTACTAAAGAAACGAAATGTTAAGTAACATAAAACATCCCACGTCTTATAGGACGGATATTCTACCTGAAAGTATAAAGAGTAAATAAAAAAAGAGTATGATTTTGAATTTTAAAAAATGATTTCTCGCCTTTCCTCATATCTTGAAATGGGTTTTACCCGGCTGGAAAAAGACGCGTTTTAATCGCTCACTTTTGCGTGACGTAAGTAACAGCATATATTTTTATATATCGAAAATCTATTGGTATTTATTACAGAGAGGATGATTCAATATAAGAAATGTATAGAACGTCACCTAGCCGCATTAATACTGTGTGACACGACGACACATCTATACAACTGATTGCAGTTGTAAATAAAGACGTTGGCGCAAAGAGGTCTGGCTATCCATGGCTCTGACCCAAATAAGTCTGCAAATGTGTAGCCAATAAATAGTTGTATGAATATATCGGCTTTGAATATAAGACGTTATTCTTTATAGAAACTACCGGTACTTTTTGTTTACTTTGCTGATTTTCTGAAACATTTGTAAACTGTGTTTGGGTTTAAAATATTATTAAATGATATAATAGAAAGTGTTAAGATAAAGGAATATATGTATAAGCTCTATTCAATGTGTTCAATGATTTGAGTTTGTTTTTATGTAATTTAAAACCAATCCCTTCAGGAATTATTTTGATCGATATACATTTAATTTATGTATCTTACATTATATATATATATATATATATATATATATATATATATATATATATAGAGAGAGAGAGAGAGAGAGAGAGAGAGAGACCGACAGACAGACAGACAGAATATATATTATTATTTCATTAAGAAGATATGATAGAATGTATCAATTTTCAGTATTTGCTTCAACAGTACTCAATACGTGAGTAGAGCTAGCTAATAAGTTATGAAAATATATGTATGGCAATCAAGCTACAAAGAGACGTCCGTGTATCATCTACGTAAGGAATTGTCAGACTAAAGCGTATATCTACTGATTTTAACTGCCATAAATATATTTTCATAACTTACTATAATATATATATATATATATATATATATATATATATATATATATATATATATTAAAATTATATTTATACACATCAGAACTACAGCAACATATAAGAAAACTCATTCTTGCATGCAATGAAACAGAAAACTATGACACACGGTGGAAGTCGATAGAAAAAAGTCGGCAAAACCATTAACGTAACGTGTCCATCTTCACGAATATCTGTCAAAAATTGAGTACAGTTTCTTATTTTCCTTTAATGAAGAACAATGAAACAAAATAAAATAAACAAAAAAGAGAGGCCACGCGAGTGCACTTCACTCTGAATATTCTCCCCAAGAAAATCTGATTAAAGACTTCAGATAAAAATACAAAAAAGACACGGCAAAGTGTTTACCAATTGAACTTTGCAATAATATTATAAAAATAAATCAAGAATGTTTGATTATTGAAATTTCAATTTCAGTTTAAGGTAGGACAAAACTGAACTGCAAAATAATGATCGGAAGTGAACTTGAATATTTGCAAACGATGAGATAGAAAACATGTCTGCGTCCGTATCCAAGTGCTCCGAGCTTACATATATTGTTTACTCTTTTCTAACTTGAGTATTGACTGAATATATTATTTCTCTCTCTCTCTCTCTCATATATATATATATATATATATATATATATATATATAAAACTAAATGATTAAATGCGAATGTTTTTTAATTTATCACAAGTATGTTACCATCAAAACGGGTTACTTTAATTTAAGTCAATAATGCATAGGAGTGTTTATGAATACTGTATATATAGTGGCAAACAAAAGCACAGACACAAGTGTTTGTTTACCTCATTTGCATAACTATTTTTGAACAGTTTATGATAAATTAATGCCGTCTGTTTTACGTTTGAAATTCGATTGCCATGTTTTCCTATATATATATATATTGAATAGTGTGCTCGATATTAACAGTAATTACTTAAACTGATTTAATAAACAAAAAGATACACCAAAATATGTACCAACTTTCTAAATAAAGCTGTCTAAATATGAAGTATGTGTATCACACAAACATGAGGTAGAAGTCCGTTCGTAAAAAATCAGATACCTCCGACATTAAACATTAATTAATAAATATTTCCCAAAGTTCCGTTTCTTTGGAGTTCAGATTTGCATTGAATTTGATTTATAGTCACCAGACACCAATTAAGCAAGATTACCTGGTTCCAGTTTCTTCTTAAGACCCCTTAAGCTAAGCTTTGTACTTTTGATATTTTCGGAGTCAAACATTCGTAAAGGGGACCTACAATTGCTTAAAAACTGTTGGTCTAGGAAGAGTATTCTTATATATATATATATATATATATATATATTACAAGTAACTGTTCGAATACACGTATTTGTTTAACTTATTTGCATAACTATTTTTAAACAGATTATAATACATTAATAATTGGTGTTATAAACACGGTCGGTTTTAATGTTATTCGAATATTTTGTCGATAACTTAATCATAATAAATTCAAGTAATTTAAAAACAAACGATGAATTACCGAAATAGTTTCCAACAACGCACACACACACATAACATATGTAGACCTTACCGACCCTCCTTTACAAGGTAAACAATTTATGCTCCCGTGTCTGTAGAGTAGTTTTTCCTAGGAAAACAACATTTTTAACTCTGTCCTAAATTATTCCTGAAAGTAAATCTTATGAATAACTGAAGCTATATTTTCATATTTAAACGGCATTTCTGTAATTTAGAAAAATGCATTTTTATTCTTTTAATTTAAAGCATTTAAGTTTTTTTTTTTTTACATTTTCCATAAAAAAACTTTTTGTAATCATGTTACTTCGCACCCAATATAGCGGCAGAATGTGACGGCAGCCTTTTTGGTTCGGTGTTCATCTGAGAAAAGTGATCAAGCTTACGAAGACCGGCAAATAATATTTTTTGTTCTGTTTTTAATGAAATAACCCGAAAAAATGTTTTACTAACTGTTAAATCAAATTAATTAAAACAAAGTCATTTGGGTTACTATCATGAAGTTTACTTCATTAACTTTATAAATAAATAAATACATTTGGTACTGATACCGATCCTGACCCTGTTTTCGTGATGTCCGGCTCGGAAGCGTTCGACTGTCCTACGCAAACGCCCGAGAGTTGACGAGCCGATTTGTTCCAGACGACAATTTTGATACGGTGCTGCGTCCTAGGATGATAATGTTTTGCTTGTTTTGTTTTTTGTTGTTGTTAGGGTTAGGGTAAGGGTTTAGTGTTAGGGTTAGGGTTAAAAATATTTATTTTATAACAGTAATTTCGCTCTGTTTTGCTTGTTTTATTTGTTTTGTTGTTTAAAACATTTCTTGCAAATATAACTAAAAATTATAGGCGCAGCAACGTATCAAAATGACAAGAAATATTTTTTTTGATAACAGTAACTTCGCTATGTTTTGCTTGTTTTTTTATGTTTCTTTTAGAAAATTTCTTGAAAACATAACTCACAATCACAGGACGCAGCACTGTATACAACTTGTCGTCTGGTACCATTCGGATCGTCAACACTCGGGCGTTTGCGTAGGATAGCCGAACGCTTCTGAGTCGAACCTCACGAAAACTGGGTCAGGATCGATATTAGTACCATACATTTAAATAGACATTTTTTTAATTTTCAATAAAGGAAATAATCGTTAAGTAGTAAATGTTGTTATGATAATGTACGTTTAATCACTATTTATCCAATTATTCTATGTCATTTGCTTCCAAAACGTTCACTCTGTTAATATATGAAAATGTGTTAAGAGTTTTAAAGTCAGAAATGACTTTCTATTAAACAGTTTAAATGCTTATAAATTATTTTCAAATTGCTAAACAATTCAGGCAGCACGATAAAGTATTGCCCGCTATCAATCACAATCAAGGATGTGTCTCACGTGACTCAAATTAACCAATCAGTGGCAACCGTGTAAAATTGAAGAACAATCGTCTGTTTTGAATATTTAAAAAATCAAAATCAATGTCCTTTAACGTCTTCTTTTTTCATATTTTACAATTTTTTTTCTTTTCGGTTTATTTTTATTCATTTTTTGAATTTTTTAAAAAAGAATTAATGTTAAAGGTAGTTTATGTTCTGATACTATAATTTATTTTTTCTGCCCTCGGTCAGTGAAGAAATCCTTCTAGAATGCGGTCATGGTATTATAGTAGCGTGATTCCTGACCGTAGTAGGGTTATTTTGGGGCATTGGAGTCTTTGGGGATTGCCAAGAATCACGCTGACAATTAATATAAAATGGTTATAAAAGTTATTTCTTCTTCACTGGCCAACGGTACAACAGGATAAAGTATAGTATCAGAGCAGATGCTGCACTTTAACATTAATTCTATTTTGTAAAAGTAAAGGATAAATAAAAAGCCAACAAGAAAAAAATATTGTAAAATCGGCAAATATTTGAGTCGAGGGCAGAGTTAGACACAAGGTCGGTTTTTAATGTGGCAAAATCTATCTCCTTAAATAGGGGCACTCCGGATTAAGACAAAAAATTTAATTGCATCAGTCTAGAAAGATTTCTCTATCACCGACCGAGGACAGAAAAAATAACGTATAGTATCAGAACAGATACTACAGTTTAACGTTAATTCTATAAAAATAAATAAATAAACCTAACAGAAAAAATATATTATAAAATTGGCAAGTATTCAGGGCAGATGTAAAAATAAACACCATTTTTGCATTGTTTAAATATTCAAAGCAGACGAGTGTTCTTCAATTTCAAATGTTTGCCATTGGGTTACGTGAGACAACTCCTTGATTGTGATTGGTAGCGAGTAGTGGTGGACATAAAACGTGCTGCCATTTAATGAAATTTTTTTTACGCTATGACATTTGTTAGAAAAAAGTGTATTGTTTGTTAGATTGTAAATTAGTAATCTGAAAATGAAAAAAATACTGTTTATCATATTTCAAATCTATCTTATATAAATAGAGATGTTGTACATCTGTCCGTCAGTCGAAAATTCCTTTTAAACGTAATAAATACATTGCAGAATTTTTTTCAAACGTAATAAATTTAGTGTGGATATTTTTTACACGTAATAAATCCATTGTGGAATTTGTCTTATTTCGAAATATCACAAATCTCTACTACTTTTAGAAATTGAGAATATTGCATGAATAGTTCCCGACAAATAAAGCTGATACCATAACCGGAATTTGAAACTGAAACCTTGAGATGTTCAGTCTGAGGTTCTACTATTAAACTTATTTAGAATTCCTTATAAATAGATCTTAAAACAGTACCTGTACAAACTAGCTAGAGCTAAGCTAAGTACTCTTCTTCTAGACTGCTGACTTCTCAATTCCCACTTTCCAACCTTGTGTCACATTTTACTCCGTGGGAAGTAGATAAATATGACTAATTATAGCTATTGCGTGACGTCATAACTTTATGATTTACGGCATTTTTTTAAAACATGACGTAAATCAGCATACGCTATAATAAAACATCAATAAATCAAGAAGTAAACATTATCAATAGTGTTGAACTTTTTTTTAATAGTCCATAAAAATTTATTTTGCTTTAACTACGTATGGAATGTAGTTGTTTGACTTTCATACGATACTCCCAGCCTAGCAGAAATATGCGACAGGAGGGAGGGTGGAAGCAGAGAGTGGAAGCACTTCGCGAAAATTCAGACATCTCCGATTTTTGTGAAATTTTAACAATAGTATTAGATATCAGTTAATGAATATTCTCAAAATGTTATTGAGTATTTTTAAGGACTTTTAGGGGGCACAACCTTTCATTTGGTAATATAAATATGTCAGCTTTGCATTAGAGTTGATTCATAGTGACGAATTAAGCAATATTTCCTAAATTACAATTTTTTTTCCAGACTGGATAAAATTAAGTCTTCAATGTTAGCCATTTTCTAGGAGCAAAATCAGGTCATGAGTTTTTGTGATAATTGAAATAAGGATTCTAGGTTTAGTAGCATTTTTTATTTACTTTAATTTTTGTAAGGTTGTATACATCACTTTACTAAAGTTGAATTTTAACCGTCTTTCATTCGTGTAAACAAGTTGTCAAAGTATGATTTTCTAGAAGAACTATGTGTATAGTAATGTTTATATAGGTGTAATCATTAACTTAACTATGTCTGCAATTTTCATTGTTTCAATAAAACAACCAGTTAACCCAACTTTTGCTGAAATAAGAGGAGTCTATTAGATATTGACGAAAAATAAGATTCAACATCCCCCACGTTGGTAAAACCAGAGATTTATCGAATAATTTACTCAATAATTTTTTTGGCGTCCATGATTATATTACTTCAAGCAAACTCCTGTAAATAACTATTTAAATACATTAACCCGTAATTCAACGGATTAGGTACTTAGTCATGATCATTTTAAACTGACAGTCTTCGGAAGGTTGAAGGTTCAATCCCGAGTACAAGCGACACTAAAAATATAATTAAGAATTAGTCAAGACTTCTACGCTGTCATGGATGACGGAATGAGAACAATTTACACGTGGATTAAAAAAAGGTTCAGATCGAAATTCCATACAGATTACAGACTTCGACAGACTCCCGCGTTCGGCAACACGCAACTGAAAAAGGTCAGATGCTACAATGGTTCCCATTATGAGAATTCCATCTTAGATTAGAACAGTCGTCCGAATTATACGAATAATACGAACTACTGAACCAGTTTTTAGAAAATAATTTACGGAAATGAAATTATTTCGCATTAATATCGGAGACAAACGACAATAATATATTCCGAAAGATTGTATTTCGTTATAAAATTTAATTTTCTACAGACATTATTAAAAAGAAAACTAAAGAATTATGTTTCAAAATTTAAACCGATTTCAATAAAAATGTAAAGATTTGTAAAAGAGTACAAAATCGGCTTCGAAATCTAGTGGAGGATGACCTCTTTTGTTTTCTACATTCTCTTTCTCACAAAAAGATGTTGCTAATCTTTCTCTACACTATTGTTATGTTCGTGGTAGGTGCTGGAATGAGCTCAAATCTTTGGTTCTTTCATGTAAAACATTCACAACAAAAACTCGTCTAGCTACAACCGCTGTAATAAAGTTTCCTTTATTTCTCTTGAAAATAAACGGATTTTTGAATGAGCACAATATTTCTAATAACTTCCTGTCTGTGGATCACAATAATACACGTCTTTTTCCAATCGGACTACAAGATCGTCGTTTTCAAGTCCAATTTTTATTTTTTTGTCGAGCCGTCCTCTTAGATAATAAAATTCTGCCTAATTTTGACCAATCACCAATCATCAATGTATTGTTCACCGCCCACCTGGAAAACACATTAAAAATCATCCTCGAATGGTTTTGAGGCCTTGATAAGCGCTAACCTTTAGTAAAAAATAAGACGCAACTGTATTTTCACATGGCTTAAGCAATTCCAAATTGCGTGTGTAACCAATCGTGCATCGTTTGCATTAAAAAAAAAACGCAACATACACTTTTTCACTGTTACTACGAAAGAATATTTCTTAAGATTATTAACAAACTGAGGTTTTGTTCGTTTTTTATATTTTATGGTTTGTTTCAGCTCTTTCATCGTTCGTCACTTTTCACACAGATGTTTAGCCATTCATCTTTTGCAAGTTCCGGCGAACATTGGCCAAGCCGTTAAAGCACTTTGAACAAAAGCGAGCATAAATCAAACGCGAGAAAGAAGAAGTACACGTCAGTCAAACAGATTTATCTTTTGCAGACATATTTTTCTATAAGATATGCACGAACGTATACACATATTAAAACACTACTACACACAATGGCACACGTATATATATATATATATATTTATATATATATATACATATATTTATATATATATATACATATATCTATAAAGCTACAGTTATAGATATATAGATAGATATAAATATATATATATATTTATATATATATATACATATATATATATATATCAAGCTACAGTTATAGATATATAGATAGATATAAATATATATATATATATATATATATAGATAGATAGATAGATAGATAGATAGATAGATATATACATATATATATACAGTATTAAGAGTGTACGAACATAAGCGCTACTTACACATTAGAGCGGCCACATAGATGCAAGCTCC
The DNA here is from genome assembly GCA_963556195.1 of Sepiola atlantica. Classification (NCBI taxonomy): domain Eukaryota; kingdom Metazoa; phylum Mollusca; class Cephalopoda; order Sepiida; family Sepiolidae; genus Sepiola; species Sepiola atlantica. The sequence goes on along the minus strand of OY744524.1, from coordinate 78,989,220 downwards.
ACACATGCATATCATAGTATTAATTGCATGACATGCACGATAAATGCACACCCATATTTCTCGACATGCACATATTTATCACATGACATTTGTTCGTAATATGTTATTTCCACAGCACACAGAGGCATTTTTACATCCACACGTATATATATATATATATACATATATATATATATATATATATATATATATAAACACTTTTAAATTGTCTACACACATCAATTCATGTGTCGGTACTATTATGCATCGCGACGACACCACAATTTCATAGTGGATTAAATCAGTCAAACATCGAAGATCAGGTGTCGATGATTCAGGCAGCCAAAACATTAATACACATCGGCAGCATCTATCCGACATGTAAACTTGGCTTATAGTGGAGGGGGTTAGGGGGTAGGAAAGTGTAAAAAAAAGTCATTTTTCCTTACCCAAAACTACCCGATATTTAAGAATCCGTCTTCCCCACTGTACTATCCTAAAACTTACACATTTGAGCGACCACATAGACGCAAGCACAACACATGCATAGCATAGTATTAAATGCATGGCATGCACGCACACATGCACACCAATGTTGTTTTACATGCACACATTTATCACATGACATATTTTACCTACAATTCAAATTAATTATATGGATAAGTACACATGTATCACTGGCAATTCTATATCCTCTCCATAGTATTCACAGATACCCAATTAACAGTCGTATATACTCATCGATAACATATATATATATATATATATATATATATATATATATATATACGGATATATCAACATCGATTCTTACACTCCCAATATAATTACCACACACATTCACTGATATAATAACATAAAGTATATTTCAGCATAAAAAAACTATCAACAATAATTGTGTTGTTCTTTACTTAGAATTAATTAACCTTTGTACAACACTGTTTAAGTACAATACATTCAATCACCTTCTCACTATATCATATGAATGCATTTATTGCTGTTAACTAGTAATTTATTTATTTTTAATTTCTCTTAACTATGTTTAATTGGAAGTTTATCAAACATATAGTTTTCATTCATTAACTAATATTTATTATTTAAACCATCCGATCACAATAAGAATAGTATTGTCAGCAATAGCAATTTAAATAGACATACAATTACAAAATCATACATCTGTAGGGGCAATATCTACACAAATAAATATCTGCAAAAATAAACGCAGTTTAACAAATGCACCGTAAATAGCATAATCACTTTATTACCATAATTATGAAAACTTATATTCATATAAATCAAGCCCGTAGTGAATAATGCAGCATTGAAGCATCCTGAAATTCTAAGATTTTTAATTAAACATTACTTGTGCGTAATATAATGAAAGTAAAAGAGATTTAATTAACCATGCCTGATTTAATTATAATTATTTACTAGCGACTTTGCATTTATTTATCAATTTATTTAAATATAATCTTATAATGTATACTATATAATTATTGTGTTACGGTTTTATTTAAAATTATTTATTTACTCATCAGCTTAATTATTTAGTTAATAGTAAACTAAAAAGTAAATATGCAGTCAAGACTTTCGGCAATCGTAAGTCTATCATTACAATTCTACTTTAACTTTCGTGTTCCTAACTTGCAAATATCGTATTCTTCTTAATGGTTTACATTGTTGGCTCTTCACTGTGTCACGCATTAGTTTGAAATAGATGCGCAGATTTATAAGAAACAACAATGTTTTTTTTTCAAACATAAAAAATGAGTGGACCTGTTCAGTTTGAAGAAAAAAACGTTATAACACAGTTGTTCCAGTTATCGCAGTAATTTCCGATATGTATTTCGTTGATACTACTATCTTACTTCCGGAAAATTATTGGCTTATATACAATGTCACTAATTACCCTTTAATGAGCAATTATTTCGACAATTACATTTGTAATTGTAAAATAAAAAAGAAACACATCTAAAAATCAAATGTCAAAATACTATTAGTCACTAAAAGAAAGTAATCATTCGTCGAGAGTTTGCTGGTTGATCTTATGTAGATCAAACATTCTTGATATGTTCAAATGAATATGTAACCACTGCCGTACAGAGGAAAATAGAAACTGGAAGTATTAATACAATACTATACTAAACCAACGGAGTAAAAGTAATTTCATACAGATACAAGTTTAAAATAACACATTTATTAGTACACTAAGTACTTCCCCAATTTAAATTAGACTTGTATTTATACATTTAGTTAAACGAAGTTTAAAAGAATGCCACATAAAAAAATACCGTTTAACTTGGTTGGTATTTTGAAACGAGTGTGGTTACATATATTTCTTACATATGCGTGTGGATTTCATGTGTGCTCGCGTCTTTTATGTATTAATATATATTGATCACAACACTCCAATAATTATTTCATAAAAAGTAATAGAAATTGTTTTCTTATCCGCCGTGTGACAATCATTTTACGATTAGAAACAGCATTCTTGTCTGCAGGCTTTATATATTTGTAATATATAGAAGTAAAAACGGAGTAATTTGTCGGAGACTGTATTTGTCGGGGAGATAATGTGCTCATCTATTGTGTTATTTGTAAGAAATTAGGTGCGGAATAAAGTAAGACACAAGGAACACATTACTGCTTCCATGCGATTGTGATGAATAATACATGTTATTTATTTATTCGATTTCTATCATTCATATAAGAACCTTCCATATATGGCAAGTCGGATATTTGATTTTGATTTTGCTTACGGGTTAGAGGTTTCAGTCGTTAAGACAAGTCGATAGTGATGGAGACAAATAGAATGATGTTGATACTGCCACAGGTGTCCAGCCTCCCGGTAGCGTATTTGTGGTTAGTCAGTTCACGGTCATACAAGTAAGCGTTTAAACTGGTTACGTATTTTACAAGCTTATAAAGGTAATACATATCTTATATATCTGATCAGTCTATGGATCCGACCAGAGTACATATGTGCCTTAAGAGCATGGAGTTTTGCTGTCAGAGTTGTTCGCTGGGGCGAAAAGGGTTAAGGAGGCGACAAGTCTCGCGATGACACATGAACTCTCCGTTCTCGTTAAATCACGAGGGCAGGGGGTTGGGCCTTCTTCATATCGATTTTAGCTCGCTGTTCATTGAACTGAACAGACTTAACGGGTATCAGCCCAGCTCCCACAGACAGACACCCATAAAGCGACTGTAATAATGTTTGTGTGGTTAACACAATTTCCTGACCATTGTTCCAATCATGTGCATTCATTTCTTTTGGAATGTGTATAAACTGTATGTAAAATCTGCCTTGTATGTCTATTTCTTTTGTTATAATTTGTGAAGACAAACAATGAATAATAGCATATTAATTTGACCGGTACTTTTGTCGTCTTGTGTTGCCGATGCGTGCTTACTGTCACCAATGCATTTAGCAGATTTGTTTTTATTCTCTAACCACACTGCCTATCTTAATAGAATGAGAATATTCAATAGTTTCATTATTCATCTGTATTAAGACGTCACTCAATAAGTCCCGGGTTAGACATATAGATCGTGCCACTACTTTAAAAACATCAACGTTGTTTTCAGACAGTATTACTCGTCAAATAACATATGTGGAAATATGATCCATGGGGATTATTAGTTTACAAATTACAGTGGTTTAAAGAGAGGAACTGTTTCAACATTTCGAAATAATGGAATAATTTGAATTTCGTGTGTTTATAAAGTATTGCTTTCTCATAAGAAAAATTCAGTTCACGCAAATCAGTGCATGCCATATGGTATTCAGAAACTGCACTGTCGAAAAACCGGTTTAGATAGGGTATACTTACTTAAAACAACATCGAACAGACAGAACTGATGCGGAACACTCATGTCGCCAAAATTCGGCAGTTGCCCTGGAAAACATCATGAAAGTTCACAAACTCTTTTGACGAATCGTAAATCAGAGTTACGTTAGATAGTAGATGAGTGAAGCATGTCAGATCTAAGTATATTGCCCACTTTGCATGGAAATTTGTCAATGAGAAAGCAGTGTTCAATGTTGTTGTGCCGCGTTTGTTCAGAGTCGATAAAAAAGGACAACACATTGACGATTAAGAGCGTTGTTTGCACCGGTTTAAATGCAACACAAAAGAGTTTTGCATGAATGATTGACAATGGATGAAACATAAACCCACCACATTACTCCTTATTCAATTTGGCAGTCTGCTGAGTGCACAGTAGCAGGTGAAAGCTATCCAAAGCTACCAAAGACGCACACATCTATAGACAAGATTTTGCTCTCCGTACGTTTTTATGAGTAAGGTATTTTGTTCATCGATTAACTTCGGAACAGAAGAACCATCAATAGTGTCTATTATATAGCATTATTGGCGCGTTTGAAGTAAGAAATTACTATCCAACAACCACAAATGAAGAAGAAACATACGCTGTTTCACCAAGGCAATGCACCGTGTCACGCCTCAATTGACAAGATGATGAAACTATATGAATAGCACTTTGAATTGCTTGTGCACCAGTTATATTCTTTAAATCTCCCTCAGCGATTGCTAGCTGGTTGCATACCTCAGGAAAAGGCTCAAGCTATAAAGAGTTTGCTCCAATGAAGAAGTGATATAAAAAACCGAGGTGTATTTTTAGACTAAGACAAATTGGTTACGAAAACAAGCATCGGTTTTGTTAGAGAATTGTTGGAATCAGTGTATCACCCTATTGGTTAATAAAATTGAATTTTGTCTTAAACGTCCTTGCGTTATTAGTAAGCCCCGGAACTTATTAAGTGGTCTTATAGCTAAAACACTAACTGAAATATATTCCTTATTTTCTGACTCTAAGAATGACAGAATTCGACTAATACTTGAATATATTGAATTATTTAAAGAAGAAATGAATTAAATATGGTTTGTTTCCTGAGAAAATAGATATTTTAGAAAAAGATATTATCCAAATAACATTTAAATTATCAAAGTAAACAAAGACGTTTTTTTTTTCCAATATTCAAAAGATAATGTTTTCTTTGCTGGATCTTGTTATGCCTTGAGGCTTTACTAAGGACGAGTTGTAAAAATATTATTCGAAGAACGGAGTAGAAAAATAATGAAAATAAATAGAGAGTAATAAATAAAAAGATTGAGAGAAATAAGACGCAGAGAAGGGAGACAAAAAAACAATAACACGGTAAAAAAAGAAATAAATAGAAAAAAGATATAATAAAAAGAAAATATAAAAAAGTGTAAAATGACTACAGTTCTTATCTTATCTTATCACAAGGTTTCTGCCGATGTTACCCCAGACCTTCTTCGGGGCGTATTCTTCTTTAAGAAGCATATGTCATTGAAGCGTATGGTCATACGACAGTTCCCCACTCTTTTACGTATTCCTTTGGATTATTATTATTTAAAGCTGCACTGGTTGGGCAGTAAGGGGACAAACAAGATAGGGTTGCATTATATGGTCATGCTGTCCACATTCGCAAATGATTGGGTTAGTGTTGTAGCCCCATATATTCAGAACAACTGTTGATCACCCATTCCCGTTCTCATGCGATTAAAATTATTCCACTAAAAGAATGGTGCCTCTAAATCAGGAGGGAGCGCCTAAGAATTGATGTTATCCATGTCAGTAGAAGGGGGACATTCTCTATCCGTCTGGTCCACAGCTGTAGTCTGGTCTGCACCTTAAAGTTTGTTACGGGTCTGACATGGCTAAGGAAGGTTCTCCTTGACTTCAGTCGTTGAATCATTGATGCACGTTTATGAAGGAGATGGTGTTTATCACTGATAACCTTTATGATTTCTAATCAGCTGGCAATCTGAAGGGACAATGGCTAGTGAGGAGATGCAGGTTGTTCAAGTTGGTAGATTTAAGGCAGTCATTGATCAAACGAAAAGTGTTGTTCAATACTGAGTCTAGGTTTTTCGCATGCGTTTTACTCTCCCTTACAGGACAAGCATACTGTGCAGAGGACAATAACAGTGCTAAGTCAGTACATCTTGGTGTGTGTGCTGTGGCTCTCCACTTCGTGTGGATCAGTTTCCGTAGGATGTTGTTCTGGGAGCTTATTTTTATATTTGTTTTCTTTACATGTTCCCTAGATGGGAGGTGTGGTCCAGGGTTACGCCAAGTTAAACAGGGTTGGTGCGATTCTCAAGTTATATTCCAGACAAATTGCATCGCTTCAAACTCGGAGGTCTACATGTTAAACTCGGGAATATATATGAAATTTAGAACTGAACCATTTATTTAATCAACTAGGGGCAGATTGTTTTCATTTCCCCAGCCATGAAGGAATTTTTCTTACATCCTCTATTCGTATCGCCTGTAGTGATTATTGAAACTTTCATCTTCAGAAAAATGTGACTTAGAACAGCTTATCACGAAACACTTTATTTTTATACTGAAAAAGTCAACACTAGAAACGTTGATGCAAGGCAATGAGAAGACCAGAATAACTTTGGTTTGGTTTTTCAAAATATACTTTTATACTTGATATTTTGCTCTAAAGGTTCGTGTCAACATATCTAGTATGCAATATGGTAGCGGTAAATCTAGTCTTGTTTTTAATCTATAGAGTTTCTACTCACTACAACTTATATATACACGGTGGCGAATAAGTCATAATTGACGTCTGGTTTTGATAAAACAATTACACATTGAATGTACGTTCTTCGACGCTATACTTAATTTATTTCAAAAGTAGTTTCTATACATTATCTGATTTTAAAAGGAAACGAATTATCAATGATAAAAATTGCAGCATTTTGAAACCTTTCACTGTTAGTGTGTAATTTAATGTTTTTTAGATACTATAAATAAGTACCTGTTCTTATGTTATTAAAAAAACATTAAATTACACACTAACACGTATATATATATATATATATATATATATATATATATTTATATGTATATATATTTATATGTATCTATATATATATATTTATATGTATATATATATTTATATGTATATATATTTATATGTATTTATATATATATATTTATATGTATTTATATATATATATATTTAAATATATATATTTATATATATATTTATATATATTTATATATTTATTTATATATTTATATATATATATTTATATATATATTTATATATATTTATATATATATATATTTATATATTTATATATATATATATATTTATATATATTTATATATATATATTTATATATATATTTATATATATTTATATATATATATATATATTTATATATATATATTTATATATATTTATATATATATATATTTATATATATATATATACATATATATATTTATATATATATACATATATATATTTATATATATATGTATATATATATATTTATATATATACATATATATATATATTTATATATATATATATGTATATATATATATTTATGTATATATATATATTTTATATATATACATATATATATATATATTTATATATATATACATGTATATATATATATATATATTTATATATATACATATATATATATATTTATATATATATACATATATATATATATACGTGTTACTGTGTAATTTAATGTTTTTAATGTACTATAAATAAGTACTCGTTCTTATGTTTCATTAATTTTCTTTTACTAAGGTGTCACCACTAATCAAGGCCCGTAGGCAACTCGAGGACAAATATTACAGAGATTGTCTATTATGATTACCTCCACACGAGTCACGGAAATATTCGGTAGGATGGCTAGTACATTGTTTAAAAGGAATTGATTGTCCAGGGGAGGGGCTTACGTGTTAGTTAAGATTAGACATGAAGTCTACTATGCTGTAGTCGGTTTGGAAGAAAGCGTGTGGTACCTTGTTCAGCAGGCGAGATGTTTTATGAATGAAACTCTGTTCATTGAAGTTACGTTTGTTTTTTGATTAAAAGAGAGAAAGGAAAATTCATTGGTTTTGCTGTAGCTAGACGAGGAATTTCTGAGATTGTTGTGCATGGGGTATCATGTGATGAAGCTTAGTCAAACAGCTACCCTGAAGATAACAATACAGTAGAAAGGAGCTAGAAAAAATATATTATGTGCAAAAGAGACTAAAGAGACGAGAAGAGAACTTATTCCACTAGATTACAGAGTCGATGTTGTACTCTGTTAAAGCAGGAAAGAATTCTTCAGATATGACAGCAGTACTCCACCTGAGGCGTATCTGGTTGTTATACAGGTTATTGGTTTGCGTCGGAGCTGAGGTAGTATTACAAGCAATCTTAACTATACTATGTATATTTAGGAGACCATAGTCGGCCAACATATGTGCTGCTTTTTTTAGATATCTTCCTATCTACGGACGTTCTCTGTGTCTAACTTTTACTTCGTCACACAAGCGTAGACACTTTCACATTTCTCTCTATATGTGGTCAGCAGTGTATCGAGATTCTCGAGTTCTAAAAGATGGAGCTGAAAAGACAAGAATAGTATTAACAATAATCCAAATAATTACATTATCAATCCTCATTAAACAAATTCCGATATATAAAGAAGTGAAATAAAAGATGATACAAAAATTGAAAAGAAAGAAAAAAACGAAGAATAACATAACCAAGGCCAATAATGCTAACGAATATATAGAAACATAAAAAGAGAAAAGTGGAAAGAAATAAGAATTTTAATTGAAATAGGAAAATGAAAGAAAACCTACATTGAAAATAAAAAGAATAAAAAGAATATAAAAGGAAACTAAAAAAACGGAATAGATAAAATACAGAAAGATGAAAGAAAGAAAGAAAGAAAGAAACAGTAAATGGACGGTAAAACACAACGAAGAAACAACGAGTAATGAATGAGAGTAGAGAAAGTTCGGCGATTTAGTAGTTTCACAGCCAAAATGGCGGAAAAGTAATCGGCTGTTTTTTTTATTCTGTTTTTGTTCCGAACTAAAAAATGACTAAGTAAATCCAAATAAATTGTTTTGAAATAATTTCAAACTTACCTTAATAGGAGAAAAAAGAACGAAGCATTACAAAGAAATAATAAAAGACACAAAGAAAAAGGGACGAAATAAAAAAAATAAAAAAAGATATGGAGAAAAATAGAAAGATATAATGGATCGTAAAATCTCAAAGTACGAAAGAGAAAAAATTAAAATAACTAAAAAACAGAAAAAAGTAAAACGGAAAGTAGGAAATAAAGAATGAAATAACTAAAACTTTAAAAAATAAAAAATAAAATATGACATAGAAAGAAACAGAAAATGGTAGAAAAAGTTTCAAGTATGAAATATAGAAAATACAGAATGGAAGAAAGAAGGAACGAATTAAAGAAAGAGCCATTGCCTAGTTTAAATTTGCATTCATTATTCATTGAAGCAAGCGATTTGTTCGAACGAATTCAAATTCAATTTGAATGGCTCAGGTGTCAAAGAAACTGGCCCGGAGCCAGTATAAATAGTTTCTAAAAAATGAAACATTTTATATTTTTGTTACGCAGCAAAGGATGATGGCTACAATTTGCAGACGATCACTTCTATCTCTCACTCGAACGCGTAGAGAAGAAATACAGGCTGGAAGCTATGAAATTGTTGACCCATAACTAATTGAATTCCTCCACATTTATTCTGCTCCTGTTTACTGATTTATTTTTTAAAGTTGTTTATTTCTCACACGAAAATACAAAAAAAATTACACCGTTTTATATTTTTACAATTCTGTAGTTATCTTGAGTACTTCTTAACCCTTTCTAAACGTAGAGTATACAAGTGTATTCCATAAAAAAAAACGTTAGTCTTACATAAACTTCACATGTATATCTAATCTAAAGTATTCAATCAATAAAACTATAATCTGTGAGCTCCAATCTCTGGTTACTCCTTGTAAGAGGGGTAAAGAAAAAAATCGTCTCTACCACTACGGACAAAATGTCGTTTCTTCCTCCATGTGCCTTACGTCAGGCAGAATTTCCATGGTTCGAACTTTTTGTAAGGGCTGCTCGTCTGTGCAACACATTACCGCAGGATTACCTCCCTATAAATTACAACATAATCGTCTTCAAATCCAATGTGAACATATACTCTTTATAAACCGTCCCTATAAATAAATACAAACTTAGTTGATGCCATAAATACTTTCGACTCCCATAATCGTCTTCGTATTTCAACTGGTTATTATTCCATCCCCTAAACGCTTAACCATCGAGTAGTTTTTTTCTCTTCATAAGTAGTGACCCATTATGTAAAAATAATAATAATGTTGTAGCATATTGAATGAAGAGTATCACCTAATAGCTATTTTAATTATTCATTGACAATACTTCCCTCACGTTGAGAAAACACAGAATATGGTAGAAACAATACCTGAATATAATAAGAGCAAAAACAACTGAATAAGTACGAGGTAACTAACGGTTGAGATGTTTAATTACCAAAGAGACGGTTTCGTTCGGTTATTTTGGTTTATGCCATAGCAACTTTTTCAGGTAACTGTATTAAAAAACAAACGAGACTCCCATGAATAAAGTTTCGTTACAAGAAATTCCCATTTATGAAATACAATTCCATAGGACTGTTTCCGTGCTGACCATAACATAGTCTTATAGTATAACGTCAACACAAACTTGTCAAGCCGTTTTGTGGATTATAAAATTCTACATTGTCTATCCATCGTTCCCAAGCTTCTCATAGTAGTGGTCATCATCAAACTGACTATCTCATTAACCCAAATCATCGAGTGACTTTTGGTCTTGGTAATTGTGACCCATTAGTATAAAAATGTAAGTGTATGGAATTATATATATTTCGTGAGCCAATTAGACGACAATATGTGAGTATCATCATTACTAATTCTAACCAGACTAAAGTTGCTTTTTGTCATTTCTTTTTAATAATTTATATTTTAGTTGTTTTATCGTCATAAAACAGACATATGGTAGTAATTCTTTAATTTATGAAAATTAGACTGTATTATACGGATGGCTCAAATTTCCTATAATTTTATCGAGCTCTCTTAACATTCGCCTAGTTTAACAATATAACATACTGTTAGTTGTTCTTTAATTTCAGACCACAACAAATTATGTTTGTCCGGCGTCTGTGAATATTTTGTCTCTCAGCCTCTTTTTTCTCCATTCATTCTTGTATGTGTAATAATGAGATAGATAAAAAAATAATAATTCATTATTTTCTCTTATGGTTTAAGTTATTATTTCTACAGCAATTTACAGCTATGTACATCAAGATTAAGTATAATTTCCCGATCGATCCTGTGGACATTGAAAAAGACTCCTAGTCACTATGACGTCGAACTCGTTTTTCTGACACGTACTTCCTCTATTACGTAATATTTATAAAATATCGCGTAATCATAACTTTAGTGTGTAAATATTTATTAGAATTTTCCACTATTCTAACCTAATGCCTACTCTAGCCTTATATAGAGAACTACTGTTTTCAACATTATTTTTACAGAGCTGTCTCTAATCTTGTTACAGAGTAACTTCAGTTTGCAAAGTGGGATTGTGACAATATGCTTTTCTTTACAAGTGCTTATGACTGGAACTATAATATAAACTGCTATCCATGCATTAATTGCCATGTTACATTACTGCAAATTAGAAGTGTAATAATGCCTAGATGTAAAACAAAATATATGTACAATAAACGCAAAGATATGTCGTAAAACTATGTCATGACGTTCAAATACTGCGAAGGAAATTTCTTGTAGTTGACAAGTTATCCTAATATTAATATTTACTTATAAGCCATAGGGCTTGTTATGCAGAATTCTTATGAGGTCGACTAATCCAATTACAAGGTACATGGATACCTTTTATGGTAAGATAAAAACGCATGCCTGACGTAAATTTGAATAGAATTCAAACGGTAGTGCTTAGACTGTTCTCGCAATAGAATTTACTCTCACACTAACATACTAAATATATGCAACCGTTTATTTATAACTACTAGCCGCACAATAAAAGAGTAATACTAAGATACACATGCATACTATCTTGCGCAAACAAACTCTGGCAACCTACGGTGATTGCAAGATATGTTTTGTTTGCTTTATTCATCATACATTTTCAGGTTATTGAATGTATACTCCAGTCATATTGAGATTTATATACATGAATCAAAATTGCCCTTAAGAGTTCGGAAACTGGGAATGACACTAATTGAGCTAGAAAGTATCATAAGTAAAGGTTTGGAATTTAGTGATAACTTACTTGATAGAATTCTGAATTAAATACTGTAGGATTCAACGAATAAATAAGAAATAATATCTCGGTAAGTTGAGAAACACACAATATAATATATCCGAAAAAACAAACAAGTGAAAAGCCATGGAATGAGACAATACTAGAGTGCAGTTTCTGACTGGATAGTTAAGACTTCTTCGGTGCTAGCTTTCACTAAAGCCAGCTATGAATCGCCTTCTCCAATAAGGTATATAGAGTAGAATACTTTGAAAAAACAGTGTTACATCAAATAAAGAAAGCTATGAAAACTAATTTTGTATGTTCATGTCTTTAATTGTAAACCAACCCGCAAAGGAAATGCGAAGAGAATTCTTAAATAGAAGACCAAGTCGGGCACTGTTTGGGAGATTGAAAATAAACATTCAGCTAAGCTTCGGTGCGATACTCTGACACTGTCTTTGAGTTCTATTAGACTGTCTTCATGCTTACGCCTGCCGCTTTTAACGTAAATATAACTTTGTTAATTCGTATCACATGACAACCGCCCGTGGACAATGGAGAAAAGGGAAAACGCTTATAGATTCCGGGTGTCTATGTGAACCGGGTTCGCGCCCCGTAACTGTCTAAGATTGACATTTCCTGCACAGGTGCAAGCCGAAAGCACGAAACAACGTCGTATGCACGTAAAATATTCAAATATAATTTAATATCATATATATATACAATATTATGATAAATATTATTAAACTATTACACACACACACACACATCTATATATATATATATATATATATATATATATATATATATATATGTATATATATATATTGAGTTGGTGCAAAAACAATGGCATTTGTTGACCTTTGACCTTAAAAGACTATAACTTCTTCCATACCAAACTTTATTAATCAACATAAGAATCATTAGAGTCAACACATTTTTGCCATTTCTCGCGCAGGAAGTTGTCGATATGCTTGAAAAAGTGATAATCTGTGGGCGAGAGGTCCAGTGAATATGGCGGATGAGGCAGTCTCGTAGCCCAATTCGTTTAGCTTCTGCAGGGTACGTTTGGCAACATGCGGGCGAGCGTTGTCATGGAGGAGAATTGGTCCCTGCATATTGACCAACCTCGGGCGCATACATTGAAGCTTTTGGTGCATTTCGGCGATTTGTTGACAGTACTTCTCCGCCATAATTGTTTCGCCTGGATTCAAGAAGCTGTGAGGGATGGGACAAGTCGCAGACCACCAAACAGTCACCGTAATCTTTGTTTTGTGCAATTTCGGCTTCGGGAAGTGTTTTGGAGCTTCGCCAGCATCCAACCATTGTGCCGAACGTCGCCAATTGTCATAGAGGATCCACTTCTCATCGCACGTCACAATTCGCTTGAGAAATGGGCAGTTTCTGTTACGCAGCAAGAGCGTAGAAAACACCTCAAAACGACGATTTTTTTGATCATCGTTCAATTCATGCGGCATCCATTTATTCAGCTTTTTTGATTTCCCTACTGGCTTCAAATAGCGAACGACTGTTCAGTGGTCGTTCTCGAGTTCATCAGCAACTTCTTGTGTGGTTTTGTGAGGATCGGTTTCAATTAAGGCTTTCAGATCTTCGTTATCAACTGCAGTTGGCCGGCCTTGACCGTCTTCATCTTCGAGGCTCTCGTCACCATTGCGAAATTTCTTGAACCACCTTTGTGCCGTACGTTCGTTAGTGGTGTCTGGGCCAAACGCATCATTGATGTCATGAGCTGTCTCAGCAACTTTTCGGCCTTGTTTGAACTGGTACAAGGTATCGTGCGGATTTCAATTTTGCCTATGCCGTCGAAAAGCCTGAAAAAACAATAAATGGAGAGATCAAATATGGAAACGTATAACACAATTCGATAGAGCGAAAAACGCGCTTTAAAATGACCGCTATATTTATCAATAAATAAATTCGGAAAACATATAAATATAACATATGTGAGAAAACGCTATTTTTTGGCACCAACCTAATATATATATATATATATATATATATATATATATATATATATATATATATATATATATATGGTGTTATATTTAATAAGTTATACATGATATAATCTTATCTGTATTCTACCAGATTCAGTGCCATGCTACGGATAGATGGGGTCCTGGCATAAACGGATAGAGTGAGCTTGGGCGTAATGATAATTACGTTTGACTCAACCATATCAAAGATTTTCTGCAGTAATTTTCATTGCATGCGCAAGACACATAAGGTTGAACATTTTCTCTTAATGCTTTAGTGAGAAGCATTGGTCTGTCATCCGTCAGAAGAGAAGATATTTTTTTCTTTTTTCATCCAGACAATATTACCTTCTATATTAGGCAGTTAGATTTCTCCCACAATAAATCGAACTAGTTGTAACATCCCGCCTCTCGGGTGAAGCCGATTATTAAACGCGGCGTATTTGATGCTAATATATCCTGCTCTGGAAAGCGTAAAGTGAAGAATAAAACGAGGTGGTACATAGAAAGTTACAAACGTGTAACAAACAGCGAAGAGAATTACGTCACTGACACTTCAACGACCCCGCAATTGAACCAGGAATAACGACGAAATACGTTAATCACAATGTATCTTATTATTAAGTAAACTAGTTGGCTTTCTAGAATATATCTACATTATTTTCTTAATCAAATGCTGCAAGCAGCCTTTGGAATTAGGAAATCTTATTTTAGTATCATGTTACAACTGATACAATATCCAGTCATCAGTGCAATATATATATATATATATATATATATATATATATATATATATATATATATATATATATATATATATATAATCTAGCATGGAAAAATAACGTTATGTTGAAAGCTGTCATTCTTTTACTTTAATTAAGTCCAAACAAGGCACGTTGTAACTTAGACGTGAATTTGCATCCCCATCTCTAATGTCTAATGGAGTGAAGTGAATCACAAAAGATAACCTTGCGACGAAAGAAGCAATTAACATTTTTAAAAAGCCTACCGCCATTTTCGTATGTATACAGTAAAAAGGTGGGATTAAGCTGATTGTCAGGTTGGTCGGGCGTATTGACTTCGAGGAGCACCAGAGCAGCAAGTTAATCGGAACACATTCATTTGAAGTACTTGTAAAACTAGCATAGGGATTCACCATTATGCAATGTGACAGGGGCTTGATCTTGGTAGACATTGCACGAACAATTATGTTAGAGCCTCTTTTTGAACCTTGTCTAAGAGAAAAAGAGAGAGAGGAAGGTAGCTAGTTTACGAGCCCAGATGTGACAACAATACTACAGGAATGGCCAGATAATAGCTTTGTAAAAATATAAGATACTAGCAGGTGTGATAAGTTTTCAAGCACGGTAGAAGGACACTTTCCTTGTAGGAGACCTATCCGTATCTTCTTCATGTTTCCTGTTAATGTTAGTCCAAGGAGTTTAAATGGTGGACTTTCGGAAAAGGTGTTATTAACCATGGAAATTGGTTGTTGAAAAAGGTTTCTTATAGTTGTTAAAGTAAAAACAGGTTTGTCTTAGTAGCATTACAAGTTAACCTCCAGTAATACCCCCATTTAACAAGAGACTGGAGTTCATTTTCAAGAATCCCGTCATTACCTTGGATATGTGCACATTCATTTTCCCATATGTCGAAAATATCGCGTCATATCTCTAACACAATTGAATCAGAGATGTTGTTTTCTTTTAGTATGGCATTTCAATACAAATATACCTATATGAGTGATGTATTTCCTGAGATGAATTTAGTAAAATTGTCATCAAAGGGAAACCGAATATATTGAGCACCTTAAGTAATATATTAAACCGAACCATTAATTTACCGTATATATATATATATATATATATATATATATATATATATATATATATATATATATATATATATATATATATATATATATATATATACTAGCTTCGCAAAGTCTGCTTTTAGAATCCAACATTTTAAATAATAAACATTTTATTCATGTTTTTTGTAAGAACAAAGCAAAAACTTTCGAATTTATTCATATAAAAAGATAAATATTAACATGTTGTCACTTTTGATAAAAAGTATTTATCTAAAAACAAAAAAAACAAATAAACTGATAGAATAAATCTATGACGATAGAGTACGTGTGTTTATGTGTGAGAATCTCTTTAAATAAATAATAAAGAAAATTTGGCGAAGCTAAAGAAAGAGTGGGGGCAAGTGAGTGAGAGCTACACTAAGTTTTCTTTTTTATTGTTTATAAAATAGCCCCTCCCCTAAAGAGAGAACGAGAGAGAGGGAGAGAAAGAGAGAGAGAAAGAGAGAGAGAGAGGGTGCGCAGTCACCTCCTCCTCTCTGTGAACGTTTATAACTTCATCGGTATATCTTTGTAGCTAAATACTACATATTAGTTGTATTTATTAAATCAATGAGCATATTACAGAAATATTTTCGTAATGTATCTTTTATTTATTAAATTACTTTTATTACTGTTAATAAACAATTAAATTACTTTACTTACTGTCAACAAATACTATGCCGAATATTGCTTCCCTGATAACTAGAAAGTTGCCTCTGTTGTACCAGTCTTCAAGAATTCTGTCTACTTCCGCTCTTCACGAAAATCTTTGAATCCTTAATCAATTTAGCGATATTCCGCCACCTCGTTAATGCGAAAATTCTGTCTGACAATCAGTATGGATTGAAGAAAGTACGGTCTATTCCGGAAATCCATACGGTCCTCTCTGAACGCATATACCATATACTGGAAAGAGCAGGTAAAGCTAAGATGGCATCACTTGATATATCCAAAGCCTTTGACAGTCTGGCGTAAAGGTATTCTCATAAAATGTAATTCATATGTTATTATTAGACGAATATTTAATATGATTAGAACTTTTTCTTAACCAAAAGAAAGATCCAGTTTGGACTCTATAGCCGTCGATTTAAACAACATGACATAGATGCAGGTGTACCCACGGGATCGATCCTTTGACCTTTATTGTTCCTGATTTTCAACAATGACCTCCATGAATGTATCGTGTATGAGATGGGTATATTTGCTGCGACACTATGCTCTACTCTCGACATGTGTGTAAAAGGGATGCGCACATATACGAAGCAATGGCTGAATCCTTAAAACATAACCTCCAGTCTGTAGTTAAATGGAGTCATAAGTGGATGGCTAAAGTAAATGCTGCTAAGACAAAGCTCATTTCCTTCAATAACTACAAAAAACCTCTTAAACCACCGATTGCCATGGCAAAGACCACTTAACTTGAAAGTCCACCATTCAAAATCATCGCACTAACATTCACAAGTAACATGAATTGGAACAAATACCTAGGAAACATTGCAAATAAAGTAGGCTGCCTCTACCGTGCTAGAAAACTTCTCACCCCTGACACTATCCTATATCTCTACAAAGCCACCATCCGCCCATGCGTGAAGTATTGTAGTTATATCTAGACTGGTGACCCATCCACCAGTCTCTTCTTTTTAAACAAGGTCAAAAAAAGAGTATATAATTTAATAGATCCCTCACTATCCACCAAGATCGAGCCCCTGTCCCATCACCGCGAGGTTGCATCCTTTTACTTGTTTTACAAGTACTTCAATACAATGTGCTCCGATGAACTTGCTGCTCTGGTGCTTCTTTGAGGTTAGTACACTTGACAAATCCGCTTATCGGTTAAACCCCATTCATTCACTGTGGAAGTCTCCAGATGCCGGAGAGCTTTCTACTCTAATAGCTTCTTTTACTTCAGACTGCCGGCCTTAGGGATTTCTTTCTCTGCTCTCTGTTTCCGCGACTGTATCGATATGCCGAAATTTAAAACTAATGTGAAAAGGCATCTTGCTGCACAACTCACCATTTAGGACGACACCCAAGTATTTAACCTTAATTCTCAGGAGCCCCTTACATCTACAGTGGCAAATTGCTTTGTTTGCGGTGAACTGAGTTAAGAAATATAGAAAACATTAAACTATTGCAGATATATAGGCAAAATAACAAAATAAAATTACAAATAAATAAAACCAAGTATTAATTTATTATAGATTGTTTAAAAATAGTTCTGCAAATTCAATATAAATATAAATGTCTATGGGTCTTTCATCATTACTATATATACCGTATTTCAATGTATTGAGTTGTATTATTAATTGAAATAACAGTAATATTTATTGTGATATAAGTGTTATTAATCCAGAAACTTTCGCATTTATTCATTTACATTTATATACATATATGTATATATATTTTTCATATGTATATATATATATATAAGTGAATAAATGCGCGAAAGTGTTTACATTGTTCACTCCTATATAAAAATGTGTATATATATATATATATATATATATATATATATATATATATATATATATATATATATATATATATATATAACATTGAATTAAACATTTTCATGTATACATAAACTCCAAACTTAATATATTAAACAAGATGATTGATTGATGATAGTAAAAAAGATGCATCATGTAAATATTAGATGTAATCTGCAGGATATATATATATATATATATATATATATTTTAAAGTGTATAATCATTAGAGTGCGAGTGCAAATTACTTTAATTTGAATATATTTCCATACGCCAATGACACATATTGTTTGTGTTTTATTTTTGGTGCACGATCATTACACAATTTCCATTATATCGTTGTTTTTTTTATTTTACTAGATGAATATATACCCGCTCTCTTCGACTCTATTGAACTCCATTTTATCTGCAGTGTGTATTTGTATCCAGGTAATTTGTTACATTTAATTTTTATAGCAAATCGGTGTTATATAAACTCCATGTGGTATAACTAAAGTTATTGTCATTGAAATAAACTCTTTTTTAAATATATACATATATATCACTCTATCATATTATTATTATTTTTAATTAAAACCACAAATATACGTAATTGTAATAGATTACATTAATGTACAGCAATAGTAATTGAGTGTCAGTTTTTGTTCTGATTGGCAATAAAATTAACTTAATAATGTAAATGAACACCCACCTTTTAGATAGCAACGCCATAGTAAAACGCCATATCCAAAAATTAGACTGGATTTTGTTAGAATTAAGGGATCATACAGAGAATTAGGACCTCAGATCAATCATACAGCAGGAAGGACGCCTTTCTGCTTTCACTGGTTGCTTCCCGTTCACCTTGCTACACGCGCGAACTCTATTTACGAAACCTTTTAATAAACACACGAAACATCGAAGCGTCCGGGATACTCTACGAGTGTTCGATTTATATACATATATATATATATATATATATATAGAGAGAGAGAGAGAGAGAGAGAGAGAGAGACAGACAGACAGACAGACAGAGAGAGAGAGATGTTGTTACTTTCAAAATATGGTAATATTTAAATTTGGGAGGATATATATGAGATATTTTTTTTAATACAAGATGGGTTTTTCTTTTATTTACAAAACTTTTTAATAATAAATATATGTGTTGAAAACGATTAATCTTGAACGTCAGATTGCGGAATTATCGTTCTAAACTGTTTTCGTTTCACTATTTACTTTCCTCCCACGAAGGTGGAATGCATAATAAAATAAAATCTTATAGCGTGCGATTTTTACAATAGGCTTTAATAAACACAAAAGCTTCTTTTTTGTGTTGTGTATTTTTTAAAAAGAAAAGGGGAATATATGATTTTTTTAATGTACAGTGTATTTTTTTTATTTACACCACTTTTTAATAAATAAAGGAAATATATACATTTTTTTAAAATAGGCGATATTGAGTGATTTTCCGCTTTGGATTCCTATGAGGGCGGAGTTAGGCTTGAAAAATAAGTTTCCAAACTGAAGCAATTTAAAGTGTTGTCCCAATTCAAAGTGCTCCATTTTCTTCAGATGATTGATTTGAAGAAATTACATAAAAATACAATATTTGAAAATATTTGGTGCGTTTGTGACAAGAAAGTTTTTTTCAAACGAAACATATTCATTAGAATTCAAAACATGTGATGCGTTTATGAAATAGAATCAGTGTTATGTTGTTTGTTTAGTCATTTTATAACAATAATTAAACAATGTAACTTATTTCCCCCCCCCCTTTTAAACGCAAACTTATTCTAACTGAACAGAACGTGAATTTAGATCCAGGTAAGATATTTTACCTCACGTTCCCAACAAAATCGATGAAAAATTAATATAAAAAGTAGGAAAAACTCATTCTATTTAATAAAGGCATGACACATTGTGAATGTTATCTGCTATATTTCGTTCGTTATGACAGATTATATTTTAATTCTAACGATTATTTTTCGTTTAAAACTAAAAATTATTTTAATTTTCTAAACGCACCAAATATTTTAAATATTGTACTTGTATGTTATTACTTCAAATCTATCATGTTAAGAATTTTTCTAAATAAAGATCAAACGTTAATGAATATACAAATAACTGTTTCCGTGTTTCATTATACCTACTTGCGAGCCGTTCGCGTTTTTAAGTTCAGATTTAAAAAGATACACTTAATCACCGTTTTCCCACACAAAACCCGGACGCTAATCTTTCATCACCACCAAGAAGGGTTCTTACGTATAAATAAAAAAAATAATGAGGTAAATACATTATATTTGTTAAAACCTTTGATGATGCTCGTTATATCGAGTGAAATATCAGTAACAAAAATTCAAAATGAAGATGTGTGTTTTGATTTTAATAAAACATATACGCATCTAACAAATGTTTTTGAGGGCAGTTTGCCTCTTTCTTTGCGTTTAAAATTTTATTGATGATAAAAAATGAACTTTCCCAAATTAATATATATATATATATATATATATATATATATATGTCAAGAGAATATATTGCCCCCTCACTCTGAAAGTAATGTTATTTATTTGCATCTACTTGTTATTTATGGCATATTTTGTCATTCTAAAAAGTACATATGCCCATAATTACGAAGACTACATGTTGTAAAATAGTATGTCATAATTGCTATACATAGTTGTATGAATTTTTCCAAAAAGGTAAACATTTATGTGAAAAGCGCACCAATTAAGCATGCAATTCAAGCTAGGATCATATGTAGCACACTAATGCAAGTTGCCATTTGACTGATATATGGTGTGTCACTTGACTGCACGTCGGCCTAATGTGCTTTAAAAAACACATCGTAGAAAAAATAAAAACCGACGCGTTTTAAATTCTTAAATTATTAAATGCTTCTCCCAGATTAAAAAGGCCCTCAGGGGATCATAAATTGATTTGCTATGAACTAAATGAAACTGTATAACTACACACATATACACATATCATTCTCTCGCTCTTTCTCTTCATATATATATATGTATATATATATATATATATCTAAATGAATAAATGCGAAAGTTATTTTCAATCTGTCCTCTCTATATTTACATCAAAACAAGTTAAGATGGTTCAATTCTATTGATATAATAATATATTGAAATACCCTATATATAGGCATCTTCTACTCAATCAAATAAATCTCGATTTTGCTTATTAGGATATTTATTTATTTTTAAGTTATTAATACATTAATATTCTGTAATATAATTTTCCTCTTGTATTGTCAAATTGTCTTCTACATACGCAATCGTTTTATCTATAGGACTATTATTATAATTATAAATAAAATAAGATATAGAGATTTTATTAACAAAATGATAGCGTTTTAAAACTTATTGAGAATTTCATTTTCAAGGGAGATAATTTATTTCCAGCTTTAGTAAAGTGTCAAATATCGCTGCTTTGTCGAACAGATTCTACACTTAGATCTTAGTCAAAAGGCCACGGAACCACAACAAATATGTGTTTGTGACTAGGAATTTATAAATAAAAAAAAACCCAAAAGTGATTAAATTGGAATGTTTTTCATGGGCGGTGTAGTGTAGTATCAGTTCTGTTGTCATAAGACTGTCCTCCCAGGAATTACCTCCTCCGTGTTTAAGGGTGTGTAGGGGGGGGGGACCATCCTAGAATGAAAAATCCCCAAGATTCGATTTAGTCAGAATATATTTTAAGGGGGGGGGGTATTGTAGTATAGGTTCTATTCTCATAAGACCGTCCACGCAAGAATGAATTTTTTCCTTTTTTGGTGAGGGGGAGTCCTGTTCGTTCATCATAATATTATCGTTATTCAGAGGGAGGAAGGCAGTGTAGTATATGTTCGTTCACTAGATTACTAACTAAGGAAGAAAAATAACTCAAGTTTATAATAAACGTGTCGTTTTTAACTAGAAAATTATGAAAGTTATTGTTCTTCCATAGCCAGCATATTCATCTTTGTTTATAAAGATGGCGACTATATATTTCCAGCCAATTTTTATTTAGGCGTTTCACGTAGACTATGAAACTTGCCATGGTTTTTAATGCTATCTAAATAAATAAATGCAAAAGTTGTTTCACCTATTCTAACTATATTGGCATGAAAACGGTTTATGCTTATTTAATTCTCTGTAGCAATATACTTATCATGATACATTCCTCCCAGGAATGACCTCCTGTTCGGGGAGAACATTTCATAATATAACCAGTTTGAATTAGGGAATTCATTTTAATTTTAAAGCTGAAACAAAATACACTTTATCGACGTTTAATATCTTAAAGACCATATCAATTGACCTTTTTGTTTTGTTTTTACCTAAAAACAAAATTTGACGATGTTCATGGACAGCATATTTCCCCTTACGACAATCACTATTTTTAAAAATTTCTTCTAAATTACAAAAATGTCAAATGAATATTATTTTTGTTGGTTTCTGTAAAGAAGACTACAGCGTCAGTCATTGCCGCCCATAGGGCGGGTAAGTTTTTCTATAATATATATATATATATATATATATATATATATATATATATATAAATTAAAGTATAATGTAATTATTCACGGATGATGATTTGCTGTTACAGTGCATCAGCTTGGCTGAATCTAACGTGATTCGAAACCGGGACTCTAGTGACTGAGATCCGGCGACTTTAAACTGAGCGACGAAAACTCGCTAGCAGCAGAGTAGATTTATCACATATAAATGTTGTAAGTTTGTTGTTTCTGCTTTAGCGATAGCATATATATATATATATATATATATATATATATATATATATATATATATATATATATATATATATCGATTGTGCACATATATTTCTGTAGTATTGTGCCATTTCTTTACTTCTCCGTCGGCCACTACATTCAGATTTCTGCGGTTGCGATTAACGCCCATTTGCCTTTCCCCTCTTTTCCGTTTCGTGGACACGTCAGAATTAATATCCGTTCTAATTTCTCATTTGTGTAATATCTTCGAGACGCCTTCCGTGTCTTACCTCGTTCGCTTCTCCTCTCTTCCCTGCTCCCTCTAACGCCAACAACCATTTTCCTCGACACCCGAAGGCGCCCCGGACCCGGTGAGCACACGTGCTTCTTCCACAAAACCGTTCATCTCGATACATCAACAAATGGGCAATCAATAAATAAATCTACGCAAACAAGGCGACAGAGTCAAAACGAAAAGAGTGAGAGAGAAAGAGCGCCAGAGGGGGGGGGTGCTGTTAGTTGAGGGCGGCCACGGTATTCGTTCGCTCTCAAGTTCTTACATTTAAGATTAAAAGACGTGACTAATACCCCATTTCTAGATTGTTTTCAGTAAGTTCAATCGGGTTTTCATCCGCTGAAGACGTTGAATGGAAAAGTTAATTCGTTATCGTTTATTCTCGTTCGCGAAGGCAACTGTCTACGCCATCGAAGCAATACACATCTCAGATTTGTTTATTGAAACTTTCTGAATCCAGAGTCCATCTCCATCGTTTATCTTTACCAATGCGAGATATGTACGTTTGTCTGCCCGCCTGTTTGTCTGTCTGTCCGCTAACCACTCTTCGGTTAAAAGCAATATGGTCTTGACATTTAGTAGCAATAAATACTTTCATATGCAGATTGATGTCAGGTGGTAATACTCAACAATAATAACCTACTTTACTGTTACTTTACTGTTAAGCTGTATTGATTTACTCCTGTCCAGGAGTTAGGCACAAGGCCAGTTTTATCTTACTCCCACAAGTAAGATTTGACCCAAGGTCGGGTTTGGAAAGTGGGGTTTAAAAATTGCCTGGGTAGCCCCGTCGGCATTCCCTGGTAGAGGCGCCTCAGGGAGTAAGCAATAAATTTACTCCTCCCCAAAGAGGGGAGGCAAAGCCTGGGAAAGTGGACCTCCTAGAACTGCACAGGACAGACCCATTGACCGGCGTAAAAGAACAAGACCACACCACTATGGGGTGCAATATCCATCGGAACAGATACTACACTTTGATCTTGTAGCCACAATGAAATGTATAACGTGCTGAAGTCGGTGTTTTTTAGGGAACAATTTGCTATTGGCTTCAACTTACGCTTCAATCCCATCCATTCACTGTGGAGGTACCCAGATGCCGGAGAGATTTCTACTCCAATAGCTTCTTTCCTCGTGCTGCTGGCCTCTGGAACTCTCTACCTTCCCCCTGTTTTACCGACGGTACTGACATGCAGAAATTTAAAACTAATGTAAAGAGACATCTCGCTGCGCAGCTCCTAATTTAGGTTGACCCCCCAAACCTTCTCCCTTTTTTTCTCAGTAGCCCCTTACGTCTACAGTGGCGTCCTGCCTTGTTCGAGGTGAACTATGTTTAACAAATATATATATATCTTCTGCATTAGACAAACATCTATTTCCCTGGCGCATTATTTTGAGGTCTGCAAAAAATCAGTAGTCGTTGGGGTGCCAGGTCTAGAGAAATAGAATTTGTGCGGAAGCAATTCGAAGTGAAATTCATGTAATTGGTCATTGTGCGTTTCGACCTGTGACACGGTGCATTGTCTTGGTGAAAGAGCACATTTTTTCTTTTCATCCGTGGCTATATAATATTCGCTATTGATGTTTTTTTTTCTTTTTGAAGGTTATCAATGATTAAAATTCCTTGCTCATCCCAAAATACGGAAGCCAAACTCTTGCCTGCTGGTGTTTGTTTCTTTAGTCACATTGAACGACTTTCATTTGTTCTCTACTAAGCTGAGAATGAAGTGGGCAATCCATGTATTATCAACTGTTGCATATTGATGCAAAATCTATTTTTCTTGCGTTTAAAAATGTGCAAACAACGCTCTGAATTGTCGACCTTTTCTTACTTCTGATCTACGGTAAACAAACTCGACACCAATTTTGAACTGTTTCATTGACAAATCTTTATGCAGAATGGTTAATAGACGGCCTTCTAATATCTTCGACTTCTCCGCAAGGAAAAATTCAATTAATGACTTACCCAAATGAGTTTGCTGACTGTGTCATGTTTTCCGAGACAAGTGCCGAGTTCGACCAACTCTAACATTCAGCATCATTTGAGTCCTAATAACACATATCACGCCATTATCTTTCATGAACGGTATTTTCCCAGCAAAAAGCAATAAACACGAAATTCAGATTCTCCCATTGTTTTGAAATGTTGGAGTATTAACTTTACTTACATATCCGATTTGTAAACTAATTACCCGATTGAACTCAATTTGTTTCAGGTCTGGTCAAGTGCCACTTTAAAGTTTATAACATTTATATGGATTTTCTATAAATGGCGCCATGTGTTTGCCAGACTCGGAACATATGAAATAATGAATAATGAATCTTGCTCAATAATTTATACAATTTTCTATTTAAGACAAACCGTATGTCTATCTTATTTCCGAACCCGATGAACTACTCAAATAGTCTACGTTCAAACTGGTGCTAGTAATTACCTAAAACCATATCTAAAGTGAGCCTAATTTGAGAGTATTTTTCCAGTATGTTATGTTAGGATCATATTGTACTCACCAGAAGAACTGCAACCTAGAGTTGTAGTACCTGTCAGTGTCTCACTATGATATTAATAGAGTTTATCTTGGTTGTCTGTTTTGTTTGTTTTAAGGTATATCAACTCTTTTCGGGTTATTTAATGACGAATCCGGTCATTTTGGTAAATGTTATTATGCTTCAAGTTCTTTATATGTTCAAATATTTATTAATGGTGTTTGGTTTGGTTTGGTTTGGTTGTTTTGTTCTAAAACATATCAACCCTTTTCGGGTTATTTAATTCCGACTCCAGTAATTGTGGTCATTTTGGTAAAACTTGTTATGCTTCAACTTCTGTATATCTTAAAATATTTATTCATGGTTTGGTTGTTTTGTAGAATAAAATTGTTGCTTTTGTTTTTTGTTTTGCAGACCATGATAGACTTTTAGTGAGAAACTGATCATTAAGTAGTGATCCTCATTCAATCGCGAGCAACGTCGGGTCTTTCTGCCGGTTATTAATAACCTTTACAGTCGTCGTTATTAAATAAACGAATACAGCTACATCACACAGATAAAGAAAAAGAAAAAGAACAACATCACTACTCGTTGGACTGCCTACCTACACCGTGTCAACGAGAGGCCTTCTGTTTTTTAGTCAAGGATACGACGGAAGACAAATTAGTGTGTTCGAAAGAATTACCCATACAACGTTACACGCGGGTGTTTAGTCTAACGTAATCATTAATTATATAAATGACAGTTGTTTGTGTGCGCGTCGACTTAACGTAAAAATGAACTACACGTGTAATATTCATTCTTATGGGGTCCACATGAAAAACACTTAATTCGAGCGCACGATATTTAAGGTGAGTTTTCTCATCAACCTTTTGTGCAAATTAGTACCTATGATAGAGAGGGTATAGTGAGATTGGAGAGAGGGGGAGAGAACCTATAAGAGATGGGTATGGGACAAAAGAAAAAAATGATAGAGGATGAGACTAGAGAACGATATATATCGAGAGAGGGGATAGAGAGATATAGAAAGAAAAGGATCATGAATAAAACGTTACACACACTTTTAATTCTATGTTGTTGTCCAAGCTCCCGGGCAATATCGGATTGCACAGACTACATCAGCAACCCATCATTGTAAACGGTTTTTCAATCGCAGCTTCTATTTTACCGAAGCTCGTAAGCGTGTTCATTCCTTTGCTACCTATAATGTGCTAATAACTAAATGCAATTGGCCGACATGATATTTAACTACTCCAAGCCTATCTCATATGTGCTAATATCCATTATGCCAACTACGCGCCCGCACTCACAACCATAACTACATAGTAGTGTTTTTAAGACCAGCATATCAATTCAACATCACAATCTGACATACGATTCCGATATTATTGAATCCATGGTACATGTGTATATAAAAGAGCAAATTCAGAACTTGTCTAATACGAAAGTAAACAAATAAAAGAAAGATAAATTGTGTGGCTATCACGTCTTTTTTTTTTGGGGGGGGGGTCGGTTTCCTTGCTCAAATCTGAGTATTTATAGTAACTACTCATATGTATATGTTATTACATTTATTACTCGTAAATAATACTTAACTAATATTATAATATTATTATAGAAATAGAGATGCGAAAATGCAAACATTCTCTTGAAATTTGGAATATTCACTGTTACATCAAGAGACCGCAAGTCTATTACGTAAACGGTGTAAAATTAAGCATTACCTAAAAAAATTCCTTCTGGTTTCTTCCTAAATACGTAAGCGACTTAACCTCTTTCGATACTATGTGAACAAATTCAAAACGGAGTGTTCTTTTCTTGATCAAGGACAGAACAGATACTACACATTGATCCGAGCCCGAAGGCAAATTAATGAACAACGTGTTACTTTTATTATTTGCTTCATCGCAATCATACGTAGTATATAATATCACTAATATCTGAACAGTCTGATTTTTCATATCAATGTTTTCTAAACGAAACATAATTGCATTAAGAAGGTGATTCTTGGCATTTCGTATCAAGTAATTATTTTGTTTACTAAGAAGTGCTTTCTACATATATTTTTATAATTTGCTGTTAATAATAATAATACTAATGATAATAATAATAATAATCATAATAATAATAATAATAATAATAATAATAATAATAATAATAATAATAATAATGATAATAATATTAATAACGATAATAATAATAATATTCTATTTGAAATGTCTGTAAGAGCCAATAATATTAAGAAAAAAAATACTTTCTCCGTCCGTAAAAGTGTGTTTCCTTCTCAGCTAAATATTTTTTTTAATAAATAAAACAAATATATCTATTCATTAATTATTTTAAAAAATATTTCTTTCTTACCGCAAAAATAAGTGTAAGACAAATATTCCTCAAATAATGAAGCGAATGTAACTCTTTCAAATACACGTATTTAAAAGTATACTGCTTTCGTCGAGGCAACAACAGAATCTGATTTTGAAACAATTTAAAAATGGATAAAGTCGGGCATTATTTTACCTTACCGACATCAGAATAATAACCAATCTTTGCTGATCGGCTGATCTAATTTTTTTAATGTGTGTGAACGATGATAACATAGGTATGAACACGCAATATTTTATCGTTTGTTGTTCTGTTTATTATTATTATTATTACTATTATTTTATTTTATTTGTATTGTTTCGTTTTTGTCAGATGTTGTTATGTAAGTAGCTTAACGCACAATTTTGATGTACTAACGCGTCACCGCTTATCAAGTTCTAGATATCACTCGAGGATAAGAGTTAATTAGTTTGTCAGGTTGACTGTGAGACAACACCATGAGGGTTAGCAACGATGGTTGAAACTTGACAGACTTTGTGAATTTAAGAGGAGGTGTAAGGAGATGATGAGAGGATGAAACGGGGTAATCCTTTCATCTTCTCGTAAAGAAACGGAACAACGAAAAGTATTTCTGTAACTATAGCAAAAAAGGGGTTTTATTAACTCAAGGTTACCTATACCGTTTGGTATAGGTAGAAGAGAGTGGGACAGTGTCCGTCTGAGGAAGAGGAAGAATATAAGAGTTCTTAGGGCGGCCCGTGATTTTCTTCAGATGAAGATGGTAGTGGTCGTCAAGTGACGACGGCGGCAGGAGAGAGAGCGTTTCCTCGTTCCTCGCTGGTGCTCTCTGCGAGGTGTCCAAGCTGGTACCAGGAGGTCGTCTGATCTTATTCTTCGAAGTCTAAGGGAACATAAGTAGTCCCTTAGGGAACTAACGATATTAATGCGTCCTGTGATTTGATTGGACAAGCCAGCTCACAGGGACAGTGATTACGCAATCAAAAGTAGTCCCTATTGGTGACTGCTACATAGGTACCCACAAGAATTTGTTAACACGGCACCATCAAACGACCATGTTGTAGTCAGTTGGGAAGCACCCTCGTGGTGTTTTGTTTGAGAGACATTTAGTTATTGGAAAGAAACTTTGCTCATGGAAGTTCCATTTAATTTTTGGTACATAGAGAAAGAAAGAACTAGTATTTACAGTGGTTGAATATGGACAATCTTTTGTTGTGAATTTTATGCAGGATGGAACTATAGATAGGAACTCAGCTGAACACCTACCATAAAACTAACGATAGGGTAGAGAAAGACAACCTTTTTTCATGTGGGGGATGGGCTATAAGGAAGAGAAAAGGACACCCCCCCACTAGATTTTTTATGTTGGTGTATTACTCTTTCAAGGCAGGAAAGTGTGCTCTGCGCCGCATCTCCGTAGATGTTGCAACAGTACTCCATCTAAGGATGTATTGGAATCTTACTGCCTGTCTCTATCTATCTATCAATCAAGCTATCTATCCTTCTTTGGCGAGTTTTTTTTATCTGTTAGGAACAGTTGACGTTCAGATTCGGGGGAAAATAACGCGAATTAGGAATGTGTTCACAGCAAATGGATCGTAAAAGCGGTTGAAGAAATAAAAGGTGCCGTTGTTTCAACTCACTAAGTGGATTAAAGCAAGCGATAAAAAGAAGGCGAGCAACGAGAGAAGTTGAAAATTAAGATTAAAAAAATACCAACGAGAGAAAAATGATAAACAAAACCAAACAAAAGCGATAACAGGCTGAGAGTGAAGAAGATGAGAATAAATATGTGAAAATAAGTAAATAAAACGAGGCGAGTGATAGATATAGGGGGAGGTAATCCATGCAGATTTGTTATCAATTCAAAGAGGGAAACTAGTTATCAAGACAAGCGTGGGGTAGTATTGATAAAAATTAAGCCTTCTCAGAATCGACAGTAAATTGTTAATTGTGGTCTACGGATATTTTAATTAATTAGGAAGGCAGAAGGGTTGAAGAGAGACAAGGAAAGATAGATAGAGGGGGGAAAGAAAGTGGAAGAAGGGGATGACGAGGGAGAAGAGGGAAAGAAGTAGAAATGAGAAACGAAGAAGAAGAAAAAGAAGAAGAAAAAGAAGAAGAATCAGAAAAAGACGGTTCAGAAGAAGTACGAAAGAAAGAACATTTTAAGGAACAAAAGGCGTGTGAAAAACATCAAATTGGGAGAAACGGGAAATAGTAAGTAAAACGGGAGGGAGAAAGAAAGGAGATGAAAAAAGAGAGAAAGAAAGAATGAAAAAAGGGAGGAAGGGAAAAGGATAAAATAAGAAAGACAGAAAGAGCAGAAATGAAAAGAGTTTAAAAAGGAAACTAATCAAATATCACAGAGAGAAAGAATAAGAAAAATGGAAGGCAAACAAAAGGGGGAAGAAAAAGGGAGAGTAAGTGAAACAGAATAATAAGACAAAGAAGAAGAAGAAGAAAGGTTAGTGATAAAAAGAAGTTGGAGAAAGGAAGAAGAATAATAATAAGAAGAAAAAGAATAAAGAAAAGTAAAGAAGCGGAAGCAAAAAAGAAGAGTTAGTGACAATGAGAAGAAGAAGAAGAAGAAGAAGAAGAAGAAGAAGAAATAGTGCGTAAAGATGACTGAAGATATAAGAAACACAGAAGAGAGAGAAACTGAGCGGATAATTTGAATAAAAGGGAAAATAAGTAGAAATATAATAAGAGTATGGGAAGAAGGGGGTGTGCAGCCCAAATGAGCACAGCAGCAACAAAGAAAGATGAAAAATAAAGAGGAAGAGCGCGAATAGGAAATATATAAAATAAGAAGGATGAGGAAAGTAGAAGCATGAAGCCATTTAAGTAAAAATATTGAAATGAAAATTAAAAAAATAGACTAAACTTAAGCGGAAAACTAAGAGATAGGAAAAGTGAAAAGATTGAAAGAAGAATGAGGTGGGCAGGTGGTAGATGGATCAAAAAAATAGAGAAGAAACATGTGGCAAGACTCAAATAACAGAATGAGAAAAGGATAAGATAAGGTGGAAGATAAAAGAAGAAAAATCATGAGTGAAAGGTGAAGAGTAAGAAGGAAAATTAAAATAAAAATAAAAAGAAGGGTGAGAAGAAGAAGAAGAAGAAGAAGAAGAAGAAGAAGAAGTGGAAGAAGAAGAAGAAGATAAATGAGGAGGAGGAAAAGAGAGAAAAGGAGAAAAGTAATAAAAGGCAGGAGGAGGGCAGAAGAAGATGAAGAAGAGGATGATTTAAGAGGAAGAGGGATTAGATAGAGAAGAAGAAGATGTAGAAGAAGAAGAAGAAGAAGATGAAGACGGAGTAAGAAATAGGATTTAAAGGCGGAGAGAGATGAGGTGAAGCAGAAAAAAGAAGAAGAAGAAGAAAAAGGAGAAGAATAAGGAGAAGGAAAAAGAACAAAACAGAAGAAGGGGAGGAGGGCAGAAAGAAAAAAAGGAGAAGAAAATGAGGGGGATGTAGAAAGACGAAGAGTGGTGAAGAAAAAGAAGCGGCAGTGGTAAAAGAAGAGGCGGAGGAAGAGGATGAAGAAGTAGGAGCGTGAAGAAGTGAAGAAGAAGAAGAAGAAGAAGAAGAAGAAGAAGAAGGGATGGTGTCGACATTGTAGCAACGGCACTACAAACAACAAGAGGCGTCAAAAACGGCGTGAGGAATTTAATAAATGCGAGAAAACACGAATTAAAGAGACTGGAACAGAATTAAAATTTCGATGAAATGAATTAAGCTAGGGAGAGATGAGAGAAAGAAAGAAAGCGAGCGAGAGAGAGAGAGAGAGAGAGAGAGAGAGAGATAAAGGGTGAGAGGGGAAGGTGGAGCACTCAGCGAAGCCTGTGAAATATTTGCAAATTAAGTTGCGTTGGGAAGCAACAGACATTGACAAATGGACGAGTTGATATTCACAAACTAAAGCAACGAAATAACCACGCAAAGGATGTTCAAAATCAATTAAGAAAAAAAAAACATTAAAATAATCAACATATAACGAGCAATTAAAAAAAAACAGTAATTTAAACTCTAAAAAAAGAAAATCGAATAGTTAAGCTTTAAACGCATTAATCAAAATTAAGAATAATACCCACAAAAAATACGGTAATATTTATGCGGTGGAATTGACCGTGGTGTAATTGAAGGTGGTGTTTTCTTTTTGTAAAACAAAGAATATTCCCATTGAGACGTAAATGGCTACTGTGATTTGGGGGTCAGATTGATAGGAGCATCTAAATGCAGCAATATGTTTATTCATATTACATTTACATTAAATTTCTGCATGTTGCTACAGTCGGGGAAACAGGGAGCAGGGGGAATTCCAAAGACAAGTGGTACGAGGAAAGAAGGTATCAGAGTACAATAGTGTCCTGCATCAGGGGACCTCTACAGGTGAAGGGGTTTAAATTTGCTGCTGCTGGTTTCCTCAAATAGTATTTACGTTAAGGGGTTAGAAGTGAAGTAAGTAAATCTGAACACTTTCCGTGGAAGTACTTATAAAACAAGGTCAGGGATGCAACGTTGCGGCGATTAGGCAGGGGTTTATGTTGGTAGATAGGCTGGGACTTATGTTCGCCACTCTTTTTATCACCCTGTAAAATAAGAGATACTATTAGTTTGTGCAGCGCCCCATATGTGGCAATCAAACACCATGTATGGTGTCTTTATACAGATATAAGATTCTGACAGGCGGGAGGTTTTGAGCGCGGTAGCGGGATTCAACTTTCTTTCCAGCAGACTTGGCGGTAACTTCTATGTATTTATTCCAATTTATGTTACCTGTGAACGTTAGGCCAAGGAGTTTCTGGTCGGACTCTCTGAAGGATTCTATAAGCTATGCAATCGATGTTTGGAAAGGTTTCTAATAATTGTTAAAGTAAAGGAGCTTTGTCTTGGTAGCATTGAATGTAGCCATCTATTTTTGGCCCCGTTTTACTACAGACTGGAGGTCATTTTCTAAGAATTAAGCTTTGCCTTCGATATGTGTATGGTCGACATTCTAACATGTCGAGAATAGAAGGTTGTGTGATCAGCTAATATACCCATCTCGGACGTGCTTTCATCGGGGAGGTCGTTTATGAAGATTATAAATATTAAAAGTGCAAGTATCGAGTCCTAAGCACACCAGCATTACTGTAATGTTGTTTGGATGTTCGACTACTGAGAACAACCTAAATCTTTCTTTTAGCTAATAAATATCTTATCATATTTAATATTTGTGCAGTAATACGATACGAATAAAATTTCCCGAGAAGACTTTCATGCCAGACATTGACAAAAGCCTCGTATATATCAAGCGGTACAACCCTGACTTCATCTGTCTTATTCAATGTAGATATTTGCGTTAAGAGATGACCGTTAAAATATCGTAGTTCGAACGAAATTGCCTGAATCCATACTGTTGTGCAGAAACAAGTTAAGCACATTCGAGGTGGTATACTATCGCTAGATTGAATTAATGGTTTTAGCAAATAGTGAGAGGAGACTTCCGGAATTCCATGTTCGAGTACTGTAAGTGGTATGAAATTACTTCGACGAAAACACTTGGGATAAGTATAAATCCATCTCTTTAGCTTCATACACTATATTCTCACGCCTTGATAGGCAATTAGTGGGGAAGAAGGAGAACATCAGAAATATAAGCAGTTCTTCTATGCTCATATAAGGATTATATTGTCGTCTTCGATTTTTCCTTGTTGTTTTAGCAATGCAAATTTAAAAGACGTCCAATGGGTGATTGTGCAACCGTTGCTGTATCATACACTTCCCATTACAGAAACACCCATTTCAGATTTCATTCATTGTGTCGTGAAACAAAACAGAGTAAACAGCAATGTTTGTAGAAAGTAGTTTTTTTGGCAAGAGCTTTCAATATTATACAATTTTCTGAAAAATAAATTGTGACTCGCCATGTACTTGCCCGTAACAGGCATATCTCTGTGTAACATATAGATGACGCCTTTAATAAAATAAATCTATATATTTTTTGCAAATGTTCAAAACAAAGTAAAAATCTTAATTTCGTGTATTAAGTTTTTCCATCGTTTCCATTTACTACAGAATACGTGAGAAGAATGGGATGATCAAGGGCCGACGGCATTGCTTACTTGTAATTAACAGTTGAACCTATATAAAATTGTGTACTATTTAATATTAGAACTTTTGACCGCTTTTACGAAAAAAGAAAACAAAAAGTACACAGATTATTTAAGCATTATGCCATTAGTATCAACAGAGACACCAACAAAATAACTGTAAATGTCCAAGATTTAACGTTAGAACCATACTCGCTATTCCATAAAACCAACCAAACCAATAATATGTATATAATATGTATAATCATCTTAACTCTAAACTCTAACATTCCCAGTATCTTGAATAGAATCTGTAAGCGATCGACAAATAAAAATATATTCGATCATTATTAAAATAAGGCGCTAAATCATAAAGATATAAGAATACAATACTGGTCAAGCAACGCAAGGACTTGACAAAAAGTATTCGGATTCTGCTCCGTCGAAAACAACGGTTCAGCGGTGTCTTATAATTTTAAACGCGACGTACACACACAAATTATGGTGAATGCTCAGCTGGCCCAAATTAGTCACATACCCCAGAAGAAAACATAAAAGAAACGCGTCCTGGTCAATCGCAAATAGGAGTATCCTAGCGTGGTAGTTGAACATATTGTAGTATATTTACCATTTTGCATAGACATTTTTCAATGAGAAAGTTGCGTTTAAAGTGGGTGCCGCATTGCTAACAATCGATCAAACACAACAATACGTCGACGATTCTGAGCGGTGTTTGCACAAGTGTCTACTTAAGAAAAAGTATTAACGTTAATATGTGATAATGGATGAAACATGGGTCGGCAATTTAACGCCTGGGATCTCATATAATCAAACATGCCGATAGTACTTGCATTTAGGTGAACAAAAATGATATCTGAACTAACTGAACTTGAAAATTCCAGCAAATTATGACTTCTAGTATTTCTAGAGAATCAGCAAAGCTTTACGGAAGAAAGTTTTCATTGTTTTAAGAACAACTCGGCTGGACGTAACAATTCTTTTTATTCATGTCGCCTTTCTTATCATTAAATACATATATGGTTTGTCTTTATTTTTGTTTAGCATTGCACGCACACAGTCACGGTTAACGCAAAATGCTAAAATAAGTGTTTGTCGTTTTCCCATGTGTTTGCATTGAAGTTAACAATTGGAGAGAATTATTATGCGACTCGTCATTTTTCAGTTATCAGTCGCACCGTCATGAAAGTTTCGCGACTCCAATTTGAAATCACTTCAACGATTCGACCACCATAGATTTAGGAAGTAAGAAGTGATTTTCGAATAAGTAACACGTCTGTAGATAACATCCCAAATAACGCTAGACGTGAGCATCCGTTCTATATAAAAAAAGAATGAGATACGCAAAGGAAAACGCCAGAAAACACATTAAAACACTTTAATCTAATTCACAAACCAGTCTTTACTAACCTGTAACATTAACATAATTTTTGCAATTTTAATCTCCATCATCGTGAAGCAGTCAGTTCGCGAAACCGTAAATGATATGTGAAAGAACTGAATTTGCACAACGAAATATATTTTTTACAACAAAAAACAACGTTTTAGCTTATTTCTCTGTTCCTTTGTAAGCGTTTTATAATCTAATATCTCTTTCGCACTATATATCCCTCATATTCTCTTCATATGTCGCTCTCTGCCAGATATTCTCGTCCTTTGCCGCTTTCAGCATTTTTTCGCTCTTGAAAACGCCCAGCACCAGTTGGGCGAAACGTTGAGATTTAGGTATTCCGCGGTTTCCTTTTTAAATGATATATATATATATATATATATATATATGATTAATAAAACATGATCAGTTGGGTCACCCACTGAGCTCGGGTTATATTGCTGCAATGACAAAAGTACGTTTGAAGAGTCAGCTAAATGTGTAAAAAAAAATGTTTAAATCCCAAATGAGTTTTTTTCTTCGCTATATCTCCCTCTCTCTCCATTTCTCGTGTTTTCTTTTCTTATCTCTGACAATGGGTTAAATAGTATTAATGTTGTTGTGATAGTTCATATTTTTTATACTCAAGTATTCCAATCTTCTGTCTTATAATTAGTTTAAATACCTTTCCCTGTTAATAAATAAATAGCGAGAAAGTGATGGTAGTGAGTGATAGAGACTATCAAAAATGAGAGGAGATCAAGCAACATAAAGTGAGAGAGGGTGAGAGTAATAGATAGACATTTAGTAAGACATGGACGACTTAGCAGGTAAATCGAAAATCACCGCTAATTTGACCAATTGAAATGGAGTTTTTTTAAACATTGTTCAATAAAAAAAACAGAAATATTTTATCATGTATTTTCTGCTAAAGGAAAACACGTTGATTAACCCCACTTTACTATAATATATATATATATATATATATATATATATATATATATATATATATATATATATATATATATATATATGAATAGATGAAAGGATAAAATAATCCGACGGTATGAAATTAAAATGGAATAAGCGGAAGACCTAAAAAGCTTAACGTTTCGCCCAAATGTTATATGGGCTTTGTCAAGAGCGAACGATAAAATGCAGAAAATGACAAAAGACGAGAAAGTCTATAAATTATGAGAAATATATATAGTGGTAGGGTTCATGTAGAGAGGGAAGATATGTAAATATGTATAGAGTCAAAGATAAATACATCGAAAAAAAAATTAGTAACGGGAAAGAAAAGAAAATAATAAAGAGTAGAAAGGGGGTTCAAAGGAAGACTAATTCAAAACTCAGGGAATCATTAATAATTGCTATTTAGGTCTTATGTTTATTCCATTTTAATTTCATATATATATATATATATATATATATATATATATATATATATATATATATATATATATATATATAATAATGGTAATAATCCACATGAAAAATATCCACAGGGTGGTAATCCAGAGAATTTTAACCGGGTTTATAAAAAGTGCTCAATATCAAAATAGAGCTTTATATATGATAATTTTATTTACACAGACATGTACAAAGTCTGCGACACTGGCATGTCGATGTTATGTATCAACAGTTACTATAAACTGAAATCTCATCAGGCAGAGTTAGAATCCGATCTTAACCTCAGATAATATTTGGAGAGAATGAAGTGGAGGGATAGAGAAAGAGAAGAAGAAGAAAAAAATAAATTTAACATTTCAAAAATTAAGGCCGTTAAAAAATTAAAATTAAAATTAAAAATTAAAAAATCTAAAAACAAAAAATCTAAAATCTAAAATCTGAAACAAACAGGGCAAATAAATAAATAAATAAATAAATAAAAATATAAGGTGGAAAGAGGAACAAATAATGAGGGAAGAGGTGGTGGGAAAGTAGACACATAAAGGAAAAGAAGGAGACAGAGAGGGCGTCTGTTGATTCAGATCGAGAGGGAAGGAGGGGGGTAGACATGCACGAATCAAGTGTCAAAAAAACAGTCGAGTTTATAAATATATTTTTTCAAGTGAACTGTAATATTGTGTATATGTGCATATGCGTGCGGGCAAACCGGTCAGATGCGTCTGATTGTTGTGGTGGTGGGGCGGTGATCAAATGTGTCGCGATTCTGGATTTAAATTGTCTTTATAATTTGTCTGGAGTTAATTTGCTTACTATGAATAAATAAATATATTCGTTAAATATAACAGGAATAGTAATAATAATAATAATAATAATAATAATAATAATAATAATAATAATAATAATAATAATAATAATAATAATAATAGATACCCCTAATAATTGAGGTAAAATAATTAAAATAATAAATTAATGATAATAAAAATACTAAAGAAATATAACTAAAGAATAACTAGAAAATGCCGGCGTTATTAATTATTAATAATAATAATGATAATAATAATGATAATAATAATAATAATAATAATAATAATAATAATAATAATAATAATAATAATAATAATAATAATAATAATAATAATATATTATCGATACCCCTAATAATAGAGGTGCAATAATGAAAATAATAAATGAATGATAATAAAAATACTAAAAAATGTATAACTAAAGAATAATTAGAAAATGCCGGCGTTATTAATTATTATTAATAATAATAATAATAATAATAATAATAATAATAATAATAATAATAATAATAATAATAATAATAATAATAATAATAATGGTAATAATAAAAAAATAGTAATAATAATAACAAAGACAACGATAATGGCGGTCAATAATATTTAAGAATTTATAAAAATAATAGTTTAGGAAAGAAATAGAATAATTAAGAAATATTAGGAATCCTAGGAGGTAGTGATTATCATAATAATATTAAATAAGGATAAGATAATGTTTGCCGATATTATGATATGGGTTAATGGTTGCAATAATGCTGATCATATAAAAAATAGTGGTTTAACAGACAACAGTAATCAGAGTGGTAATCCCAGTAACCTTAACAATAGTAATAATGATAGTGAAAAAATGATAGTGAAAAATTAATAAATAATAATAGAAGTAGTCATAATGGTGGCAATAATAGTAAAATGAAAACCGTAATAATAATAATAATAATAATAATAATAATAATAATAATAATAATAATAATAATAATAATAATAATAATAATAATAATAATAATAATAATAAAAATGGCAGTGGAAGCAAAAGTAAGGTAACGGTAAAACATGGCAATATCAATATTATTAATAATAGTGATACTGTTAATTTCATTGCCGCAAATAACAGTAACTATGATAGTAACATCAGACATGATGTCACAACTGATAACAATAATTATCTTGATAAAAGTACAGAAATGAAAAAATGAAAAATAATTTTTAAAAAAATAAATAAAAATAAAAAATAATTCAATGTCAAATAATTAAGTTTAAGATATTAATAATAGTAGTAATAAATAATTGATAATGATAATCTAAAAATAATCTAAAAAATATAATCTAAAAAATCTAAAAAATAATCTAAAAAATATAGAAATATTAATCAATAAATGGATAATCATATAAGGGAGTATTTAAGAGTAAAGAAAAATACAGAAGATGACAATTAGTGTTAATCGTTGTGGGTGAAACTAAGAAACGAAGAGAATGGACAAAAGAGAGGACCGACAAAACATGGATGGGAAATCAGACTGGAAACCCAGATCACCAAACTTCGGAAAGAAGCTAAAACCGTGAACAGAAGGAAGGAGGACATGAAACGATTAAGAAGCAAAAATCAGAAACGCAAGGAAAAACTAAATGAGAAACATGAAGAAATAAAACAAAAGATAGCAGCAATAGAAGGAAGACTGAGACGATACAGGTACAAATCAGAACAGAGTAAACAGAACAGGACCTTTGAAAACAATGAAAGCCAGTTCTACAAAAACGTAAATGGAGAAAAAACAACAACAGAGCAACCGAACCCAACAGAAACAAAACAATTCTGGAGCAAGATATGGGAAGACCAAAAAAGCACAACAGGAATGCCCAATGGTTGAAAAACATGAGAGATGAACTGCAGGAAATCGAAGAAGGAACCGAAACAGAAATCAACAAAGAAACGATCAAGAAAACCCTAAAAAAAATGGCAAACTGGAGAGCACCAGGCCACGATGGAATACATGCATACTGGTTTAAAAAAATTCACGACCCTGCATGAAAGAATAGCGCAGAAATTGAACGGATGTATCCGCAAAACAGACGTACCAGAATGGATGACGGAAGGAAGAACAACACCAATACAAAAAGACCCCAAAAAAGGAACGACCCCCAGCAACTACAGACCGATAACATGTCTACCAATAATGTGGAAAATTCTCACAGCACAACTGAGAGAACAAATCTACCAATCCCTGGACAATCGTGGACTGCTCCCCGAGGAACAAAAAGGATGCCGGAAAGGACAAAGAGGGGCACATGATCTACTATACATTGATCAAAAGACCCTGAAGGAGGTGAAGAGCAGACAAAAGAACATAACCATGGCATGGATTGACTACAAGAAAGCATACGACAGAATCCCCCAAACATGGATAATTGAATGCTTAAAAATATACAAGATACCAGACAGGACTATTAATCTCATCCAGAAAGCAATGGAAACATGGAGAATAAAACTGACAGCCGGAGGACAATACCTATCTGAGATAAAAATACAGAGAGGCATTTTTCAAGGAGACTCTCTATCACCACTACTGTTTATTATAGCCATGATGCCACTCAACTACATACTCAGAAAGTGTGATGCCGGATACAGGTTTACGGATACAGAACAAAGAATAAACCACCTGATGTACATGGATGACCTTAAACTGTTTGCAAAAAACAAAAAAGAACTGGAAAAGCTGATAAACACAACCAGGATATTCAGCCAGGATATCCAAATGGAGTTTGGAATAGAAAAATGTGCACTACTAGAGATCAAAAGAGGAAAACTGGAGACGACAGAAGGTATAGAACTCCCCAACCAAGAGGAGATGAGGACGCTAGGAGAACAAGATAGCTACAAATACCTGGGAGTTCTGGAAGCAGACACAATCAAATATACAGAAATGAAAGAGAAGATTGGAAAAGAATATCTACGAAGAACAAGGAAACTCTTAGAAACTAAACTATATAGCAGAAACCTTGTAAAAGGGATAAACACATGGGCTGTATCACTAATAAGATACTCTGGACCATTCATAGGCTGGACCAAAGAAGAACTCAGGCACCTTGACCAAAGAACTAGAAAACTAATGACTATGCACAATGCATTGCACCCAAAAGACGACACGGACAGACTCTACGTGAAAAGAAATGAAGGAGGTAGAGGACTGGTAAGTATAGAAGACTGTGTGGATAACACCAAAAAAGAGCTGGAGAAATATGTAACCGAGAACACGGAAAGACTGATCACCACAGCAAGAGACACCAGCCCAACAAACAACCCCGGAAGCACTGAACCCAGAAACAAAAAGACAAGAAAGGAAAAGTGGGAAGAAAAACAACTACATGGACGCTTTATAAGACTCACAAGCGATGAAGCCAATGAAAACAGCTGGGCATGGCTAAGAAAAGGACACCTGAACAGAGAAACGGAATCTCTGCTGACGGCCGCACAGAACAATGCGATTAGGACAAACTTTATTAAAGCAAAGATAGATAAAACCCAGGAAAACAGCAAATGCCGACTGTGTGGACAAAGAGACGAAACGATGAATCATATAATAAGTGAATGCAGCAAGCTAGCACAAAGGGAATACAAGAACAGACATGACAGCATGGGGAAAGAAGTACACCGGGAAATGTGCAAACAACTGAATTTCGAATATTCAAAAAAACGGTACAAACACAAACCAGAAACTGTACTAGAAAACGAAAAACACAAAATCATATGGGATATGAATGTACAAACAGACAAACCCATAACAGCAAGGAGACCGGATATGATAATAATCAACAAGAAAGAAAAATCCTGCAAAATCGTGGACTTTGCCGTTCCAGCAGACCACAGAGTGAAGATCAAAGAGACGGAAAAAAGAAGCAAATATACTGAACTTGTCAGAGAATTGAAAGGAATATGGAACATGACGAAAGTCAGTATAACACCAATAATCATAGGAGCACTAGGAACAATCCCCAAAAACATGGAGAAAAGACTAGGAGAAATAGGAATCAAAGGGATTACTGAGACCATACAAAGGACAGTAATGATCAAAACAGCTACAATCCTGAGAAATGTCCTCGAATGCGGAAACCAACCCACATAAGCAACGAATTGAGAACAAACACATGGAAGCACAAAACAACAGAACCGGGGAAAATACAACCGCACGAGAGAGGCGCGAGCATAGGCTGACGCCACAAAAATTATGGACAGAGGGTCGAGGAGGGAAAGCGCAAACCAGACCTCCACTGGAAGAGCGCGGACAGCTCTGGGACCTTGGGAAGGCTTGTTGCCACTCAGGCCCCAGAGAGGACCGATGGCCCTTATCAGCGGGAAATCTTTGGTAGGAGGCTGTTGCGATTACCGCAAGGTCATCAGCGGTGATGAACGAAAAAGAGGTGGAGCATACTGGAGGCCTGAGGAGACTTGTTGTCACTCGGACTCCATGGAATACCACAGGTTGTCGGCAGTGGGCGACCACTGACGATGACCAGTGTGATAACTCCTTGTGAGTAAATAATAATAATAATAATAATAATAATAATACCAACCAATACTACCGCTTACAGTACTACTACAAATAATACTACAAACAATAATGCTACTACTAATAAAAAAGTAATGCTACTACTAATAAAAATAATTATAATTAATAAAAAAGGTATAAGATGATAGTTGTGTTGACAACATTTTCAGTTGATGGGTAGGTGAAGTTTTTTTGTTTTTTTTGTTGTTTTTTTTCGTAACAGCCTAAGGGGTTATGAGTGGATTACTAAGAAGGTGTAATCTATTATGGCTACAGTTAATTGATGTTTCTTGTTTTTTGTTTAAGAAGTTTGCCCCTATCACTAAATTTAATTATTTCAAGTTTTTCTGTTAGGCAAAGGTAGCAAGGTGAGTTTAGGGAACCACAGGTGCTAGTTTTTCTAATTGTGTTCCAGGTTACTGCTAGTGATAGGTTATTGTTGTATAGTTCCCAGCAATATATAGAAAGTGAGGTTCTTTTTTTATATGTAGGGTTATTAAAAGAACACTTATGTCCAGTATATCTTTCTTTGAAGGTATTACCAGCCATACCTATGTAGAATTTTTTCAGGGTTGGGTTTTCTTTAGTAGAGATGGTTGCTTGATATACTGATTGGGTTATTTGGCAATTATGTTGTAATGGGCATTCTTTTTTGTTTGTGCAGTTACAGGCCTTGGTATTTGGTGTTTTCGTTGCGGTAGTTTTTTCATTTAGAATTTTATTGTTATGTTTTTTTATTATTTTTTCTGAATTTTCACCACAGCTATAGCTTAATTTAAGAGTGTTTTTATTAAAAATTTTATGCAGTATATTGTTGGGAGGGAAGTGTACATTAATTAAGTCTAAGAATCTTTTACCGAGTTTGGTTTTAACCATGTTGTTATATGGGGGTGTGAACCAGATAATTTTTCTACCCCTATTTTTGCGTCTGTTGTTGGGAGGTGTAGGTTTGGTGAATTTAATATATATATATATATATATATATATATATATATATATATATATATTCTAGTAAAGTGGAGTTAATCAACGTGTTTTCCCTTAGCAGAAAAAAAATGATAAAATGTTTTTTGTTTTTTTTTTCGATCAGATAAACAAACACCTCTCACCAGTAATTCGGCCTACTTGAAATATATACAATATTTTAAACTCAATTCCTATTATCATACATGGCCCAGGGAAGTATTTTAAAATAGCCCAAATTCTCCAAATTATATAATAAAAAGTTGCATATTCTATCTACGGTTGAACTCAACATCATTCTGTTGGATTTTCTATTTTTTGACTCTCTCTAACGCAGTCTCCACGAAATCTCTTTTTCAATCTTTAAATCTTTCGTCATCGGACACTCTGTCAACGGACACTTACCCAACTGGACAGACGCTATATTTTGATAAACCTTGTTATGCACACACTCTTACTTTCCATTACTTTGTGTTGTTTCTTACATTTTTCAAATTTTGAATTTTGCCTATTCCTCTGCCAACTTATCCATCTATGCAATTATTCTGATGATGAGATTTTAACTTTTGAAAAGCCTGGCTGAAAGAAAAGTATACATGTTTTCATTGAGTACACCTTGTATTAAACAATCGATACTGGAATAGATGTCATTCGCACATCTTTATCTCTTTTCTTTCATTTATCTTTACAATTGCTCTATCTCGTATATTGAGCTTAAATCATTTCACTATAGGTTCAATTCTCTAAAAGCATACATTTAGTCTTATATTTTATTATATATATACATATATATATAAAGTAGATATATATATATATATATATATATATATATATATATATATATATATATATATATATATACACAGGGTGATTCATAAGTCATTTTGTTATTTATTTTTGAAATTCTGAAGTTAAAAAATACAGTAATACAAAACAGAAAGTTTATTCAACAAATTCATTTATGGGAGTTTACAATTACAGCAAATTCTCAAAATTTCCACCTTCATTCTGCATGCATAGCTCCATTCTTTTTTGCAAGGAGTGTACGACTCTTTGTAGCAGATTTGATTGATTAATTTTAACAAACTCGGTAGTGATTTTTGATTTGAGGTCGTCATTGCCTTT
This sequence comes from Sepiola atlantica, assembly GCA_963556195.1. Classification (NCBI taxonomy): domain Eukaryota; kingdom Metazoa; phylum Mollusca; class Cephalopoda; order Sepiida; family Sepiolidae; genus Sepiola; species Sepiola atlantica. The sequence goes on along the minus strand of OY744524.1, from coordinate 78,944,609 downwards.
CAACAAGTGTGGGAGATTCATCAAATTTGGCCATATCAATAACAATAAAAATTCGCTATTCAATTGTAAATGACGTAGTGCCTGAAAAAAAGCACATATGATGATTTACACAAATTTAAATGAATAAACATAAATATATATAGAAACAAATATATAAACGAACAAATTTAAAATAACAAATAACAGTAATTAGAGAGTAAGATAACAATTATCAAAAGTTCATAGTATGTTTGTGCTTCATATGATAATCATTTTAAATAGCTAAGTGACTTATGAATTACCCTATATATATATATATATATATATATATATATATATATATATATATATATATATATATATCAAATCGACGGCATTTCTATGGGGTCACCCCTTGGTCCTGCGTTGGCCAATATCTTTGTAGGTTTTCACGACCATAATCTTTTGGCCCGTATCAATAAACCACTTACTTATTTTCGATACGTAGATGATACATTTTGCGTGTTTAACAATAAGTCAGATTCCATATTATTCCTTAATGCACTCAATCAATTACACCCAGCCTTAAAGTTCACTTGTGAGAAGGAACACAACTCCACCGTTCCTTTTCTAGATGTATTAGTGTATAAATCTGATTCATTGTTTTTAACATCTGTTTTCCGCAAACCTACAACTACTGGTTTATATTGTCACTGGGACTCTTTTTGTCCCATACAAAGAAAAATAAATCTGATTAAATGTTTGGTTCATCGTGACTTAAAGATTTGTTCTGAATCCCTGATTGATTCGGAGATTGAATTTATCAAAGAGGTGCTCGTTGAAAATGGTTACCCTCTCGATATTGTTAATTCTAATATCGTTACTAAGATCGCTCACTTTAACAAGCCTAAACTTGTTGGTCCTCCAAAATGCCCGGCGTACCTCAGATTACCTTGGTTGGGTAATATTAGCATAACATTTGCTAATCAAATTTCTGTAGTTGTGCGTCGGTGTTACCAGGAATCTAATCCTAGAATTGTTTTTTTCTGCTCGACCTTTGCTCAACTCTATTCATAGGGATGTTCTCCCACCCCAACATATCAGTAATATTATTTATCAATTTAAATGTCGGTGCGATGCCGTATACTTGGGAAGACCAGTACAAAGGTTTGAATCCAGAATCAAACAACACATCCCCCCTGCCATACGCCAGGTCCGACTAAATAATTTAAATAATTTAGTCAATACATCCGGGTCTGCTATTGCTGACCATCTTATAAATAGCGCCGAATGTGCGTCGACGTACACTAGTGACTGGTTTTCTGTCATAAGTAGATCGCATTCTCTATTCCACTTCAAAGTCTTGGAAACCATATATATCAAGTCAATCAAACCCTCCCTTTGTAAACAAAAGGAGTGGCTTTTAGGACTTAATGTGATCAACTTATGACTCTCCTCCCCATAATTTTTTTTTGTTTTTTTCTCTTTTTTTCTTCTCCTAAACTTGTCACTAGTTTTCATTACAATATTTTTTTAGGTTTTAGTCGTATTTAATCACTTCCACGTTTTACTCTGATGAGTGTGGACGAAAACCGGTTCAGTGCATTAATTAATTTCTTTTTAATCGTTTTCTCTCGTTTTTATATTTGTTTAATCTCATTCTACCCTCCCCAAAATGTCCCAAACGTCCGTATTCCTCGCCGTTAATATATATATATATATATCGATGACTTGTGTTGTTAAACTGATGATGGTGTCATTGAAAATTAATGTAATTTGATTTATCCTAAAGTACTAGAGTTGAAGTGCATTAACAGATCGTATACCGTACCCTGATCTGGCCAGTGTGGTTGAGGAAAATATGTTTTTTCTATAAAGAAGTAGATAAGAAAGACGGTTTCTTACTTGATATGTTGAGAATATCACACAAGTGTATAAAAATTTCGCCTCATTTATTCTATGGCCTAGTATTGAATAGAATCGCGCGGGTTAGACTTGATTTGAAGATGTTTTACCAAAAGTGTCTGCTCGTGTTACAAAGATGTTAAACTAAGGAGTTGACATCTATCAGATTAAAAAAAAAGATAAGCAAGTTTATAACGAGATACTCTGATGTTATTGCTCATTACTATTTTAATCCTTAGGAAAAAATATTTTAATATAGAAACAAAAAGTGCGGGAAACTAGTTAATTTATTTCTTATTTATTTATGAAATACATAAAGACTGAGAACATTACTAAGGCTAAAGTGTTGTAAATTTCAATTGTATTTTACAAAATACAATTTTCAAATATCTACATATATTAATGGCGACTGTGTTACCATCGACACCTTTTGCTACAGATACATAATCAAAGCTGATAATGTTATGATATCTTCACTGACCATTTTTTATTTAATTTTTTGTCTCGTAAGTTTTTTTTTCTAAACGTATTACTTGAGCTGATCGATATTTAAAATGTAGACATATCGATAATGTGTTTGTTGTTGCTGATTGAATAATGCCACGTTGCACATGCATATTTACATATTTTATATATAATAGTATTACTACACCGTAGCGTAAATGCAATATTTCATTTAGAAGTCGAACTCGTGCGACAGCTACATTTAATTTAAATTAATCTCTCGCTGAGTTACCGAGTTGTTAACAACGACCATGTGGGCAAAGACGTTCAAATTCAAGTTTGAAATATAACGAGTGTTCCGGAGGTTGAGTCCGGCGACTGGTGTTATAGTTAATCTCTACACTGACGATAAAACGTAAGCGTATGTAGATTAATAATAACTATATATATATATATATATATATATAAATAAATTATAATTCATGAGAATACGAAATGTATGACATAAAAATATCCTGTAGTCATGTTAAAAAAAGCGTATGTTGATTAATAACAACTATATATATATATATATATATATATATATATATATATATATATATATATATATAAATTATAATTCATGAGAATACGAAATGTATGACATAAAAATATCCTGTAGCCATGTTAAAAACAGCGTATGTAGATTAATAACAACTATTTATATATATATATATATATATATATATATATATATATATATATATATATATATATATATAATAATTCATGAGAATACAAAATTTATGACATAAAAAATACTCTGTAATCATGTTAAAGCAACATAAACAAAATATTATGGGGGCACATGTTTCAGAAATATATAACAAAATATCTTCAGCAATAATGGTATTTTAAAATTCATAACATTTACTGCTTACATTTTTTTTTCAGAATTAATTATATATTATTTATTAAAACATAGTATCTGACATAATTCATGACAAACTGGGATATATCTGATCTTTGTATAGCTAATCTATCGTTTTGTACTTTCAGGCCCAAGGTCAATTTTCAGGGGAATCAGGTAAAAACCGTTGACCTGAAAGTACTTGGAACATCTACAGTTATGGCAGATGCATCAGCCAATTCTCAACCGAAACAAACCCCCTAATTCTGCAACTGGAAAGGATCCCCACAATGATACCAGACGTAAGTTTCCTGTCATATGCAACAACACCTCTATTACAGTGAAAACGCTGCCTATATATATATATATATATATATATATATATATATATATATATATATATATATATATATATATATATGCGTGTGTATGTGAGAGAGAGATTAAGAGAAAGATGTATATATAAGCGAGTAAATATGAAATAAAAATTTAAGATAATATGGAAAATCAGTTTATGAAATAGTGGATAAGTAAGGCAGAATGTTAGTAGAAATTAGGTCACAAACGCACCATTGAAGCTGAATTAATATATTACGGTCAATTCGTTCGACCATATTTATTTGGTAAAATGAGCTTTATTAAAGAGAACTCAACATTATACAGGAAAGAGTGAAAAGTAAACAAAGGGGATCGGTTATATGATTAGGGGGCAAGTAGTGCGCGTGCACAGGATGCATTATGGAGGAGTAAACTTCAGGTGTAAGCAAAGTGACTAGATGTGTGAGGAAAATAATATAAATACGTTATTGAAGAAAAAGTAACTTATTCACTATTCAATGAACTATATATATATATATATATATATATATATATATATATATATATATATATATATAGTCAGAAACGAGTGGGGGTGAATTTTTGATAATATTTTGCATTTCAGTTATATTTTTCACAGTCAGGTTAAATAGGATAGATACAAATGAGTAAATCTGAAGATAAAATTGGAAATAAAATGTAGAATTTTCATACAAAACAGTTTGTGTCTCGTGGACAAAACGTGCATCGAAGTTGCTGCACAATACATGCATACATGGACACTCACATGTGTATACAACCAACCCGCCCTACACATAGTGAACTAAAAACATACACGAGAATGAATAAAATACATAAGTGAACAAATAAATAACAGAGCAAAAGACTAAAACAACTAAAAAATCCAACAGACACGCGTACACACATACATACATACATACATACACACATATATACATGCATGCATACATATATACATAGGTACATATGAGGAATCGCTTACATACAAAACACAAACAAACGCAGAAAATACTAAACGAAACCCACACATATAATCCATTACTTTGCATATGATTATTTCTAGGTTTGTAAAGACAAAGAAAAGGGTTGAATGCAAAAGACGGAACACGTAATTAAATGCTCTGTTTCGTGCCGGCGGCGTGTTTGCTTGTCATGTTGATTTGTCAAGCAACGGCCCAACAAAAAAACGACATTACACGAAGGTGGGTGCCGTGGTGCGGAGATAGGGGGGGGGACAACAAAAAGGAACAAACAGCAGATAACGTGAAGAAGATTGTCAAACGGTTCTGGTTCCTTCTGGTCAAAGAGGTGGACGATCCGAGGGGGTAGTTCGGCGCTAACACGGAAGTAGACACAACAATGGCAGGCAGTGAAGTGACCTCCCTACAAACAAAAGGACACAAGAAGAAATGAAGCCCATCTTGAATGATTCGTCTGTTTTCCTTGAAGCAATGCAGTAACTCGAATAGAATTCCTTTTTCTTAGTTCGTGTCTTTTCGCAGTGTCCACGCTAATATCAATTTCCATAACTTGTAATGCGCGGCGAGCATTAAGAAAACAATATATTAACAAACATACTCACATTCCCGTTGTTAAATAGCAGCAGAGAGCTCGAGTCAAACGGCTAACACACAAATGAACTTTGTTCCTAATTCTTCGTGTTGCCTCTCTCTCTCTCGGCCTCTCTCTCTCTCTCTCTGACTCTCTCTCTCTCTCTCTCTCTCCCTCTCTATTCATATATATATATATATATATATATATATATATATATATATATATATATATATATATATATGTATACAGTTAGTTGAGATCAACAAAATTAGAACATTGTCCTGAGAATATTAAACCAACTATTATTCGGTATACGATCGTTTCCAAGACTTTTTTGAAATATTTTATTTTTCATTATGTTTCATGATTCCACAACGTCACTTCGGCAGCGCCTTTTATAAAATAACATACAGAAGTCTCCTGATAAAAAAAATCAGATTTCAGTACTAAAAGATAATACCAGTAATAGGATTTCAGAAACAGCAAAAACTACTACTTGACCATAAAATCAAACATTTAAAACATTCAAAGCATTCACCGTATATTTTGTTGTGTGTTTCATTCTCTCTCTCTATCTCTCTCTCTCTCTCTATATATATATATATACATATATATATATATATATATATATATATGTATATATGTATATATATGTATATGTATATATGTATATATATATATGTATATATATATGTATATATATATATATATATATATATATATATATATATATATATATATATAGAGAGAGAGAGAGAGAGAGAGATTTTTCACTTATAAAATAGATCATTTAGTGAAGACCGGGGTTGTTCTCATTAAAAACAAGCTCGATGATACTCGATTACACAGTACAGAGCATTTATATGCGATTTTATGAAGGCTTACCAAACTTATATATATATATATATATATATATATATATATATATATATATATATATATATATATATATATATATGTATATGCGTGTATATGCATTTAGATAGCATGATTTCATTCAGTCAAATGTTATTAAATAACACAAATATCTTTTGTTCCACAAGACTTTTTTTTATTTTTTCAATTCTTCGAATAGCCCATTCATTATTTCGGTAAAATTGGGTGTATATAACTTTCCTGGTGTTCTTGCCTTATTATTTTATCCTGAGTAGTTTCGATTTGATTCACCAAATCATCATTAAGTGGGTTTAGTAATTACGTATTTACAATTATGTATCGGACTGTTTAGTTTTTTACGGCTAGTATTTGATTACTTTAATTGAAATTGCATAACACTTTTATTTGTTAATAGATTCGGTTAACGTTTTAAACATATTGTATTTTATTATTACTAAAATATTTTTTAAAATCACCTATCTATTTAAAGATGTAAAGTATTTCCACTACTGGTAAACTCATAAGTAACTTGATATATGGCGTTTTTACTTAATTGTTTTTGCGAGAAATTACCCCACCTTATGCGTATATTTATTTAGATATCGAAGCAAAAAATATATCTCACCAAATGAGTACTTTGTTCTAAACGAATGATGATATTATTATTTAGGGGAAAACTCCTTCTACTCTCACTAACAATAACTAAGCAAAATGGAAATGTCGATTCAGATAAAGTATGAAAGGAATAAACCGATTATAAATACATTTTGTGAAATATGCTCGAATTGACACCAGAGGAAACCATCGAAACCAAATTAAGAATTTACTTGTATGCACTCGACTATAATGCACACACATTCGAAAGTAGACTGTGAATGTGACACATATGTGTATTTAAATCAATTCTTTTGTATCCATATATGTATTCTGTTATCTCAGAAATTGTTTGCTCGATTCGAAAAGGAATTTTTCAGTGAGAGATGCTCCTCACGCTGGCCAGCCAAAGATGATCGACAGTGACCTAGTGAAAGCTGTAGTTGCACAAGATTGTCGTTTGACAACCAGACCAAATCGAGCGTGGAAAACAAATTGCATTGATATCCACTTAAAAAAACCCATAATCATTCTATATTATTATTCCCCCTATATATATATTTTTTTATATTTTATATTTATACCACATTACAATTATATTTGTATATATATATATATATATATATATATATATATATATATATGTGTGTGTGTGTGTGTGTGTGTATAACGTCGATGTTAAATTGAGTACGCGTCATTTCATGCAATAATCGAGCTATGAGAGTGCATTCAAAAGTAAGTTTCGATTTCTTCTGATGATTTATTGTCTAAAAAATCTGAATTTGTTAATACCAATGTAAACCTTGACTGTATCTACAATTGTAGAAATGGCTGTTAAAATCAACTTTTTTCCGCTGGAGAATATATATATATATATATATGTGTGTGTGTGTGTGTGTGTGTGTGTGTGTGTGTGTGTGTATGTATATATATATATATGTATGTATATATATATAGATATATATGTATATATATATATATATATATATTATTGTTTGAATCTATTGTTTTATTCATAAATGTTCTGAATATATATTAATGAATAAATGCGATATATATTTAAATTAAAACCGGTTACTATAATTTAATTAATTAATAAACTATATTACTTGTAAATGCTCTTTTTATAGTCAAGTAAATTTGCAAACAAAAAGATTTTCTTCACCTAATTTGCATAATTGAACTGTTTAAATATATTTAACTGTTTAAATACATTTCACCAGTTCAAAATAAATAACTGTTTGCTGTTATTCGATTATAATTTGAGTGTCCTATTTCCTTATATATATATGGAATAGTTTTGTTGATATTACAAGTTATTAATTAAAGTGATAAAAAAATAACAAAACAATCGAAACAATGTTGATTACATTTCAAAGGACGTGCGTGCCTTCCCTTCTGCAAGGGGAATGATTTATTGAGACAAATTATTTATTTCTAATTCTTCTTTCCCGCCTCCACAACAATCGACAAGCAAAGCAAATTGTTTACTTACTAATTATTTTTATATACCACATTTTAAAGCGTATATTTTACTTAAAAAAGCAGCATTCATTATTTCTGTTATAGAATTTTAAACATAATTTTATAACTAAACGCTTTAAAAATGTTTTTAAATTTATTTCAGCATGTAATTTTCGTAGTTTTTACATTTTCCGTGAAAAATAAATAAATAACAACAAACTTATTGTTTAATGTTTTGTTTACAAACCGCCATTTTAGTATTCTGTTCAAATTACGAAAAAATAGATTCGTAGTATAATTGTAATTGTTAAATCATCCCGACTTCCAGAATACAAACACTAGATTCTTCTTTTGTAGGCGATTACGTATAAACACACTTACGAACTTGACAGAGATTATAAACAACACTTTTTTAGAATTTAGAGTAGGGATAAGTTTCATGCATACATTAAACTTAAAAGGAGCCCCTCATTTCCGGACCATTCAAGCGTTTTAGGTCAGTTAACTAAATTATTTTTTTGTTGCTATAGGAGCTAAATCCGTAACGGGTTTTGGGGGAGTGCGTCTACTTTACATGTGGTTTTGTGATCTTGGCACTCGGACATAGGGTTAGTGATTAAAAACATTTGATTGATTCCCCTAACAAGTTTGAATCGCCCGGTAATGGAAGATCATTTTACGTTAAATATATATGAAACTGATCACCCTATCAAAATTCTAAACTAATTGTTTTTTTTTCGCATTTACGTTTTCCACAGTGATCACTCTTAACATGTAATCGCCTAAAAAAGAAAAAAATCATTTTGGGGGTATTGAGGAGAGGCTGTTTATATACAAATATACCCATACGTTTTTTTCATCTTATATTTTTTAACTATACATCCCTTTTTCAAATGTTATTTTAAATAATTGATGTGTTTAGTTGTGTAAACTTTTCCCGTGAAAATTAAATAAATAACTGCTTTAAACTTGGCTAATAAAATATCTTATTTTTAAAGCGCAAATAAAAATATCAAAACTGTATTGTATTATTGAGATTGACACCCTCATCCTCCATCTCCCCCCCCACCAAAAAAAGTAGATTCACCTTTTTAGCCGATTACGTGTGAATACCATACAAACACCTTATGATGATGATGATGATGATGATGATGATGATGTGACTTTTTTATCATTAATTAAGTATTTTTTCTGTCTTTAATAATAAAAGTGAACAGCCCGAAGTAACCAGTTTGAAATAGGAGATATGGAATTGTTTTATTTCATCAATCGACGTTCCACTCGTTCATTTGATTATATAACCAGTTTTTAATAGGGGATTTATTTACATTTATAAGCTGAAAATAATCTATTTCTTCAACTTTGAATATCTTAAAGACCATATCAATTAACCTTTTATGTTGTGTTTTTATAATAAATAACATTTGACTATGTTCATGCACAGAAAATTTCCCCAACATTGGAATATATCAAATAACACTACGAAAGTCATATTTTTGTTGTTTTCCTCCAAATATCAAATAGATGTTTTCTGTAAAGAAAACTACTGTATTAGTAACTGCTACCGGAGGGCAAGTAGATTTTGCTTGCATGTATATATATATATATATATATATATATATATATATATATATATATATATATATATATACATAATATTGAGTACAACAACTAAATATATGCAACGACACATATAAATATGTCTGTGTATGTATATATATTTTAAACCTCTTTCTCCTCCCTTTTTCATTTACTGTTATTTCTCATATATATATATATATATATATATATATATATATATATATATATATATATATATATATATATATATATATATATATGTATATATATATATATATATATGTGTTTTTATAGTTATGAGTCTACTGAATTATCGAACAGTACGCTGAATTTCGTGCCACCAGCATACAATCGTCAGATGTTTCATCCGTTGTTGTTCAGTTCGTATTTGAATTGTCTCAAAGTAATTATTTTAACGCTACAAGCGATGATGCTCCACAAGATTGGACGTGATTGAATATTTCTATTTTTTCTCCTGGAAAAATATTTCCGTTATTCCTCTCATTATATATTCAGTTTTGTATATCTGCATTGTTTAATAATATACACGTGTTATCAACATATCACATGCTCTTAATATTTTAGTTATTTATTATTAATTGCTTTGCAGTTATTATCACAACTACTTCGACTTACATTATGTATATGTTTGTCATTGTTTTATCAATATTACTTAGACTGGTATCATTATTTCTTTAATTATTCATCTTAGCATTTTACTACATTATTTTTAAAATAATATGTAAAATGTATATTATGATAATATATGCACTCTATATATCTATGCTATATATATATATATATATATATATATATATATATATATATATATATATATAGAGGAGGAGGAAAAGAAAGATATCCATGTAGTTTATTGAAAATTCGTTTGGAGCATCTCGCTTCAAGCTATCTATAAGAATTGTATTCATATTTCTAAAACATAATTATTATGATATGAGAAAATACAACTTACTGTATCAGAGATTATTTATGTAACATTGTATTTAAATCAAGTTTCAGAAGAGTAAATCCATTAACGTGTTTACGCATGTTTTAAAAGAGCGTTTATTTAGTAGACTGGATAAATGCGAACGCATGGAATTAACATATTCAGTATTAGCTATACTGTTGCATGAATGCTTTTGAACAAAATTACAAAACAACAGCAAACATCAAACACTGAAACACTTTTGCTCCATTTTGACCATGATTCTTTAATGGTACACTGGGATTCCTAAAAAATAAACGCTGGTGAGTTATTGTTTATTCTAATTTGCTCTACTCTACTTATATGTTCCATTGCTTAATGTCGGATGTGTTCTAGAAATTTCCTGAAGAGAGTCTGTTTTTATGTTATGGAATAAAAATCATAACTGCTTTCATGTCATGTTTTTGAATTTTGCCTTACTACTTAATACGGATTTTCTCGAAACGTACGTAAAACATATTTGAAGAACTTTTGTATCTTAAAAATGAGTTAAATACACCTACAAACATATACATATATACACATATATATAGAGAGAAAATAACGTCTGTGAAATGTTGGTATCTGTCTTACAAATGGGTATAATGTAACATCGGATAAGATATATTATATATAAAATAGCACTTGCATACACTATTGAGCTATAACAATTCCTTTATGTTATAAAAATTATATTTGAACATAATAATGATATATACTAAGAAATACATACATATATATATATATATATATATATATATATATATATATATATATATATATATACTGGTTGGGTGTATTGCAATGGCAATAAATAAATAAATCAGTCCACAATAATATTGTTCTTTCAGTCTTACGCACGTTTCACAAGCCAGTAATAAAAAGTAGTATTTGGTATATCTACTTCTCGTCCGAAACGAACAATCACTAATGAAAAAGCAAGCAAATTATTCCAACACACAGCATAAAGAAAACTGGTCAAGAAAAATGAGAAGATCGGTAAGTTAAAGGAACACGAAAAAAATAAACTGTAAAACATGAGAATCAGAAAAAAATTACACAAGTGCCTAACACTGCGTTATCTGATTCTCAGGCGGCCATCTTGCAACCATGAAAGCAGAGCTAAGATCGTCACGTTTTGATTCAGAAGTTAAAAACTCGACAAGACCTCGATAAAAATTTGGAAATGTCGGTTGATAAAATATTATAAACACTACATTTATATATTGATGATGTGTGCAAAGTTTTACATTTCATTGGATACGAACATACAGGCCAGTATGGAAAGTTACCAGAAAAATGGAAATTATACATGTCATGTTTTCTAAACTTAACTATGGTGGAAAAATAAAGAAAACATCACCACCGCTAAATATGTAATTTACAACAGATAACTATTAGATGATTAAATTACTGTTTTAAAATTTGTATTTTATATTCATTTTAAATAAATTACTGTTATATACATCAATTAATTATTTGTTATTTATTTTCCCATGACACATAGAAACAAAGCTCATCCAAGGAACGTTATTCTGTAAAAAAAATATTATTTCTCTAACTTGTTGGTTCATTTGCTTTTAAAACCCTGGGGCTGATTCGACGAAGAATCGAACACGTTTATGATAGTTATGGAACATTTATTAATGTTTTGATTTTAATACAGAAATACAATTAGGAAAACTGAAAAAAATATAAAACGTATAAATAAAAAGACGAATGTTGTTATTTTAAACAATGTTTGCATAGATGAGAAAATGCTGCTTGAATACACATTATATATGTATATATATACCTATCTATGTATATAGATATGTGTATATATATATATATATGTTTATATATTTGTATATATATATATGATATTATACGTTATTTTGTTCTACTCTACCATCATTTTATCTACTAATTTTATTATTTTTATTTAACATTAATGTTGCGCTGAACAACACAGGAGGAAATCTTTTCTCTGAATTATTGATGCATATATTTTATAATATGGCAAGGTTATCCTCTCAGCATTGTTTAGCTCGGTCTTTTCGTTTCAGCTTTGCGTCGAAGTTACAATTTCCACATTTACATTAGCTAACTCTCTAGTTATGTCTTCAATGTTTCACAACTATTTCTAAATCGTTCCGAAATTTATATATGTAGTTTAGAAACGGAATTTAAAGTTGTTATAGTATGTTTCTCATTCCATTCTCTCTGCACCTAAATACCCTTGTTGTTGTTGTCATTAGGTTATATTACTGTAACTTTGTAGCCTATATGTTATTCTGAATCAGTTATCACTTAAAGGGCAGTTGTTTTTTTTTCTGGATAGTAAAAATCAATGCCAGTTGTGTTATCGGTTATTGTAATATGTTTATATTGTATGGCGATACTATTACTGCTGTATTAAGGGTGCAACACTTACTTTAACATTAATTTGGTTAAATATTTTTTGTAATAGATTAGTATTCGGGACATATTCATTAATAAACGTGATGAATATTTCACCAGTATTTGTTTTTACTGATACTTTCTATTGTTGATTAAAGCAAATACTTTCCATATCGTCTCTCTATCGTTGGTTTTGGTTTACTCAGTAATTTATGCCACTACTTCCGGCCATTTTTGTAAAGAATATACGTTTTCTTTAGAATGGCTTAGTTTCGGTGATTTCTAAATAAGCTATAATCTATGAGTTCATGAATAGGTTTAGTTATAATTAGATTATGATTAAAATTGATGTCTATTATTTATGGTTTGTTAGTGTTCGTTTTCTATGAGTGGTACGTTAGTAAACATTATATATCACTCTTCACTTTATAATAAATATAATTATTTATTACTTTGTATATAAATACCTTTTTAAAAATGTAGTTTTATATTGCCACACAAAAGTTAGCGAGTAAAACATGTGCTTCTTTGTAGTACTTGAACGAAAATATTTCAAGTGAGGACAGGAAGCAGAAAACAAATAGTAAGTCAGAAAACCTCTTCAGACTTACCGCGCTGGCCTCAATAAAGTCAACGTTGGGTGTTTTTTTTTATTTTTAAGTCATACTAATTGATAATCATTTATACATAAAAAAATAAAATTATAGAAGTACATCTCTGATTTTCTATAAATACTTTAATATATACCTATATAAAAAAATGAGTACGAACACGGGCGAAAATAATTCCGTCATTTTCACGAAGATTGTTCATATATATATATATATATATATATATATATATATATATATATATATATGTGTGTGTATATAAGATGTGTATGTAGTGTGCTTGAATCATTGTTTACTTGTATATAGAAATGTGATACTTACAAGGCAATACAATGCAGACGTGTAATGGATAGACACAAGTCGGAGCAAATATAATGATGGAAGAAGTTAAATATGTTCACCTTTAATACAATGTATATATATATATATATATATATATATATATATATATATATATATATATATATCACAAACCCCCCAAAATCTGTATATCTACAAAATGTAACAATGTTATGTAATACCTGTATCAATATGGTCTGGTGGAAACTCCGTATGATAAAACATTTCGGGAACTCTTACTTCTTCAGAACCGTGCTCAACTGAAGTTGAAGCGTGCATATGAACTAAAGAGCTGTGATACAGCGAAACAGTATGTATGTGGATGACTATATATACATATATATATGTATATATATATATATATATATATATATATATATATATATATATATATATATATATATGTGTGTGTGTGTGTTTGTGTGTGTTTGATTTTTTGCTATTGTTTTTACCAGCAATAAAACAGTATTTTCCGCTGCTTAAAATATAAAGAATATGCAGAATGTTGCATTTAGTCGCCTTAACCGGACGCGTAATTATTTTTCTTATATATATATATATATATATATATATATATATATGAATTAAATTTATTTTTTATTTTTAATTAATTTTTCTTTTTCCACGTATAAAAATGTACATCTATGTAGGTAAAAAATAATGATGATAATAATAATAATATATATATATATATATATATATATATATATATATATCAACCTTCTCCAGCACACGACAACTTTTACAGACACCCACCCCTAACACCCTCCCTACCTTTCTTTCTTTCTCTTTTCTTTCCCTTTATTTTCCTTTCCCTCGCCCCCCCCCTCTACCCCAGCTCAGCGTTGGATAAAAATAAAAATATGAATTACTGTAAATTAAACTTTTCTAACGGCCAATAATTAAAAAAAAAATTGGTCACATGACTATCATTTCTTCTTCTTCTTCTTTGCTTGACTCAATTTTTCCTGGACTTAACCGACCAGGTCGGATCACAAAAAAACTTTCTGCCTGATGAGACCTCAGCTCTTGATATCTGTAGATCGATAACATCGACATGCCAGTGTAGCAGACCATTTTACATGTTCGAATAAAAGCATTCACTATATATATATATATATATATATATATATATATATATATATATATATATATATATATATATATATATATATCGGGACAGAGAAGAGTGAGAGGTATACTATCTTTCTCACTCTCTCTCGGTCTCGGTCTGTCTCTCTATTTATATATATCTATATCTATATATATAATATATAATATATATATATATATATATATATATATATATATATATATTATATATTGCATTACGCTATATATATATATATATATATATATATATATATATATACACCCCCCCACACACACACACAAAATATATATCACTATTTATGAATAAATATTATTTTCAAAGTGACTCATGTGTTTTATACCAAATCTGCAATCATCACAGAATAGGAGGAGACAATCTTTTCGGTCGCGGGATTCGAACCTGAATACGAAAGTCATTAGTGACTAATTAGTTGGAGCGTTAACTGTTTCGATCAAAACGGATGGCGGTGGAAATTGGGGGGTAAATTAACGTCTATATTTAGCGGGTATATTAGCAAGTTGTCAAACAGAACTCAATAGGCGAGGCCTAGCGTTGCATTACGCTATAAATGACTGCTTGTCGTCAACCTACCTGAAGTGCTCTATCTAGCGAGAACTTTGATAAGTATGACAAAATATTTTATATATATATGTAACATATTTTATTTATAAAACTGAGCTCTCACTTTTTGCTTACTGAACGGGACTTAAGAATCGATTTGTTACTACAAGCCGGTTTCTTAGACACAATCCGGCATGACCAGATTGATGAAACCCAGGTACCCAGACACTGTAATATATAGTTTTTAAATAAAATACTTTATATTAGCTCCTCTACAACATACGGTCCAGCACTTCATTGTTCGTTTTTAAATAAACTTGTTATACATGCTATATATATATATATATATATATATATATATATGTGTGTGTAGATTATAAGTAAAAGGTAAACTTTTAGAGAGTTGGACCTATTGTGAAATAAGGAAAGCTCAATATACTGGATAAAGCAAAAATATGGTAAGTCAAGATATCGATTTTCTTCCATTTACAGGTCTAATCAATTTTCATTGACTTACCATATATATATATATATATATATATATATATATTATATATATCATATGTTATTAGATAAAGTATACACGTATAATATTATATCGTGATATAATATATTGCGTATAGATGGTCAGTATGTACTCCAGCAGTGCTCAATACGTGAGAAGAGCTCTGTAGAAAAGTATTAAAATATATTTATGGAAATTAAATAACTCAGAGGTGTTCGCTTTTTATTCTCGCGTGGAATCGTCAGGATATGTGCACTTATTCTGACAATTTCCTTCAGAGATGAAACGCAGACGTCATTGTGTAGCTTAATTACCATAAATATATGTTCATACTTTATATATATATATATATATATATATATATATATATATATATATATATATATATATAGATAGATAGATAGATAGATAGATAGATAGATAGATAGATAGATAGATATGTGTGTGTGTATTGTGTTTGTGTGTGTGTCAAAAGTGATATAAATGTAAGAAAATGTAATATAACAACAATATAAACTCAATAAAATAGCTAACTGACCGAGGAAGAGTCAGATAATGAGAAAAAGGGGGAAAAAACGTGCGAGAAAAGCTGTTAAAATTCGAGCGAAGCACACGAAATGTGACGATGGAAACGATGCTGATCTGCTGGGAGAAATTGAAAACTGCCGAGTGTTTTAAATGGACTCCAAAAATTAAATAAGTAATGCCAACCGCCGAGGGAGAATTCTTTTTATTTGTATTTAATTTCTCGTCTTTGCTGACATCTTTTTCCAACAAACGTCATCTCGGCTTTAAAAATGATGTTCACTTCAATTTAACGCGTTAATGACAATATAAAAAGCGACGTGGAGCACAGCACTTTTTTTTACATTTTAAATGTTTATTTTATTTCTAATTAGATAGATAGATAAATCGATAAATAAATGGATAGATAGATAGATAGATAAATAGATAGATAGATAGATAGATAGATAGATAGATAGATAGATAGATAGAGTATAAAAGCTAGACGTATGGATAAAATTGAACATATATAAACCTGAAAAAGAATATGACCCGTTGAGTCACCCGGTGAGTTCGATTTATATTGCTTGGTTGAGTAAAAAGTTTATATGTAAAGTTATTTGAACACAAAACTTCAAGATAAAATTTAAAATACCATCTTTCTGTTCGCTTTCTCTCTCAATCTATATTTCTCTCTATTTCTCTCAAATTACATGTTAAATATAATACTTGTGTGGTGATATTTCCTTCTGTTTATGATGGACTATTTCAACCATTTTATAATTGAATTTCGACTGTAAACAGAGAGAGAGACAGAAACAGATGATGGAAGAAAGAGATGGACATATGCTGTACAAAATGAGCGCGGGATGGGTTCAAACTATATAAAGTGAGAGAGAGTGAGAGCAATTGATCTGAACTTAATAAGTTATGGGTGACTTGTTCTGAAAATTGAAAATTTAGGCGTATTACTAGAATTAAAACAGGTTTTTGAAAATTAAGGCGTATTATTACAATTAAAATAGGTTTTTGAAAATTAAGGCGTAGTACTGCAATTAAAATAGGTTTTTGAAAATTAAGACGTATTACTACAATTAAAATAGGTTTTTCAAAATTAAAGCGTATTACTACAATTAAAATAGTTTTTGAAAATTAAGGCGTATTACTACAATTAAAATAGGTTTTTTAAATTTAAGGCGTATTACAACAAATTAAATAGGTTTTTGAAAATTAAGGCGTATTACTACAATTAAAATAGTTTTTTGAAAATTAATGCAATCGCAAAACTGATCAATATTTTCAAATGCATTTTGTGTAATAAAAATCTTTAGAAAAAAACCCCTCGGAAATAAGGATTCAGTAAGTCGGCTTTTGTATATATCTAGTTTAATTTTTCTGAATTTTTTAGATGATTTATAATGTTTATACTTTGGATTATTCGGACTATTGTTCTCATCTTGAGTGTTATTCTCATAACGTTTCAGCCGCTGTAAGATCCGACCTCTTTCAGGTGTATCTTTTCGAACTAGTGAATATCATTGTCGAACTCGGGAATCTGGACGGTACACTTTGTTTAATCCTGTGGATTGAATAACGGGTTCCGTTCGAAATTTCGTCCAGATTCCCGAGTTCGACAAAAATATTCCCGAGTTAGAAAAGATACACATGAAGAAGACCGGAGGTTACAGCGGCCGAAACGTTGTGAAAATAACACAGAACAGTAGTACGAATAATCCAAATTATACATACCTGGGGTAGTACTTACATAAGAATTTCAGTGTTATTCTGGACATTTGAATGTTGATTCTTTTAGGCATTATTTCTCTCTATCACTTACGTATTATCATACTTTTCTGACTACTTTGCTGAAGACTCTGTGTATCAATTATCGTAATGACATTGTATTGTTTCATTTGGCAATTAACTTTGAAAATGGAACGTGTATGCAATAACTTGGATTTATTGAAGTATGTTCTTTTTTTTTCAAATACATGTATAAGATTTCTTTGCTACAGAACAGACATAAACTCATAGTATGATACAACTCTGATCTGTAATTCTATTTCTTTATAGCTCTATTGCAATTTTTATAATAACCTTTAATAAAGGTTGAATAATTGAAAACTAAGTGTTAATATGCTTAGAAATTCGTTCTCATCAGAATCGATCGAAACTATCCAAAATAATATTCTAATCACGCACACATTATATATATATATATATATATATATATTTTTTTTTTTTCAAAATAATGTTTATACCTTTACGAAACAATGGTTTATAATAATGTGTCTACTCCTTTCTATTCAAAATGGCTTAACCGCGCTCTAAGACACGGACATTCTTTCTCACCAAGTCAATACCATCAGACGATGAAGAAAAGAAGAAAAAAAACCTCTCTGACGAGGAATATTTTATATTCGAAAGCTCAGTTTAAAATAAATAAATCTTATTTATTTATTTCAACAAATTACATTGTTATGGTTTAAAAAAAAAATGTTTATACTTTTACGAAACAATGGTTTATAATAATGTGTCTACTCCTTTCTCTCTCTCTCTCTCCCTCTCTCTCTCTCTCTCTCTCTCTCTCTCTATATATATATATATATATATATATATATATATATATATATATATTGTAAAGTGGATTTTCCCCTTCATCATTAGTCATTATTGGTCTGTAATCGCAAGCGACGTATAGAATTCGGCTATAGGCAGGCGTTATGCCACGAATTGATTCGTATTTTCAGAAAATGTACGTCCGTTCAATTGGATGTCAGTAGCTTTAACATTTTCTCGGCGTGCCCGTCGCTTCTAAAAGTGACATACATACAGAAAGTCGGCGTAACTGCTAGTAAATTGATCGTTATAAAGATCTTAAAGATGACTCTGTGAGGAACAATCAAATGCATTGTTCGGAAAAAAACAAAACGTAATGGTCAAGTAAAGAGAAACCTTAGTGTTAAGAGCCTTTGAAATATGAGTTTAATGCAAAGTAAAACACACTTGTTTCTGAAAATAAAACCGCAACAGCTACGAACAAAGTGTGTGCAAAAAATTTTTTTTTACGCAAGTTCGCTTAAAATTATATATTTGTTTGTGTTCCTAGTAGAATTTTAGCAAAAGGAGAATTTGGGGGTGTTTGTTTTATGAAAATGAACAACGGTTATTTTCCTGTAAACTGCAAAGTCGAAGTAAAATAGAGATTTTTCCTGAGAGATTTTATAGTATGAGTTTTTAAAAAAGTTGAAAAAAAAAGAGTTATTATTTGGAAAACGAAGACGTAGTGAAGCACGAAACAATACCGTCTGCAATATGAGAGTAAGTAAAAGAACAACAATTTCTCTCTATATAAAACTAAATATATGTGTGTAAGATATGTGCGGTGTTTGTGTGTTTCCTATAGAAACAATGTTCGAAAAATTATCGGGAAAGACAATGAAAGTTTTCATGAGACTCTAAGTAAACCCCTAAGAGACGTATGAGAGCATAATCCCATTAAAACTTCAAATATATCCTATTTTTATAAAATTAAAATCATACATATAAACATTTCTCGGGAAGACAATCAAAATGGTCAACTCTCGTTAAATTCTCTCCTAACCTAAGGGAGCTATGTGGGCCGAACCGACTAGACCAGTTAGTGACTCAAGCTATATATATATATATATATATATATATATATATATATATATATATATATATATATATATATATATATATATATATATAGATAGATATATATATATATATGATTATTTTTATTTCGAATAGGCTATATTGCCGATCCCGGCAAAATAACAATTCCTGCGTTATTTTGCCGTGACCGGCAATCTAACGATTCCAGCGTTATTTTGCCGGTTCATGTATATTTAACTAAATTGTTAAACATACAGTGACGCCCGGCACAATAATGAGTCTTACGTTATTTTGCCGGCTCGTGTTTATTTAACTATAAATTACTTTTTTTTATTATTGAAAGATCAAATATGCATATTTTGATGAAAGTTATATGATATGTATAACATTCTCCGTGGAAGACAATGGAAGTGGTAGCAAATATCTACATTACCCTCTATATCTCAAATATCTACGTGCACAATCTCTAAGAAATCCATTGAGGTGAAAGTCCCTTAAATTTCAAATACATATATCTGATTTAAATGAAATGTGAACCATATATACAAGACACTAATTCAGAGAATGTTCTAACATTTCTTTTTCCGACTATATTAGAAAGCGAAACGAAGGAGGGTACCGTAAAAACAAAGAAAGTAATATGCCGTAAAAATGATGAAATACGTATTTTCATTGGGTCTGTTTTTTTTGTTTATTTCATTATTCAGTATCATCTTTGTGTATATTTTTCATTGTTAAGAGAACATAAAAATATTTATGAATCATGTACTGTTGAACATGTACTTCCGAAAAGATTAATAACAAAAATTATTATCACTTCCTCTTTCTCTCTCTTCCTCTCTCTCTCTCTCTCTCTCTGACGTTACCATTCTGTCTCTATATTTCTTCCCCACGCTTAGTTTATCCATCCGTCTTTATCTCTTTCCCTCTCCGTCTTCAATATATATATATATATTTCCTTATATATATATATATATATATATATATATATATATATATATATATATATATATATATATATATATATCCACCTTTATTTATACTCTCTGTGTCTCTGTCTCTGTATATCTCTGTGTATCTCCTCAATTTCTCTCTTTTTCTCTATTTCCCTCTCTATCTATTTATGCCTTCCATTGCCCCTATATCCTTTTCTTTTTTACTCTCTATCTGTCTCTGGCTCTGTCTTTCTCTCTCTATCTATCTCTCTTACACTCTCTCTCTCTCTCTCTGTATATATATATATATATATATATATATAGTAAGTCATGAAAATATATTTATGCCAATTAAGCTACACAGAGGCTCCCGCGTTTCATCCCAGGGGTAATCTTCAGTCTAAAATTTCCATAGCTTACTACCTAGTTCTACTGACGTATCGAGCACTGTTGAAGTAAATACTGAAAATTGATACATAAACAATTATATCTGTTTATAAAATGTTATGTGAATACATGAAATAGTAATATATATATATATATATATATATATATATATATATATATATATATATATATATATATATTCCCTTTTGTTGTCTCCCAATTTTTTCCTTTTTTATGCCTCTATATTTCTCTCTTTCCGTGCTTGTCTCATTCCCGATATATATCTCACTGTCCCCCCCTCTCTCTCTCTCCATCTATCTATAAATAGATTTATCTATTTCACTCTTTATATGTCTACGTCTATCTCTTTCCCTTGCCGTCTATATACATCTATCTATATCTCTGTTTTTCTCACTATGTCTCTTTTTCCTTTCTTTTTACCATAATACAAATACTCCCCCTCGGTTGATTTTAATAGTCACGCCTTCATATCCGTCTGTTTTTATTTACTACTTAGACAAATCAGGTAACCACAAACAAGCGGTAAAAAGGGTATAAATAATTCACACGCGTTCAGTCACGCACGAAGCTTTTAAAGACTCGGATGATTTACAAGTCCGCATTTGATATTATTTTTCTTCTTTCCTACTGTTTTATTTGGTCGCGTGTATTATTTGCATCGAAACAGCTGGCGAACGAATGATTCAAAGATGCACGTCGGAAAATTAACAACATTTTTTTTTAAAATGTGGGAATTAACCACTCTTAATACATGAGGAAAACACATAGCGTGGCAAAGTGGATTAACGGAAAACGTTTTAATTGAAACTAATTGTAATTGAATCTATCAAGCTAGAAAGATAATTGTTGTTTTGCTCAGTCTATCTATTTATCTATCTATCTATCTATCTATCAATTTATTCTCTCTGTCGTTGGGTCCACAAATTCGTCGACTGTAACCTCATGCAAAGAGATAAAAAAAACAACCGAAAACGGGGCCACCTGTTAACCGAGGGTGGCAACCCGATACCCTTAGGACAGGATTCTGGTCGTTGAGCTATCCTTTAAATTCGGTCCTTACTTCGGCTAAACGGGAAATAGGATCGAAGAGACCCGATTCGATCAATCGGCTTGTCACGTCATGCCATAGTTTCTCTAATTGCATACCCAACCGTATTATTCAATCTTATTCTTAAAAAAATCAAAATCTTACTTCTCCTTTTTCTTTGCCTCCCAAATAGATAAGGGAAGACGCTGGCTCAGAGTCAATCGTGTTAGGAACAAAGAAGATTACGACAGCCGAAGAGTAATGTTCTCTTAGAGTAATGCTTTCTAAGAATAATGTTTTCTGGGAGTAATGTTTTCTGTGAGTAATGTTTTCTGGGAGTGATGTTTTCTTAGAGTAATGTTCTCACTGTCAATGGAAAATGTCCGCAAAAGAGTAATGTATTCTGAAACTAATGCTCTCTAAGAGTAATGTTCTCATTAAAGAATGTTCTTATAAGAGTACTGTTCCCTGAGAGTAATGTTTTCAAGGAGTAATGTTTTCTATAGGATTTCATTTCTAGAAGTAATGCCCATACTTTCTCTGTACAATGTCCTTTTAAGAGTTATGTTTATAAGAAGAAATGTTTTATGCAAGAACTGTTTTCGAAGAAGAATGTTTTCAGGGAGTAGTTGTTTTTAAGAGTAATGCTCCTACTGTAAAATTTTCTTTCAAAGAGTCATGTTTCCGAAGAATATAAAACAATTAACCTACATATCGGATTCCATTAGACAACTTTATTCTGTATTAAATAACCCATAGATAGTTGATACGCCGCAAAACGAACGTAACAAAACCAACCCTTCTAAGAGTAATGTTTTCTAATGCTGATATTTGCTAAGAGTAATCTTTCTAGGATTAATGTTCTCTGGGATTAAAGTTTTTCTGAGAATAATGCCCCTACCCATTTTTTTAATTTTCTTTTTCAAAGTATTATTTTCTCGGAGAAATGCTTTCTGAGAGTAATGTTTTCAGGGAAATATGTTTTCTAAGAGTACCTCACCCATTCTTACTGTAAAGGTTCCCCCTAGAACTAATGTATGTCTAATGTATCTTCCAACGCTCAGCCAAAAGAAGAGCCGAAATGGACGAATGCCTAGGCACACAGAACCCTATCCTACGGCATCACGGGTCGCCACCACTGTCCTCTCTGCATGGGATTGCAGGACACGTATTAATTGTTTTATGGTTCCTTAAAAATCAAAACTATATCATGTAATTGTTTTACTTGTGACTTCAATACGAATGCTCTTTAATTTTACTCTTCTCATCCCTAAAAAGTACTTGATCGAACGAAGTGCAACTGATCCTCAGCGCGAACTGAAACATGTATGCAAATGTGTAACCAAAAATTTTTGTATGAATAAATATTTATACCAAAGAAATATCCACCTTTATTTTATTATTGAGCACTATTATGAAAATGAAGTAACGATTAAGTAAATTAACACTTCTGAACACATTGACAACATAACAGTAAAACAAATGTTTTTTTCAAAAGTGCTAAATACAAAGTAATACTTTTATAAATAAAAGTATATAAACATTAGAAACAGTCTACGCCGAACAACCAACGTTAAAACGTTAACACATTTCATTAGGACATGAAAAGTGAGTGAAGAAAGTAAAATTGAAATTATCCAAAAGAAATCAGGCATAATAAAATCTGCCAGCCGAAAATGAACCCCATTAAACATGTAATTTATTATTCTTATTATTAGACAGCCTCTCTCACCTTCCCAAACACATTAGACAGTTTCTAAGAGTTACATACTTAATATATATATATATATATATAAATTTATTAATACAAACATTATTGGTTACATATGTGCATACATGTTTCTGTTGTACTCTTCACAGAGAGTCCACTTTTACTCCAAAGAAGACAAGTAAGTGAGATTAATTTTGAAAACTTTCCTATTAAGTAAATCTTTTAACACTTTAAAGTTTTAATCTACATACATACATTTTAACGCATAAATATCTCATAATATATATACACAAATATATACCTAGACAAAAATGCAGACATTTCAACAGCAACATACTCTGATCTCCATATAAAATACACACGTGCGCACAACTCTTTAGATACACAAGTACACACATAGGCATATATATACATATATAAAATAACACAAACACAAATATATACGCATATATCCATACACAGATATCCATACACAGATATACATACATATCCACACATATATATATCTATCTATCTATATATATATATATATATATATATACACATGTGTAAATGCTTGTACTACGTAAATGATTGTACTACTGATATTATACTTATACTCTGACATACTGGTATACTATATACATATGTATATATAAAACTACCTACCCACATATATGGACACGTAGGTACACTACATACATAACTACACACAGTGATATATAAATATGTCCATTAACCTACGCATATGTACACGCGAAATAAATATAAAAATAAAAATATACAACTTTTGCACCTGTATAAAGTTACTAATTCATATAAGATATTAGTCCAAGTATCCATATACACACGTACGTATACATCTGGATCAATGTATACCTCATTTGCCTACATTTATTCACCATACACGCATGCATACGTATACAGAATGTATTTCCGCTTTCTGTAAACACCTCATGTTTTTTTTTTGTCTGGATTTGTTGTAAATAGAATCGCCTAGACCTTATTTATCAATTACTGGGGTAGGAGTCGCGTTACCCCAACTAAGGCGGAGGTTATGTTTTCGATCGAGCCTGTCACTAAGAATGTTTGTTTGTTTGTGTCTGTTTTTCTAGAAGCAGCATAGGTTAACCAATCATTACAAAACTTAATCATAATATCAGTCAGAGTTTAATTAGATTTAATTTTACGATAGCTAGGTCAAATATCATGGTCACGGTTACAGAAAGATGAATACCACAACTTTAGCGATAACTTCGGGTTTCTTCATTGTAGTGACTCGCGATATGTCCAATATTGTAGCTAATTAAGGCCAGCATCTTATCGGCAATCTCTCTTTGACGTTATAAAGATCAGCCAAGGTCAAATATTCATGTAATTTCTAACCGTAGATGCCTGGATCTGATGCCTTTTAATAACACTAAAACCATGAAAAATATCAGCCTGATCAGATAAATAGTTTTGAATTATGAATGTTTGTATGGCATAACTTCGCGAATATTTCATTAATATCGAGAAGTAAGACCACATGAGACTTTGGTCCATTTTTATGCTGTTAGGCGGAGATTTGCAGTTATACGACTACGTTATATCCTTGTATTGTGATAATTTATTAAAAAACTACTTTCGAAGTTATAGTATTTTCCCGTGTGTTGAACTATTTAAATCAAATGAAATTAAAATTAAAATTAATTCCACTGATCCTGGTGGACTAAAATGTAAGAATAACAATATCAAATAAAGGAAACAACACTTCAAGTATTAATGTATTTATTTATGTGAAAACATGTGGTTACCATCCAACATTTTGAAGATGAAAATAAATGAAAAACTGGTGTATCGTATAGTAGATGGTGGGCGGCGCTGACTTCGGCATCGACTGCTCATATTTATAGTATAATGTTTACAAACCGATTTTCCACTATTCTATCAAAATTACGAAAACAATCGATATCTTCAGCTAAATCACCCCGCCTTCCACACAAAAAAAGATTCTACTTTATTTAGGTGATCTCGTGTGCAAAGCCTGAAAAACATGATGAAGAAAAGAAGAAAAAAACGATTATACTAGAATTTAGAGTGGACCGCATTTCCCGGCCATTCTAACATTTAATGACAGTTAACTAAATTCTTTCACACATGGGAGCTAAATCCTCTGCGTTTTGGGGGTGGGGGGGGCTACCTTTTAGGTGATTATGTGTGATTTCGTGACCTTGCCAATCGGACTTAGTGTTAGTTGTAAAAATGTAAGCCTGCCCTAAAAAGTTTGAATGTCTCGGAAATGGGAGATCATTTTTCGTTAAGTATAGATGAAACTGACCCCCCACTAAACATTCTAAAAAAATATTTTTTTTTGTTGTCCATGGTGTTCACACGTAATCGCCTAAAACAGCAGAATCTCATTTTTTGCGAGGGCGGTTTAGTGGAGACTGTTAATCTGCAAAGTTATCATTATTTTATTTTTTGGATGTTATAATATACGTCCTTTTTTATTTAAAGCAATTGGCATTTTTCGTTGTGTTTACCATTCCAGTGAAAATTAAGTAAATTAGGTAATTAAGTAAATTAAGTTTACAATTAGCAAATTAAATACCTTATACTTAAAGCGTAAATAAAAAGATAACAAGTTTAGGTATTATTGTAGATTAATCCTTTTAGATACCCCTCCCCCAAAATGAGAGTCTACTTTTCAAGGCGATTACGTATGAATACTCTGAAGAACGTGGTGGAGAGAAAAAAGCAAAAAAAATTATAATTTAGAAAGAGTGATCAGTTTCGCCTATGGATTTAATGTAAAATGATCCTCCATTTCCGGAACATTGTAGCGTTTTTATGGGAGTTAACCTTTTTTTTTTCTTGGAAATAAATTGTGTACGTTACTTGTGTTGGGGGACGGCACTTTTTTAGAGATTGGATGTGAATTTACGACTTTGCCAGACGGACTTAAGGTTAGTAGAAACAATAGTTAACTGTGCTAATAGATTATAATGGCCCGGAACTGTAAGAAACGTTTTACGTTAAATTTATATACGAAACTCATCCCCTACTCTAACTTAAAGCGTTCTTGGCCTTTTGGCTAAGATCAAAGTGTAGTATCTGTTCCAATGGATACTGCACCCCATAGACTGGTATTGTCTTGGCCTTCGGGGCTTGATTTACGCCGGTCTATGGGTCTGTCCTGTGTACTTCTAGGAGGTCCACCTTCCCAGGTTTCGCCTCCCCTCTTTGGGGAGGAGTAAGTTTATTGCTTACTGCCTGAGGCGCCCCTACCGGGGAATGCCGACGGGGCTGCCCAGGCAATTTTTAAACCCCACTTTCCCGACACGACCTTGGGTCACATCTTACTTGTGGGAGTAAGATAAATACTGGCCTTGTGCCTAACTCCTGGAGAGGAGTAAATCAATACTCTAACTTAGAAAAATGTTTTTTTTCCTTCTTGCTCACATGAAATTGCCCCAAAAACGTAGACTCTCATTTTTATAGCTTGGAGTGTTAATCTACCAAATTACCAAAGTTGGTTGTTTAAATTATGGAATTATCTGAATAATAAAAAATGTTTTTTTAACTATTGCCCCCCCCCCATATTATGATTAATTGCCGCCCGGAGGGTGGATAGGTTATACAAGTTTACTATAAAAAATATTTAATTACTTCCTTTAAAGGTAAACCTCTTTATAGGGAAAATAGTAAAAACTTCTGAATTAAATCAATATTGCGTCGTTCGCTCACCTTGGCAGGAAATATTAACCTTGTATAGAATCTATTATAGGTATATTTTCCGATAATATCGAGCGGCAAAGACGTTAGATGGAAGACAAAGGTGACTTCGTCCGAACCCAGCGACCGGTAATATCGCCTTATCTAGCTACACTGATGAGTCTTATAATAGTGAAACATATATGTATGTGGGTAAATAAATAGAATGTGTATGATAAACATATATATATATATATATATATATATATATATATATATATATATATATATATAGTAAGTTATGAAACTATATCCATTGCAATTAAGCTACACAGAGGCTTCCCCGTTTCATCCACGTAGGGAATCTTCAGGCTAATAGGGTTAGAGTTTGTGTTGCCGGGTGTGTTTATGAATATTCATGCGGTGTTTAGTCTAGCTAGTTAACCAATCAGATTTTTTGTTATTCCCTCCCACGGGGTAATGTTTTCATCAGCCAATTGTTGGGCTCCTCACAAAGAAAGGTTCGGTAGATTTTACTTCCTATTCTATTGTTCTGTTCTGTAAGGGGGTAAGTCATCCCTGTTTCTTTGTTGTGCAAACGATTGGCTAATCGAAATCTATAACCCGTGGGGGGGAGGGATAACAAAGAATCTGATTAATTAACTAGCAAGACTAAGTACAACATGGACATATAAAAAAACCCGGCAAAACACACTCCATGCATTTTAGCTTGACGAGTCCTTACGGGGATGCATGCGGAAGCCTCTGCCATAAATATATTTTCATAACTTACAACCTAGCTCTACTCACGTATTGAGCACTGCTGAAGTAAATACTGAAAATGGGTACATAAAAGATTATATCTATTCATAAAATGTTATGTGGATACATAAAATAATATATATATATATATATATATATATATATATATATATATATGCATGGATAAATATATAGATAGTATGTCTGAGCTGATCACGCTATAGCAGAATAGAGATCAAGTTCTCTTCTACTGACGAGTGCAGTATCTTGCTTGTGGTTATTTCAAACAATTGACTTCTTTCAAACTGAATCTCGGATTTTATTTCTGGCATAGAATATTCCCAAGAATGTCTCAAAAATATATTCCGGAAAGAGATATATAAAAACAAAAAAAAAATACATTTCACTTACTTGACATTGATATTTCATGCCTTAAGAACCGGCAAGAATTCATAAAAACTATATTAAAAATATAGAAATGAGTAAAGTAAGCAGCTTCGGTCACGAATATGATGTGTTTTGCTCAAAATAGAAGTCTCGTGAGGGATTGAATTCTAGTTTAATCTCAAGTAAGAATAAGCAAAAAACGCACATAGTTTTTTCAAGATGGGAAATGAAAATGTTATATTATGACGAGGATGTATTTGTGATTGTATTCTTGTGTGTATTATTATTACTAGCTAAAACAAAGGCTAGGTCCATTAGTCTCGTTAAGCCATTATAATTATTTAATACTCGATATTCCGAGGCTTCTTTATGAGAATCCAACCAATGACTTTGGAGTCTATATGTGTTTATTTATATTACTCATTAGGAATACGGATTGCTGATACCGACGATCGTCATTGTCGTTTTACTAATTTCACAGTAAAGTAGCAGATTATTTTAGAATAGAATTATTATTTGCAGACATAGTTGAAATTACAGGGAATCATATATATATATATATATATATATATATATATATATATATATATATATATATAGTAATCCAGGTAGAGTAAAACTCCACAGGGTAGAAATCCAAAGGGAATCAAACCGGGCTTATAAAAGAGTGCTCAATAAAGATATAGAGCTGTATTGTAAATGTTTTCATTCGAACATGTACAAGGTCTGCTACACTGGCATGTCGATGTTATCGATCTACAGCTATCAAGAGCTGAGGTCTCATCAGGCGGAAAGTTTTTTGTGATCCAACTTTCTACCTGGACTTCACCGACCTGGTGGAATCACAAAAAAACTTTCTGCCTGATGAGACCTCAGCTCTTGATAGCTGTAGATCGATAACATCGACATGCCAGTGTAGCAGACCTTGCACATGTTCGAATAAAAACATTTACTATATATATATATATATATATATATATATATATATATATATATATATATATATATATATATATATATATATATATATATAAATGTATATTACTAGGGAAACGGCAAATATACTCACGCGATACAATCAATTATAACGAGTTGGTATATACGTTTTGTTTCTTTTTATCTCCTACATTTTGTCTGATTTTATTAAGCTGTCTTTATTCATCTCTCTCTCTCGCTCTCTCTCTTTATATATATATATATATATATATATATATATATATATATATATATATATATATATATACACACAAAGTCAAATATGACTTTCGTATTGGGGTTGAAACAGTGTGACCGACAGGGATTGTCGCCTCCAATACTGATAATTGCAGGTTTTGCATGTAACACCCGTGTATATGGTTTAATTTGAAAAAGATTATTCATAAAACTTATATATATATATATATATATATATATATATATATATATATAAAGTTAATCCAACAAAAGATATAAGAGGCAACTAATATCTTTAATGAGTGACCATCCGGATAAAACTGAAACTCAATATACTGGATAGAGCATTAATAGCATGATATAATTCACCACCTGGATCACTTTTCAATCAACATCTTGGGTGTCTTTCCTGAATATGTTTTAAATTGTCTGACTTGAATGAATTGTATAGCTTTAACAAAAAAGTATGTTTTGGGCTGATATATTTGATGTGTTATATACTTTTATGTATTTTTATATATATTTTTATATATTTTCAAAGTTTAATTTTATTATCTGCAGTAATGCCATTGCGGAAATGGTCCTCTGAGGAAGAAGACTTTTCTTTGAAAACTCATGAGTTAAGGACTTTAAGGTACTTTGCCTGAACATTTAATTCTAATAAAATTTGATTCGCACCTTATTTTATTACTTCATTTTATATTATGCTATATATATATATATATATATATATATATATATATATATATATATATATATGTATATATATATATATATATGTATATATATATATATGCGTGTGTGTGTGTGTGATGTATTCGCTGTGTTTATGCATGAATAGAACTACGTTTCTCACATATCACGTGATAATTTCTTATAACTGTGGGTATAGAGCAAAAGTGTTCGAAGTCTTGATAGACTCTAATACCCGGGGTTGAGCCCTGTGACCGCTAAAATAGTCCATTCCCACATTGATAAGAGCATAAACTTTAAATGTCAGCGTATTTACGTGTACATAATTTAATATTTATTTGTAAATATCATATATATATATATATATATATATATATATATATATATATATATATATATATATATATATATATATATATATATATATATGAAGCAATCCAACAAAAGATATAAGCGTCAACTGATATCTTATAATTAGTGAAACATCCGGATAAAAACCGAAGCTCAATATACTGGATAGAGCAGTAATATTATAATATAAAATGAAGTAATAAAATAAGGTGTCAATCAAATTTTATTAGAATTCAAAGTTCAAGCAAAGTATCCTTAAGTCCTTAGCTCATGAGTTTTAAAAGATAATTCTTCTCTTCAGAGGACCATTACCGCAGTTATACTACTACAGGTAATAAAATTACGCTTTGAAAATATATAAAATTATATACACAAATACATACAAATATATAACATCAAACATATCAACCCAAAAACATACGGGAGTCAGTCTTATTTTGTCTCAGTTCGGATTTAACGGGTTTTCTAATTAAACAATGAACTTTGATTTGACTTGGGTTGCACTGTCGGGATTTTGGAACTTTGATTGGACTTTTTGTATTATTTTATTTATTTATCATTAACATTGAATATTGACACATTTCGCGAATGGATAACTTTGCCAGCCTCTTCAATTTCACGTATATGGACTGCTGTTTATAACTTTATGTAATGTCTTTCCTGATTATGCTTCTCAATTTGTATGACCTGGATGGACTGTATGGATTCAACAAAAAGTATGTTTTTGGGTTGATATGTTTGATGCTATGTATTTTTATGTATTTGTGTATATAATTTTACATATTTTCAAAGCGTAATTTTATTACCTGTAGTAGTATAACTGCGGTAATGGTCCTCTGAAGAGAAGAATTATCTTTGAAAACTCATGAGCTAGGGACTTAAGGATACTTTGCTTGAACTTTGAATTCTAATAAAATTTGATTGACACCTTATTTTGTTACTTCATTTTATATTATAATATATATATATATATATATATATATATATATATATATATATATATATATATATATATAATAAACTAAGTTTAAATATATTGACTAAATGAACATAAACGGAATATTCTTTTCAAACGTGATTAATAATGAATAGAGCATTTATAAAATAAATGTAGTAGTATTTATTTACTGGTATATATATATATATATATATATATATATATATATATATATGTATATATATATATATATGTATATATATATAATATATACATATATATATATATATATATATATATATGTATATATATATACATATATATATATATATATATATATATATATATATATATATATATATATATATATATATATATATAATGCCATCGGGGTATACTTGAAATTAACCATAAAGTGCTCGATCGTAAATGTAAGATCTATAAGACAAATTATTTATTTAAAGACTATGTTACATATTTCAGAGACGTACCATGGTTTTATTAACATGGATTGATCTTCATGTTCTTCTCGTCGCTAATTCTCTTGCGAAATAGTGTGTTGCTTGTAAGACACTAATATGAAGAAATCAATGCATGAAAACGATTCTACAGAGACAACTAACATAACATTCTTTATTAACAAGTTTAGTACTAAAAGAATTCATATAAATGAGGAGGAGTTTATTGACTGTCGCTATAACAATTACGGTAGCCTCCTCCATTTTGAATTGTCTCTGCTTTTTGTTGTCGTTTGATCAATTCAAAGGGGCAGTTTACCTTGGTAGATCAATCATACTTCTAAATGTACCTTGGCAAGAGAGAACATTTAGAGTAAAAAAGAGATTTATCTCTTAAAATATTATTTTCTAGATAAATTTTGTTATCCATTTAACTGTCTTTTTCTTCTACACGTGTACAATACTTCCACCTACCTCCCGAGAATTCATCGTCGGTCTTAGATCGCGTGTTACCCTAAAGGGCTATTAGATAATCCATGAGAAAATCAGCAGGTGCTGACTGATAGCTAGGTTGTTAAGGGAGCCGACTCTTCTCTAGACGGTCGAGTTTCAATACTGGCTTAAAAACTTGCTTGTCTAGCCACGCTGAATTACTTTGGTACAGTGAAACAGCTAACATTTGGATAACTATATATAGTGTAAATTTGTGTTATTTTTAGTGAAAGACAAAGCCAAGACTACTCAATTACGTTTTAAATAGCATTTTGAAAATGGCAATTCATAACACTAAATATTGGTTTGGTCGTCCAGCAATGCCTGAAGTTTGACGAGAAAAACTGGAAACTCCTTTGAAGTTTTAAAGGTGGCAAGTGTAAACTTTCTTCAATCGATGCTATGGAGAACTAACATATTGTTGTGTTAGGTTGCTGTAGCAGCGACAGTGGAAAGTCACACTTGTTACATTAAGTACTTCGGGTGAAGTGTCTAGTTTTTCCGTGGAACCGCATGTATTGTTGCCCGATCAACATACTATTTAGTGTGATTTGAAATATATATATATATATATGTATATATATATATATATATATATATATATATATATATATAATGTATTTTACGTATTATTATTAGATATATTATTTATTAAATAGTAGCATTACAAATAAAAATGTAATACATTAAATATTTAGGTGATAAAAACCGTATATATTTCCCGGCAAGGCGTCATAGTCCGAGGAAAAAGTCAGACTATTGACATCAAGATCGAAGGTTCGATCTTTGTCTAAGTTAGCCCTGCTGATGACGGTTGTGGGCCAGAAACAGGTGCCCATGAATTACATTTATGTACGTCTATAACGTATACGTGAAAACTATATATATATATATATATATATATATATATATATATATATATATATATATATATATATATATATAAAGAGTTGGAAAGAAAAAGAAAGAGAGGGGAAGAAAAATAGCTGGAGAAAATCCGACTAAATGTAGGAGATAAAAAGAATAAAACGGATATACCAACTCGTGAGAATTAAGTCAGTACTTGATTGTATCGCGTTATAGTCCTTATGCTTTTTCCCATGATATATATATATATATATATATATATATATATATATATATATAATATACGAATAACCGTCGAAAACAGGCCAAATTAAATGTGGCAACAATATTACGGAAGATCGGATCAAAGCAACCTGTCTTACCATAGGTTTGAAGCCAGGAGCGGACCGAAATGGAAACAAAAAAAAAGTGTTTTTTTTATAGTATGTTTATATGTCAATAAACCGGCAACCTGGCTATTTTCAGCCATATGTGATCTCCGTAAAAGCAGTATAACATGTAGAGAGAAGTTGGCTTTTTAAAAATATCTATATCGTCTTTCAGTATTTAATTAGTAGGGTTCTTTCTGCAGAATACTTTTTTAAAACAGGATGTGTTGAAAAAATTATGAATAGGGGGAAAAAGAAAAAAAGTTGAAGGTTGAGAAACAATACGAAAAATAAATAAAAATAATTACCCCCCCCCCCTGCTTATCATTTATCCGCATCTCTCATATTATTCTCTAGTAAAAAAAATACGCCTGCACAAATAAATATTGTGATATTTTTTATTATTAAAATATTGGGCACTCTATTGGATTTCTCTCGACCAAACAAAACCAAGAATTATATATATATATAT
>OY744524.1:78894667-78904667 GCA_963556195.1 Sepiola atlantica | reverse complement strand
CGATGGCTGTAAGTAAAAATATATAATTATAGCCATTTGACAAGGATTGGTGCACTCTGAGAGAATTTATTAACGAACAGTAATACTGCGGCTTAAAACGAGATTCCACCCCCGTTTGCTGTTCTTGAATAACGGTCCTCTGCTCGCTGTATCCGCCCGCTGATTTTGCGTTTATAAATTTAAATCTCTCCTAATTTCCATGTTGACCGAGGGGTAAGAGACTCGACTACGAATCAGTGGCGATTTGTAAACCGGGTTCGAGCACTCAGACCGACGTTAATTAGCATCCCATACACGATTGCGTAAACATGAAACATCGATGCCTGTAAGTAAAAATAATTAATATTTACTTTAAAAAGATATATATATATATATATACATATATATATATATATATATATATATATATACATTTATATATATATATACATATATTATACTATATATATATATATATATATATATGTTATACCTATATATATATATATATATATGTTCTTTGTCGTACAAAACTTTAAAATGGCATTGAAGAGACAATATTTATTACTCATAATGAATTAAGAAATTAAAAAGATGAAAGATGAAAGATGAAAGGGCAGCTGACCGGTTTCCTGCCTCGCTCAACAGAGCCAAATATCGAGGTAATGTATAAAAAGTATTAAAAAAAGATGCTATGAGAATTATAGCGAGGGAAAGGGGTAATTTTTTTTAAAAGTTGAATCAAATAGAATATAGATTAGACTTTTTCATTTTTTTTACCCCTTTCCCTCGCTATAATTTTCGTAGCATCTTTTTTTATATTTTTTATACATTACCCCGATATTTGGCTCTGTTGAGCGAGGTACGAAACTGGTCAGCTGCCTTTCATCTTTTTAATTTCTTAATTCATTATGAGTAATAAATATTGTCTCTTCAATGCCATATAATATATATATATATATATATATATATATATATATATATATATATATATATATATATATATTTATTGATTGATTTAAATATTCAAGTTTTTTACCTGCAGACGTCGTTTCTGGCTCTATTACCCTTGTAGTAGTGGTGGTTGCAATGCTCACATGGGCTCAAACGCTGTTCGTAGATTCAGTCTTGAACTAGGAGACCAACGCTCAAGATCACACGGTGACAGACATTGACACAAACGATAATTAAAATAAAGATAGACTTACCCGGGAGCCGGGAAGTGTCTGGTCGTCTACAGTGTTGGACGCTCGAGCGATACCTGCTTATCGCAGAAATGACAACACACTTTTCAATTGTAAACAGGACTCTACTTTTAAGATATATCTTTACAGGCGTTTTTAAGAGAGCATAAATAATTATTTAAATATTAAAGCGTTTTTCACCTACAAACGACGTAGTTCGGGCTCTCTTACCTTCATCAGTGTAGGAGTGGCGGTTTATATATATATATATATATATATATATATATATATATATATATATATACATATATATATATATATACACATATTTAAATAAATTTTTCGTGGTACAAAATTTAATAACGGCGAGGAATACGGACGTTTGGGACATTTTGGGGAGGGTAGAATGAGATTAAACAAATATAAAAACGAGAGAAAACGATTAAAAAGAAATTAATTAATGTACTGAACCGGTTTTCGTCCACACTCATCAGAGAAAACGTGGAAGTGATTGAATACGACTAAAACCTAAAAAAAATTGTAATGAAAACTAGTGACAAGTTTAGGAGAGAAAAAAATATGGGGAGGAGAGTCATAAGTTGATCACATTAAGTCCTAAAAGCCATTCCTTTTGTTTACAAAGGGAGGGTTTGATTGACTTGATATATATGGCTTCCAGGACTTTGGGGTGGAATAGAAAATGCGATCTACTTATGACAGAAAACCAGTCACTAGTGTACGTCGACGCACATTCGGCGCTATTTATGAGATGGTCAGCAATAGCAGACCCGGATGTATTAACTA
This sequence comes from Sepiola atlantica, assembly GCA_963556195.1. Taxonomy (NCBI): domain Eukaryota; kingdom Metazoa; phylum Mollusca; class Cephalopoda; order Sepiida; family Sepiolidae; genus Sepiola; species Sepiola atlantica. The sequence continues at coordinate 78,902,700 of OY744524.1, read as the reverse complement.
AATTATTTAAATTATTTAGTCGGCCCTGGCGTATGGCAGGGGGGATGTGTTGTTTGATTCTGGATTCAAATCTTTGCACTGTTCTTCCAACGTATACGGCATCGCACCGACATTTAAATAGATAAATAATATTACTGATATGTTGGGGTGGGAGAACATCCTTATGAATAGATTTGAGCAAAGGTCGAGCAGAAAAAACAATTCTAGGATTAGATGCCTGGTAACACCGACGCACAGCTACAGAAATTTGATTAGCAAATTTTATGCTAATATTACCCAACCAAGGTAATCTGAGGTACGCCGGGCATTTTGGAGGACCAAAAAGTTTAGGCTTGTTAAAATGAGCGATCTTAGTAACGATATTAGAATTAACAATATCGAGAGGGTACCCATTTTAATTCAATCTCCGAATCAATCAGGGATTCAGAGCAAATCTTTAAAGCACGATGAACCAAACATTTAATAAGATTTATTTTTCTTTGTATAGGACAAAAAGAGTCCCAGTGACAATATAAACCAGTAAATGTAGGTTTGCGGAAAACAGATGTTAAAAACAATGAATCAGATTTATGCACTAATACATCCAGTAAATGAACGGTTGAGTTGTGTTCCTTCTCACAAGTGAACTTTAAGGCTGGGTGTAATTGATTGAGTGCATTAAGGAATAATATGGAATCTGACTCATTGTTAAACACGCAAAATGTATCATCTACGTATCGAAAATAAGTAAGTGGTTTATTGATACGGGCCAAAAGATATATATATATATATGTATATATATATGTATATATATATGTATATATATATATATATATGTATATATATATCTCTATATATATCTATATATATATATATATATGTATATATATATATATATATCTATATATATATATATATATATATAAGGGTTTCGATATACGTGACGTTCGGAACAGTCGTTTCAAATTTCGAGAGCAAGATTTTGTTAGGATGGGGCTTGATTTTTGTCACCATTTTTAATGTCAATATTTTTCTCAAGTATTTTGGATTGCCGTTATTTTCATCAAGACTCCATAAACATTTCTAATTTTCCTTCGTCCAGTCTTTGGAATTATATGTTTTCCTAAATAACTATGGCTCTGATGACTAGCAATATTAAACTAAAGTCTGTATATTTCTTTTGACTTTGCTGTGAAACGCGCGTAAGGTTTTGAATCATATTAAAATTGCAAAAAAAGGTTTCTATGAGACGAATAAATACAGGTATTCGCCGATTTATGAAAGTAAAGAGATTGAAAAAACAAATGAAACTGATGTTTTTTATTGATTTTTCGTCTGGTTATTAGAATGCAACAATAAAGTATATACATGTATATATACATATATATATATATATATATATATATATATATATATATATATATATATGCATATATATGCATATATATATGCATATATATATATATATACATATATATATGCATATATATATATGCATATATATATATATGCATATTTATATATATATATGCATATTTATATATATATATATATATATGTATATATGCATATTTATATATATTGATGCATATATATATATATATATGCATATATATATATATGCATATTTATATATATATATATATGCATATTTATATATATATATGCATATATATATATATGCATATATATATATATATATATATATATATATATATATATATATATATATATATATATATATATAGTAAAATAAAAACATCTGTGTAAATTTCCTGAAACATAAATCTTACCGGGTATTTTATTTGCCATAAGTATATTTTCATATTAATACTAATCTCTACTCACATATTGAACACTATTTTATGAAATCCTGATATATATATATATATATATATATATATATATATATATATATATATTTATTTATTTATTTATATATATATATACCTATGCGATTAATTATATCACTTCACATTTTAATGTAAGTGTATATACATGTGTTGCATTGTTTATTTTTCTTCCTTCTTCGAAATCGAAATGTGTTGTTTTGTCCCTTTTTTCTTTCTTCCTCCTGATATTTCTGATATTCTGGAAATGGAGGTTCGGATTAGGGTTAGGTTTTTTTATAAATCATACATGTTACATGTTTAATATTTAGACCCGGTTATCTGCTGGCCACGTTAATTTAACGAAAGCCGGTGTTTTGGGTGTAATTTTAATTAACACCATTAATAATACTAATAATAATACTAATGATAATAAGTCTTCGTGAGTACAAATAATAATTATAATTATGAGTAACTGCAATGATATAAAACACACTATATCTTAACGAAAAACCCTTGACTGCGGAAACCAACAAACATAACAAAAAACGCTAACAGGCCACACACCATTTTAAATAGAAAAAGAAACGATACATAAAAATAACATCACATTATCCTTGGGGAAGTGAAAACTACCAGAGATCCGATAACTTGTCGAAACTTTATTATTATTATTATTTAATTTTATTATTATTATTATTATTATTATTATTATTATTATTATTATTATTATTATTATTATTATTATTATTATTATTATTACTTTAACTATAACTATTACTATTATTTTTATATTTATTATTATTACCATTATTATTAATATCATTATTATTATTATTAATATAACTATTACTGTTACAATACTGTAGGGCCCCATTATGCAAGGCACAGTAGGTTAACTAGTATCAAATAGCTAATTTTGTTATTGAAAAATAGGTTTTGTTTCTGGACTCAGAAGTGAGTTCAGAGAAGTGTTTCATCCAAGAATAGTCATAATAAATTTAGACCTGACGTGACCTTTGAGTCAGAGATCAGAGTGAGTCGTATTTGTCCCCATATCGTGCGTGGGAATGATGATTACGTCACCACAGAGAACAAGAACTTAGCTTTTTAGAATCAGTCTGAGCTTAGAGGCGATACCGTTCAGACCGGGTGCGAGCATGTAGCCGGCAAACTGGTAAGGCCCCGTTCTGGGAGGGCAGAAGATATCCCAAAAGGAAAGAAGATAGCCGAAGTATGAGAGAGTCGAAACCGGAATCCCCCTCACAGCAAACGAACCAAGAGATAAGAAAATTGTGTGAGAATAAAGAAACTTGTGTGAAATTTCCCTTCAAGAAAATTCGTGTCTCGTGTGTTCATTCTGTCTGAGACAGACCTCTTCCTTCGATCAAGACGACACAGCCAGCGAAGACTAGACGAATCACAGGCCAAGGAAGAGAACAGAAGATAAGGTAAACTTTGAGATTTATTTGAGAATTTTAGAGACTTTAAGATACGTATAAATGAACAGAGGCCGTAATTGAAAAAGGCTTGAGATGCCGTGAACAGATTCGTGGTTTTAAAAAGGCCTGAAAGGCCGTAAATTGATACGTGAAGATTTAAGACTGTGATTACAAAATGATATGAGTAGACATGTAGCGTGTATTGTAACATTACTATTACTTTTATTATTATTATTATTATTATTATTATTATTATTATTATTATTATTATTATTACTATTATTAATATTATCATAATTATTACTATCACTATTAGTATTATTATTCTACTATTATTATTACTATCACTATTAGTATTACTATTATCATTATTATTATTACTATTATTATTATTACTATTACTATTAATATTGTTATTACTATTACTATTATTATTAATATTATTATTATTGTTGTTATTATTATTATTATTGTAATTATTATTATTATTGTTATTATTATTATTATTGTTATTATTATTATTATTGTTATTATTATTATTTGTTATCGTTTTGTACTCGCGTTAGAAACTAATCTATATCACTATCTCTGTGTAATTCATTTCAGTTAATATTTTTCTCTTTACGACGATAATCGTGTTTACACTTTCGTTTCTCTAAACTATGCTTTAAATAAAAAAGATAATTCTAAATAATCATTTTAAATAAAAATAGCATTCACACCTTCCAGTTTCTTGAGGTAATGACGCGCGCGACTAGCAAGTTTATTGAACACGCAGAAAAAGAAAGTAAACAAATAAGAAGACACGTTTGAGATCTTCGTTTCAAGAAAATATGAGAAAGATATTCATCAGAATATTGTATACTGGTTGAAGTACTCGGATACGTCGGATTTCTCAAATGTATCTGAATTTTACGACCGGACTATTAAAGTTTTCGATGTCACTATTTACTTGCTTCCCCGCGTGTTATATAGTGAAAGTGGCCGGAGGGAGAGTGTCCTAAAAGGTGGCGGGATGTAAGAGCGGAAGTCGGAAATGACGTCACTCGTACAAATTATTTCCAGTTTTTGTCGTGTTATGGTTTCAATAAGCCACACGCGACGAAACCTGGGCACACAAACGCGAAGGTAAGCAACAATGCAACACACGAAGTCAGAAGTAAAAATAAGGTCGGTTTTAATGTCGGGGAAATCCAGTTATCTGAAAGACCACTCTGAATTGAGACAACAATTGAAATTACCTCAATCAAAAAGGATCCCCTTTTCAATAACCAAGGACATAAATAAGGAATATGGTATCGGAATAGATACGACACTTTGTTCTTAGCTAAATCGCCCCAAACATGTAGGTTCTCTTGTTCTCTTCTAAAAGAGGTTTCGACAACTCAAAGTTTGAAAACTCATCGTGTATTAGAAAGAGATGATGTGTGTATTATTTGTTCAGTTTTGTTGATTTTATCATAATGAGTTATTATTTATCAAGTCATAAAGAATACTCGAGGATAAGGGTTATGTAGAACCACGTGCTGCCCCACTCGACAATCCTCGACTCCAACGTTGTGTTTCCGTAGTCTTCTTTGTCCTCATCGTCCAGCCGAGTCGTCTATCCACTGACGAATCGTCGAGAGCACAGCACTGGTCCACAAGTTTAATAGAACAAACACAACTCTCGAGAAAAAAACACTAACACATATACGTTGTGTATAACTTAGTTTGAACTATGAGTGTGTGTGACACCGTCCTGTCGAGACCCCCATTGTCGTCAGCTCATCTCATCGTTTTCCCGGTCCGATGCGCTCTCTCGGGAGGTTATATCCTAACTCTCGGGAGGTTCGATTCTAACTGATCGACTTCTCTCCGAAAACTAAACTCGTCAACTTTTGCCATATACTTTACTGTCGTCAACTGTCGTAAAACTAACCTACCTTACTGTAGTCAGGTGTCGTAAAACACTGTCACTCCTAAAAGTGTCCAGTATTCTTTTCTTGTGACCTGTCCTGAACAATGGAAATTGACCACTCCCAAATGTGTTTTGTCTCTGTCGATTAGTCACTTCCTATCCTGTCTTTTCTTTTGTGTGCGTTCATGAGTCATTTCCTATTCCTGACCGGGCCCCGACCTTTGCGGCATCCATAGTGTCACAAATAATTAAATTGCTAATTGGATGATGAACAATATTATGAGAGCATTTAGAATGATGAGTGAAATTAGTCAGATTTAATTATTTAAGACTACAACTTTGAAAGTATTTGTTGACATTGGACTTGAATATTTAGAGCCGTCATGGAAATGACCCCGTGGTATTCCATGCAACAGTTCGAAAGTTCCTTGGAAAACTAGCTATGCGCATGGATTTTCAGTTTGGTTTAAGGAACACAGAGTAAGAATGGACGTTCTTCGCAGTGGTGGTAGCTAAACAGGCTCTTGATGTGAAGATCTTTCCGAGGTAGGGCCAGAGAGTGCAGGTCCATCGAACACCTGTCATAAAAGTAACATCTCTTCTGTGAGAAAACGAACTTTAGGAAAGAGAAGAGATCACCCTCCACTAGGTTGTGAGGTCGGCTGTGTATTCTGTCAAATCAAACAAATAATGCTCTGAACTGCACCACGTTAGATTTAGCAGAACTACCCGTCAGAACCCCAAGTAACTTTCAGGGTGGGTAGAATCAACCTATAACCTTTTAGTGACCTATGCAATATCTGTGATGTAATACTTCTATTTAATGTACGAATGACAGTGTATCTTATGAGATTATAATGTACATAATTATGTTTCACACACTAATTCAACGATGGCATATATATATATATATATATATATATATATATATATATATATATAGAGAGAGAGAGAGAGAGAGAGAGAGAGAGGGAGAGACATTTTAGGTAAACTTAAATACGGCATGATCTTTTATTTACGCTCCAAGAATTCACAATGAACAATAATGTGTCTACAATTATTTCCGAGTGAATATTTTTTTTGATTAATATCGATATACTGCATGATCACAAGATATCGACACCAATTGCGCAGCAAACAGCAATTATTTAACCGACAGATTTTAACACTCTGAATTTCCAGTTAAGGCAGTGTAAAAATCAGAGTAGCCAAAGGAATACAAATGGGTAAACATTATGATTTTAAATAACAAATCATGAAAAAACTAACCTCTAGGAAATGTATGATCATATATGGAAAATGGAAAAAGGAGAACGTAAATTATATACACATATATGTATATATATATATATATATATATATATATATATATATATATATATATATATATATATTTACATATATATTTACATATATATATATATATATATATTTACATATATATTTACATATATATATATATATATATTTACATATATATTTACATATATATATATTTACATATATATATATATATATATATATTTACATATATATATATATATATATTTACATATATATATATATATATAATGTATATATATATATATAATATATATATATATCATATTTATAAATAAATATTAAACTAGTTATACGTACAGACGCTAGCGTTTCCTGCTTATTGTTCTCATCAGTGCAGCAAAGTAACAATTTTAGACGGTCGGGAGGCGCCAACCTGGTTCACAGAGTCAGCCTAGTATCTGCAAGCAGTCGCCATATCTGCTCGGCCAACAGAAACTGCCACGTGATATATATATATATATATATATATATATATATATATATATACATATACGTATGTATATATATATATGTATATATATATATACATATACATAAGTATATATATACATACATGTATATATGTATATGCTTATATATATATGTATATATAAGCATATAAATATATACATGTATGTATATATATACTTATATATACATACATGTATATATTTATATGCTTATATATATAAATGCATATAAATGCATATACACACATACGCATATATATATATAGATATAGATATATATATATATATATAGAGAGAGAGAGATACATACACACGTATAGTTTAGAAGACCTTCAATATTGTCAGGGGTCGATAACTTTCTTTTTTTTAAGAGAAAACATATTTTAAATTGTAAAAAAAAAAACAACTAAAATGTGTTAAACTAAACACGAGGGCTGTTTCAATTTAAATTTTTGAATTGTAAAAAACAGATTAAAAATGTTTTAAACGAAACAAGATGACAGTTCTAATTTAATTTTGTTAAGCTGTAAAATTAAAAAAAGAGAAAATGTGTTGAACCAAATAAGATTATTGTTCGTTTTGTAATTAAAAGATCCAGTGTTGATTTTCCAAAATATTATTTTCTTCAATAAATGTTCTATTAATATACCGTTGAGTTTTACAAATTTTTATTTCCTCGATATATGTTCTATAAATTCATTGAATTTTCATTACTTCTTATTAAAACAAATCATATTTTCTATTTTCGGAGAAATTGTGTACTTGAAAGTGAAACATACAGAGAGTTGTCGGCCACTTACACTATTGGACCTCTTCTAGAATAAAAAAATAACATTTGGCCCGTCCCTAATCTGCAGAAATGATAGCTCATCTATCAAGGCCAACAGTCACTGGAAGATAAAGGTAAGTGAGATTGACATATGAGTTGAAAAAAATCATGTTTTATTCTCTAGGGAAACATTCCCGCAGAAAGGTTATTTTCAGTTTAGAAGTTCTTGCAAATATACTTTTTTCATTGAAGTTCTGTTATATTTTTGGTACACAGAGGAAAAAAATAAGAGCTCTCTGATGTATTGGAAGCATTGCATTT
>OY744524.1:78869667-78889667 GCA_963556195.1 Sepiola atlantica | reverse complement strand
TCAAGGGTTACTTGTCACTGGACCGAACATACCTCCCGCGTTTTGCTCGCCCTCTCCGCGCAAATGCTCTCTGAGACTACTGTTGGTTTTGCTTGTGAGATTTTCTTGTAGTATGTTAAGGCAAATTATTAATGAATTATTATAAATAAATGTTTATTCTGTGAACGAGTCCTCTTGATCGTCTTTTATTGCCGACGTGTACATACTCCTCAAGTAACGCATGAAATGCTATTTGGCATCCAAGTGGTAAGGGAATTTGTTTGGATTCTTTAACCCACGCTTTTCCTATATTGATACACTAGCAGAGATACCCTGCGTTGCCTGGGGCTCTCTTTTCCCCGGTCGCCTTCTTTCTCCTCTCCAAGTTGCCCGACTCTCCTCGTTGCCCGAGACGAAAGCTTTCTTTTCCCCGGTAACCACCGTCATCTCCGCCCCCTCTCCCCGTTTCCCTATCTCCAACCCTTCTCCACACCTCTCCTCTCCCATTTGCCTATATTGACACACTAAGAATATTAATTATTTGTATTCTTAACTTTAATCAAATATCTCATTAAATCCTTATAATCGTTATATCGACATCGAAATAACCGGAGAATTACGATGATAATCAACCCTAGTTCTATATTTTTACTTTCATTGTTTGCTATGTTAATTTTGTTACAAATCATTATAACTTTTGTGTTCGAATCAGTGGCCGGGACTTTGCACAGTAAAAAGGTTTAAAGTTTGTGCGTCTGGTGGCAATTAAGCATGTTAAAAACACAAGTGCAGTCGCAGAAGAAAAAAATACGTAATAAAATGAACGATTTTATGGTGTGAGAAACGCAACAGTGTTTTGTTTCTTTTCGCATAGCCCATTTTCGACCGAAAAGATGTTAAATACAACAGCGAAGAAAGAAAGTGTAAATGCAATTTCACACTTTCGAAAAGAAAAAGAAAATATATAAACACGTATATATATATATATAAGAAAATAAATGAGATTTTCTATTTTAACGTTTGGTATCTTTAGCGCAGTTAATCTGCTTGTTCGAATGTAAGTGTCGGTGACGGCCGTACACATGTTATGAGGGCGTTCACATAAATGTGTCTGCCTATAGACTTTCTAGGAAATATATATTAATACACTAAATAAATAACGTAATGTGTTTAGTTGTGTGTGTGTTTCCTGTCGTGTAAACGTAACTTAGATAATTACACATTAAATTAGTAATTCTATTTACTACTAGCAAGGTTTCCAGGTGTTGCCTGGGTTAGTGTGGGGTAATATAATATACAGCATAATATTAAAGAGGGTTTACTTAAACCACAATCATTGGTGTTGTTATCTAGATATCTTACCCACTATCCTATTCAGATATGTTAATACTCTTAAAATAACGCGAATAAATAGATTAATTTGTTTGTGTAACATGTTAGAAAAGTGCCATTAGCTCCTTTAAGTGGCAGCTAGTAGCAGATAAATACTTCCATTATGTTCACATGCAAATTATATTTACGGTACACTCCCTAGTATGTCTTTGATTTAGGGACATACATGCACAACAACAAAGAGGTATTCTCTTTTATTATATATATTTATAGAGAAACATAGATATAGGTATATAGAATGTGATAACGAGAGAGAGCTACAGACAGACAGACAGACAGACAGACGGAGAGGCATTACGTAGTAAATATACCAATATTATTAATTTAAATGTTATTATATTAAGAAAAAGGAAAAATATATTTTTTAATTTCATATAATTAAAAAAGAAGGGGGTAGAATCGAAACAGCACACTAGATGTTTTCAGTCTGATACTTTCCTAACTAAACAAATCGGATATTTGTGAAGTTGATTTTGAAAATAACATGCATAAGTACAATTGGATATACGTACTTAAAGTTTTAAGGGTGTTATGTCACCATGACTCGATCAGAGGTGTGGGTACGTAGATATGAGGGACATACAGAGTAACGTTGAGATTCGGGACCACTTTTATTGTTTTCCCTGGATAATTTTAAACATATGATATAAATTTCATACAAAAAAAGACATCTTTGAACTTTCATAGGATGTTCACCATCCATAGCTCTCTTAGGTAAGGAGGGCGCTTCGAAATTTGGAGTCGTTTCTCGTGCCTTCCTCAGAAAATGTTATACGTATAATTTAAATTTCATAATAATATGATATATTACAAGCTGTAATACACACATGCCCACGGTAATTTAGTTTTATATACAGATAAAGTAATCGAATGTTTATTGAAACAAAAAAGCAATTTCGTGAAATGGAATATAAACTTTGAGGTATACACTACGTTACCAGTTTCAATGTCCTTGCATCAATGCCATAATCGGAACTGACCCTTTCTCTACCGACCTGCTTGGGTATTGTGAACTTTTTTTTATTTAAATAGAAAAACAGCTCTAAATAATATATGGGATTTCAAATTTAAAAAAACTAATCATAATAAAAGTTAACAGATTCCTGAGCAACGACGGATAATTAAAGTTAGCATTAAATAAATAAACTATCTTGATTGTGCAGTTAATATTAAATATTATTGATTGATTTGGCAGAGACAGACATGTATACAGTCAACCAGCTGGACTAAAAAGCAGAGGGAGAAGGTGAAATTGACACAATTTTACCTCTAACATTTGCCAGGGAATATACGAGTCGTAGGTGAAAAGTACTGAATGTCATGTAAGTTAAACAACTTAAAAATTACCCTAGTTCTTTGCCATTTGTAACGGTGGCGTCTCGTTTGGAACGACAAGACGGTCACGCGACAGAAAGAAACAAGAAAAAAAAAGATTTAGGTCCTCGCGTTCGGATATGCATGCACACATAACGAGAGAGGAGTGGGAACTCTTTCTCACGACACCTGTAAAGATGAAGAGACAGACGGCAAACACTTCGTGAAAGAACGGAAGGCCCACACAAGTTAAAAGATCAAACTAACAACATTTTATAAAATATACATACAGGCAGGATATAAAAACAAAACAAAATAATGTATAGGATGGGGTTTTAACAAATACTTTACTAGATCGAGCGAAGATATACACACAATGTAAAAAATAGTTTGAGAGAAAGTAACGGGCTGACTGATTGTTGGTGCGCTTTTAAAGTTCATGAGAATAAAATGTTCGAATTTTCGACATGTATCCGGTAATTCAACGGTTTCCAAGGTGCAGACATTTTGCCCAAGATGCTTCTTCGAAGTTTTCCTTTTGGTTGTCGTTTTTATTTTTTGTTTGGAGTCTGGAGCGACGAATTTCGCGTCCGCTACACCAAAACGTTGGGGTAGATGCTCTAGCAGTCCCGTCCTCTTACCTTCCTCTGTTTTTTCTTATTGGTTCAGCAGCTGATTTTGGGCCGGATGTCAAGATGGGGAATCAGATCCAGGTCGCGGAGTACAGCTGACCTGTACAGAGATAGCGGGAACACTAATCCCTTTTCTCTAACGGTCATATTCCCTAGACTCAGGCTTACTGAAATATACACTCTCGCCCTCCATTCTATATTTATCTTTTTCTTATCTCCCAAGCTGGCGAACATATAAAGTTTTAAAAGGAAAAAATGTATATACACTCGCTCGGCGATACTTTCTCTCAAGCTGTGAAAAAGAATACTATTTTAAAAGAAAAGGAATACATCTTCGCTCGATATTTAGAATTGTCTACTGGCTATATTTTAAAAGTAAACATCTAATTTGGGGATGACGTCACGCATTATATGCTTAAGCATCACATCTGCACAATCTTACATCTTCTTTTAATGTTTGCAGGTTATTAAAATGAACAAACGGTACGTCTATAGAAAACCAAAAAGTGAGTATCGCGCACACAGCTCAGTGATGATGTGGTCAACAAGTTATGCTTATAGCTTCCAACTTTTTCTCATTCATTACTTTTATTGTTAAATATTTTGTCGCCATCATTAAGTTTTAAAATTTAAAACAGAAGTTAATAGTGTCTACAATTCTTTCGTCAAATTTGCAAGTTAGTTTTATATATTTCGTAAAAGTTTCATGCCATAATCTTTTGAAATTTAAAAAAAAATTATATTGAGAGAAATACTATTTTCCTTTTATTTAGTAAAAATGATGTTATTGAAAATTGGGTTTTCAAAATGAAGTGTAAATGAAACATTAAAACATTATGACTTTTACAAAATATGTAAAATATATAAGGCATACAATATTAACCAGCAAATCTGGCTTAAAATACTATTAATTACTGATTTAGTTTCTTATTTAATTAATCATGAAGCAATGAAACTAGAAATATATATACTCACAAACTGGAAAGCTTGACTCAAGTAAAACACCTTCATGTGAAGGATCTTACGACCTGTTATAAGAATGACCTTATATACAAGCCATTTTGCACTCATGTAGAAGTGTGTAAACCTACCTGTTAAAATACAAACAAAAAACTGGAGCTATTGTTTCATATAGTCTAGAGACTCAGTACTTTAAATTCAATCCACGTATGTATTTTTATAATTAAACAATTTGATTGTACAACCAAATGCTTGTGTCTTTAGAAGGCTGTAGAGAATTAAAACACACAAAAGTAATTGTATTAACAGAAAGTACAGGAGTAATGGGTTAGCAGAAGTTGATTCCTTACTTCTACTGATTGGTCATAACGACTCTATTTATAGAATCAGGGAGAGACTATACAGATTTGGAGTAGGGTAGCTCACTATACGACAAATAAATGTTGAAATAACGTTTTTTAAATGAATGTAGATTTTCATTCTTTTAATGTAAGACAATTATTGATGGTCAGTAGAGGTAAACTTGTTTATTGTTGCTTGGAATTTTAAAATTTTATATGATGGATTTTAAAAGAAAACTAATATATTGCTAACCTTTCTACTACAATTGTTTCTTAAGCCGTAAAAAATAGTTCTTGGAAATTGACGTAAATCAATAAAAATTTTAACTCTTATTTTCGACGTTTCCCCGTTTCAAACTCTTGTTAATGTGCCTATGTTTGTCACTCACAGGTTTAAAAAAATAAACCTATACCAAGTTTTGCATGAAGATCCCTTGAGATGTCTGGTGAGTAGTAATAAGGGAAATGTAAGTAATACAAAACTACTATTAGTAGTAGTCGTAATAGTAGTGCTGGTAGTAGTAGTAGTAGTAGTAGTAGTAGTAGTAGTAGTAATAGTAAGAGTAGTGCGACTAGTAATGAAAGCACTGAACAAGCATTGTCTTCAAAAGTATCATTCAGACTTGAAAATAAAGTGGGATGTGGTTGGCTGAATGTCATAAGAAGATCAGAAGTATCATAACAATTCTGATACTACTAATAATATTGATACTACAACTACATATAATAATGAACACCTATGTGAATAAACACTTACAATACTCTACTACAACTACTATAATATCCATTACTATAGGGTGGGCCAAAATAAGGGTCCTATCATTAAATTTGAATAACTTGAATTTGAATAACTTCCACAAAATAAAAGTTAAACTCACCAAACTTTATGTGTGTGTAGACTGACCCTTCCGAGATTTTTTGAAATAAACAAAACAAATTTTAGCCGAAAAACACTTCTTAAAACTTACAAAAACTAAAGTATTGTTTTTTACACTGTTTTGAGTTTTTTAAGCAAAAATAATGTTTTCTAAATGAGGGTACGTTCCTTAGGGCTAATACGGCTCATGCTTGCTTCGGAAGGGGTCCTTTATTTATTCTAAAAAGAAAAATTTTTTAAATCAATAAATAAAAAAGTTATGAATTTTTTAAAATAGGACCCTTATTTTTGCCCACCCAGTACTAGTAATAGCAATAATAAAACTAAAACTATTTAACAACCTCGTGATAATCAAATTGTTTATATGCCAAGTAAAATAGGTATAATTTTATTCGGTTAACTCTCTGAGAAAACGTAGGCATTGTTCTTTTTTATTATTTTTGAAGCTAAAGAATGGATACATTAAACCAAAAACACCGACATACTGAACTAATATATTTAACGAGTTGTCAGCCACAATTAAATAAATCTCTGTCTGCCGCTAGCCGGTTTTACATCACAAAGTTTCGGCCGATACCATCTTTAACCTGATTCATCTGTGGCTTAACGAACGCGGGAATCTATATGTAATTTCGAACTGACCCCTTTATGTTATTCATGGGGTGGATTGTTCCCGTTGTGTCAGCCATGTCCGGGTAGAATTCTTAAGTCATTTTAATTTTATATTTAGTTAATATCGACTATATTGAAGATTGAACATGAACCTCCAGAAGACTTTAATTTAGAACTTACACTTATTACTGAACATCTTCACCCGTGGTGCAACGCGCCCATGTAAATGTGTTACTCAACTTAAACACGTAATAAGTGTCGGACTACCTTGACAGTAGTCGCAGCGTTCAATGAAAACCAGGTGATGTATTAGCGTCTACCGCAGACAATGCTTGAATACGGTTTTCTGATATTTACATAGAAGATTGAAATATAAAATAACTTACTTTAAATAGAAAGAAACAGTGTTGTTTTACGGTATAAGACTAACCAGGCCCTGTGGGAATTACACGGTTACTATCTTTCTCTATCTCTATTATTAAGTTTTAATAATATTATTTCTTTTGAAATAATAAATGAGTCTAAAGTCTATTAATATGTAAAAACATGTATTTTTCTTCCGTAAAATATATTTTACTGTCAGTTAAATATACTTTACATAAAAACAACGTATTTATGTATTGATTATGTATCGTAAATTGTACAATTAAAATAGTTTAAGCAGTACATATTCTATTTCTTCTTTACGTAGCATAAATTTCGCATGAAAAATCTTTTAAATTAGTAGTATCAATTAAAATAGTTTCAAAATGATTAGTCTCTTTCGTCTCACTTTAAATAATTATTGTCAGCAAAATATTATTACTAACAATAGACCCAATTACAGCTATTAGGTAACTTATTAAGAAAATTAAACAATTAGATTGGAATTTACATAACAGTCTTATATAAATAAACATTTTGTTTGTCTGTCCGTCACAATTTCAGAAATGGAGAATATTGCAATAAGAAATAATACATTTCCAAGAAAAAAAGCTGGTGCTATGACCGGAAATCGAAACCTTGAACTCTTCAGTCTGAGGTGCGACCAACTGAGTTACTTGGACTTTCTTATTAATAGAGCATAAAACATTCCCTTAACCAAAAACTATAGCTTTGGCGTCATAGATTAATGAGTTATGTCATGTTTCAAAACATGAATTTAAACGTTAGCGATAATACAAACGAAATAAATGAATCGGTAAACATTATAAATAGTGTTGGTAATTATTTTAATAGTTAAACAGGTATTTTGCTTCATCTACGTATTTTTAAACCATTTTATATATATATATATATATATATATATATATATATATATATATATATATATATATATATACTAGAATTTAGGCTCGTAGGCTCATAATTTTCGTTTAGAGAGATCTGTTTAAATGTTTAAACCGATGAAACAACAGATTTCGATTTAAGAAAAATACATTTTAGAATATGTAAAAATTACCCTAGTGACATAAGTTATTTTTCAATTACTTCATGATGTGGAACTGATTCTTTTAGAATGTGTGGGAAAGGTGATAATATACGTTATAACATGAATAAGCGTCTTATTATACATACATACATACATACATACATACATACATGCATGCATACATACATACATACATACATATATACATACATACATACATACATACATATAGAGTTTGACTTACACCATCCTCGAGTGTCTTCAGTATGTCTGTACAAGTGTCAGGACAACTTGACATAAGAATACTTCACTCTACAAGTAAACCCTGACCAAATACCAAAAATAACATTATATTCGAAGCCCAAATAAGATCGCCTCGGTCGAGCTTAAGTGATGTTGCATCTAGTAACACAACTAAGCTGGATACTACACAAGACGAGATGCATGTTTGTCTTAGTATCCGGTAAGGCCAAGAGACCACAATGAAGATACACTATGACAGATTTAACTGGTCAATTGGGGAAGGAAAAATTGATGGTCTGAACTTATTTAATACCTCGGCGTTGCAGATGTAGAGAACAACTTTAATAAAACACTCGAATATATGTGTATCTAATTCGGAGGTATAGGGTCAATCTCAAAAAGGGGTTCCTTGATTTCTGAGAACTTCGATTGAAATAAAATTAAACAAAACAGTGATATATATACGACACAATCACGTTGACACGTTAGATCACCGAAGTAAAGCGGCGTCGAGTCTTGCCAGTAATAAATGGTTGACCATTTGGGAATACCAGGTGCTGTATGTGCTCTCTGCTTATCTCGGCATTGTTTCCAGTCGTCTTGTATTACTACTTGCCATTGGAATCAAGCAATGCCGACTCAGGAGAGCGGTTGTCGCAGATTGCGCAACCCTTGCAATTAAAATTCACGCGCGGACTGGCGGGGCACTCATACGTCGAAATCGACGGGAGAGTCCATCATATATATATATATATATATATATATATATATATATATATATATATATATATATATATATATATATATATATATATATATATATACGAGGACTGTCTAAAACGTATCCGAACTTTGGCCAGAAAAAAAGATTTCAAATGCATGACGGGGTTGGGACCTTAACTCCCTTCAAAGTAGACCTTTTGCGCTTGCACACACTTAGCCCAGCGATCCATCCACTGCCGGAAACAGCTCTGGAAGTCTTCTTTTGGAATGTTGTATTATTATTTCCACTCTCGTATTATATACGTATATATGTATGTATGTATATATATATATATATGAACATAATTGTTATACACGGACACTTGAACTGATCGAATTGATTAGATCTGGCGAGCTTGAAACTGGGGATCCAGATGATTGCGCCCGATGTTTGACCAACTAAGCTACACAACTCGTAGTGAGAGTAAGAGAAGTTATATCGTATTTACATTATTTGTATTTTTGCAATACTGGCAACTTAAAGTGTTCTAATACTTTTTAATGAACTCTATTGACTTAACGCTAATTGAAAATTATTATTTTCTTCCATGAGAGTGCTGCACTCATACGGGACTATACTAGAATACCTATCATTCGTTTGGAAAAAATCACAATCGAAATTTATTCGACTTTGATTTTATTTTATTTATTTATCTACCTCCCACAAGGTAAGATGTGACACAAGGTCGGGAAAGTGGGATTAGATAAGTCAGCGTTCGAGAGGTGAGCACTCTGGCCATTTAAAAATTGCCTGGGCAAACCCGTCGGCATTCCCCGGTAGGGGCGCCTCAGGCAGTAAGCAATAAACTTACTCCTCCCCAAAGAGGGGAGGCAAAGCTTGGGAGGGTGCACCTCCTAGAACTGCACAGGACAGATCCATAGACCGGCGTAAATGAAGCCCCGAAGGCCAAGACAATACCAGCAAACAAAACAAATTGGGACATATATCTTAAGACATTCTTCTGACATAGATAAATAGAGTCTCTTTATTTGCATATTATTTTTGCAAATAATTTATAAGTAAAGAGACTATTTTTTGCCATCTAATTTGCATAATGTTTATGGTGTGTACGTACATACTATCTTAATTAGTGGCGGCGTTGAAACTGGAGCGCCACACTCTCTAAGTAACTAATAAGACATTATGAAAGATTAGAGAGTTACTGATCCAACATAGAGTTTAAGAGGGCAAGTGAGAGGTACATGAATTGTTTATTGTTTTACAAATCATCGATAACACGTTTAAAAACTTCTAAAAAGAAATAATGATAAAATGTTGTTTAAATACGTGAATGATCTTTACAGGCATACAGAATTCACGATGAAATTCTTCATCTATCTGCATAATTAACTGACAATGAATATATTTCTCTTTCAAATAACTGTAGTATTACTTACTTTTTCTACACACGTCTACATACATTCACCAGTTAGGCGTTTAACAACGAATTATTCTCCCTTTCGCGATAGTAACGGCCGCTCAAATCGGTGTATAAAAAGGAGATGTCCAGAAAATGTTCGCTCCTGTTTCCCGGTTTCGCCTCTCATGAATATACTCGCCAGCGCACGTGCATACGCATATGCATTTCACGGTATGTAAGACATTTCGCTCAACTTCAACACATACACCTTATTCAGACTTTTAATATATGTTACGCATTGTGAACTATGTACACATTTTTATGGAGACAAACTACAAATTAAACCCTATCGGGTTTACAAGGAAAACATTATTTGCTATACATGATCATTTTCGTGTTTTACTTTTTTTTTGTTTCATTTGAAATTGCTTGATATATAGAGAAGAGACGTTGTCCAAGCGTATGCTAACTCCTTCATAATAAATGTTTCTAATAATAATAATATTAAGACAAACTTTCTTGTAAAAGTATTATCATTGCCAATTAAATTGACTTTAGATTAATAAAACTAAGATTTGCTCATTTTTATCTATTCAATTAAAATTGTAACAATTTATATCTTTTTAAGATGATAAATATTATTTGTCTTCTTCCCGTAAAAATAAATGTCACGTTAATATTTTTCTGTTTAAATAAATAAAACGACAGTTTTCACCTTTTCATTTAATGAATTTCCAGTTTAAATGTAAATCAATTTACTGTTTAAATGGTAATAAATTTACTGTTTAAATGTAAATAGTTTCAAAATAAATAGTCCCTTAGTTTTTTACCGTAAAACAATTGTCAGCTAAATATTCTTTAAATAAATAAGACAAATCTCATTTTTGTGAATATATGTATTACAATGATAAATATTCGATGTGTTGATATAAAAGTAAATAAAAAGAATGCAAAGAGTACATTTTAAAATTACTTATGTCGACGAGATGACAGAATACAATTTTGGAACAATTCCTTTCAAAATGTGTAAGGTCGTACTTCAGGAAAAACTTTGTGACATCAATTAATTTTTAATTAATCAGATGATCTCATTTTTTAAAAATGGATATGCAATTAATAATGAACGTACAAAACTTGACTTGGCGTAACTTTCTCTCTGCCTCTCCACGCGCGCTTTTATCGACTCCAAACAGCTCGCCTAAGAAATACACCTCCGCCTAAAATAAATTCGAAAGGAAATCCTCTACTTTCTAATAAGGCAGAAGTGTGTGTGCTTTTATATGTTGTCAGAAATGTGACATTTCTCTGAGACCAAATTACGGTAATTAAAATAATTGCGAGTCAGAGCAGATCAGCTAATTAATATTCATATCCAAATAAATTTACGGAAAATATGACAGTAAAAATTAACGGAACACTGTTTCACTTTTTCTGTATTTGTCTTTTTATACCTAAACTGTCGAACTCTCAATTTAAAAATGCTACTATTAGGTATGATAAAAAAACTGACCCCAAGTTTCTATATTACCGATCACGATGAATTGCGATTTTCTTAGATTTACTTTTGTGTGACTATTTTTCCTGTGACTTTTTTTCTGTGATATTTTTCGGTAACTATTTTTCTAACACTTTATTCCTGTGAGACCTTATTCGTGAGACGTTTTTCAGTGATATTTTTTTTACTTTATAGTTTCTTTATTTAATACTAAACGTTCGGCGACAACAGATTAATTTTAATAAAGTATATTTTGCATTGAATCTTAAGAGATCTCATTTTTAAAAAGGTAAGAGTAGTAATAATGCCTTAACGTATTATTATTAACAGAATATATTAGTTTAGAAAGTTTTGGACTATACGAATGAGGATTATCCACTCTGCAATAAAGATCAATGTGTATGTAATTGTATATAAATAAGTATATATACTTCTTCCGCATCAGACAAAACACTGACCATTTTCATGCGGTGGACGAAACTATTTCAAGTGCTGAAAGGAACCTAGAAAAATAGAAAATAAGGCAACAACTATAAAACACACCCGCCGCTTGAAATGAATTTGGAAGGAACTCCACCACTTTATAATAATTCAAGCATGGTGGATTTTACTTTACGTCATGAAAAATTAAAATACTAATTTATTTATACACACATTAATATTCAAAAGTAATTCTATAATTTCATATGACATTTTTACTAATATTTCTCAAGATAAGCTCGAGAGCAAACTCTGACGAAACATACGTTTCCTGGAAAGTGATCGAATAAGGGGAACACATATACACATCCACACACATCCACACGCACACACACATACACACACATATATACATATATATATATATATATATATATATATATATATATATATATATATATATGTGTGTGTGTGTGTGTGTGTGTGAGTGTGTATATAGTTTGAATTTAAGACTTTGCATTACCCACAAGACACACTACTCGAGTGTCTTCAGTCTCTCTGTACAGGGGTTTGTCAGGGCAATCTGATATGAAGGTACTTCCCCCTAAACATGAACCCTGTCCAAATATTCCAAAATACATGGTATTCGAAGTAAACAACATCTCTCGACACGGCTATACACTGGAGCATACGAGAAATCGTGCACCTTCTCCTAGTAATGTTACCTCAAGTAACAGGACCTAGCTGGATACTCCACTAGACTAGATGAATTATTGTCCTAGAATCCGGTACGACCACGAAACCAGAAGAAAAATATAGTTTACAGAGTTTACTGGTCAATTGGGGAGACGAAAATAAATGTTCTTAACTTCTTTACTAACTCAATGTTCGACAGGAAAAGAGAATGTCAATGGAATATTCTCATATCTATGTATCTCAGATCAAGTGTTAGCACCAGGAAGGAGCCAATTGATTTCTGAGAACTTCGACTGAAGTAAAATTAAATGAAAAAAAATATCTCCATGAAAATGGTCATTAATCATTTATCCTACCTATAGTCATATTAAACCACCTTAGCTCTACCTTATTAAATCATACACTAAACTATTTTACCATACGTACATATACTAACGTAAACACTGAATAAACACTCTCAACGCTATAGATTATTTATACATTTATTTTCTAAACATTGTCTAATAAATTTGATTCTAATAATTTGATTCGGTTATTTTATTATATATATGAACAACTTTTCCTTATATTAATGTCTAAATTATTAAAAGTAGTAATATTATTTTAAACGATTTAATAAATAAAGTTAAAATTCAAAATCATAACTTCCGTTTCATTATTTGATGTTTTTTCGGTTACCTTTTCGCACGCATATATTTAGACATAGCAAACGCCTCGATAACTTTCGAAGAAGTAACTTATAAAATTAAAGTTTGCATTTTTCTTTCACTGACCGAAGAAATAAAAACAAAGTGCATATTCAGAACAGATACTACATTTTGCTCCTCACCAAAAGGCCAAGGAGTCACCATGTTCTTTGTGTTGATGATGATAACTTTAACATTTAACATAGAAAAGACATCTTCCAATCTTTCTAAATTACAAAAAACGAATGATTCTTCATTTAATAATATAACGAGTTGTTAGTGGGGAATTCATTTTCAGTTTTATGCTGAACGAAAACAAAATCCCTCGACTTTCAATATCTTAAAAACTACATCATGTAACTTTTTTTCCTAAAGAATAACATTTGACTATGCTCATGCACCGTACATCTTTCCACATTCGAATATATCAAATAACACTACGACCATCAACATTTTCTTGTTTCCCACCAAATTATTTAAATATCAATGGAAAATTATTTCTTTTGTTTCTATAAAGAAGACTATAACCCCAGGAATTGCTGCTGGAGGGCTTGTTGTTTTGCCTAGTAAGTATATATATATATATATATATATATATATATATATATATATATATATATATATATATATATATATATATATATGGTATGAATTTTATTTATACAAACATTATTTGGCTTTAAGTTTGCAGTTATTTCGGTTTAAGCTAAATTAGCCAGACCTCTTCGGGCCAAGCACGTCTCATAACAGTTACATATCTGTAATTGTGTAACCAAATAGGGCTTGTATGCATAATATTCTATGCAAAATAAACAGCTATATTAAGTATTGAGCAATTTCATACAAATGCGCTAAGGATTACTTGACTTTTACCTCGTGGGTGTAAACTTTTCCGGATATATATATATATATATATATATATATATATATATATATATATATATATATATATATAATATTTTATGAATAAATATTAATTATTTACTCATTCCATCGCTCTTAATCTCTCTTTTTGTTAACAGTCAAATAAAAGTAAAAACTCACCACCCTTTTACTTTCTATATTACGGAGGAGAGTAAACCAGACGATAATAGTGCAACAACGGTGAACGGGTTGACTACTGCAACTCACATTGTCAGCCCCTCTCTCCCCGACGCTGTTTCTTTAGTACGCTTTTCCTTTCTTTCGATTTCGATATTGACGAAGTGAGATAGCGAATAAATAAGAAAGCGTGGAGAGCGATGGGTTCGACTACGAATATTCTTTTTAGTCAGCTTTCCTCTCACTCTTGTATGTTGTTGTTTCTTTTCACATTGTCCTTTCGCTACATTTTCTCCCTTTATGTATTGACAAATAAAATGACAGCGACGGCGAACGTGTCGACTACTTCTAATCTTTCTCAGATTGGCCCATCGCAAATTCTGTCTCACATTGCTCCGTCGCTAATTCTGCCTCACATTGCACCGTCGCAAATTCTGTCTCACATTGCTCCGTCGCTAATTCTGTCTCACATTGCTCCGTCGCTAATTCTGCCTTACATTGCTCTATCGCTAATTCTGTCTCACATTGCTCCGTCGCTAATTCTGCCTCACATTACTCCGTCGCTAATTCTGTCTCACATTGCTCCGTCGCTAATTCGTCCTCACATTGCTCCGTCGCTAATTCTGCCTTACATTGCTCCGTCGCTAATTCTGCCTTACATTGTTCCGTCGCTAATTCTGCCTTACATTGCTCTGTCGCTAATTCTGCCTTACATTGTTCCGTCGCTAATTCTGTCTTACATTGCTCTGTCGCTAATTCTGCCTTACATTGTTCCGTCGCTAATTCTGTCTTACATTGTTCCGTCGCTAATTCTGTCTCACATTGCTCCGTCGCTAATTCTGCCTTACATTGCTCTATCGCTAATTCTGTCTCACATTGCTCCGTCGCTAATTCTGCCTCACATTACTCCGTCGCTAATTCTGTCTCACATTGCTCCGTCGCTAATTCGTCCTCACATTGCTCCGTCGCTAATTCTGCCTTACATTGCTCCGTCGCTAATTCTGCCTTACATTGTTCCGTCGCTAATTCTGCCTTACATTGCTCTGTCGCTAATTCTGCCTTACATTGTTCCGTCGCTAATTCTGTCTTACATTGCTCTGTCGCTAATTCTGCCTTACATTGTTCCGTCGCTAATTCTGTCTTACATTGCTCTGTCGCTAATTCTGTCTTACATTGCTCCGTCGCTAATTCTGTCTTACATTGTTCCGTCGCTAATTTTGCCTTACATTGCTCTGTCGCTAATTCTGCCTTACATTGTTCCGTCGCTAATTCTGTCTTACATTGCTCCGTCGCTAATTCTGTCTTACATTGTTCCGTCGCTAATTCTGCCTTACATTGCTCTGTCGCTAATTCTGCCTTACATTGTTCCGTCGCTAATTCTGTCTTACATTGCTCTGTAGCTAATTCTGCCTTACATTGTTCCGTCGCTAATTCTGTCTTACATTGTTCCGTCGCTAATTCTGCCTTACATTGTTCCGTCGCTAATTCTGTCTTACATTGCTCCGTCGCAAATTCTGTCTCACATTGCTCCGTCGCTAATTCTGTCTCACATTGCTCCGTCGCTAATTCTGCCTTACATTGCTCTATCGCTAATTCTGTCTCACATTGCTCCGTCGCTAATTCTGCCTCACATTACTCCGTCGCTAATTCTGTCTCACATTGCTCCGTCGCTAATTCGTCCTCACATTGCTCCGTCGCTAATTCTGCTTACATTGCTCCGTCGCTAATTCTGCCTTACATTGTTCCGTCGCTAATTCTGCCTTACATTGCTCTGTCGCTAATTCTGCCTTACATTGTTCCGTCGCTAATTCTGTCTTACATTGCTCTGTCGCTAATTCTGTCTTACATTGCTCTGTCGCTAATTCTGTCTTACATTGCTCTGTCGCTAATTCTGCCTTACATTGCTCCGTCGCGAATTCTGTCTCATATTGCTTCATTGCTAATTCCGTCGAATTCTACAGCTATAAAAATTTTGGTTGGAAACGAAGCCAAATATCACCATCAGTTGTAATACTATTTAACCCATAGCTGGAATGGGAATAATTGAAACACGGTGCAGAAATACACTTATTTGGTAAATGTCTTTTTTTCATTTTACATTTAATTATCTTTGAGAACTTACTTTTTTTCCTGATTCAAACAATGTAGCCCGAGATGTTTCGAATCAAGATCATTTGTTTATATGAATCTAAATATTTTAATTGGAAAATATTTCAATTTTAAAAGTGATAAGTGGAATTTTCAGAACGTAACGAAAGTGATGGAGCATACATTGAAATAAATACATAAAAGATATTACGAATACAGCTGAAAAGAAGGTGTGCTCCTTCTGCCAGGCTAGAAACTTTCTCACACCTGCAAGTATCATATACCTTGATAAAACCACCATTTGACTATGCATGGAGTATTGTCGCAACATCTGGACTGGTATACCAACCACAAGTCTCTCCCTCTGGACAGGATACAAAAAAGAGAGTCTCAAACCGGATAGGTCCCGCGCTGTCTCTCAAGTTCCAGCCTTTGCTCATCGCGACAATGTTACATTTCGGTACTTGTTTTACAAGTACTTCTTCGGAATGTGCTCCGACGAACTTGTTGCGCTTGTACTCTTTAAACTGAAATATCCTCGACCAATAGTAAAATTCCGATTGTTTTAATGCAGAGGTACCATAATACCGAAAAACCTTCTATTCAAATAGCTTCTTTCCTCGAGCGGATGTGAACAAACGTCTTGCTGCACAACTCCCAACTTAGCATGCTTACAATTAATATAGCCCGTAATCACAGTAGCCTCTTACGTCTCAGTGGCTATTTACTTTGTTTGGGGAGGGGGATAAGGAACAAAAAGTACCAGCGCTTATATTATAACTTGCAAATACGGTGCTGCCTTGCTAGTCTTTATATATTACGGAATGTAGCAGCCCTAGAACTTGAAGATTCCTAATTTCTTCATACAACTTTAAGCCTTCGTGGCACAGTGAAAACAAGGCAGAGAGACATACCGAGCGATAGGCAGCTTTAGTGCTCTATAGAATGAGATTTACGAGGTGCTGCGCCAACGGTCGTGACACATCTGGTGTGAACTGAAGTCCTAATATCTATAAACAATACAAGACCTTTATTTCGTGGCGGAATGATTTCCAAGGTGCAATGTGAAAGGTTACTGGAGAGACGTGAATTGTCTGGTAACTTGATCAATATATGTTCATAATAGAAAAGCCATTTCACCTATTCGCGGTTGATATACATACTAGCACAAGCGCTGCCTATTCGTTCATCTATTTCTGTTGAAATTGATTATTAATATATTAATTTATACACTTTGTATAATGTTTAGCTAGTGACAATTAAAGCTGTTAATAATTCATGTGAGACCCTTATCCTTTTATACTAGGATGTTTTAGGACCTGCAATGTCGCATGAAACCACTTTTTCACCGAAAAATGATGGATTTTGAGTCCCGTGGAGCCCTAACGACTATTTTTGGCCTGCACCTTCTGAATTTTGCAAAATTTTCAAAATGTTTGATTGTTTAGTGTTGTTTATGTATAAATGAACACAAAAAAATACTACTCGCATGAATCTGAAATTTTCACCCATTACGTCCCACCCCTATTTATACATAATCATTTTTTTCTGCATTACTTTTGAAAGGCTTGAAAGTTTTGTTTCGGAATTTTTCAGATGAGAATTTATAATTTGTATTATCTGGTCTAATATTCTCATGAAATATGCTATTCTCAAAACGTTTCGGCCGCTGTAACCTCAAAATCTTTTCCAGATGCGTGTTAACAAACTTTGGAATCTTGAAGTCGAACTTGGGAATCTACATGTTGTAATGCGGTGTTGATCTACCTTATTTCGGGTGTTGATAGTCTCTTCCAGAAACTATGAATAGAGTTACGACTAAGTGTTGCAAAATCATGGCGACAGTCATTTCTGGCCGCCACAGCCACAATATCGGACGCATACTTTCTGTAACATACTATTTCTGTACTTCTGTAAATCCACGCTTGTAAATATACCATCGTGTTGTTTTAATTATTATCGGACTTTCAAGGTCACAACACTATACGGAATTAATAACAGCCTCTTTATATAATCCACAGGGGTAGATTAATGCTGTTCAGTAAGCCATGACCGAGTAGAAGTGTCGTTTATTTTACTTTTCGTATCGCCTAGAGTGAGGATTGAACCTTCAACCTTCTTAAGACTGTCACTTATAACTGATTATTACCCTACAGCTTTATCCGTTGCGACATTTGTCCATGTAACTTTTTTGCATAATTTACCTTAGAAAAAGTAGTATCTGTTCTGTCCTAAAATTAACGAGGAGAAATGCTCCGAGACTTGTAGTACCTATATACCTGCAAACTATAATAATTATACCGTTAATGTGTTTTTTTATTTTCTTAGGACTAAAAGAGTATAAAAGTTCTGAAGTTAAAGATGTGTGGGTACAAATGATGACTTCATAAAAAAATGCTAACATCAGCAATATTTTAATGCATGGCAACCTTATCATAAGGATGAAAACTAGTATTTATATACGCTCCCCTATGGGTGGAACACTCAAGGGGGGTAATGATTGTTTCCTCTATGCGTAATGCAATACTCTTCTGTAAAAAGAATCAAGCATCGTTAGTTTATGAACAACAAAATTCACTTGACACAACTGGTCACGGTTTGATGTGATCTGACGTCCGAGTTTTGATACGGTTATTTGCTCTACTGACATTCACAGCTATGTTTTCTATAATCAATGCCAATAGTGACGATAATTTATCAAGTAACTTAAAAAAGTATATATTAATATGCAGTCCGATGTTACTTTATTTTACATTAAACAAAAATATTATTGTTGTATTGCTATATAATTTATATATACATACATATATATATATATATATATATATATATATATATATATATATACATTTTCAGCTACAATATGTTATTATACTTATAAACAAACCATATTTATTTTTAAACATGATGAATAAACAATAACAAAAATGAAAGGGCTAAATAAGCAGTTTCGAATTTCGCTCAACAGAGTTTAATTCAAGAACCGGTAAGCTTGTTTTTTAATTATTTTTAATTTTTAATTCATCATGTTTAAAAATAAAAATAGTTGTATAATAGTCATAATATATATATATATATATATATATATATATATATATATATATATATATAAATTCAAGGAAAGAGGCACAATGCCTTCAAAAAGCCATATGTTAGATGCAGATATTTTTATTAAATTCAAAATAAAAAATAAATTTAAAAAAAATTAAAACAATAATCTTTTGTTCGTCTACATCTTGACTTTTTATCTAATAATTTCGCTTGATACAACAAGTTTCGTCAGAGCTTCAAACAAATACACGGTAGTAACCTTATTTTTATTTCGTAACACTCAGTCCTGGTCTTGAAGAAGATACGTCCGATTTTGTGTTGACT
Source organism: Sepiola atlantica (assembly GCA_963556195.1). Taxonomy (NCBI): domain Eukaryota; kingdom Metazoa; phylum Mollusca; class Cephalopoda; order Sepiida; family Sepiolidae; genus Sepiola; species Sepiola atlantica. The sequence continues at coordinate 78,869,982 of OY744524.1, read as the reverse complement.
TAACCGTGTAAGGGTCTCTTTTAAATTAGAATTTAAATCGCGCATAGTCGCTGGTAGGTATAAATCTGAGAAAGTTCATTTTTTAAACACCTTTAACATTTTTAACTCAACGAAAGAGGCAAAATGCCTTCAAAAACCATGTGTTAGATGCATATATTTTTATTAAGTCCACACAACATCGGACGTCACTTTTTACAAGAGCAGGAATGATTGTTACGAAAAAAAGAGGTTAATACCTTTCATGTGCCTAAAGCTCTGACAAGGCTTGTTGTATCAAGCGAAATTATTAGATCAAAAAGTCAAGATGTGGAAGAA
>OY744524.1:78849667-78862167 GCA_963556195.1 Sepiola atlantica | reverse complement strand
TGCCAATGTAATGTTTGATAGACCCAGTGCGAATGGCTTGTTCCTGGGCTGCCATTAATGTGTCTGCATAATATTATTATAATTATTATCATTATCATGTACTTACAAGGAGTTTTCACACAGGCAGTAATCAGTGATTGCTTACTGATTATCAGCAGTGGTGTTCCCTGGAGTTTGAGTGAAAACAAGTCTCCCCAGATTTCTAGTGCTCTCCACCTCTTTGGATTACTACTGCAAAGGAATTTGCGTTATCACCACAGACGCTTACCATCGATTTCTCGTTGGTAACGATCATTGGCCTTCTCTAGGATTAAAATGACAAAAAGCCTCCCCAATCTTCCAGTGCTGTCCGCACTCTTTCAGCTGAGGTCTGGTTAGTGCTATACTTCCTAGGTCGTTTCATCCACCCTTGACCCTTCACGACTATTTTCCGTGGTATCTGCACTCACTAGGGGGTAGTTTCTGAACTTATTTGCAGTGTCTATCCATTGCGATTTTGTGGTGCTCTTTATGTGATTTTGTTTTCTTCCTATTGCACCTGGCATGTGGTTGGTTAGTCTTCTTGGCTTATGTGGAAAAGTTTCCGCATTCAATTATTTTCCTTAAGATGTCAGATGTCTTTATCATTGCCGCCCGTTGTATGGTCTCAGTCTTATAAGTGTAAGTTCTCTCAGTCTTTTTTCCAGGTTCTTCGGAACTGTTCCTAGTGCTACTACGATTATTGGTATTATAATTACTTTCTTCATACTCTATATCCCTTTCAATGATCTGGCAAGTTCCATGTATTTCCTTTGTTTTTCTGTCTCCTGGGACGGCAAAATCTACGATTTGGCAGGATTTTTCTTTATTGTTGACTATTATGACGTGCGATCTCATTGCTTGTATGAGTGTATCTGTGTGTACCTCCATATCATAGAATATTTTGTGTTTTCCGTTTTCGACTACTGTATCTGGTTTATGTTTGTACCATTTGTTCGAGTGTTCAAAATGCATTTGTTTGCATAGCTCCCAGTTTATTGCTTTTCCAACGCAGTCATGCCTATTTTTGTATTTTGGACGGGGCCAGTTTTGGGCATTCACTTATTATGTGTTTACTATTTCGTCTCTTTGTCCACACAATCTGCATTTAGTGTTTTCCTGGGTTTATCTATTTTAGCTTTAATGTAGTTGGTCCTAATCTTATTGTTTTGTGCAACCGTCAGTAGGGATTCCGTTTCTCTGATCAGGTGGCATTTTCTCAGACATGCCCAACTATATTATGTGCGTCTCTTTTCTTATGTTGAATCTGTACGTGCTACTATGCCTAAAATGGTAGTGCTTATATACCAAAACTGTACGTGATCCTATGCTGAATCTCTACGTGCCCTTCTGCCGAACCTGTACGTGCCCTCATGCCTAATGTCAGCGTGACCCTAAGTCAAAATCCAAGGTCCTTTATGCCGAACATTTAAGTTCCCTATTGCCGAAACTCTACGTGCCCCTATGCCTAATATCTACGTGACTTAATTGCAAATATATACATGCAGCTATGCCGAATACTTACGTGCTACTATGCCGCATCTCTACGTACCATTATGCCGATTGTCTACATACTCCTATGCCGAACACCTACAAGCCCCTATGCCGAATATCTACGTGCCAATATGCCGAATCTCTACGTCCCCTGATGACGAATGTTTACGTGCCCCTATGCCGCATATCTAAGTGCTCCTATGCCGAAGTGTTCCCTTATGCTTAATCTCTACGTGCCAGTATCCGGTATATATACGTTGCGTATGCTGAATCTCTACATTCCTCTATGCCGACTCTCTACGTGATCTTATGCACAATGTATACGTAGCCTAATACTGACACTTTCAGTGTCTCTATGAAAAACCCCTACGTGCGCCTATGCAACATATTTACGAGCGTATGCCAGATATATACATGCTGTTATGCATTATCTGTATGCTATCCTATGCCGAATATCTAAGTGCTCCTATGCTGACAATCGACGTGCCCCTATGCCAAATATAAACGTGCCGTATGCAAAATCTCTACGTGACACTATGCCACATCTCTACGGGTCTCTATCCCGAATCTGTACGTGCTTTTATGCCGATGGTCCACGTTCACCTATGGTGAATATTTACGTGCCCATATGCCGAATATTTATGTGCCTTTTAGGCAAAATCCTTATTTGCCCATATTCCAAATAAAACACGTGTCATCATGCCGAATATGTATGTGCCGTATGCCAAGTCTCTACATGACAATGTGCCTAATCTCTACGTTCCGCTATGCCGAGTCTTTACGTGCCTCTATGCACAACCTTAAAGTGCACGTAAGCTAGCTATCTACATGCCCCTATTCCGAATGTCTCCGTGCCCCTATGGCGAATATCTACGTGCCCATATGCCAAATTCAAAAGTGATTTTCTGCCTAATATATACGTGTCAATATACTGAAGACTTACGTACATTTATGCCAAATGTCCACGTTCCCCTATGCTGAATCTATACGTGTCCCTATGCTGAACCTGGTAGTGTCCCTATGCAGTATATCTACGTTCCCCTATGCGGAATCTCTACGTGCCGAATGCAAACGTGGTTTATGCAAAATCTCAACGTGACACTATGACAAATTTCTACAAGCCTCTATGTTGAATCTCTACGTGCCTTTATGTTCAATGTCATTGTACTTCTATGCTGAATCTCCACGTGCAGCATGTCAAATATCTACGTGACACTATGCAAAATCTCTACGTACTCTAATGCCGAATGTCAACGTGCCTCTATGCAAAAGATCAAAGGGCTCCCTGCCGAATATCTACATTCACCTTTAGGCAAATCTTTACGAGCCCCTTATACTAAATATATACGTACATTTGTAGGCATAATCTCTACGAGCCGTTTGCCGAATCCTTACGTACTTGTATGCCGAATATTCACGTACCCCTATTCCGAATCTTTACGTATTTTCATACCGAATTATTACGTTCTCTTATGGCGACCGTTTCAGTGTCAATATGCCGAACTTAATCGTGACACTGGAGCGAATCTCTACGTGCCACCATGCCGAGTCTTTACGTGCCTCTGTGCAGAACCTTTAAGTGCCCCTATGCCAAATATCTACGTGCCCCTATGCTAGAAGATATACGTGCCTCTATTACGAATGTCTCCGTTCCTCTATGCCAAATATCTACGTGCCTATATGCCAAATTAATACGTGCTCTTTTGCCTAATCTCTATTTGTTAATATGCTTAATATCTACTAGCATGTATGCCAAATGTCTACGTGCCCCTATGCAGAATTTCAACATGCGTTCATGCAAAATTTGTACGTACCTATATGCCGTATCTCAACGTACCCCTATGCTAACTATAAACGTGCCGTATGCGAAACCTCTACGTGACACAATGTCAAATCTCTACAGCCATGATCCGAATCTTTATGTCCCTTTATGCCGAATATTTACGTTCCGTATTTCAAATCTCTACATGACACTATGCCGAATCTCTACTTGACCTTATGCCGCATGTTTTGGTACCCTTATGCCGAATATATACTATGCTGAATTTTTACATGCACTGATGCCGAATGTCTACGTTGACCTATACTTAAATTCAACGTGACATCATGCTGTCTGTGTACGTGCCGCTATGCAGGACATCTACGAGCCGTATGCGTAATGTCTTACGTGCCTCCTATGCCGAATATCAACGTGCCCTTATGCCGAATATAAACGTGCTGTATGTGAAATCTCAACGTGACACTATGCCAACTTTCTACGAGCTTCTATACTGAATATCTACGTGCGTTTATGCGGAATGTCATTGTGCTTCTATGCCGAATTTACACGTGCCGTATGCCAACTCTCTACAGGACACTATGCCAAATCTCTACGGGCTTCATGCCGAATATAAACGTACCATAATGTTGAATGTCCACGTGTTCCTTTGCAAAATATCTTAGTTGCCCTATGCTGGATATAAACGTTTACCTTTTAGACAAAATCTCTACAAGCCGAATGCCTACCCTTTAAGCAGAATCTCTACGAGCCGTTTGCCGAATCCTTAAGTGTCCGTATGACGAATGTCTACGTTCCCCTATGCCGAATCTCTACGTATGTCTACCTGCTCTTATTCCGAAAGTCTACAACGCTATGTCGAATATCTATGGGTTGTATGCCGAATATAAATGTGCACTTATTCCGAATAGCTACGTGCTTATATGTCGAACACCTACAGCCCGTATGCCGAATTCGTACGTGCATTAATGTCAAACGTCTAAGTGTCTTTATGTCAAATGTAATCATGACCCTATGCCTCATCTCTACGTGGATCTATGCCGAATGTCTACGTGCACTTATGCCGAATATATGCATGCCTCTATGCCGAACCATTAAGTGCCCCTATACTGAATATCTACGTGCACTTATGGCGAATTTTTAAGTGCCCCTGGGCCGAATCTCTACGTGCCCTAATGCAGGGTCTATAAGTGCTTCTATTCCGAATTTCTACGTGCCCTTATTCCGACTTTCTAACTTCCTCTGATGCCTACCGTCTACATGCTCCTATGTCACATCTCTACCTGCCCCTATGCTGAAACCTTTAAGTTCCCCTATGCCAAATATCTACGGGCCCTGAGCAGAATCTCTACGAGAAGTATGCCTAATAACCAGTGCCCCTATGCGAAATATCTAAGTGCCCCTATTCCGAACGTTTATGCGTCCTCATGACAAATCTCAACGTGCCCCTATGAAAAATCATTATGTGCTCTTATGATGAACCTGTAAGTGTATCTATGCCGGATGTGTACATGATACTATGCCAAATCCCTACGTGCCTCTATGCCGAATGTCTACGTGCCCATATACGAAATATCTCCGTGCGACTAGAGCTGAAACATTAAGTGCTCCTATGTCGAATATTTACGTGACCCTAAGACGAATTATTAAGTGCACCTATCCCGAATATCTACGTGCCCAAATGTCGGATCTCTAAGTGCCATTATGCCGAATTTCATCGTGCCTCTATGCCAAATCTCTAGGCCCTCTTATGCATGTCTACGTTCCCTTATGTCAAATCTTTATGTGCACCTATGCCGCACCTTAGATTTCTGCTATGCCCAATATCTACGTGCCTTAGCAGAATCTCTACGAACGTTATGTCATATTTCTACGTGCCCCTATGCTGAATATCTATGTGTCCCTATGCAAAACCATTACGTGCTCTTATGCCGAACCTGTAAGTAGTCTTATGCCAAATGTCTACGTACCCTATGCCGAAAATCTACGGTCCCCTATGCTGAATTTCTATGTGTCCCTATGCCAAATATATACGTGCCCCTATGCAAACCCATTAAGTTCCCTTATAACGAAGACTTACGTGCCTCTATGGCGAATCCTTACGTGACCTTATGTTGAATCTCTACGCGCCAATATGCCAGATGTCTAATGTGTCCCCATATCGCATACGTGTTGCTACGACGAACCTGTAAGTGCATTTCGCCAAATGTCTACGGGATCCTATGTCGAATCTCTACGTGTCTCTATGTTGAATGTCTACGCGCCCCTATGCCAAATATACACCTGCCCCTATGTCGAACAGTAAGGTGTACATATGCCGAATATCTACGTTCCCCTATGACAAATGCTAACGTGCCCCAATGTCAAATTTTACATGCCTCAATGCCAGATCTCTAAGTGCCCCTATGCTGAACCTCTACGTCTCCTTATGCCGAATATCTACGTGTTGTATGCCAAAGCTCGACGTGACACTATGCTGGATCTCTACGTGCCTCGATGCCGAATCTTATTGTTCCCTTATTCACAATGTCTAAGTGGCCTAATGCCGATCTTTAAAGTTTCCCTATGCCGACTATCTGCGTGCCACTATACCGAATCTCTACGTGCACCTATACTGAACTGTTAAGTACTCTCATTTCTAATCTCTATGTGCTCCTATGCAGAATATTTACGATCTGTATGCCGAACATTTAAGTGTCTCTATGCCGAATATCAACGTGCCCTATTCCGAACCTTACAGTACCCCTATACAAAATCTAAACGTTCTCGTATGCTGAATCTTCGTGCACCAATACTACACATTTAAGTGTAGCTATACTGAATCTCTACGAGCCCTATGCAGAATGTTTACGAGTCGTATGCCCAATCCATACGTGCCTCTATGCTGAATGTCTACGCGCTGCTATCCTGAATGTATACGAGCCCTATGCCTAATCTCTGCGTGTCCCCATGCCTGATGTTTACGTGCCACTATACCGAATATCTACGGGCCATATATCGAATCACTACGTTCCCATATGCAAAATGTCTACGCTCCATATTCCGAATAACTACGTGTTCTTATACTGAATCCTTACGTGTTCCTATGCCGAACCTTTTAGTGCCCCTATGCCAAATCTCTACGTTCCCTTATGTCATATATGTGCATGCTCTCATACCGAGTATCTACGTGTCGTATACCAAATCTCATCGTCACACTATGCCGAATCTACGTGTCTCTATGCCTTATTTCTACGTGCCCTCATTCCGAATTTCAACGTTGACCTATGCCAAATGTTCACATTCCCATATGCCGAATATCTACGTGCCCCTAGGCAGAATCTACGAGCCGTATGCCGAATGTCGTCGTGCCCGTCTGTCTACGTACCCTTCTGTCCAATCCTTACGCGCCCCTTTGCCGACCCTTTAGGGCTCCTATGCCGAATATTTGCGTGCCCATATGCAAAATCATTACGTGCCTCTTTGCCGAACCTTTTAGTTCCCCTATGCCGAATCTCTACGTACCCCTATGTCGAATATATGCGTGCCGTATGCTAAATCTCTAACACACACAATGCCAAATCGCGACGGGTCTCTATACTGACTCTGACCGTGCCCTTTTGCCGAATGTGTACGTGCTCTCATGCCGAATATCTACCTGCCGTATGCCAAATCTGTAAAGTAAACTATGCCGATTTTTTACGTACCCTTATGCTGAATATCCACGTTCGATTTTGGAATAATTTTTACGAGCTCTTATGCCGAATATCAACGTGCCCCTTTAGACAGAGTCTCTACGAGCCGTATGCCGAATGTCTACGTGCCTTTTTAAGCAGAATGTCTACATTAGCTTTTGCGAAATACTTACGTACCCTTATGCCGAATATCTACATGCACGTATACCGAATATCTACGAGCCATATGCTGAATCTCGACGTACTCATATGTCAAATGTCTACGTGCCCCTATTCATAATTTCCACGTGCTCCTATGCCGAAACTTTTTGGTTCCCCTATGCCGAATCTCTACGTGCCCCTATACCGAATATGGTCGTGTCGTATGCAAAATCTATTCGTGACACAATGCTGAATCTCTACGTGCCTCTATGCCGAATTACTACGGGCTCTTATGCAGGATTTCAACGTGCCTCTATGCAAAATGTCTACGTGCCCTTATGCCGAATATCTACGCTTCCTTAGGCAGAATCTACGTGATGTATGTCAAATGTCTACTTTCCCCATATGCCTAATCCTTACGTTCCTATATGCCGAACCGTTAGTGCCCATATCCATAATATCTACGGCCCCAAATGCTAAATCTTTACGTGCCTCAATGCCGAATACTTACGTGACCCTATGCCGAATCTCTACGCTCCTATATGCATAATCCTTACGTGTCCCGTATGGCGAATATCTACGTGTACTTATGCCGAATATCTACGTGCCGTATCGCAAATTGTCACGTGACCCTATGCTAAACTTCGACGTGCGCTTTTACCGAATATCTACGTGCCTTTATGCCGAATATATACGTGTCACTAAGTAGAATCTTTACGAGCCGAATGCCAAAATATCTACGTTCTCCTGTCTCGCCCTTTTAGTTCTCCTGTGCATAATGTTTACGTTCCCTCATGCTGAATATCTAGGTGCACTTATGCCGAATCTCTATGTGTCATTATGCGGAATACGAACAGGCCGTATGCGGACGATCTACTTGCCCATATTCATTATATATACGTGCTCCTGCGCCGAGTATCTACGTACTCTTATGCCGATTGTCGATGTGCACATGTGCTGAATGTCTACGTGGCCATATGCCGAAATAATACGTGCCTCTATACCAATTCTCTACGGGCCCATATGCCAAGTATTGACAAGCCGTAGTCCGAATATGTAAGTGCACCTATGCCGAATATCTACAGCCCGTAAGCTGAACCTCTACCTGCTTGTATGCCGAATGTCTACGTTCCCCTATGCCGAATGTCTATGCGCCCCTATTACGAATATCTACGTGTACCTATGCCAAATCTCTACGTGCCTCTATGCTGAATCCTTACGGGCTTCTATGCCGAACCTTGAAGTGTCCCCAGGCCGAACCTTTAAGTGTCCTTATGCCGGATATCTACGAAACGTATGCCGTATCATTACGTGCCTCTATGCCGAATGTCTTCGTGCCTCTATGTCTAATCTCAACGTGCCCCCTACTCAGAATATATATGTTCAATTGTGCCGATTATCTACATAACGTATGCTAAATCTATACGTGACACTTTGTCAAAGATCTACGGACTGCAGAATCGATACGTGCCTCTATGTGAATATCTACGTGCGCCTATGCCAAATATGTATGTGCCCATATGGCGGACTTGTACGTACCTCTATGCTGAATATCTACTTGTCACTGTGCAGAAACTTTCCGTGTCCAATATCTGAAACTCTACGTGACCCTATGCCGAATATCTACGTGCACATGGTCCGAATCCCTACGTGCTTATATGTTGAGTATCTTTGTGCTATTTTGCCGAATCTCTACGTCTTTCTATGCCGAATATCTACGTGCCTTTATGCTGAATATCAACGTGTCCCTATGCCGAATATCTACGTGCCTATATGCTGAATTCGTACATGCCCTTATGCAGAATATCTACGTCTCGTTATGCAGAATATCTACGTTCCCCTATGCCAAATATCTACGTGCCCTTATGTAGAAAATCTACGTGCGGTATGCCAAATCTCTACGTGCACTTATGCCGAATATATACGTGCCTCTATGCCGAATATCGAGGTATCCTATTACAGATCTCTACGTGCTTATGCCGAATATTCACGTGCCCATATGCTGAATATTTACGTTCCCTTAGTCCTAATTTCCGCGTGCCTATATGCCAAATTTTAATGTGCCCGTATGCCGAATATCTACGTACCCTTAAACCTAATATATACGTGATTATATGCCAACACTTTAGGTTACTCTATGCCGAATATCTGCGTGATGCTAGGCCGAATCACTCCGTGCCTATATGCCGAACCTCTTGGTTAACTTATACAGAATCTTTATGTGCCTATATAACAAATCTTTACGTGTGGCTATGCCGCATTTCTTCATGACCCTATTGCGAATGTATACGGGCTGAATGCCGAATATTTACGTTCCTCTTATGCCGAATTTCGACGTGTCCTTATGCCGAATCTCTACGTTACCCTATGCGGAATATCGAGGTTATTCTAAATTTCTACATGCCCATATAAGGAATCTCTACGTGAGGCTATGCTGAATCTCTACGAGACCCTATGCCTAATATAAACGTGCCCCTATGCCGAATATCTACGTGTCTCTGTTCCCTATCTCAACGTGCTCCTATGCCGAATCTTTAGTGCTCTTATGAGGAAGCTCTACGTGCTTATATGACTAATCTCGACGTGTACATATGCCGAATCTCTACGTGACCCTATGCCAAACATCTACGCGCCTTTATGTCGAATGTCTACGTTCTCTGATGCCGAATATCCACGTGCTCTAATGCCGAATCACTACGTTCTCCTATGCTTACTCTCTACGTGAGGCTATGCCGAATATGTAAGTTGCCCTATACCTAATTTCTACGACTCTTATGCCGAGTATCTACGAGCCTCTATGCTGAGTTTCTTCGTGCCCATATAACGAATCACTACGGTCCTCTACGCCGTATGTCATCGTGTCCCTATGCCGAATATCTACGTGCGACTATGCAGAATCTTAGGGTGACCTTAGGCCGAATAGGTACGTGCTCATAACACGAATATCTACGTGCCTCTACCCCGAATATCTACGTGCTATTTTGCCGGATCTCTTCGTGCGTTTATGCTGCGTTTATGCTGAATCTCTACGTACGGCTATACCGAATCTCTACGTGACGCTATGCCGAATATTTACGTGCCGTTATGCCGAATATCTACGTACCCTTATGACCAATATCCACGTGCTCCTATGCTGAATATCTACGTGATCGTATGCTGAGTATCTACATGCATATATGACGAATATCTACGTACACCTATACCCAATCTTTATACGTGACTTTATGCCGAATATCTATGTGACGCTATTCCGAATCTGTACTTGCCCTTATGCCGAATATCTACACGCCCCTATACCGAATTTCTATACGTGACCCAATACCTAACTTCTACGTTCCCCTATGCCAAATATCTACGTGAACCTATGCCGAATCTTTACGGTTTTCTATCATCCATTTGTGCTTATTAAAATCGACCGATCGGCCTGATAACGAGAGGAACGATTGAAAATGGCGAACGCACATAGAGACAAGCAGCTTTGGTAAGAGTTGTTTCCCTTAAACGATTCTGTTTTGTTCTAGTAGAAACAGCTTTTGTAGCACGTTGGACATAAGCAGAAAAGGCTATACAAAATGGTGTAGGATATGTTGTCGGTCGGGTCTGTCCCTATGCCTGTGTACAACCTATGCGTCCACATTGCTTGACTAACTGTCACCAAAGTTGGTGTGCTTCAACTGCTATGTGAACGTATATTAATCAAAGGCTAGTAATAACCATAACATCATTGTATTAAAAAGACATAGGAGTTAAATTCTAAATAGAATTCTCAATATTATCACTATATTAGAATTAAATAAATTTGGTTGCTGTTAGATCAATGTGGTGCCATTTTGGTAAAAATAGCAGATGGATGAAGACCCTGTTAACATATATTGTGTGTTTGTATTTGGGCAGAATTCTTTAATTTAAGCAAATGGTTAAACATTACAACATTCTACTTCATTAGTTTACCTTTTTTAATTATTTTATTCATCAAATAATCTTTTCCGTGTCAAAATTTGAAAAATAATGAGTGTTCCATATTTATCACAAGCACTTTAGATTCATCGTCGAATCATCATGATAAAAACAAATGAAAAAAAGCTGAAGGAAATAAAATGAATGTAATTTATGATGTGAGACTAATTCTGGCGTCCCGTAATTTAAATTGTAAACATTCTTATGAAATTATAACGGTGTATTGTTTTGATGTCTACCGAGTTAACATACGGCATTCTCGTGTTGGTTTTAGAAAATGATCTCCTTTCTCTAGGTTTTGATTAATTTGTGTTTGTCACATAGAGGTAATTCGACGTAGAATCGAAAGTGCTAGTGATATATATAGAAAATTAATTAATTCTTTTAATTTTGTAACACAAAAAGGTTATTAGAAACATTAAAAAAATAAAAAGTAAAAGCATGGGATTCCGTTGTTTAACAATACTTGTGCATATATATATATATATATATATATATATATATATATATATATATATATATATATATATATATGAATATATATATACATATATTAAATTATTTTTAATTAACACAGCATTTGGTTAATAGCTCATTAGAGCAGATTTTACGAGAACTCAAATTATAATAAATATTTCGAATTTGCTTCAATAATATTTTTTCCATACAATTGTCTCAGCCCATTTTCAAGACATATATTCTTTAAAAACACACTCAAGATGTCTTGAAAAGGATTCGTTAGTGATTGCTTCCATCAAATGTAAACTCTCAACATTGTTCTTTTTTATGAAACTTGGTATTGCTCTTGCACTCACGCTATTCTCCAGAGGTGGCCCCTCCGACGACTAGCTGTTGCCAGACTTAAAAACAAATTTCCAAGGAAAAAAGATTGAGAAGTGATATCGGAAAAAGCAGCGTATTTTAAGAACAAAAAATGGTTATGCAAATCATTGAATTGCTGGAGAAGCTTTCTAATCAGTTTATCACCCTAGAATCAGAAATAAAGTCGAATTTCCCCTCAAAGTTGTTGTTTTATTTAGGACCAAGTCGTTTTGAGAAGATGTTATATATATATATATATATATATATATATATATATGTTTGTGTATGCATGTATATATATGTATATATATATCTATGCATATATATGTGTATATATATGTATGAACATATATATATGTATGTATATATATGTATGTATATGTATGCATATATATGCATGTATATATATATATGTATATATATGTGTATGTATATATATATATATGTGTGTATACATACAGAGATTCTTTTCATTAATCATTCTTATATTACGATCAAATCTGTGTTACTGTTATTGAAATCAATACTGCAACATAACCTTTAACATATTTTAAATATAGTACAGTCGCAATAACCGCTATTTAAACACGTCACTTTTATGTTTTTGTTAAACGGAC
>OY744524.1:78832167-78844667 GCA_963556195.1 Sepiola atlantica | reverse complement strand
ACAGACAGATTTATGAAAATATATTCATGGCAAGTAAGTAACAGAGAGACTTCCGCGTTTCACTCTCGTGAGGAATCGTAAAGCGGAAATGCATAGAATTAGTGTTACCGGTGTTTTTTTATACATACGCGTGGTGTTTAGCCCAGATAGCTTACCAATCTTGTTCTTATTCTGTTCTACAGGTTAATGCTTTCATTAGCTAATGGCAGGGCTTATCACAAACAAAGGTTCGGCTGACTTTTACTTCTTATTATTTTTTCTGTTTTCTATAGGGGTTACTTCCCTTTTTGTGAATATATTGAATTAGGTGACCTTATTTTAACACGGGCGTACTGTTTTCTATTTCTAGTTCGTATATATATATATATATATATATATATATATATATATATATATATATATATATATATATATATATATATTTATAACCGACAATTTATTCCTGTATATCTTTTCGTAGATCCTTCCTATTGTCTGAATCAGAATCTTAATTTCGGAAGGGAATTGGATGATGAATTTGCCAAAGTGTTTATTTGTGTCCCAAGTAATTTCAAGCCCATCCGGGTCCATCTCCAGGGAAATTAGGTGAATCAGGTAAACACTATGTGTTCGTATTATTGGTCGTTTTGGCGGGAATTATATAATAAGTGCGAAATTATAGTCAGCATTATATACATTTTAGTATATTATTGCTGGTATTAAAGTAATTTCTGTAAATTACGTAATTTTTATGTATAGAGCTTCTAATATATAGATTTTTTGTTTGTTAGTACTATATTCTCAGATTTTGGTATGTTATACTTAGAGTTTTCGGATTACCAAGCGGGCGCAGGAATGGTCGTTAATTAGGTGTTGGGCTATGGCGCTAGTATTCGACAAATGCATCGTCAATCTCCTCGACTAGGTCGTCGTAGTCAAACCTATGTATATGTTTTTTTTCTGGGTTGTTGGAAACACTAGCTCCCAAAAGACATTTGAACTCATACAAACGTTTGTCTTATCTAAAACTTTAATCGAGAGGGAGGAATTATGTGTGATTATGAGATGAGTGGTTTTAACTTTTTTATAGTAAATGATCAGTTTTACTTTTTATTTGAGTCAGTAGAGAGCACGTTTTTAGTAGTAATATTTCTAAGAACTTGTTTAACTATTTTATAATTGTGGTTAAACTGGTTGCGATAAAATAGTGTAAGAGTTGTGTTAAATGGAGAATTGGAATGTTATTATTATTATTGTGGGGATTATTTTTAAATAGTAGAATTTGTTGGTCGAGTATATAGTTATGGAAGCCATTATTTACTACAGTTTGTTTTATATTGTTGAGTTCAGTTTGGAAGATAGTAGGGGGGGGGCGATACGTTTAGATCGAGTTAATAAGTGTTTAATGATGGCTATTTTATATATAAAGGTGCATTCACTAAGGAAGTTAAGGGTGCATGCGATTTTGTTAGTTGTGTTTAACAGGTAGATGTAGCGAATTCATTGTAATTAGTGTCTATTAAAACGTATAAAAAAGGGATTCTGTTATTACTGTTTAATTCATAGATGAAATCAAGAACATAGTTATTCTGGAACGTAGTTTGTACTAAATTAATTTTGATTATAGTATTTGCATGTATCAACATGTCATCTACGTATCTTAAATATATTACTGGTGTATTGATAATCTTAAATAATTTAGTTTCTAAGTTAGACATGTAATAATTGCTGAAGGTTGGACCTAGCATGGACCCCATAGCGACGTCATGTTTTTGGATATATATGTTGCCGCGATGATCGTAAAAGGGAGCCTCAGTAGTGCAAGCCAACAGAATGTTGTGTAAGGTGTTAGGATTTATTTTGAGGGGGCGGTTATTGGCGTTATAAATATTATTGATGATAATGTTAAAAGTTTCTTCATCAGCAACATTAGTAAATAGGTTTTCTACATATAGGGAGGCAATACCAACATGTTCAGGTTGTTTACTTCTTAGAGTTTTTATTAGTTGATTTGTGGATTTAATATTATAATCGTTGGGAATATATGAGGATATTAAATCGTTGATAGGTTTAGATAATTTGTAAGTGGCGTTACAAATTATCTAAAACAATCAACTATTTAATAACGCTATATTTCTAACTTTTTTAACGAACAATGTCAATTGCAGACACGCTCATGATTATAACAACGTTAAAGATAACATTACCTACGTTTCCAATAAACACCCAAACCCGAATAAGACCAATTGGAGAAGTTAAACTATTTGGTATAACCCCTCATTTCCGTTACTATTAAATTCCCCGTTGGCAGTTACTTCTGTTTCCTATATAAGCACATTCTATTATTTACCTCAATGAACAAGTGAACATTAATTCTGTAAATATCAGCTCTTCCTGGTGCTAAGACTGTGACTTCCAACCACTCTATTAACATCATCTGTTCTTGTTGCATCGGAGACGATTACCCACTCCAGGGAGATGTATTCTGAGGTTCATAATTTACGAAGCAAACACCACTTCAGGTACTCCCACCAAAATGAGGAGATTTTCATCGGCATGACTCAAGACCAATAGAAAAAATATCTTATGTTCATAATGCAATCATTAGACACCCGGACATACGAAAATTCACGTACCTCGGAGCATGTATCATGAGTTTGGCCAATTCAGTTATCCCACACACTATTAATCGAAGGATACTTTAACACCAGACACATTTCAGTCCTATCTCGACGAAATGTTATCTTCGTAATACCAAGCACCTAAGAATATTGCAGGAAGTCAACTGTCTTGATGTGAAGTTGGACACTTTTAGATTGTTTTAACATAAAATAATATATGTAATAGCCAACTAATCAGGAAAAAAGCTTCCCTAGAACCCTAGACGCACCTGGTAATACTTGTCTACACATCAACCATCGACAGAATTCATTGTCGATCAGACGCTACACCTACCTGTACGTCTGTTGAATTATCCGTTACTTATATTCACGTTGACAACCGACGACTAAAAAGTCCCAGATCCGAGAGTTCCTACGAAGTACCACATTGACATCGACATGTATATTCCACGTCAATTACGATCTACCTACAGGTCACTAACAACTCTTAACAACGCTTTCCATACTTGGCATGAACTCATTCGCCTGTAGCGCATAGGAATAGATCGGGGTACGCATTTTTTTAGTAGGGGTTTCTGCATAAATATTTGTACTTCTGACCTTGTATGATATGAAGAAAACGAATAATCAAGTTTAGGTTAAAAGGACATACTTCGTCCTCCTCAATTCAAATTAATGTTATTTTTATTTTTAATTTTACAGTTTCATGACTTCAACAAACATCGTAAAAACATTTTTAACACGCACACTCTTACTCTCCATTACTTAATATTTTTTAAAAATTTGATTTTTGGCTTTTCCACTGGCAACTTATCCATCTATGTAATTCCTCTGATGATAAGAATTTAATCTTCGAAAAGCCTTGGCTTAAAAAAAGAAAATAAACATATTTTACCGAGTAAAATAAGTTGAACAATCGAAGTTGAAATAGATTTGTCATTCATACATCTAATCTCTCTTCCTTCATTTATCTTTATAATTACTCTATCTCGTATATTGAGCTTAAACCATTTCAGTATAGGTTCTATCTACAATCAGTACACTTTTAATAATTGCATGAAAATATATTTATGGCAAATAAGAAACACCGATTTTAATATTTGCATAATCAATGTTCAGTACGTAAGTAGAGCTTAGGGGTATAGTATGAAACTATACTTACGGAAATTAAGCTACACAGAGGCGCCAATGATTCATCCCGCAAGAAATTGTAAGGTTAAGTATCTGGCGACTCACTGCGGGAATAAAACATGCTACGTGCCTGACGATTACCCGCGGGGATGAAACATGGACGACTCTGTGTAGCTTAATTTCTGTAAGTATATTTTCATACTATACTCCTAAGCTCTACTCACGTACTGAGCACTGTTGAGGTAAATACCGAACATCTATAAACAATATATGATATCAACTTATAATTATATAAGTATATATAAATGGAATAACAAATATATATATATATATATATATATATATATATATATATATATATATATATATATATATATATAGAGAGAGAGAGAGAGAGAGAGAGAGAGAGGGAGAGAGAGAGAGAGAGAGATCCACAGGTAGACCGTTTGGTTGTATGATTGGCTGTGGCTACAGAAACAAGTGATTTAACCGAACTGTTTTTCCGAGCATTAAAGGTTTTACATAGTACGCTGTCAGCCTAAGCATTAGGAATGACAGATCTTGCAGTTTTTATTTACACTATCAGCTACCGAAGAGTGTTTTCTTTTTTACGAAGAGTTTTGCATTATTTTTAATGAAGCGTGTTGCTATGCCTGACAAAAATATCACTGTCTTTTCTATCTAAATCAAAAGCATTTTCATGTGTGTTTATATATATATATATATATATATATATATATATATATATATATATATATATATATGTGTGTGTGTGTGTGTGTGTGTGTGTGTATATATATGTGTTTGTGTACGTGCGTGCCAGTGAAATAACATTTAATAGTGTTCAGCTTATTTAGTTCGTGTGACAATGGGGAATGGTTCAGATCATAAACAGATCGAAGCTGACGAAAATGTTGGCGATATTATCATAAACAAGAGAGATGAGAGTGTCGGTGAAACTGTTTCGTTTCGTTAAATAAAAAAATAAAAAAGCGACTTCACAATGGAAGATGTCGGTCTATTGTCCTGGGAGACCCGTCAGCAGGAGAGATCTAGAGACAAGACGGAGTGGGGTCGAACTGCGGTAGGTGGGCAGGTGGGTAATGATGACAGTGTTGAACAACGAAATGGAAATGGCGAACGGGGATGGTTCAGACTTGTGGTTGGAAAAGCCACATGGGAAAAAAGAACTTAAGCTATTTGCTGTATATAGGAGATGCACGACAGTGATGAACGTAGACGACTGTGAAAAGACTGGGTGTCAAAAAGACGATAATATATAAGATGTCTAAAAAATAACGGGACTGGTGTCACAAATAATGTGTTTCAATTCTAAATAACAATGTATATTATTTCACTTTCAAGTAATCCTCTTTGGGTCAAATGCATTTTACTATTCCTCGCTGAAGTACTCTATACACAGCTATGCTGTTTACGTATGGGGTTGCTTTTTTGTTACTTCATCGTTCGTCCCCCAGTCATCATAGCTGACCGACCTGAAAAAGGATCGCATATTTCTACAAAACCACTACTCGCATATGCATGGAGTATTGGTGTCACGTCTTAGCTCGTGCACCAACCACTAGTCTCTCCCTCTTAGACAGGGTTAAAAAAAAAGAACCACTAACCTAATAGGTCCCACAGTGTTTACCAAACTTCAGTCCTGGTCCTATCGCCACAATGTTGCATCCTTGTGCTTGTTTTACAAGTATTTTAATCGAAATGTGCTCCGACGAACTTGCTGTATCTATGCGCCCCACCCCCATGCTCAACGTAAATTCCCTTGACGAACCCGACAATCAGCAAAATATTACAGCTCTACTGTAGAGGTCCCCAGATGCCGGAAAGTTTTCTACTCTAATAGCTTATTTCCTCGAACTCCTTGTCTTTGGAATCCCCTCCCTGCCCCCTTTTTCCCCGACCGTATCAGCATGCAAACATTTATATGTAATCTGAACTAACATCTAACTGCACAACTACCCACTTATAATGCGCCTATATATATCTGTTTCCGGATTCACAGTAGCCTCTTTAAGTTAATATAAGTACGTGTAAATATCATGAAAATAAATGCAATGTAAGCAGAAGATAAACTGCTACATCATAACTATTAACAGGGCCTTGGGTACGTGTTCGTCTTTTACCATAGTTTGTTTTTCACAACTTTTTACTGACCATGTTTTTTTTTTCGGTGTACACTTACCTATCAGACTGCTAGAGAATTCCGAGGTTTTTGGAAAATAATTTCAAATATTTTATATTTTAAGAGGGGGATCAGTTTCCAATGTAAATTCAACGTAGACTGACCATCTCAATTTTTTAAATTTTTTCTTCTGCTTACAATTACCTATCATGTCGCGAGAGAATTCCGGGTTTTTCAAATATTTGAGATTTTAGGAGGGGGATCAGTCTTGTTCGTCTTTTACCATAGTCCGTTTTTCACAACTTTTTACTGACCATTTTTGTTATTCTTTTTACGGTAAACTCTTACCTATGATAGGTACCGGGCCTTGTGCCATTTTCCTTATCTTAAAGCTCCGGGTATAATTCAGAGGTTTACAAGTGGTGCCGTTTCGTTTTTTACACTAATAATAAAATACCACAAATGCTGACATGTTTAAGAGGACACGGAAATGTATTTGTTTTAGTACTTTACGCTATTTATCTTTGGATTGAAATACACACTGTATTAATAATAAATAAAAGATTTCAAACTAAAAGAATACAATTTGAATGTGAAGATCCGCGATCGAATACAGGATCGTTATTATGACGCTGGTAGCCCAGTCGGTACGGCGCTTGACTGCTAATAATATATCCGAATTTCAAATCGAAGTCAGAAGCACCCACACGTATCTACCCATATTAAAGAGTTGTGTCTGTTTTATTGATATATATATATATATATATATATATATATATATATATATATATATATGATAAGGAGATGATCGATACTGAAGATAGAGCAGTTATATAGGAAATATTGAAATGAGAAAAAATTAATATTTTATCAAATCATCAGATGCTTTTTTCTGACAATCTTTAAAACTCTCTTTGAACTATTTTGGTTCAAGAATATTTAAACAAAATACTATTTCGTTGCAAATGTTCAAATTAATCCTTTAGTCCTTTGGAAGAGAAGAGTAATTCTTTGAAAATCTATGGATTAACGCTCAGTTTATCATATTATTTACTTGAACACCTGATGATTTAATAAACTTGTAAACTATCCGATTTTATTTTTTCATCATTTTAATATTTGATGTATATACGTATAAAAGTTTTTACAATTCCGAACCTTTAATATTTAGCAGTATGTTCCCCAATTTACTGTCTTCATATCTAAACTTTATTTGAAATATTAATTGATTTTAAATTCATACACATACACCGTCTCCTGTCATTTATATTTGTTCATTCCATTTTCTACCATTCCGGTTTTAAAAATTGTATTGCGCGTGCATTAAGACACCCACCTTCATATATATATATATATATATATATATATATATATATATATATATATATATATATATATATATGTATGTATGTATGTATGTATGTGTGTGTGTGTGTGTGTGTGTGTCTTTTTTGTTTCATTTTACTTCAGTCGAAGTTCTCAGAAACATAGGAGCCCCTTCCTGGGGCTAACACTTGATCTCTATGATAGGTACATAGATATTCGAATATTCCATTAATTTTCTCCTTTACCTGTAAAACGTTGTGTCATTAAAAAAGTTAAGAATATTATTTTTTCTTCTCCCCAAATTGACCTGTGAACAATGTTCTAGTTTACCTTTCTTGTGGTTTCTTGGTCTTACCAGATTTCAGGACAAATCTAGTCTGGTGGAGTATCAAGCTAAGTGCTGTTACTTGAGGTAACATTACTTGGAAAAAGCGCACCATTCCTCGTATAAACCAGTGTATAGTCGTGTGTGTATGTGTGTGTATTTTGTGTATAGATATTTTAGGAAAGCTGTCTGCAGATAGAGCTTTGCTCCAATGATAAATAATGAATTTAACTCATATGAACATTTTACGACAATTTCATTGGGAATCCCTTTTAGAAATCTTTCCGCTTTTGTCAATTTTATTTTTTTATTCACTGTATAACATTATTCAAATATATATCTAAACAGAATATACTAACAATAGAACTCCAGTAAAATGTTTAAATGATACAAATTATTATTTATTATTGTTTTATATATATTTACACACATATATATATATATATATATATATATATATATATATATATATATATATATATATATATATATAAAGAGAGAGAGACAAAGGGTGCGCGAGAGAAAGAGGGAGAGTTGTTTCTTCAAGGGAAAATGATATTCATCTGGCGACGCCATCTTATTCTATTGTTCCAAGGGTCTGTTTCAGACTATATTAATTGAGAACAATAAGATAATATGATTTGCTGATTAGCTGTTATGGAATCCCATAGGCGAGAACTATATGCACTGTCTCTTTCTATTTCCACATTTCTTCACCTTTATCTTTGTTTACCCTGAAGTGGCGTTGATCGGTGGGTCGACACCGATGCTCTGCCTACTAGGTTTTTCTATGCCTTCCCTAGTGTGGCCCATCGGAGGGCATGACCCACCTTCAAGCGTGTCCAGTGATAAAGGTCACTGTTTTATATACTTTCCTTTATAGCTGGAGGGTTCTTGATTTCTGTAATGGATGCTGTTGTCATCTACAGAATCGTCTATGACTATTTCGAATCTTAACTCTAGTCTATTGTGTACAATTATCTAATAATAAACTTTCATTAAAACCACCCTATCGTGTGGTACGCTGGATAGTGGGCTCTGCTTACTGCGTTTATTGAATTACGTCCTTTACTTTCGTTCACCTAAATAAAAGCATATTGTCACTGAAGCATGCCATGACTGTGATAGGGACCAGATTTATAGGAGACGCCTGAGTGGGAGTTGGGCATCAACATGTTTTCTCTTATTAGATTTAAATATCTGAATGTTGGTACGGTCAGAAAACCGGCAACAGCAAGGGGATTCAAAAAGTCAGCAGTTCAATGAAAAAAAGCTATCAGAGTAGAATATATATTTGGCGTCTAGAGACCTTTACAGTAAATGGTTGATATGTTGGCTGCTTGTTGGGTAGTTCAGGGGAATTCTTGTTTAAGGGATACAAGTGCAGAAAGTTTATCGGGGCACCTTTCATGGAAGTACTTGGGAATCAAGTACAGGGATGCAACACCGCGGCGATGCGATAGGGGCTGGATCTTTGCAGAGAGTTCCGGACCTAATGATTTTATAAATGTTTTTTTTAACCCTGTTGAAGAGGGACATGTTAGTGGTTGGTGTACCATCATAGAGTAGACAACAGTACTCAATGTACTGGCGAATGGTCGCTTTATAAAAAATATCAAAGACTGGCAGATGTAATATTTTTTGCCCAGTAGAAGGAGCCGACTTTTTTACAGCAGATTTCACTGAGATCTTAATAAATTTCCCGTTGTTTTTTCTATTAGAAGCTGATTTCAACTGATGCAGAATATGAGAAACGTACGCACCTTTGTACTTTGCAACCTGCCGTTTTTTGCATTAGGTTTTTGCTAGCTTTAAACAAATTCTATATAGTTAAATGATATTTTCGAAATTTGAAAACCACATAATGTGAAGTTTTTTCAAATGAATTAATTTATTCATCTTAAAACCTGAGCTTTCGGTGCAATGAATCCTTTTCAATTGCAAGTCATTTTTTACTGGTATTCTACGTTCGAGTTATATCTGCTTCTTCGAGGAGATGGTAGTCAGTTTGTCGTACATACATGATGGTTCGTTTGAAAGAAAGTCTGATTCTTAAACGTGGTTTCGTGTTTAAAATGATGAAAAGATAGTCACATTTTCGAAACAATGTTTTGTATTTGAATTCTATTTTAGAAATTTCTAAACCAATAAAAAGCAATGTTATTTTTTTGTTACATATAGTTTTGCTAGCATTAAACAAATGCCATGTTGATTTAGTTGTAATTGTATTACTAAAAAAGTTGCATCCCTGTACTTGATCTTACAACGGTAAAGTAGAAGGTTATCGATTTCTGCACTCGTCCTGATTCAGTAGCGTTTTACCTTGAGAATAAGTCTTGCGACATCTTTATCAAAAACAGTTTGTATAATGTGGAAAGAAAGGGCATGTTTGTTTATTTACCTGTAATGAATACATCCTAGTATTTACATTTTTGTTCCCATTTTCATACGGTGTAATAGGGGTGTTCGGATTACTTCATTAAAATAAAACTCACCACAAAGACAAATGTAAATTAGATGGCAAAACATTCAGTCACTTTATCTCTATTTATAAAAGTTAGGTAGTCGAATATGATCATATGTTCGTGTGTACAGGATTCGCTTCTAAACTAATTAACCGATCATTATGAATTTTAATACACAGCTGCTATATAAAACTTGCTTTAGTTTTATGCAAACGGGACAAGAAGGGAATATCAGCCGTTATCGAAATTCAGATACCTACGACTTTTGTGAAATTTTACCAATATGTATTAAACATCAATTAATAAATATGCCTTATATTTCAGTATATTTGGAGTATTTTAAAGGGTTTTAAGGGGCATGATAATGGCAGGACTTATAATCTGAAAATTTAAATATTTCAGACTTGCAATAAATTTGATGCATAGTTATTAGAGACAAATTAAGCAAGATTCCCAGAATTGCCATTTTTTGAAAATACTTTTTTTCAGGTCATACCTAAATTTGAGACATTTTCCAGAATCAAAATAATGTAATGGATTTTGGTCAAAATTGTAATAAAGGTTCTAGACGTAAGCTTTGGTAGCAGTTTATTTTGAAATATCTGCATAAGGGGACATACCGTTGTGTTCGTGGAAGTATCATATTATGACACATATTCTTCTTATTTCTATATAAGAATACGCTCAAAATTCCAAATGTTTTACCCATGCTTTCACATAAATTATATCGCAAGATCATTTTTCGTTTATTTTGACTATTTTGCGAACTCCGACATATTGCGACTCTTTAGCTGGGTCTCTGGTTCAGTTTGAATCTCCCACCTAAAACAATAGATCTTGGCGGCAGATAAAAGAAAAGCGAGAGATTTGAAGAGAGCAAACGTAAAAGAGAAAAGAATAGAGGAAAAAGGAAGTGTGGTAGATTATAACATTACAATGTATTCTGAGGTAATTTAACTCTGTGAACATTGGACATGACGAAAGCTGATTAATGGTCTGGTTATTCTAGAAAAATACTAAACTTAAAAAATAATTTCATCGACTTAACATTTGACCAGTAATTAAGTTGTTTACATTTGTTGAAGAGTTTATAGACTTTTCTGATAGAAAGTTTTTATTTATTTATTTTAAATAGTTTAACATTTTCTTATGAAGTAAAAATGAAATGATGAAAAGTAAATTCACTTCTAAAAATATGAATTCTAAAAATAAATTTACTTTGCAACATTTGTAAAAGTTCATTGTATAGTATTGTATTTTAATCAACTAAAATGTATCTGCAGCTTTTAATAAACTATCTTGTGTCTTTGGTGAACACTAAGCCTTCTATTTTGCGGATTGAAACTTATTTCTTAATGATAGACTTTTACAAAAATATATAAATGGGTTGATTAAAGAAAATAGACTTTAGTAATGTGTATATTATACTAGAAAATACCTTTCCTAGGAATGGTAAAATGAATTCCCCTAACAGAAACACTCTTGCAATACTTTTTTCTCCTTTTACGAAGATTAACATCAAGATGTTATGATATTAAACCTTATTCCGAAAATCTTTATTATAATTACAAATCTATTGCATGATTTTGATTCTAGACAATGTCTCAAATTGTTTTCATTCTAGACAATGTCTCAAAAAGTTTTACCCATATTATGGCCCTAAAAGCCCTCTAATATACTAAAAAAAAACCTGAAATTTCGGAAATATTTATTAATTGAAAACTATTGTTTAAATGACACAAAAAACGAAAGTATCTGAATTTTCATGAAACAAATCCACCAGCTTTTTACCCACTTTCCATAAAACTAAAATAAATGAAATATATCATTTAAACCCCAAACGTCTAGCAGATGTGTTCAAAATGTATAATTACCAGTCAGGATAAAGTATTGTAATAAATTGTAAAAAAAGCGAATTAAGTCACGTGTTAGGATAAGACACTGTTAATTATGTAGTATATTCATTAGCAAAACGGAGTGGAATCTCAGTGTTTACCTAAAACTGCAGGTATCAATGGATTATCAAATAAATGTATGGAGTTATTTCAAATGAAAATAGTATGCTTTGCTTTTATATACGCAATTAAACTATTAAGTTATTTCTTCTATACCAACAAGAAGCATTAACGCCCCCCACACATATATACATAAATAATACCCCATTAGTTATATATACAAATACATATATATATATATATATATATATATATATATATATATATATATATATATATATATATATATATATATGTACATATATATATGTAAATATATATATACATATATTTATATATATATCATTTGTAGTGTTATGTATATACACATCATTTTAGAAATTGAGATATTTAAGTACACTGTACACTTCTAATATCCATTGAGCTTGATTTTTTAGTGTGACTACTTAACCAAAATATATACAAATAATATTACACACAAACACACACATATAGTTTGAATTACCTACAAAACACCATCCTGACATGAGAATACTTCACCTTGCAAGTAAACAC
>OY744524.1:78807167-78827167 GCA_963556195.1 Sepiola atlantica | reverse complement strand
GTGGAATTTTCCATTAGATTAGAATACGACTATATGTGACGTCACTGGTACCGTAAACGGATGTGACAAATTGATAGAGATACTCGGATCTTTTCATCTGAACCACCAGAGAGTGCGATCAGTCTTTCGGATAGCTGAGTGCCTCTCCTGAGAGGTTGTTTATGTGTGTACCATATATCCCAAATAATAAATGACCACATAACAAATTTTTCAAAGCCCGATTGTATTTCCTTATGCTTTGTTTTAATGGTTAATAATAATAATAATAATAATAATAATAATAATAATAATAATAATAATAATAATAATAATAATAATAATAATAATAATAATAATAATAAGAAGAAGAAGAAGAAGAAGAAGAAGAATAATAATAATAATAATAATAATAATAATAATAATAATAATAATAATAATAAGAAGAAGAAGAAGAAGAAGAAGAAGAAGAAGAAGAAAAAAAAAAGCGGCGGAGAGAAAAGGAGATGAAATGCTTGACTGCCATATCAGCACAGAGACCCGACTAATGAACCACATCAACGAACTGGTCAAATCGTGGGGGTCGAGCGGACGGAACCGTAGTGATCAAAGAAGAATTAATTGTATTACAGGAGTGCATATCATAATAATGAAGTAGGTTGGCTTTTTTATGGAAATCACTCCAGACAAAGCATGATGCCATTTTATGTATGGAGCTAAAAAAATACTGCTTTAAAATCAAAAACTAGCCAACGATAAGTGTTACATGGATATATTCCGACAGAAAACAGCGACTCTCTCCCCTTTGTCAGAAAATATCGCATTTATCATAGCATACTGACGTCGTTCTATCATATATTTTGGCCCCACAATAAAGTTGGATTATAAGATTATCCTCATTCTGTCGGTGGTACCGACATCCTAATTTTCACGGAAACAATCGATGAACCCTCTGTAGGTAGTGGACTAAGGGAAGCCTGATTTCATCGTACCTAGTTCAACTTATCACCTTCGATTTTAACAGTCATGTGGATCAGAAATTGGTTTGATTATCTACCAGATATGACCAACCGATCGGTATTGCTGGATCATAATACGTTATTCCAATAAGATATCACTGTAAGCCGTCTAATTGTTTGTCATCATTATGATCTATGGATGCCAGCTACTTTCTCTATTAGGGAAAAAACAAAACTTAATGAAGCAGATCGAAAGGACAACTATAAGCTGATATTATTGTTGTGTTTTCCTTCATTCACCTTCAATATCAGGTGACGTGGTCTGTAAATCTCATTGTTGTTTTGCTACGTTCTTATCTATTTGATAATTGGAACGTCTATAATAGTCATTGCATGGTTAAAAAGAAGTAAGGCGTTCGTAACATAATGAGATACAAAAGTTGTGTATAGGCGATACCTATTGTTTCCTGTTGTTGTTTTTGTTACATATTAGTAAATTTAGAACAATTTCGACTTAAAATCTAATTAGTTTTACGCATGTACGTTTAAGAAGAAAACGATTGGCATCTTTAAATAGTCGCTAATGGAGTCCTCGAATCGAGAAGAACTCCTATATGTATATAGAGTTTCTTCTCGAACTTCTGTTTCTTCAATGACTCAATTAGCGATTATTTAAAGATTTCAAGCGTGTTTTCTTACACTTACATGCGTAGAAGTAATTAGATTTGAAGTATAAATTGTCCCAGATCTACTAATATTTAACAAAAATGACAACAGGAAACAATATTTATCGCCTATACACAATTCTTTATCGTATTATGTTCCGAACTCTATAGTAAGTTTTTATCCCATTCGTTAGTTTCATATTAGGATGCGTTGTAATGGTTAATTTGGGAATATTAGTCATTATCTCTTTAAAATGTGGATGAATGACTACACATTGATTACTAACTGCTTAGAATGGTTTCTATCATTTTAATTATGTGTCGAGAAACATTGACAGTTCTGTGCATATTCATTCGAAAATCAATACTGAGTTGAACATCGCTGAAATATACCTGAATAAAGTCAGCTTCTGCGTCTGTTTGATAATGCTGATCCGATGTAATAGTGACTCTGTTCTTGAATTATAACTGAAGGCTTCCAACAATTTCGCGGGAAATTATTCAGTTCCAAAATATGTAATTGGACAGAGACTGTAGTATTGTCTCAAGTGTTTTCTAGCGCTTGACCTGATGTATGAATGGTGTATATCATCATAGGACCAATGAGATACTGACGGTAATTCTACCTTTCCATTCATACAGGAGAAAAAATAGCAATTTCCTCATGAATAGCGTGATTTACAAAGCGGACAAATGTTATCTGTATTCCGCACATTATTAAGGAGTTTCGTCTGTCTTAGATATTTTGTATAACTGGCTGAACGAACCGTTTTTCATTCCCATATTGTTTTTCGTAGATTTGCTCCTTCTTCCTCTATGTTTCACTTTTCTCAGATAAGACATCTCTTTATTTCCTCTTTGTTCATATATTTTTATCGGATTTATCGCACTTTTTTTCTCTCCCCTAATGTATCTTCATTCATTGGTTGTTAATACTTATTTTAAACCAATTCAGTCTCACTTCGCCCTCCATTGACGTCTCTTCATGTATTCCTTGTTCATTATTTTTTTCTCTAATCATTCAGTCTATCTTTTCGTCTCTGGCAATTATCCAAATCTTAATTATTCGTCCCTGACTCTTCAGTCCCTCTTTTCACTCTCTGACGTCGTCTCATTTCTTTAATATTAATCTCTTTCTCTCAGTAAATTTTCTCTTCTGACGTCTCTTCATTAATATGTTTATCTCATTTTCTATGACTGTATAGTCTCTCTTCTCTTTTCTCTGGCATCTTATCGTTACTTCGTAATACACCCGATCGTGAGGCACATATTAGGGAGCTTTGAAGTGTGTAGTTACTAATACACTTTGGTTCACTCGTTCCCCGGGTACCTGTCTTGCTCCTATATATGAGTTAAATAGAATGTGTCCTCAGGAATGAAACTGTAGTGTATCACACCCCAACACTCAGAAATGTATCTTTCCCAGACCTTTCTAGCGGTTTTTATTCACCCAATCAGTGAATAGTAATCTCTCATCTCTTTTCTCTATAGTATACGTTGGTGTCGTCGGCAGGGCGGTGGGGGTAAGTAAATAATTTAAAATTAAAAAAAAACGATTTGAGACAGCATACAGTGAAGGTATGCACACCTAGGTACGTCGTTACTGGCTTTTTAATATATAGACTAGCAAATAAATTATCTCTGTCTGTCGCATTTGTTGCTAGGCTACGGCGTCACCTGGTGTACACCTGTTACAAAAGAATCGAAAGTTTACCATCGCGTCTCAGTTGTACGAAATAATTTTAAAAATTACGGACGCGCATCCGGTATAAACACGAATCTAAGTTTACAGATGCGCCTCTGGTGTACAACAGATTCGAAAGTTTACGAATGCGCCTCAGTTGTACCAAATAATCGAAAGGTTACGTGCGCGACTCTGGTTTACAAAATAATCGAAATTTTACGATCGTGTCTCTGTTGTACAAATAAATTTTAGTTTATCGAAGGTTGCAAGTTTACCTACACAATTAAATAAGCGTAAACCGAAATAAAAATAAACAATCAAGATGCCTGCCCGCTTCCATCTTACAATCACGTCATTTCCGGAAGAATGAGTTCAGTTTTCCAAATTAATGCATTGAAGTGTTCATGTAATTATATCCCTTCAAATAGAAAGGCTAGATCTGCTTTAAAAATTCGATAGTTCTTGAAAAAAATGTCTTTAATTAAAAGTATTAATGATTTTTATTAATTTTACTATCGAGAAAAATGTTATAACTACATATGGAAATGTGACAATGCAAGTCATAAGTATATATTTCCGATTATTAATTTGTTAGAACTTTAAAACAAATGAATTATGTAAATTCGAAAACACACATGTGGTTTGGGCTAATTTCGTATGTCTATATATACGACCTGCCAGAATAATATATTAGTAATTTGCTTAATCACTATTTCAATCACGTAAATTAGTCTGAGTGAAATATGTTAAAACAACTTTTTTTACTGTAACTCTGTTTTAGTAAATAATTAAAACACACATTAAAACATTAAGTTACCAATAGTTGGCCTTTTCGCTAGGAGCAAAGTGTAGTATATGTTGTGTGTTTTGATACTACACCCTTCATCTGTTTTAATCTGAATTTGTTGGTAAATATCCGAAAAGTCAATAGAAATGTGAATTGTTTTAAAAAAAAAATTCTCTTTTAAAAGAATGCCACGTTTGATTTAAAAAACAAACCCTTGGTCAAAAGAAGAACAAATCCTTCTCGACTAAGACAATGTTTATAGGTTAATTCTTTTATGACTCATGTAAATTATTTAGAGATTAATGGTTTATTTTTACTTTCTTAAGCTAAAAAATTATGAACTTGAATCATTATTCGTTCTTAGCTAGACTCTTTCTGAATGTTTATAAAGATTGCGACTATATTTTTCTGATCGACTTTTCATTTCGACGTTACACGGAAACAATGTAGTTTGTTGTAGTTGTGTGTTAGAAGTTTCGTGGGCCGAACATTATAATTGCCATCTTCCTAAACAGACAAAAGAAAGAAACATTTAAACTGTTGTAGAGATAAGGCTCTCCTAAGAATTTATAATAACAACAAGTATCTTCATTCAAAACAAAACAACATTGGTTAGTTTAAATATATTACACATTCACATTATTAACAAATTAAACATAGTAATGACGTATCCAGTACAGAATATTGCCGACGAAATTCTTGAAGTTGCCAAAAATTAGGTGCTTCTACAGAATTTGAACCGAACCAAACTGACTCAGAATCGAATGTTTTTCTAGAGTGCTATAGAGTAACCTGAGAATATTAGTTTGAATAATACAAATTCGTAAGTGAATTTGAAGAATTAACACTCTAATTTCGAAAGAAATAGGGGACCCATATCGGCACGAATGTTTGTGATTTACGGAAATGGTCGAGCTATCGCCGAACAGTCAATTAGCTTAAAATTATTACCGACATTACATTATACAACTTTTTCATCTTTTCCCTGACGTAAGGTTAACACCCTACCTCTTGTGTTAAGAATGAATTTAATCGTATTGGTGCTCATCTTGAATAGGGTTAAATCAAAATTCCCACTATAACATGGCCGCCATGTAAACCCCCATTTTTTGAAAATTATTTTTAAAAAGTTCCATATTTTAAATTATTAACAATTAACAATAATAAAAACATGCATTTCTTTGTGCCGAACCGACACAGAAGTTCTCGGGGGGGGGGGGGTACAAAATGTCATCGTTTTATACGCGTCTAGGCCCCTCGTTTTGCTCCGGGGAATGGAGGGAGGTAACAAACAATCTAACAACTGATACATTCAAAATGCTTTTTAAAAATGGAATTTTTTTTTCTTAACAAAATTGAAATATATTTTCCAACGTATCTTCCAGTTCGGTATTTCAAGTCTACTATATAACTTAGCATCATAAAAATCATGCGAACTGAGCCGACAATATTTTTTCCCGATTTTAAATTAAAAATACTCTTGTACCAAACTTTGTAAACACATATTTTATTTTTAAAATAATTGTAAAATAAAATTATTATTATTTATTTTATTTCCCTCCCCACAGGGGTAAAATGTGACACAAGGTCGGGAAGTAGGATTGAAAATCAGCGCCCTAGGAGAAGAGAACTCTGGCTAACAAAAAATGCCTGGTCGAGAAAGAAATTAAAATATTAGCGTTATAAATAAGCTGGTAATATTTTGCCAGACTTAAATAAAAATAGCCTCGTTACCGACAAAAAACAGGGATACTTTTCTTATAAAGTTTTCTTTATTTTTATCACATAGTAAATTGTGTTAACGCATGTGGCTTAGAAACTCCTCGGAAATACACTGACTGCGTCTAGCAACACTGATGAGTTGTCAAACACGAAACAATTGTCTGTTGATGATTATCTCTCTCTCTCTCTCTCTATATATATATATATATATATATATATATATATATATATATATATATATAGAGAGAGAGAGAGAGAGAGAGAGAGAAAGATTGAGAACTTACTCACGTATGTTTCATATTCACTAATACTCAAGTGTGTTGCTTATATAATTGTACCGTCAGTCGAACGATTTGAAACCTGGACCCGTGTAACTCCAGTGCAAGATTCCTAATTATTCGTAGACCGTAAAAGTCATATTTTAAATTTAAGACAAATAAACCCTATATTTTGTTTACAAATATAGTAAGTCTCCGAAAGTTTTTGATTTGTCAAGAGTGATAACTTTCGCAATATTGCTTAATTAGACACTTTTCACATTTATTTGAAAGTGTTCGACTTAAAACGGAGATTTAATAATAATTTGCATAATAAATACATGTTTAGTATCCACATGTATATATGTTTCATGTTCACTAACAATGATCAGTGTTGCTTATATATCTGTATCGCCGGTCAAACAATTTGAAACTCCTATTCAATATTTAAACCATTCGGACACCCTGACAGCCATATATTTAAATGTGAGAGAAATAAACCCCAAATCTAAGTAAAACGTTCGATATACCTAGGGAGAGCACTTTCGCAATATTTCTCTTAAAGTGCTTTGATAATTATAATTAAATTATATATATATATATATATATATATATATATATATATATATATATATTTAAAAGTAGGTATCTATTCATAAAAATATCAAAAAATGTATCGAACGTTTGTGTATATTTTTGTAAATCGTCTAGTATATTTACAAAGTTCGGTATGTTTATATTTTTATAGATGTGTATTACAGGATTAACTCCTAAACAGATTAACCGATCATTTGGAATTTAAGAACACAGTTGTCAGGTGTAAAGTGTGCATTTGTGGGCTATGTTTATTTAAATTAAATGTTATGAAAAATGGGTAATATAGGAGTTAAATTACTTCGTTAAAATGAAAATACCTGTGATTTTTGCGAAAAGTTTCGTTGGGGTATTTTAATAAGGGTTCATAATATCGACAAATAATTCCATTGGAAAATGTTCAGATAGCCAATATTCATTAAATTTGATTAGGTGACATGAATGAGGATTCACTGAATTTCTATTTCTTCTTTCTTAAATCATGTAAAGGATTTAATCAAAACTAGAATAAGGTTTTAGACATTAGGTTTAGTATCACAATATCTTAATCTTAATATTTGTAAGCGAACATAGACTTGGGGCAACACCATTATGTTCGGCGAATTAATTTTACGAGTTATATATGTATGCATACATATATATATATATATATATATATATATATATATATATATATATATATATATATGTCTGATGATTTTGTAATGTTGCAGATACGATATTGACATAAACACGTTGTTTGGCACAAGACAAATGAAACAGACCGTAAAAATATATCTCACAGAAATATTATGTTTTTAGGAAATGTAAAAAAATTAAAATAATAAAATAAAACCACGGTTATTGGAATATAATATGAACTGACTTATATATATATATATATATATATATATATATATATATATATATGAGCATTAAAAACCATTAAAGGTTTTCAGAAGTTAAGATAAATGTAAAATGGATAAATACTATATTGTTATTCATTTTGGTTATACATATGCGAAAACATATTATATATATATATCTAAATATTTGTTATTGTTTATTATCTATGTACGTATACGCTTCGTCCTTTTTTTAACTCTTCAGCATAGAGATATGACTATTCACTACCGGTCATGCGACTCGAAACCCTGGACTACAAGAATTTTCATCTCAAATCCAACGTCACTAACCGCTCGGCCAATTTTAAATAGCTGGTAAACAATGATAATTTTAACACTTTTGTCAGCGGCTTAACGTCAATATATGTATATATATATATATATATATATATATATATATATATATATATATATATATTAAGAGGTTTATTCATAGAAAATTAAATTTCCGATAAAAATAAAATTGTCAGTATATTTAAGGAGTTGATAGGCAGCAAATAATCTAGTTAAAAATACTGATGCAGAAACATATTTTAAACCCGATATGTTGTGGGTTTTTCTTTTACTCAAATCTACACCATAGCAAGAGTTCTCGATATTATTATAAAGAAACGAGGAAAGAAAATAAAGTTAGAAGATTTAGAGGGAAATACATATAATTATGAGACACGCAGAAGAAGAAAGTGTAGGGTATATATTAAAGGAAAGATGGAGGCGACACAATGGGGTCGAGAAAAGTCAGAATACTTCTCGGTTTGGTGATGATGGTATATATTTATATATATAGAAACAATGAGGAAAATAAAGTGATATAATAGAGGTGGAAGAAGATGGTCATGCTTTTAAATGTTAGGATCAGTCAAGATGTGAGAATCTGGGAAAAGGAAAATAAGCCAACTAGGGAGAGGAAGCGACGCGAGAGAACGGGAAGCACAAAAGCAAACGGGCTACATGATTTGTATTCATCCAGTGTTTAATATAGACAATTTTTGTTCGACGAGATTTTGTTTGGCGAATATTGTGAATATTTTATTTTTAAATATAGATCTTTGGGTTAATCTGTTCTTAATTTATGAAATAGGACTTTATTTAATTAGGTGTCTGAGCTTGGTTTCGTGTTTTACTATAGCAGAGTTTTTGTGTTAAAATTATGATTATGGGATAGCATGTGTGTACCAAGAGCACTTCATGTATCATCCAAATTAATGACCCTGTTATGCTCGTGATTGTTTTTTGTGTGAGATCATTTGATCTCTCCAATGTATGTTGATTGAGTGGTGTCACTCACGAACAAGTGCAAACCTCTGTCCCATCATATCCAGCATCAGCAACCCCTTCTCATAACATAGCTAAAACGATAGCAAAATTGTTCATCCCTTTAGCACAAGAGACATGGGTAAAACCAGAAATCTTAATGTTTTTCTTCTCTCGAAGAGAAAGCGTTGTTTTCAAATGAGGAAGTCAGTGGAATGGTGCATTTTAAATAAAATATGATTGAAACAAACTGGGAAAACGGCGTGTCTTGCTGATTATTTAAAATAGAACACGTTTTGGTCGAGATGATCCTGTGCCCTTGGATTGAACTTAGTGTACATGCAGCCTCTCATTTTTATGGAACACTTCAGTTTGACATAGCCTTTTTGTTGGTCTGTCATGCTCGACATCAACGTATCTCTTAAGAGGTGTCCTTCTCCCGTCCGTCTGAAAATACTTCATTCATTCTTTCATTTCGTATGAATCAGATGATTCTGTTGTTTGCATTTGTTACCCTGATATTTTTACTAGTCGGAATTATTTCTGGAAAAACACCGGGTAATTACAGAAGGGACTACATGAAGGTTGCCAACATCTTAACTGGAAGTGTTTTTGTCGAACGAATTGGATTCGAACTTGGCACACCCAGGTTGTCAGTCCGTGTCGTTAACAACTGATCCGCCGTCATCTGCCTGAAAACACTTTAAATATTATTTTCCTCGCTAACCACCAAGATTGAACCGACGTGGTTTATTTTAGATGCGTCCAAGAAGTGATATAAGAGGTGTTGTCGTTCGGTTGTCTGTCAGGCATCATTCAAAAAAATATCTAGTAGTCAATAACGCTTATGTTTAAAACAGCATTCCGTTTGAATAAGATATTATTCAATCCCCATCTCAATACCATCCGTCTAGCGAATTTAAAAGTCAGGAGACCTCAGAAATTAAATAGGGGATCTCGACAAATAAGCAAACGCATCTAAGCGTAAAATAATCACCATGTCGAGCTTCATTGAAAAGCCGTTATACGACGAAACATATGTCTCTAGATGACCATACATATTAGCCTAACGATTCCCTGCGGAGATTAAATGCGGACGCATCTGTGTAGCTTCATTGCCATGAATATATTTTTATACTTTACCACTAAGCCCTATACATGTAATAAGCATGGTTGAAGTAAATAATGGAGATATATACACAATGTATTATATTACCTTATATCAAGTTGTTTCATGTCTTGCCTGGAGCGAGTTTCATAAAAAAATATATGTGTATACATAAAATAATTATATGTATATATATATATATATATATAGTTTAGGAATTAGAGATGAATAAAATAGATCCATATATGACACTCACTCATTCCAACGCGACTGTGGCACTGACGAGATTAAGTGTTCAGTCTTTGGAGACAGCTTGTGACGCTAGCTGTTTAATAGTTAGGTCGTGCGATTTGCAAGCACGTGCGTGTTTTTTTTTTGGGGGGGGTACACTTGAACAGTCATAGAAATGTGTGATTTCTTATTTTGGTCGGGCGTGATGTCTAAGGAGTGGCAGTGCAGTCGCTGACTTAAACATATAAGAATAGATCAAATGTCCAGTAAAAAAGAAATGTCCCCAATACGAACAGAGCTAAAAAAAGTTAAACGAATGAATTAGAGAACAAAGACAGTCAACTTATACACTATAATTTGCTTTTATCCTATAATTAGAGAATAATGCATGCACACACAAACACACACACATATATACATATATATATATATATATATATATATATATATACACACACACACACATATATATATATATATTTATATATATATATATATATATATATATATATATATATATGTGTGTGTGTGTGTGTGTGTGTGTGTATATAACGGATACTACAACCAAAGAAATTGAAGAAAAATAATGATTATGGTGATGGTATCATGACAACAGAAAATACACTAGACTAATAGTATATGTTCGATCTCAGACGAAAGGATACTAAATGCCTATTAGTAATATATTTTACACTGATGAGAGCGAAAGCTTAAAACGCCGGCATATGTAGGTATAAACTATTTAATATCTATTTATAAATATTGTTATGAAGCCCCTTTAAGAAATTAAAGTTCGGACATATTAAAATCAGACTATTACTAAACTATAAGCAAGGTTCCAATTACGTATATTTAATGCTCTCGATTGTCTTCTGTTTACTACCCACTGGATTTAGGCACAGATAGAACTTAATTACTACAGTATCATGTGACAATTACTGATTGTCTTTGGGATAGAGCGTGTCTTCTGATGTGGGAAACGGGTCCGTAATTGTACCATAGGCTTTTGTTTTGAAAAGAAACTCATTTATAAGATGAATAAAATCGTGGTCTATTGTATGTAGCAAAATACCGTTTATATATATATATATATTAATGATCATTTAGTATACGTTTATTTGAAGCCGACCCTAGACTATTAGTGTAGTATATTGAATTGACAGTCAGTATCCGTCTGACTGAAGCAGAACCTATACTACAATCAAATATAGTTGTCTAATAGACTAGTATATTTTCTTTTTGTCAAGATAGCATCCTTTAAATGTTATTTCTTTTCTTTTTTATAGAGAGGTGTAGTATCTCTTTTGTTGTGATGACATAATCCTCCCTGACCATAGCTTTTTTTGTGGGGAGGTTAGTGTAGTACCTATTCTGTTGTCATGACACGATACTCTACAACATTACTTTGTCTTTGGTGAGTGCAATGTAATTAATTTTGCTAATCTCATGAGCTATCTTCCGTTCATTTTTATGAGGTAGATGGGCTAGTTCAATGTCTGTTCTGTTGTAATATTAGCACTCACTCAGGCTTTCCTCCTTTTTCTGTGGGGGTGTTAGCGTAGTGTCTGTTCTCTTTTTATGTGAGAATCCTCCAGGGATTATCTCCTCTTTAGAGAAGGCAGTTAAATATTCGTTCTAATGTCATGAGATCATCACCCACGTAATTAGCCTCTCCTTTGAGTAAAGTGAAGTATATGTTCGTGCATCCTCTCTTCCTCCCAGGAACTAGCCCCTCTTTTAAGAGAGAAATGTAGTGTATATACGTTCGTTATATGAAATTTATATTATGTTTATATGTATATTATTTTCTATGATTATAAATGCTTTGAGGTGGTAGATGGATGTAGTAATTTTACAATTAGTGGATCGAACAGTGAATACTTTCAGAGAATATATATCATAACGTTTTAATTAACTAAATAATAGTTATATATATATATATATATGTGTGTGTGTGTGTATGTGTGTTTGTATCTAACTGATTGATGCTGTCTATATACTTACAATTGTGTGTCCATACCCTGTGCGTAAGATGAAATCTAACTGTAAAAATAAAAATATATGGTCTTTGAAACGATCGTACACAATTTTGTTTTTTGTTGATATTTTTGAACGAAAATTCATAATGTAATCTATAATATATATAAATCTTTCTCTCCTTCTATATATATATATACATATATACATATATATATATATATATTCATATATATATATATATATATATATATATATATATATATATATATATATATGTGTGTGTGTGTGTGTGTGTGTGTGTTTAGGTGTGGTATAATTTTTTAAAGGATAACACCTTTTGCCTACAGAATTAGAAGAGAATATGGATGGAATACTCGGATATCGATGTATCTAATACTAATACTTATATATATATATATATATATATATATATATATATATCCACCCTCTACCCACCCTCCATTTCTCTGCATACACCCCCCACACAAACATTCCAACTTATTTTTCCCCTTCAGTCTTGACCGCAGTCACCTGTTCAAATACCTCCTTCCTCCCTCTCCTCCACCCCTCCACTCCCTCACTCATTGCCATCCACATTTTCCCTGCTCATCTCCCCCCACCTCTTTCTCTTACTACCAGCCACAGTATCCTTGCTCACCCCCATCTTTCCACTTCTTCCCCTACTCATTTTCATAAACATTCCTTTTTCATTCCTCACCCAGCACGGACGTCCACCCTACTGTTTTCTCCAGTAGTGGCTACTATTTTCTTCCTATTTCCCAATATGTCAACCCTATATGTGTTTGTACTTGCATGACATTTTTCTTTATATTATCATCCTGATGAAGTCTTATAAATAAAGATGAAACGTTGATGTACACATAAAAAAACATCCATTTTTTGATTTTCCTTTTTCATTTTCCCATTACGTCGGATTACCTTTATCCTTCTATTCCCATATATATATATTTATATATATATATATATATATATATATATATATATATATATATATATATATATATATATATATATATACATAACGTTATCTTTTTAGTAGCAACATGAGAACCATAGAGAGGCAGAGAGAGCGTGAGAGAGTGGGGGAGAGTGAAATACCTATATAGTGAACAAGAGAAAAACTTAGACAGACTTATAACATAGAGAACATTCGCATAGCGAAATAACTGCCAAGAAATAGGGATATAGAAGGAGAGGAATATAGGGATATCTACATATACACAGGAGATAAAGACGTACGTAGAACAAGTAAATAATATACACACGCACATAGGAATTATAGGGACGTAACAATGTTTATATGTATATATATATATATATATATATATATATATATATATATATATATATATATATATATGTCGAATACAGGAGGGAGGTCGAGGTGGGGGAGCGAGAATATGCTAAGAGAACAAGAAAGACATGAACAACCAAGGATAGACAGAGAAAGCGAGGAGATGAAAGAGGTAAAACGATAGATCCGGATAAAAAGTTTTAGTTGATTTTCCATATTATATATATATTCTAGGCTACAGATAACGTAGTCGTGGGTTCGACTCTTGACAAAATCTGCCACACTAACGATCGGTGGTGTCGTTAAACACATGTGTTCATGGATAACTTGTATATATATATATATATATATATATATATATATATATATATATATATATATATAGTACGTGGACATATAGGGTTGACATATATATATATATATATATATATATATATATATATATATATGGGAAATGAAAAGGGAAAAACAAAAAGGAAGTTTTTATGTGTTCATCAACGTTTCGTCTTCATTCGTAAGACTTCTTCGGATGATGATATAAAGAAAAATGTCATCAAAGTACGTGGACATATAGGGTTTACATGGTGGGTTTAAGGGAGGAAATAGTATCCACTACTGGAAAACAGTAGGGACCGACGTACTTGCATGACATTTTTCTTCATATTATCATCCTGAAGAAGTCTTACAAATAAAGACGAAACGTTGATGAACACATAAAAAACTTCGTTTTTGGTTTTTCCTTTTTCATTTCCCATTACGTCGGATTATCTTCATCCTTCTTTTCCCATATATATATATATATATATATATATATATATATATATATATATATATATATATATATACTTTTTAAAAATTGAAATCGCAGCAGACAACGCATGAAGCCACTTGATGTAAGGAGCTTCACAAACTACTACTTCAATGGGGAAAAAAACTAGCTAAATATTAGCTTTACATGGATCGATTCCGACCAAGAAAACAGCAATGTATCCCCCTTTTTCAGAAACATAGCAGATGGAATGTGAGGACTAAAGGACAAAATATGGGAAACGAGAGTTACAAAGCTGCCGAAAGTAAACCCAAGGCCCGCTTTCTACTTTTCTGTATTCATTCGATAAGAACAGCAGTCTAAAACATACACATTTGTGACTTGTGTTTAGAAAGCAAAGTCATCTTTCGTTTAAGAAAATGTAAGCTAAAGAACTTTATTATTTTTTTTAAAATGCCCCAAACATGTTAATTTGATTTAAGCACGTATTGGTGATAGAAACAATGCATGTGTATATTGGCGTACGATCGTTTCCAAGACTTTCTTGAAAATATTTTATAACATCACGTACAGAAGTTTTATGGAAAGAGCATCAGATCTCAGTATATATATATATATATATATATATATATATATATATATATATATATATATATATATATATACTAGTAGTTGTAGAATACGCGTCCAAAGACGAGTATCAGCACTAAAAATAGTATTAGTTTACAATTTAATGTTACTTTTTTTCATTTTGAGGGCGGTGTTTGGTACGGTTTCGGTTTAGTGGCCCCCCGCTAAATGATAACTTTACATGTGAAATGCGCCGGCGTGGAACACATATTTTATGATTTATAGTTTTAGGTTCAATTAGTTAGGATTGTTCAATGCAAATAAATTATATTGACGCTCACGCGCATGCCCAATACTTTTAAAAATCTATTACGTAACTTGATGTAAAGCCATTTTTGTCTATATAAAAAAAATAAGTTGCTTAGTTTGCGCGGGCGCTTTTCTAAATGGTAAAGTTTTAAACATAAATAATGTGCGCATGTTACTTATTATGTTTCCGAGAATATGATATGCGCAAATTCATAATGACCTGCTCAAAATAAATACTTATATATATATATATATATATATATATATATATATATATATATATACTTCTGGAGTTCAGTCGTTATGGTGTGGAGGCTGTGATCAGCGGAGAACACATACATCACCCGGTATTCCAAAATGGTCACCCATTTAGTACTGACCTTGTTATTTTTTAAATGTTTTTATTAAAAGCATTTCAGTATACCTTCTACGCCTTATAT
This sequence comes from Sepiola atlantica, assembly GCA_963556195.1. Taxonomy (NCBI): domain Eukaryota; kingdom Metazoa; phylum Mollusca; class Cephalopoda; order Sepiida; family Sepiolidae; genus Sepiola; species Sepiola atlantica. Next base: position 78,811,663 of record OY744524.1, on the reverse strand, counting down.
CGAGCTTAGTTGATAGTAGGTTAGTTTGCTCGAATGAGTAAGGTTTCTATTATGGGGAGGCGCAGGTTGCAATTTGAACGACGATAGTGGCAGTGTTTTTTACTAATATGTTTCTGAAATATTTTGAGGGGTGTCGTGTTTTATCAAATGTTAGTAAATGGGGGGAGGAGAGGTTACATACAAGGCGCCGAGATATATTGGTTCTACTTATACTAATATATATATTCGTTTGGGAGATAAATTCTTCTGTTGGTCATTTGGATACATACACAGCATTACTAGTTTTCAGTAAACTGTTATCCAACGTCGTGTTATTTCTTATTAATAAATTATTTAATAAAACATGCATCAACGAAGAGATACTGCTTAAGTATAAATATATATATATATATATATATATATATATATATTATATATATATATATGTATATTATATATATATATGTATATATATATATATATATTACATATATATATATATATATACAAATTAATAGGATTGCGTATTTTAATTAAAAAAATGTAACGTGTTAACTATTATGAAGCTCTATCTGAGATGGCATCGAGCACTTTATACAAAAGTAAATCAAAACATCTCTGCACCAAAGAGCCGATACTCACATTCATCAGTAGAGAGAGAGAGAGAGAGTGAGAGAGAGAGATAGAGAGAGAGATAGAGAGAGAGAGTGAGAGAGAGAGAGGACTGCTGGAATACGACACACGCACGTCTATTGGAGCTATTTAATATATATATATATATATATATATATATATATATATATATATATATATACCACTTTAATTGAGAATATACACATATACTTATCTGAATATATATGAAATGTTTAGTATGTAAAATCGGAGAGATAGGAAGAGAGAGAGAATGAAAGAGAGAGAGAGAGAGGGGGGAGGGGGCTGCCAGAAAAAAGCGAGAAGAGGAAGAGGCGCCAACAAGTAGCAATAGATAAAGAGGACTGGAACGTGAGAGCGAGAGATAAAGATAGCTAGTTATAAGCATATATATATATATATATATTAATTAATTTGTCGTACATAAAAAGAAATATAATATATATATGTGTGTGTGTGTGTGTGCGTGTGTGTGTATTACATACAGAGAAAGTGGGAGAGAGTGTGATTTTCAGAAATAACTATTGATTGCCAGAGAGAGAAATATAACACGAAGGAAATAGAAGTAGTGATAGACAAAATTAAAGAGCAATTGGTTGCGTGCATTTGTGTATGCGTGTGTGTGAGAGATATAGAGAGGAGTGGAGTGAGAGCGAGAGAGAGAGAGAGTGAGCGAGCGAGATTGGGAGGGGGGGATAATGAAATGTTGGAATCCATCGTATAAACAAACGGTAGCCGTATAAACTGCATAAATTAGTTGGAGTGAGAAGAAAGATAAAAAGACAACGACAAGAATAACAAAAATTACACACACACAATAGCACTTGTACAAGCACAGACACACACGCGCGCGATTTTACACACAGGTGCACCTTCACAGATACCCCCCCCCCTTGCACGCGCACGGAATTACGCACAAGGCAAAAAGCCAAAAAAACATAAACACCCATATATGTATATGAATGCATACATAAACACATACACAGACGATAAATATACAAATAAAAAAATAAAACACGCCACCATCCAAGGACGCATACACATATATAGGCACACACAAATGTATACGCTATCAAACACACAAATTAAATAAATATTAAAAAAATCAACATTCATTTAAAAAAAGAGGCGCCGTTTTAAAGTCCTTAGTGAAAAAATCTTAAGAAAGAATAGACACTGGAAAGAGCAAGAGAGACTAAGGAGGGTTATGTGGTTACACACACGCATACACACATATAAATTGTATGTATATATATATATATATATATATGTGTGTGTGTGTGTGTGTGTGTGTGTGTGCGCGCGGCCCGGGCAGTTGGGTGTGGCGTGAGGTAGACGCAATTGTGGGCGAAAGAGAAGTTTTGTACGAGGTTGAGGTTGCGAGTTGAGGGAACGCCGATTGTGCAGCCCAGGGGAGGGGCATAGGAGGGAAACCTCGGGTGGGGGTGAGGGCATAGGGTAGTTGGGTGGACGTTAAAATACTTTAATAAATGTGACTGGTGGTTTGGCTGCAAGTAAACACAACACGCTGAGAGGATGGTATGCTGTCGACCATCGATCCAAAAACCACCATCTTTCGCAATTCTATCTATTTATTTCAAAGCATGCTCACCCACTTGCGGGGTTGGCTCTCTAGTAAGGGAGGTTATGTCTGCCATATAACGTTACTCTTCGTAAAAAAAATTGAGCACTCTCCGCAGTTGGTAATGCAAACAAATACATATAAAAACTAGTACAATATTCGTTTCTTTCGTGGCCAGCGTTATGGGTACGAGTAAGATACCTGGCTGCTGTCGAGACGGTCATGTTTTGAATGTCAGCTTGAAATACTCGCCGTGCCCATCCACATCTTCTATATAGAAGCTGAATCACTCAATGTTTCTTTCCTTAAGGCATTTCCCCAGATATTTGAACTCCCGTTGAAATACGTCCTCGACAATCTGTTCGGCAGTGGCGTTGTTGCTGTCGGGCTGAAATTATACTTCTGTTCAGTCTTAGGAGGTACGGAGAAGGAGTTAGTTTATTGCTAATCACCTGAGACGCTCATACCTGGGAATGCCTGAGGGACTGTTCAGACTTTTTTTTTGTGGTCAGAGAGCACTTCGCCCCGAAACCTGGCTTCTCAAAACCTCACCTGACCATGTCTCCAACTTGCAGAGAAGGAAAATAAATGTATTTTCAAACACAACAAATTCAATATTAAAGTTGCAGTTTAAGAATTGAGTTATCTTTGGAAAAAATACCCAACTTAATGTAATATATTCTAATTAACCGTAATTATCAAATAACTCACCAACGACCCACTTCTTACTAACGTTCTCTCTCTGTCACTATAGTGTAATGGAAAGATCTTCGACGTTTTTCTGGATAAAAAGGGATACGTTTTCAATAAAGCTCTTACTCCCACATATTATGATTGGTTACACGACCGAAATATCGATGTGCCTCTGTTATTATTTAAACTACTCTGTTAATGTGTTTATCATCTAATTCCATATTACTAACCATTTTATATAACTCTATAAATAGTAAGGTGTAGTTATCTGTTTATGTATTTTTATGTATAGGGTTTACTCTTACATCAATTATTCGTTCTTGAATAAAGCTGTTAGGCGTAAGGCTGGGTAATGTGGATTACATTTTGTTTAATTTAGTTTCATGAAAAGGGCAGAAGGAGGAAGTGAAACCCTTCTTTATAATTAAGATACCTTCGATTTTTGTGAAATGTGAGAATAAGCATGAGCCATTAATAAATAAATATTCCCGAAATGGCAGGTTCTCTGAAGTATTTTGAAGAGATTTTAGGGGCCATAATTTGGGAACAAACGCCCATTTGAAAATGAAAATATTTCAGATTTGCTTGGAATTTGATCCAAAGTCATTAGACAGTAAATAAGCAAGACTCCCTCAATTTAATTTCTTCTTAAGAGCGCATAAGCTTGTGTTATATAATTTCTTTTTAGACCGCATAAGCTTAAGCATTTTTTAAATCGTGTTATGGATTTTGATCTAAATTTAAAAGAGGATTAACCTCATTTGTTCGTGTCTTAAATCTCCGTAAGGAGACACGGATAAAATTGGTGTAAAACTGTACTGTTCGTGGTAGGTTTTTAGTATATGTATGTATATTAGACTTGAGACTAAAAATGTTTTCTTTTCGTTTTTGTTATTTTTTTCTTCATATAGCTTAGATGATTGAAATATTCCAAGACCCTCTCTCTCTCTCTCTCACTCTCTCTCTCTCTCTCTCTATGTATGTATATATATATATATATATATATATATATATATATATATATATATATATATATATATATATATCTGTATTCCATTCTAGTGAATTCTCCACACAGAAGGATTTTTTCTTTGGTGTCCATTTTTGACAAAGTGAAGATTGCCCCGAAATATTACATGATTCCTAATCATCATCCGGACAACACACACAGCTGACAATACATTTGTGATTTTATAAGACTTTAAAGAAAAATAAATAGAAAGTCCCCCCCACTACGATTTATTAATTTGGTTCTTTCCAACTTATTACAAATCCGGCGCTCTGCATTGCGATCAGCCTTCTCAACATTATATATAAGGTAGACGTCTTTCGAATCCTGTGAGTTTTACTCTATATACTCCAAATCATTGTGCTTTTTATTCGGACGCTCATTTTAAATAGTCTACACCTTTTCCTTGAGTTTCTTTCTATTGGGTTTTCACATTATCAGATGTTGCTCAATTTCTAATACACATTTTAATTGTCTCTAAAGATGTACACAAAGGCTATTCAACTGTAATTCATACCTATCTGTCAAGGAACAAATATAAGATTGAAAACTTTCTGATTTACATATATTAGAAGTTTTGAG
>OY744524.1:78757167-78799667 GCA_963556195.1 Sepiola atlantica | reverse complement strand
ACATAACATTTAGCCAGGGCCTTTCTAGACGCCAGAGGAAACCATTTCAAATTGTCAGGAAAGCGAAAAAGGAAATAGCAAGTCAGACAACTACCTCAGTTTTACCACGCGACCTGAAATTAAACTGGAAAGGAATCTTCCATTCTATAAAACAATTCAACAGTGTGTTTGTTTAGTTCATCAGAAATGATACTAACAATTAATACATTAAAAACTAAAGTACTTACGTATTTCTATTATTTTATATTGAATAATTTAGTCATATGACTAGACAGATAGCGAATAAATAAGCATATTTTTCCGTGATTTTTACAGAGAGTGTAAAATAGTACTAACACATCAACCGTAATAACAGTAGTTTATTTTTATTTATGAACATATATTTTATTTAAAAAAAAATGATTCCGCATCTCTCTCTCTCTATATATATATATATATAGGCTGTATGTGGATGACTATATATATATATATATATATATATATATATATATTTATAATTAATCAAATTAAATATGTTATAAAAATGAACCTAAAACCAATATTTTCAAAAGTGCTTAACACCAAGAAGAGAATTTATAAATTTACATAAACAATATTACAGCCTTACGTCAATCAACTAACGTTTCGACGTGCTGCATCTTTTCAAAGACTGAATAAAAATAAAAATAAAAAGTGAAAAGTGAGAATCTCACATTGGAAGATGGTGATTTTTCTAATGCGATATTCTCAATTTTCACATTTTATTTCTATTCAGTATTTAAAAGATGCTGTACCATCGAAACGTTGGTTGATTGACGTAAGACTAATATTGTTTACGTAATTATATATATATATATATATATATATATATATATATATATATATATATATATATATACATATATTTATATAGATATATATATATATATGTATATACATATCATAATATTTAAATGTTTAATTATATAACGATAATTGAATTATCGTTTATTAATAATAATCTATCGTGATAGTGTAAAGCTCAATATATTTATTAGAGCAAGTTGTTTTACTTCATATACAATTTTCAAAGTTAGATGTTGCCGATAATATTTACACCCACATAATCGGCTTCCCCATCCTCTGATGAGAAAAACTTTTTTTTAATCCATGGATTAAGGATATGAGGCTTCTTTGCTCTGAACTTTTGATGCTTTAATAAATATTGTATCTTTACAATTCTTTATTCTCATCTTTTAGCTCTGAAATGTATATACATATCTATATATGCACACATACACACACACATATATATATATACATATAGTATATATATATATATATATATATATATATATATATATATATATATATATTAAGTTATATTATATTATATTATATTATATTATATGAGATGACAACAGAAGCTGAAGAGAGCCGCATCGTTTAGTTATTCTGTGCTTGAAACCGACGGTACGAATGTTGTACTAATATTTCTGTATCTAAATAAATAAAAATTACGCGCTTAATTTTGAACTTTAATTCTTAATTAATCGAGCACTCTGCTGGGATTTTTTCTGCTATATTCCAAATATTGTATATATATATATATATATATATATATATATATATATATATATATATATATATATATATATGTGTGTGTGTGTGTGTGTTTGTGTGTGTGTGTGAGTATGTACAAAAAGTACACGCTGGTCTTTATTATAGTGTGGACGATAATTTTGCATAGTACTCTGACTTCAAACTGTCTGCCAAAATCCAACTCTGTTGCATCGCTACAGTTTTCTATCCCTGGGATTGCTTTACAAGTACTTCCACTAAATAAGCTCCAATTAACTTAATGCACTTGTACCCCCTTTAATGTAAATAAACTCGACTTACCCGACTAACAGCAACATCCCACCCCTTCAACGTAGAGAACCCTAGATGCCGAAAGGATTTCTACTCTAATAGCCTCTTTCCTCGGGTAGCTTACCTTTAGAAATACCCCCTCTGCCATCCGTCTTACCGATGGTACCGACGTGCAGAAATGTAAATGTCATTTGAACAATCATATATCTGCACAACTCCCCATTCAGAATGACACCCTATAAATCTGCCCCTTATCGTAAAAGACTTATGCTTCAGTGACAATATGCCTTGTTTGTGGTGAACAAAATTTAAAAAAATGTTTTATTACATTTTTAGTTATACTATTGGTTTATTTATGAATGGAGCGGATTCATAATTTTAAAATGTTTTGAAGAAAAATAAAATATAATTCCTTTCTAATGCAAAAATATTTCCGGATGGACACTTTTTTTAATGCAAAGATTTTACATTCAAAACTTCACATACATATCTGTTAGTTTAATGAAATTTTAAGACACTAATTCACGGAGTTTTCTAACATGTCAGTTTCTTACGATTGTATGAAGAATCGAAACGAGAAAAAAAGCGACAGTAAAAAAAATAAGATAGTAATATTGTGTTATGAGTAGAAAGAAAAAGTATATAGTAGTGATCATCATTCAATCCCGAGCTACGTTAAGTTTTTTTGCTAATACTTGATAAATTCAACTACTAATTAATTCTAACGTTTTGGTGTACTTAGAAGGATACCTCATGAAGACATGTATAGTTATTTAAAATATGTCAACGTTTGATGACATTTTGGTTTCTTGAGGAGGGGGGGGGGGGCAAACCAGTGTTTCTCGGTAATTATGAATGAAGGCATTAGCTTCTTAGTTATATTTCTAGAAACTTTTTAACGGGTTACATATATATTTATATAGTCGACAAACAAGCAAACATAATCTTTTATGGTACTAACAAATGTATGCTCCCTCCGTTCGCATATATTTGCTAGGGTGAGAAAATTATAAAATCACGAAAGAACTACATACACTACGTAGGTAAAGTACGTTAAAATAAATTGTTTTGGACTATTAAAGTAATTTCCAACACCAATGATACTATTTACTCATTCATTTCTTTCTTTCTTTTATTATCGCTCTGTTTGAATACACATTGTGAAACATGACGTAAATCATAAATATTTGACGTCACACCAAAGTTATTACTATTTTGTTATGGTAATGTTTTAAGACTTAATTGTAAGAAAATTCAAATAGTTCAATTAGAAAAACATCAAAATGAAGATCTCAACGTTCCGGTTTCGATTTCCGGTCATGGCATCCGCTTTATTTGTCGGGGACTTATTATTTACTATTGATGTAATTTTTTCCATTTCTAAAAGTAGTTAAGATCTCTGATATTTCACAATGAGACAAATTCTGCAATGTATGTATTATGTTTAAAAAAATTATAACTGACGGATGGACGGACAGACGGACAGACAGACGGACACAATCTATATTCATATAAGATTAGCAGGTCAACCCGGCGTTACCCGCGGGAAAAAGGACATTTATTTAACTTGAAAAAAGTTGTAATTTTCATTCACAATTTGACTTCCTTTTCTCTTCTCGGTCAGAGAAGGAGACATCCTTCTAGACTGCGACGATTTTTAAAAAAATAGTGTATCATCGGCAATTATTAAAATAGAGAGCAAAGTTAGACTCAAGGTATGTTTAAATCTTGGGACAATCGATCTCGCCCCCAAAAATGGCACTCAGCATTAGGACAACATTTTTTAAATTGCCGCAGTCAAGAAAGATTTCTTCTTCACTGACGGAGGAGTGGGAAGATTAAGTTTAGAATCATAACATATACTACGCTTGAACGTTAATTATAATTCTCAAAATAAGATAGGTGGCTTAATTTACAGAAATATTTAAAATGGTAACCGGCGAGTGTATGTTTTCTTTTGTTTATAGTCAATGTTATCGCGTTTGTTTGAAAATACAAGTTAAGTAGTGTTTATTAAAATTTCAGTATTAATAACGTCTAAAATTCTGAAGTTTAGTAAAGAAATTCTGTTTATTTTTTCTCTGCAAAAATCGTATTAAACTGAGACAATTTTTGGAAGAATTAATTTAGTATCACAACAAGACTAATGATGAGTTCGAAGGGTTAATCAGTTTCTTCAAAAATTTGAATCAAATTAGTGTCTATCTATCTATCTATCTATCTATCTATATCTTTCTCCCTTTCTCTCTTTCTCTCTCTTTCTCTCTCTCTCTCTCTTTCTCTCTCCCTCTCTCTCTCTCTCTCTCTCTCTCTCTCTCTCTCTCTATATATATATATATATATATATATATATATATATATATACATATAAATATAGATGAAAGAAGAGTGATAAACATGTACGAATGTCCAGATTTATTTCAAACTTCGATTGTTCAATGCTAGGTATATTCTGTAATAAAATTATGTTTATTATTCTTTCCTTAATCCAAGGCTTTTCAAAGATCGAAATCTTATCATCTGAGGAATTATGCAAATAGATAAGTTGGCAGTGGAAAAGCCAAAATTCATCATTTGAAAAAATATTAGGAATGGAGTGTTGAAAAAAAGTTCGTGTAAAAAGATATGGGGTTTGTCCAGTTGGTAATAGTCCGTTGGTAAGGTGTCCAATGAAAGGAGATTTAGATGGAGAAGAAAAGTAATCCGTGAAGGCAGCATGGAAAAGCGTTCAAGAATGAAGTAACTCCAATAGTGAGATGTTGAGTTCAAATCTTTATGAGTACTATCTTTATAATTGCTCTATCTCGTATATTTAGCTTAACCATTTCACTATAGGTTCTATCTACTAAAAGTTTACTTTTCGTTTCATATTTGATTATATATATATATATATATATATATATATATATATATATATATATATATATTACTATTTCATGCATCCACATACAATTTTATAAGGAGATATAATTTTGTATGTATCAATTTTCAGTATTCACTTCAACAGTGCTCGATACGTAAGTAGAGCTAGGTAGTAAGTTATGAAAATATATTTATGACAATTAAGCTACACAGAGGCTCTTCGCGTTTCATTCCCGGAGAAATACTTCAGGTTAAAATGCATATTCTCATAACTTACTATATATATATATATATATATATATATATATATATATATATATATATATATATATATATATATATATATATATGTATATATATATATAAGGTATGTGTCTGTGTACGTAAAGATTATAACATTAAAAACCGTTTAGAGTAAAAGATCAATTTAGTATCGAAGTCGAAATGGTTTCTCATTAAATAGTATTTAAAATAACAGTAACGAAAACCATTTTTATCACCTATACACACTTTTTTATCGTATTATGTTTACGATTTCGAACTAATCATTTACCCACAACAAACACTACACTTTAACGTTCATTTTAATTTAGCTAATAAAATGAAGATAAACCAGAGAGAAGAAAATATTGTGATGACTGTCAATATTCATATATAGAAAAATAATGATTTATCTGTAAAGAAAATAACTTTTAGAATAATCATTAAAAATATCCAAACATGTAATATAGGTACATTAAGTTTCAGAAATATTGAAATGGTACTAAAAGAATGTATTTTTAATACTATTGTGGTTTATTTGCAATGTCATAGTAGCTTTTCGAAAATACAATTTAAGTAGTGTTCATTGAAAATACGGTATTAGTAACGACTGAAATTTTGAAGTTAAGCGAATAAATCATGTTTATTACATCTTTGAAGTATTTCCTTGTGTAGGTAAATGTGTTGTTATGTTTTTGAAAGTACATGTAAAGTAGTTTATATCGGAAACGAAAGCATAAGTTTACTGAAAAGGATACTTTTCATAAGCTTCCCAAAACGTATAAGCATGGTTATAATGTACATTTTTAGAAAGTTTAAAAAGACACGATGACTCGATAAGCGACGCTATTTTGACTGAGTGGATCTGCTAATGTAATCTGGAATTCCAGAATGTGAATGATGAAATTAGATCAATCATAGGGAGCATTGTTGTGTATAATATGCGTAACGGTCATTGTATTTACATTCAATTTGATATTCCAATATTTCTACGATGCTTTTTTTTTCATGTGAAAATTGGTAATATTTAACAGAATTTATTAGTCTTATTTCTGGGGAGGGATGAGAAGATACTGAATAAAGGAATAAAAGACGCTATGTCTTAATTTCAATCATTTTCTTTGTTTTAGCGTTCGGTAATTAGATTTTTCCTGAATAGGATAGTAGTCAGTCAATGAAAGCTCCGTAAAATGAAGACGAATAGACTCAAAGGAGCGATCCGTATTTACTTACACCGTTTGGAGTAAAAGATCAATTTAGTATTACGTATTACGCAACAAAAAGACGTTTTAATACGTTTTTTGTCTTGAGCGATTCAAATAACACATGGCAGAATCCTATAAGACACTATTTTAGTTTCTTAATACAATTTCATGGAAGTATAAAATGAAACAATGACGGGCGGACCTGGGAAATTGATCTCATGAAGAAGTCTCGGTGTTAGATGGTGATGTTAGAAAATATTTTTGTGTGTGAATAAAAGCTACTTCGACTTTCTGTATGTATGATTTGTTTGAGAGAATAAGCTATGCCGAAATTAACGTAGGCAATTATAAAATCTAATGTTTCTGACTGAAAATTTACGGCCATTATCAGTCAGAAACATTAGACGTTATAATTTCTTACATTAATTGTGGTATACCTTACTCTCTCAAACAAGTCATACATACAGGTAGTCGAAGTAACTATTCGAATACAGTCTGTTCTAGAGAAACACTTGACCATAGAATGTTGGCAACGTTTACGTGGCCCCTCCCGTAAGTACCCGATGTCTTCCTATAAAGGATTCTAACTAGATAGATATCGTGGAAACCAATACCAACAATAGAATCATCTGATTCATACGAAATGAACTAATATCTCTTCTCATTACGTACGTCAAAGGTAAATGAAACGAACTTACGGTGCGAAAACTGTGTAAATAGAACCTCATCGGCTTTTTATATATTTACTTCGGGCGCGTTCACTGACAATTTAACCATCATAAAGCATAACATTAACATACTGGTACTGGAACGATCAATTCATAATCATACCTTACATCTGGTCTCTTAATTTCTGAATCGTCATATATCGTCAAACTACAACTACCATACTTTTCTTCTATTCTTTCAACCTCTTTACTTTCATTAATCGACCAATACCTGCAATTCCTATTTGTCTCACAGACTAACAGCATGTTTTAATGGGTTTATATTGTATTTTCTTATTTATTTATGTTCATCTTTTCCAAATTCAATGTTTTTCTACATCTTACGCGCGTTTCACAGCATAATCAAGAGAAATGCATTCTTCATCTACACCTTTGTTGCTCATCATAGAGATTGTTTATTCAGTAGCAAATAGACAAAACACGTCGATCTATAGACATGTGTAAAAGGTTCAAAATGAGCGTTTTGCTAAGTTAACGGCAGACCAAAACACATTAAAGAATACATGAAAAAAAAATTCAGAACGGCGCCAAAGACCAAACTTATTTCCAAAACGTTTATACTGTGACCTTGTCATGTGTTTGTCCTAATGGCATGATATGCAGCATTATCTCTCTCTCTCTCTCTCTCTCTCTCTCTCTCTCTCTATATATATATATATATATATATATATATATATATATATATATATACATATATATATATATATATTGTAAGGTGTTCAACCTTTCGAACAATATAAGAGGAAGACACAACACTTTTAGTTCCAATTTCTTTGGTGGAAAATTTATTTGCTTGAAAATCAATTAATATCTTGTAATCACTGTATTAGTTACGCTAGATTTACTATTATTGTATGAACTATCAGTTGTTTACTGTGAGAATTTTAAAAAACACAAAACATTAGCTTATCCCATAATTCCCCTTGAAAATCAAGACAAACACGTTCTGGATATAAGTTCTAGTCTTTTTGTTTTATTACCTGTTTTGGTATAAACATATCCTCTTTACCTGTGTTGTGTGTTTTTGTTAATATATATATATATATATATATATATATATATATTAGTATTTAGAGGTTGGCATCAGTTTCGCATATGAATGTTACTTAAAATGATACTCAATATCCGGTCTTTCCTATGGGTTTATGGCAGTTAACCAATTTATTTTTACTGTTGGAGATACATTCTGTGTGATATGGGGGTAGGGGTCAACTGCTTTAGGTGATTACGTGTGGTTTTACGTCCTTGCCAGTGGGACTTATGGTTCGGGTTAAAAATATATTAGTTACTGTCCTAATAAGTTAGAATGACGCTCAAAAGTAGAATCACATTGTTGAAAATTAGCTGAAAGTGTTAGTCTACAAATTTATCAAAGTGGGGTTTTAAAATTATGGAAGTCTCTGAGTAAAAAGATTGTTTTAACTATACCCATCCCAATTAATTGGTGTTTTGATATAAATATAGTTAGGATAAATAAGAAACATAATTAGCATGTATTCATTTGAAAGACAGAAAAAAATTAAGTTAAAAAAAATTTGAATCTGTTTTATTATTATTATTTAAAAATCTGAGAGGGGTGGGGGAACTTTTTTTTCTTTATTATAGCAAATATAATCGAAAACAACAACACATTTATTTTTAAAGATAAATTTTTAAAGATAAATTATTATTATTATTAGTATTAGTATTACTACTGTTATTATTATTTTAATTATTATTATTATCATTGTTATTATATTAATTATAAAGATTATTATGGTTACCATTGTTATCATTATTATTACTAGCAAATAGATGCTCCCCCCGGTCGCATATCGTGAACCGATGGAGCCCCAGTCTTGGATGGTTAGACATTGATTTCCTTTGTTACGGACTAAGAATATTTTTAGTTAAAGATAAAGAAAAAAAATTATTTTGCACCCCTTCAATTTTGTTTTATCCTCCCCCATGCATACAAATATTTTTAGTTAGGAAAAGAAAAAAACATTTTCTTGACCCCCCTCCATTTTTTTATCCTTCCCTATACATATAAATCTTTTTAATTAAAAACATTCTGAAATGTCTATAAAACAGTCAAAATTTTTTTTTTACTAATTTTTTAATTTAGTGTTACTTGGATTTTTACTAAAATTACTGGATTTTTATTCTAAAATATTATCCAAAAAGAAGTAATTAAAAAGGGGCAAATTGTTTGTGCTCGCATGCCAAGTGCAATCGTAAGGAAAGCAGTCGAAATGGTCAGCGTATCAAGAAGTACTGCCTAAAAATGTGGCCGTCTTTGAGCAGGAAAGAAAACACTAGGAAGGAAAGCCAAACTATAAGTGAGGGACCGTGTGGGATATCGACGAGAAACAGCCGTAAACAACTTTAATGTATTTGAATATACTCTTTATTGTGCATATTGTTTAAAATAATTTAACTCTTTAAATATATATATATATATATATATATATATACATACATATTTACATGTATATATATATGTATATATATATATACATATACATATATATATATATATATATATATGCGGATGTATATATATATGCGGATGTATCTCAATAAACAGTGAGTTATTCGGTATGTGCAAGTTGCTGATTGATATTTGTAGTCAACTCTAAACGCGTTTCCCAATTTATTAAAATGTTAGTATATATATATATATATATATATATACATATATATATATATATATATATATAGATAGATAGATTGATCGATAGATAGATATATATATATATATATATATATATATATATATATATATACATGCATTTATAATTTTGTTATCTATATGTATTTTAATGTAATTGTTTGGTGATGGTAGAGTACAGACTTGTTTCTCTATATTCACTTCCTAAGTGATGAAATTAATGCAGTGGATTGCATTTTTAGTTGCTGTAAACTTTATAGGACGTATTTTTTGTTGTTGAAATATGTATAGATTCATATTTTTTTACGTACATAAAGGTAATCCATGGAAGTGAAATATAGAGAAACGAATTTTACCTACAATAATAATTACATAAATACATAAACATATTTAGGTGATAAATATCGTACCTATTTCCGAGCAAGTCGTCATCATTCAGTTGTAACACTCCTAACTATAGACAATGAAACCGAAGGTTCGCTCCTTGTCTAAGTATGCCATGCTGATGACGGCTGAAAGCTAGACACACCTGTCTATGGATTACTGTTATGTACATATAAAATTCATATATATATATATATATATATATATATATATATATATATATATATATATATATATATATATATATATATATATGTATAGTTATCCGCGTTTAGTTTGTACCCGCAGGGTAAAAATCAGGAGAATCTCTACTGTGTTTATATAATAGTGCTCAATAACAAATAGAGCTATTTATTTGTACTAAATGTTTTTCAATAAGAAAGCGGACATATTTTTTCGACCCGTTGAGAGCGTAGCTTATTTAATTACAATCGAAACATTTCGACTGGATGTGAAGTCTTAATATGTTTTCATACACAAAACCTTCATAATAAACTAGCAGGAGCTGTGTCCCGCGTTGCCCGCTGGAATATAAAAGAATGATTTCGTTGCCCGGTGGAATATAAAAGAATGATTTAAACAATAAAAATATATCCGCAAAAAATTGATTTAAGAAAAAGAAAGTTTTTTTGACTACAATAAAATGATATGCGGAAACCATATTTAATATTTCAGATACATTTTTCTGCGCCCCCCCCCCTATGTTTTTTGTGTAAGTAGGTGGAAAGAGTTATGTTTTTTATTAGCAGTTCCGACTCTCTGGACAAAGCCGAAAGAACTTCCGATGCGCAAACTAGAAGAATCCCTGAGAAAAAGTCTGTAGCAAACGGTGTCCGGTCAGATTTAGTTCCTGATATAAAATACTAACTGTTTTGGGTCGCTTAATCTTCTGGTTAGCCAAGTGTTGTACTAATTTATATTTATTAATTTATTTATCAAATTATTAGGTGAAAGTCCAGAATAGTTAACAACCCCCTTATGTTAAGAATGGCTTTCTACATAATCTTCTGCAGTTTACTGACCGTGCTGAAATAACGTTATTATTTAGAAATCCATTCTTAACATGGACAGATGTAGGGACTTTGTTTTCCTATTCTGTAATTTTACCTTACAATTTAACATAAGAAAAATTAAATTTATGGAACTTAAACTATCGCCGGAAGTTATATTACGAATGAAGTTTAATATCAGGAACTGAATCTGAACTGACACCGTTTGCTGCGTACTTTGAGTTGAGGATTCTTCTGGTTTGCCTCCGATTCTTCTAAAAAAATATGAATTGAACTACACCGACTTTGCAAACTAAAACTAAAATGTAGTTATGGATTAGGTTTTAGTGTTAGGGTTAGGGTTAGGATTGATAGTTAGTGATCCCCAACCAAATAATCTAATGTATTTTTTGGCTAATTCCGTCTTTGTTGATATCTATTAAGCTGTTTGAATTTTAAGTTTTTGAGGGAGTAATCTATGTCAGTTGGATAAAAATAGAAAGATAGATAGATAATGAGATAGATTAATAAATAGAATAGATCGAATAGAATAGAATAGATAGATAGATAGATAGATAGATCAATAGATAGATAGATAGATACATGGATGGATGGATGAATATTTATATATATATATACATACATATATATATATAAATAGACATACACACATGTGCACCCACGTCCATTTGTATATACATGTGTGTACACACACGTGTGCTATGCATTCGTTCTGTGTTTTATCCGTACATACACACATGTTCGCGTGCATATGGGTTCCTATCTATACACGTACTCACATTCAGTTTTATATGCATGCAGATGCGTGAGTTATTATCTGTTCACATGCTTGGATGAATTGAAATATAAAGTTTGTTTTCTTGTGTGAGGTGATATGAATTATCCTGAGTGTTAAAGATTGGCATTACCTTGAATTTACCTCTGCTCCATGAGTGTATATGTTGGAAAACAAATACTTTTTTCTTGGATATTTATTTTGGATTTATGTAAAGCAACTCTATTTTTAAGTGTTTAGGTGGCGCTTATATAAGATCCCTTGCATGTTATGCATTCTAGTATATAGATAACATTTTTACAGGTGCAGTTTAATTTTGTTTATTTTTAATTTTTGTGTAGTTTTTAGAATGTGTATTAGTTCGCCTCTATCTTCATGTCACCAACCTTACATTTTTCTTTGTTGCATTTTGTGACCCCTTGTATTATGGGTTGGTTGAGCTTGGATGAGGTTAAATGTGCTTGAGTTTTTTTGGTTGTCGTTTGCCTTTTATTATTATCGTTGTTTTTAGTATGTTGCTTAGTTTATTGTTTTGGTTGAGTAGGGTTATGTGTCTTGTTTTCTCTGTCAATAGTTGTAGATTGCTTTTTTTGTGTAGAGATCTATGCTAATATATGTTCTTTGTTTCGTATTTTGAGTGTTGTAGTGGTTCTAACAGCATTTTGCTGCTATGTTTCTGCTAGTTCTATACCTTTGTGTATAAGTTGTGAGGGGTATTCTCTGATCGTTAAGGTTTTTTCGTAGTTCCCTCAGTCGGACAATCTGGAGGTGTTCGTCTATATATATGACATGAAAAAATATATTTGACATATTTATAAATATATATTTAGAATACAAATTCAATAGAAAATTAAAAACACAACAAAATAATATTGAATTTTTGTTTAGCTTTTCAACAGGGACATGTGAAGCTTCCACCTAAAAGATAGAATGTTCGATATTTTAGTATATCTTTGGATATCAAGAATAAAACAATTTTATTCCAATAAAACTGTTTTTGATAAACTCATGGAAATTTGCTTTTCTCCTTATCAAATGTTTATGTTACTATTAAAGTTAATTAAGCGCTCTAGTATAGCACGATTGAGCTATAACCAGAACCTTTGCTTTATATAAAAATGCATATAAAAATATACATATATATATATATATGTATATATATATTTATATATATATATGTGTGTGTGTGTTTATCACAACACAATAATAAAAAAAATGTAATATTGTGATATTACAAAACGCTAATCCAAATAATTAGAAATATTAGGGGAAATACGCATCAGATGGTGTGGGAAGAGTTTATGAATCTGTGATCCAAAAAAATAAATTAAAACAACGAGTAATCGTATTACGATGCAGGCTTGAAAGCAGGAAAGGACGCCAGATTAATTATAAATTAAATCAGGACACCATATGTATTTAATATAAAATATATATAGAGGGAGAATTCTGTAATATAAAATGGAAACTTCTTAAGCGAGCTGCAGTCCATAAAGTCGATGAATGAATGTTATGGCTTAAAGTATAAGTCAGATATTATAATCGATATAGATTAATTACTTAATACAAATGCTAAACTTTGTAAAAAATGTCGATATATAAGTACATTTCTCTTTTGAAGTTTAGCAGCAGGTGTAATTTATGTGGGGATAAAGAAGATAATAAATAACCTATAAGTGTATACAATTTAAATAAATAAAATTATGGGCCGGAATAAAATTACCCATAAAATTATATCTATCTATCTATCTATCTATCTATCTACATTTATATATATATATATATATATATATATATATATATATATATATATATATATATATATATATATATATAGTCTCGGAAGTTTCTCAACCATTAAAACTATATTAAAAAAAAAAAAATTATAGTCCCAAGTCTTCCAGTGGAAAATCACTCATGTAAGTCAATTTATTTTTTACAGTTATTATATTAGTTTATTTCTAACACTATTTTAAGGGATCATCAGTTGTTTACCATGAAAAACTGTTTCGGGAATTTAAATATATATATATATATATATATATATATATATATATATATATATATATATATATATATATAT
Organism: Sepiola atlantica; assembly: GCA_963556195.1. Taxonomy (NCBI): domain Eukaryota; kingdom Metazoa; phylum Mollusca; class Cephalopoda; order Sepiida; family Sepiolidae; genus Sepiola; species Sepiola atlantica. Next base: position 78,785,876 of record OY744524.1, on the reverse strand, counting down.
ATATAAATCTTTCTATCTATCTATCTATCTATCTATCTACTTATCTATCTATCTATCTATCTATCTATCTATCTATCTATGAATATTTATATATATATATATGTATATATATATATATATATATATATATATATATATATATATATATAGTGGAAAGAAGATATTTCTCTCAACAATAAAGTAGTATATAATAATAATAATAATAATAATAATAATAATAATAATAATAATAATAATAATAATAATAATAATAATAATAATAATGATATTGTTGGCACACCGGTTTCTATAAGATCAAAGAAGTAAGGCGATGTTGAGTCTGGTCAGTACTAAATGGGTGACCAATTGGGAATGCCAGACGCTTTATCTGCTCTCTCTTCCTCTCGGCATTGTTTCCAGTTGTCCTAGACTTTTCTTTGCCACTGGAATCAATCAGTGCCTATTCCAGAGAGGTGCGGTTTGGGATTTCGCAGCTCTTGCTTTACAATTACATGCGCAACAACCCGTACAGGGTGTATACATTGCCTCTCGAGATTGAAAGGGGGACATGAATCATCATCATCATCATCATCATCATCATCATCATCATCATCATCATCATCATCATCATCATCATCATCATCATCATATTAACAATATAAACAATAATAATAATAATAACCACAATAAAAACAACACCAATATATTTGTAAGAATACTGCATTTAAAGATAATGATAACTGGAATTGGTTGGTCAGAGGTTATCTCAAAAGATGTACTGAAAGCACTTTAGTGGCAGCTTCGGAACAAGCCACTCACACTAATTCCATCAAACATTACATTGGCAAAACTGCAGACTCACTGAAATAGAACTCCCTTAGAAAGGAGCAAGAGAAGTGGAAAACATCAAACGATACATGTCTGAGAACAAAACAAATCTCCCATCTCTATTGAACAAAGATTGGAAGAAGGTGAAAGTTGAAACAGAGACAGTAAACAAGGTACTCGCGTACATCCCAACAGACATTATCACAGACCTAAACAACTTGATATATGCAGGGGCAAAATCAGTAAGTATGAAACTAAAAAAAGAAAAAAAGCCTGACCCAAAGAATGGACCGACAAAACCTGGATGGGAAATCAGACTGGAAACCCAGATAGCCAAACTACGTAAACAGGACGAAAGAGAATAGGAAATGATGAAAGAGCAAAAATGTGGTTAACAGGAAAAGACTGAATAAGAAACATGAAGAATTAAAACAAAAGATAGCAGCAATAGAGGGAAGACTGAGACGATATAGATACAAATAAGAACAGCAAAAACAGAGCAGGACCCTTTAAAACAATGTATGACAGTTTTACAAAAACGTAAATGGAGAACGAATAAAATCAGAAAAACCTGACCCGACATAGACAAAACACCTCTGGAGCAAGATATTGGAAAAACCTAAAAACACAACAAAAATGCTAAGTGGTTGAAAAACATGAAAAATGAACTACAGAAAATAGTAGAAGGAACAGAAACGGAGATTACTAAAGACACCATTAAGGACACACCAAGGAAAATGGCAAACTGGAAAGCACCAGGTCATAATGGAATACATGCATATTGGTTTAAAAAAATAACAACCTTACATGAAAGACTGACGCAGAAACTGAGAGGATGTATCCACAAAATAGACATACCAGTGTGGATGACCAAAGGAAAGACAACGCTTATACAAAAGATGCCAAAAGAGCAACGACGCCAAGCAACTACAGACCAATCACCTGTTTACCAACGATGTAGAAAATCCTGACGGCACAACTGAGAGAACAATCTACCAGTCCCTAAACAAACGTGGACTACTAACCGAAGAACAAATAGGATGCCGTAATGGGAAAAGAGGGACACATGACTTCCTATACACCGATCAAAAGATACGGAAGGAGGTAAAAAACAGAAAAAAAAGAACATATCAATGGCATGAATTGACTACAATAAAGCTTACGACAGATTCCATCGAGCCTGGATAATTGAATTTTTTAAAATATACAAAATACCCGAAGGGATGATTAATCTTATTAAGAAAGCAATGGGAACATGGAGACTGGAACTGGCATCCGGAGGACAACACCTGACTGATAATGATACAGAGAGGCATCTTCCAAGGAGACTTCCTATCACTACTACTGTTTATAATAACTATGATGTAAATCAACTACATAGTCAGAAAATGTGCTGCCGGATACAAGTTTACAGACCTAGAACTAAGAGTTCCACCTGATGTACATGGACGACCTGAAACTATTTGCAAACAGGAAACAGGAACTGGAAAAGCCAGGACATCCAAATGGAATTCGGAATGGAAAAATGTGCACTAATAGAAAAAAAATGAAAACTTAAGACAACAGAGGGCATGGAACTCCCCTAACCTAGCAGAAATGAGGGCGCTAGACGAACAGGATAGCTACAAATATATTGCATTTCTGGAAGCAGACACCATCAAATCTACAGAAATGAAAGAGAAGGTTGGAAAACAATATTTACGAAGAACAAGAAAACTCATAGAAACGAAATTATAGAGCAGGAATCTAGTAGCAGGAATACACACCTGGGCAGTAGCACTAATAAGATATTCTGGACCATTCATAGGCTGGACCAAATAGGAACTCAGTCAGCTTGACTAGAGGACTAGAAAATGAATGACCATGAACTACGCATTACATCCAAAACACGATACGGACAGACTCAACATGAAAAGAAAAGAAGAGGGAAGAACCCTGGTAAGTATAGAATATTGTGTGGAAGACTCAAAAAAGAGCTGGATAAATATGTTACTCAACACATGGAAATCGTTATCACTGCAGCAAGATACACCGTTCCAACAAACAACACGGGAAGCACCGAAACAAGGAACAAAAACGACAAGAAAAGAAAACTGGGAAGACATACAACTATATGGACGCTTCAGAAGACTGACAAGAGAAGAAACAAACGAAAATAGCTGGGCATGGCTAAGAAAAAAACACTTGAACAGAGAAACGGCATATGTACTGATGGCTGCACAGATCAATGTTATTAGGACAAACTACATTAAAGCTAAAATAGATAAACACCAGGAAAACAGTAAATGCAGACTGTGTGGACAAAGAGACGAAACAGTAAATCATAGAATAAGTGAACGTAGATAACTAGCCCAAAATGATTACAATAACAGACATGACTGGGTGGGGAAAGAAATACACCGGGAACTGTGCAAACAATTGAATTTCGAATACGCAGACAAATGGTACAAACATAAACCAGAAACAGTACTGAAAAACGAAAAACACAAAATAATCTGGGATATGGATATACAAACAAAGTCATACAAGCAAGTATACCGGATGTTATAATAATCAACAAGAAGGAAAAATCTTGCAAAATCGTAGACTTCGCCGTTCCAGCAGTCCAATCAAAGAAATGGAAAAACAAAACAAATACACGGAACTAGCCAGACAACTGAAAAGAATATGGAGCACGAAGAAAGTTAGTATAATACCAATAATCGCAAGACAACTAGGAACAATCCTAAAAAACCTGGAAAAAAGACTGGGAGAAATTGGAATCAAAGGGATCATTGGAACTATACAAAGGACGGCAATGATCAAAACAACTACAATCTTAAGAACAATCATTGAATGTGGAAACCAACCCGCATAAGCTACGAAGGGTCACACGGAATCTACTACAGGAAAAAAATAAACCCCAGAAAAAACACATCACATACAAAAAAACATAAAATGCTAGAAGCATCACTTCATAAGCTCCCCCCCACAATAAATTACACCGGCCTGAACTGACACGACACAAAAATGAACCAATGAACATAAATAACAAGAAACAAGAAACACCATCAGCCACCCACCCTCACAAAAAATAATTAAATAAATAAATAAAAATAAGAATAAAATAAAAAATGGTGCCAGTCTAAGCTGACACCACACAGCATATTTGCATAGGGTCAAAGAGGATGAGAAGACCGAGGAGGGACAGCACAGACCAGACCTCCACTGGAAGTGCAGAGACTGCTGCGACCTTGGAGAGGCTTATTGCCACCCAAATCCCAGAGAAGACCAATGGTGTTTACCAGCGAGAAATCAATGGTAAACGGGTGTTGTGATACTGCAAGTTTATTTGCGGTGGCTATCGAAAAGAGGTGGTGGATACTGGAAATCTGGGGAGACGTGTTGTCACTCAGACTCCAAGGAATACCACCGGTTGTCGGTGAGCAATCATTGATGACCTGTGTGAGAACTTTTAATGAGTAAATAATAATAATAATAATAATAATAATAATAATAATAATAATAATAATAATAATAATAATAATAATAAATGATGGCGCCGTACTCCGCTGACACCTCACAAAATAGTCGTAGAGGGTCAACAAGAAGGATGACCAGACCGAGGAGGAACAGCACTAACAAGACCTCCACTTGACGAGTGCGGAAAGTGCTGGGACGCTTGAAACGCTTAGTGTCACCCAAATCCTAGGGGAGACCAATGGTCGTTGCCAGCGAGAAATAAATAGTAGGCAGCTGTTTCGATACCGCAGGGTCATGTGCGGTGGTGATCGGAAAGAGGTGGAGAGTACTTGAAATATGGGGAGGCTTGTTGTCACTCAGACTCCAGGGAACACCACTGGTTGTTGTCGATGAGCAATAACTGACGATGACTTGTGTGATAATGATTGTGAGCATAAAATAAAAGAATAATAATAATAATAATAATAATAATAATAATAATAATACTAATAATAATAATACTAATAATAATAATAACTAACTAACTATATACAAACCGAGATTGACATACTCTAGAAAAAGTAACCCAGAATCTAGGGACAAAGAGACAAAACAGTAAACATACATGTGAACGCAGCAAGTAGCCCAGAGTAAAGCAAAAACAGACATTACTGGCTTGGAAGTTTACGGGGAACTATGCAAATGCAGGTACTTTGCTAGAGTACTAAAAGAAATGTGGCGCGTGAAGACAACGATTTTATTACAATAATTGTAGGGGGAAAATACTAGAACACAAGGTGGCTAGATATATAACACTCCCTCAGAAGAAAAAACGCAGTGGCAAAAACATCGGTTGGAACTACAGACAATAGTTCCGGAGGCTCTGATCACATGGAAGGATGAAATAAAATTTCATTGTACAATTTCTATTGTCATTAAAATGTGTGAATCATATGTATTTGTTCTATTATCCATGCATATTTCATTATAATGCATATAGAAACAAACATATGAAAAGTATATTTATTGCTAAATTAAAAATACTATAAATTAAAAAAAAATGATCTTTTGATAAATTAAACCAATGAAGAAATGGTGTCTCCATCAATACAATTGTCTTCCTCAAGACAATATGGCTGGGTGAGTGAAACAGCGGGTACAAAGAAAAGTTTAATTGTGGCTTTTATTTTTGTTTTGGTTTCCGGAATTTTATTCTGTCACATCACAATGTTAAAAAATTCAAATTAAGAATTCTTTAGTCTTTCTGAGGAGTTCAGAGATGATAGATCTGATATTTACATACATATATCGGTTGATTTACTGGTGAACATAGCGGAACCGTACGATTGTATTAACATATGCTGTTTTGCAAAACATTGGTATTGTTAGTATTGGTATTTGTAGTATAATTATTGTTATTACAATAATTATCATTATTACTATTATTATCATAATTATAATTAATGTCATTTACTTATAATCATTACCAAATTTGGATTTAATTATGATATAAACTAAATTTATCTTTATGTAGACTAAACAAAATTAGATAAAAATTAACTCAAACAGCTTCCATTACCAGACAGACCTTCTCTCTCTTTCCCCCAAAACAGACATGTCTAAATATTGAATAGTAAAAATGATGCTTCCCTCACTCTCTCTTTCATTTCTTCCTCTCTTTCCTTACGTTCGTCGACCTCCGCTTCTCCCAATTCATTAAAATTATAATATCCAGCCTACTACTCCCCCACTCCTCCATCTGAAATTTAAATCCGACACATAGGAACCCCCCCCCCACTTATCCATCTGAACTTACATTTCGACACCTTCAAAAATACGAGACAATTTCAACAAACAGATTATTTTTTTTAACTCTTCAACTAGAAATTACAAACGTTTTTTTCAATGGTTTTAAATTTAACCATGTGACCACCGGTTTTGAATTAAGATCTTTTTCCAACTTTTTTCTATTCTTTTCATTCGTTTGCATTATGAACATCTGAGAGAAGGATCATCATTTTCCCCCTGATGAGATATTAGTTTCTAATAACTAATGATCGATAACATCGACATGTAAGTGTATCAGCTTTTACTACAATGTGTTATGAATAAAATAATTACACACACATACACACAGACACACACACACACACCCACACATATATATATATATATATATATATATATATATATATATATATATATATATTAAAGAGGTATTAAGTAAAACAAGAGCATTATGGACAGGAAAATAGCCCGCAAACCCTCATGTCATGAGAGAAAACAGAGGTATATATTCCAAGAGTCAAGAAATACTTCAGGCGTAGTATTAGCTCAACGGTAAACATATCAGATTAACCAGAGCTATTATATCATAGCTGTTAAAAAAGCTATGGTATATATATATATATATATATATATATATATATATATATATATATATATATATATATATATATATATATAAGGAATAAATGAACGATATGTCTTAAAATAGAATACTGTTTACACAGATGCGTGAAAAAGACAAAAAAAAGAAACGCACTCAAACCAAGCAAAATACTTCACTATTTCATAGCTAACTCTGATCTGGGCTAAGCTACTATTTATTTTTTACTGCATTTCATCAATGTTTCGATTTCTTTTACTTATCTTCTTATCATTTTATTTGCCTTCCTGATATTCTATTTTAACATCTTTGTCGCACGCGCTGCATAATTCTTTTTTAAAATAGTGACGCGCGTTTCAAAAATATCACATGATGTGTCTTCTTTTTACCTATGTTTTGCCGTTATTAAATAGATTCAACATATTGAAATTTTTTGATACTGGTAAATCTCTCGTTTTTTATGGTTTCTACCCATGCTTAATGTGTGTTTCCCTGTGTTTTTATTCATTGTTATTTCGTTGCATCTTACTTCAGTCGATGTTCACACACTTGATATCTATATCAGATACATATATATTCAAATATTCAATTAAGGTTATCCTTTACCTGTATAACTAAGTAAAGAAGTAAAGAACACTAATTTTTCTTTCCCCAATGGACTAGTTAATTATGTTATAGTATATCTTTCTTGTGGTCTATTGATCTTAGCGAATCCTAGGACAAGAATTCATGTAGTCTGGTAGAGTATCCACTTTAGTGATGTTACTGTAGGCAACATAACTTTAAGAGGGTGCAACATTTCTCGTATTAGGCATTGTGGGGTAGCTATACCAAGGGGATCTTATTTGTGCTGCAAATACTATGTTATTCTGAATATTTGGCTATGGTTAACTTTTAGGAAGAAGTATCCTTTTACCAGGTTTTCATAAAAAAAGCTATACAAAGATATATTGAAAACTCGTGGGAAGTGTCTAGTAGGCATTGACGTTTTCAATATATATATATATATATATATATATATATATATATATATATATATATATATATTTCTAGAGATGAAAGATGAGAATAAAACATTGTAAAGATACAATATTTATTAGAACATAGCTTTTGATCCTACTCCCCCTAAAACAAACACAACCTGACTCGATTATATTGCATACCTATTCCAACCACCCTTAATCCATCATAAAGTCAATAATCCCATGCGTCTTAAATAGAATCTCTAAGCTATCAGCAAACAAATTAACATTTGACCAAAAGTCTAACTTTTATAATAATGCCCTACTAAACTCAAACTACTCTGATAAAATAACGTACACCCAGGAGAACCATACACATAAAAAACAACCCCTCAACATCATCACACACGATATGACGCAAAAGCATAGACATCTCAAGAATAGAACTAATACAAATGCCACTGATACGAATAATATAAATAATACAAATAACACCCATGATTACGAACCCAGTACTTCTAGAGGAGTGGTCACACAAGTTAAACTTCAAATTAAAAATCAAAGTAAACGTTTAAGAAGGAAGAAAAACATTTGGTTTAATCCTCCATATAACAATAATGTTAAAACTAATATCCCTAAGGAATTTTTCAAACAATTAAAAACTCATTTAGATACCCACACATATATAGTACTATCCATATGCCTAATAAATCAGTACCCCCTCCACCCTTCTAATAATTGTAATTGCCATAACCCAGCACTATGCCAACTCAATAATAACTGCATACTTAAAAAGGTAGTCTTTTTCATGCACTGAAACCAAATTATCACAACAAACCTCTCATCTAAACAATACCAATGCATCTCCATCACTCCAACCAATGTCAGCATCTAACACCAGAAACACGCACCTAAACAACCCCCACACTACCACAAAACATATCAACAGTAATGACTTAATTACTAATAGAACAACTAGACCTGCTATATACACCTACATAAGCTCTACCTCCCAATCAATAAAGAGCCGCATTTCCTACACACATATATTCATTCAACAACAACACCAATAACAAAACCTCCCCAACAAACATAGTCAAATATTTTAAATCAAATAATATCCCATTTTCTCTCAAAAATGGTCGGTTCTATAAAACTCAAGATCTTACATTCTAGTGCAAAACATTGCCATCTTTGCACTTCTAAATCACTAATGATAATCACCACTGCAAGTGAGAAGAATATCGTGAACTCAGAAAATGAGATAATTGCATACTGTTACCATGAAAGAAAATGTCAATACGCCTAATTTATAACTCTAATAGACACCCCAACACCACAGAGCCCATACATTCAACCCATTCTGATACTATAGGCTTCCCGAGATATATAGTCTAAAACATATCTCATGACCCCATGTAATCATGAAAAACGAGATTTGTAGAATTTTCTATTCCAAATTACTCTTACCCTATCTTAAACTATTACATAATTCCGTTAGCACTCTACTGATTGATACTAATTCGGATCGTCTATCTGCTTATGCGTGGCTATCCCCTTCAAACTTTTACTTTGATATACGCACGATAGGGGGAGCCTATTTGTATATATATATATATATATATATATATATATATATATATATATATATATATATATATATAATGTGTGTGTGTGTTGCATAGCCCCTTAATAATTCATACCTTCGTTTCTTCTCGGTTTTCTCTGTCGGCTAGTGGTTGAGTACTTTCTTGAGACCTTTCTCACCCGCTTCATAAGACAACGATCTTTTCATTTTAATTACTTTTTATTCGGCGACAGTTTCTATTACCCGTGGAGATGTTTTGCTATCGTTGAGAGAGAGAGAGAGAGAGAGAGAGAGAGAGAGAGAGAGAGAGATTTACGAATACTGTGGTTAATTCTTAGCTAGCTAATTGTCTAATCAGTCCTTTGTTATTTGAGGAGACAGGGGGCAGAAGGACATCTTGTACGCCAGTATTCTTTCTTAGGGAAAAAACATTTCCCGTTCTGACTTGGCTACATCTTAATTCCTTCGTCCGACTTCAGCGCCACCTAAGTCCGAACTCTTTCAAAAACTCCAATTTTCTCACATATAAAAACTCTGACGTAATATCACGTGATCACCACACAAGTGCAAGATGACCTTTTGAACTAGGGTCATCTATTGTCTCGTCACTTGACACGTTTCGATTCCCGGAAACAGCATCGCACTGTATGGACTCGGCGGCACGCACTAAATCGCACAAGCCAAACCAACGACCCTAAACCCGTTCTCCACTACATACGTCCATTATCATATAACATTCTTATAAAGGTTTTTTATAATGCCACAAGTTACGTCCATCATTATATAACATATGTATAGATAGATGAAAGAAGAGGGATAAACATGTACAAATGACAAATTTATTTCAACTTCGATCGTTCAATGCAAGGTGTACTCGGTAAAATCATTTTTATTATTTATTATAAGGATTTTCAAAGATTAAACTCTTATCATCAGAGGAATTATATAGAGGGATAAGTTGCAGTGGAATAGCCAAAATTCTAAATTTGAAAAAAAACCTCTTTCAAACACAATAATAACAATGCCACTAGCACCTCTCTATCCAATGTAATAAAACCCTCAACAGTAAAAATACTCCCCACTCCCTACATTGGCCAACATTAAAAATGTCTAATTCCTACACTCCAGGATCCGCTTTCTTCCAGCTATGTACATTAGAAACATTTATGATAGCTACAAGCAAAAATATTATTAACTCTAAAAATGAACTCATCTCAAATTGCAGGCACAAGCGAAAATTTAAATACATACATTTCATTACTCTATCTGACACCCCTCCTCCCAGCCAACAACCCCCTCCTAAACATTAGACTAATTCTTAAATTCTATAATTTGTTATTTTTTTAACTTTTTTAATTCTTAACTTTTCAAACCTTACAATAACCATCCCAATAACATTGTGAATCCGCCCTGTACACCTAATAACTCTACTAACCCATAACATTTTATGTAAATTGAGAACTACTATTATTCTCCTCAACTCCACTTATCCTTAACCACTTTTACTTCAACATTATAATTCCTATTCCCCTTTTTTTTCAATAATTAGCCAACCATCGTACACACTCATCCATTGATTTTTTATCTACTTTGTATTCATTCCATCGACTCTGTATACGCTTCGCTCTACCGACAATATTTTTCTCATAGCATCCATTTCTCTCACCTTTAAACTACGCTCCCTGGTTACTCCTAACATGGTCCATTTGATCCCCCCTTAAAATCTATTTATAATTACAACAAACTAGTGCTTCACTTAGATTACAAAATTCAACCCAATCCTACCCCATAATCCTTGTACTAGAAATCAATTGTTGCAAGCAGACTAACGCTGTTTCCAACCCTAACTTCAGTTATACATTAAAGTTTCTTATTTAGTCATGGATTTAATATTTAACTAACTGGCAGTTATTTAAAGTATTTATACATCAAACACTGAAACACTAGTTTTTGTCCGAATTATTACATATTAAACACGTAAATTACAGATTCTCATTCAATGAACCTTACTTTCCCAATTGGAACCCTTTTAAAGTTTCTGAATTATATATAAGTTCGTTCCAAAATGCGTTTTAATTACCCCTTCCCCCGCCGCCTTTCAGAAATATTTACTCACCAACCTGAATTTCACTTTTGTTTTTAGCTTATGATAGCCCCACCCCAACCGCACTGGTTTTATTGCTTACTAGCAATAAGCAGTAACCAAACAATCCTTCCCCTTCTCTTTTCCCAGCATCAGCCATAGTTCATTTACTAACCCTATCACCCACTTTCTGTATCTTTTATCTTTATTCCTCCCCCACTTCCTCCTTTGGCCTCGTCTCCAACAAGAAACTGTCGTTTTTCTTAGACAAGTTCGAAGTAACTACTTAATTTCCCGACTGCCTGCGTTTAATATACACAGTTCAATTTTAACTTCTGAAAAACTACTCTCATTCTCGGTCCACGGAAGTATTTAAAAATGGCCCGAATTCTCACAATTACTTCCGAATAAGTACGTTCCACCTACGATTGAACAAAACATCTTTCTATCGGATTTACCTCATGTTTGAACTTTTTCAACGCTGCCTTCACGAAAACCATTCTTTTCCATCTTTAAATCTCTTTTCACTGGACACGCTATCAACGGACATTTACCAACTGGATAGACCTCATATCTTTTTACACGCACATTCTCACTCTCCATTACTTAATATTTTTTATAATTTTGAATGTTGACGTTTCCACTGCAAACTTATCTATGTAATTCCTCTGATGATGCAATTTAAATCTTTGAAAAGCCTTGGCTTAAGGAAAGAATAATAAACATCTGTTTGCCGAGTACACCTTGCATTGAGCAATCGAAGTTGAAATAAATTTGTCATTCGTACATGTTAATCCCTCTTCTTTCATCTATCTTTATAATTGCTCTGTGTCGTATGTTGAGCTCAAACCATTTCACTATAGGTTCTATCTACTAAAAGTATACTTTGAGTTTCATATTTTATATATATATATATATATATATATATATATATATATATATATATATATATATATATATATACATGCCTAGATATTGTCCGGTATATGTGTGTGTATGTGAGTGGGGGTATGTATATGTGTGAATATATGAATAAGTATATATATATATATATATATGTATATATATATATATGTGCGTATGTATGTATATATATATATATATATATATATATATATATATATGTATATGAGTGTGTACGTATGTGATTATGGATGTATATATATGTTGTGTATGTGTGTATCTGTGTATATGCGCGACTGTGTGTATATACGCACCTGCATGTGTCAGCGAATGATCAAAATGACTACCTATATTTGTGTATCCGCGCACATGCGTGTGTGTATATATCAATGTTCACTTATAAATCACTCTAAAATCATTTAAATATCTTTTACATTTTTGATGCATAAATCCACGATAAATACGACCAAAATCTAGTATTAAGAATTTATTTTGTTAAATAAATATTACCTTAAAAAATAGATTTTTAAAAATAACATTTTCAAGATGATTTTTAAAATAATAATTCTAGCCCTTGACCTCTAAAACGCGGACCGCAAGACGAATTCCCTTCATATCTTGCTACTCTACCTCCACCTCTTATATGAACTACTTCATCCCGGCAAAATATAAACAACTCCCTTTTCCTAACCATAAATACCGTACAGCTTGACGCTGCCAACCTAGGTTTCAATCACCCATACTCTAACCCCCTTTCCTTCGGATACTTAAAAAGAGAATATAAAAAGATGTTTATAATGCTGTATATATGCGTATATTTGATATACGTATATATATGTATATATATGTGGGTGTATATGTGGGTATATATATATATATATATATATATATATATATATATATATATATATACATGTAAGTATGTATACATACTAATACACCTCTCTTTGATTCCCAACGCCCTTGTCGCATCTCTTGCCCAGAATCGAACCACCACAACCAACAGCTAATATTCCTATCATAGCAGGCAAAAATAGCCATTTTCACCATCGCCTACAAGCAATACTTTCAATCCGCACAGGCTTTACAAATATTGGCTCTAAATTTATTTTTGTAACCTATCGAAACACTGATCAACCAAGGAGCTAGAGGTTTTCAAAATGCACACTTTCATATACATCGAACTCTGATGGCAAACTTCATTCTGAACCCTGGGAAACAGATAATCCACTATCGAGCTACTGCACAGACAGGATGAATTGGACTTTACCAAGAACCGTCTAAAATTAGCTTCTTAACAACAACATTTGGACTCCTAAACAATTAGAGTATTCCTTTTTAACATTCATTTCGAATATAACAGCTGTTTTGACGTTTTTTTCGACGCGTCTACCCTAACTTTACGATTTCATCTCAACAAAAAACTCTTTATCTTTGGTTTTTATTTTGTGTATACATTTTTTCAAAGTTAAAATTTGTTGACAATATTTACAATTACATTGTCGGTTTTTACTATTCTCTGATGAAAAAAACTTTATCGTGGAAAATCCATGGATTAAGGATATTAAGCTCCTTGCTTTGAACTTCTGATGTTTTGATAAATATTGTATTTTACAATTTTTTATTGTCATATTTCAACTCTAGAATTGATAGCTCTATTCAATATATTGAGCTTTATATTACCACGATGGATTACTATTAATTGATAATTCAATTATCTTTAATTTAATTCAACATTTAAATATTGTATATATATATATATATATATATATATATATATATATATATATATATATATATGTATATATATATATATATATATATATATATATATATATATATATATATATATATATGTGTGTGGGTGTGTGTGTGTGCGTGTTTGTGTGTGAATATACCACTGTCGATAAATGTTGCAAATATAATTACTAAATAACATATGAAAATAAAAATAATTCAGCCAACTAATGTTGTGTATATAGTAACAACAATGAAGTAATGATAACTATTCTAAGTCAAATGCATAAGGTTTAGTTCGATCCTGAACAGTCGTGGCTCATTATTCCGTTGTATTGGCAATGTATGACAAGTGTAACTCGAATCAGATATATCGTGTTTACGCACTTATATTCTGAGGGCAGATATCAACCACAGATTATACGTCAATTATTAGAATAATAGTTACTTGTGTTCATCCAGTCGTCTACAATGAATTGTTTCAGCATCAAACAAAACCGCAAATGACTGATATGCGAGATTGATTTCCAGCCCTGTGAATACATGTGTGCGTTAGCTTCTGATAATTACTCAACATAACTCTTAATTGAGTTTGCAAACTACTTGCTGAACTGAACTCCATGTGAGACTAGTAGACAACTTTAGTCACGATTGCAGCCCCTTTAATCCATATATGTCTTCTCTCTGTGGGGTGGAAGATGAATCTTCTACTCAGCTGTGCTGAGACATTCAACCACGCAACGCAAATAAATGACATCAGGCAAGAAGGATGACTTTTCCGTGTACCCCCCTCTGTTAACCACATACATGTATAATGTATATTGCTATCATTATATGGTGGGACTAGATCAACAAAGCTTGAGAACTGCCGTCAGTTGTTCGTAAATAAGCGGAGGTCAATGTGCTTTTCAGATATTCTTCACGCGTATTGTAATGTGGTTAGGATGATTCCAGGTGGCACACTCTTCGTGACGATTGCAGAATATGTCCAGCTGCGAGTGCATGATTCTTCCTCATTTAAACAAGTATAACAAACAAATGCATATATAACAATATATACATACATATACACATATATTATTATATTACTATTTCTATAAAGTTAGGTATTCTATATTTATTTATATTTGTCAGTATAGCATTCACTCCTAAAGAAATTAACTATTTATTAAGAATTTTGCAATCTGTTAAGTGTAAAGGTTGCTAATCTGGGCAATATTTTGTTACATTTAGTGAGAAATAGAGGTGTACAAGCCATTCAGTAAAATTAGAATTTCTATCCATAGAAATTAGACACTAATAAAGAAAGCCTTCTTTAATTTTGGGTGTTTGCTTTTAAACTCCCTTACAATCTAGACATTTTATAGAATTAAAAAAACATGTAATTGATTTTGATCAATATTAAAATGAAGATTTTAGACGGTTTAAAAAGTAGTGCAAATCTGTTACTGTTCATATATATATATATATATATATATATATATATATATATATATATATATATACGATGCTTGAACACTTTTAAATGGTAAGTAATATCACAACTTTTAAATATGGAACTTTCAAAAACCAATAAAAATTAGGAGAATAGACACTATCATAAAAAATTAACATAAACCTAACTTAATTGTTTCAAGTGATAAAACAATGAATACGTATAAATTAGACCTAGTGACTTATAATACCCTCATATATAAGGAACTACGTAGTTAATATAGAAAAACAAATGTAAAGAAGTGGGATGATATAAATGACACGGGGCAATACATTTGTGAACAAATTAATATAGCACATCAAACGGAAAAATATATACCTAGAGAACCTAGAATTACACTCAAAGACCACAAGGAAGATTTCGACACCAACCCCAAGGTTAAATTAATTGCACCTTGTATAACAAGTGTAGCAAATGTAAGCCAACAAATTTTGGGCAGGATTATACATATAATAAAGGATACCACAACATTCTGAATGTGGTCATCTTCCACAGATGTTATCAAATGGTTTAAGAACAGAAAATAAGAGGAACTTTAGATTTATACAATTTGACATAGATGCGTATTACCCATCGATTACTTCCGAACTTTTGAATAATGTTATATTAATGGCTAAAAGATACAGACGTCACTAGTCTAGAAATCGACATAGTCAAATGAGCTCGTAGAAATTTGATTAAATATGATGATAAAATATGGACATGGAATGATAGCAGTTTGAATTTTGATGTTACGATGGGATCAGCAGATTCGAATCATGTTACCGATTTGTTAGGAATTTATATTCTAAGGGAAATTGAGAAAGTAGTACCGAGGTTGCAAGTGTGATTATATAGAGATGCTGCGTTATTTATTACAAGAAGTACAGCTAGGCAACTAGATATAATAAGAACGGCTCTCCACAGTTTTTTTTAAGGAATCGAGCTTAAAAACAACAATTGATAAAAAATAAGGAAACTAATTTTGTGGATATTACATTTAATCTAAATGATAATACATTCAATCCATGCCATATGACAAATCACAAATATATTTTATACAGATAAATTATTAAATCAGCCAAGACTAGTAAAGGAAACCATAATAAATAATATATCTAATAGAATTTCGCAACAATCCACAAATATTAATATATTTAATGGAGATTAGCGATATCATATAATGAGGCATTAAAATGATCATGCTTACAATGAACATATTAATGAAAATGTTCCAAACTAAAATAAAAGATACTAATAAGAAGTGTAACATAATATCGTATAACATGGCTTTTTGGAAGAACATGATAAAAAGGTTAAGACGAACAGCTCTGGATACAGTTATACTCATAATGCTAGTAGAGTAAACAAGATAAACAATAATGGGGCTTATATAGAAAGGAGATATACGAAAAATAGTAAACATAAATATATAGATAAAACAACGGATAAAAATGATGAGAGGATCTACATTAAATATAAAAATAATACGGATAAGTATAGTAATAACAGAAATAAGAGGAGAAATACTATATGGTGTATACTCGAATATAGTATACATGGAAAATCGGATATACCTAAGGACTTCTTTTAAATAATCAATGATAACTTAAAAGAGAATAATATATTAAGTAACCTACTCAATAAGAACACAATAGAAGCATCCTATTGAACTATGACGAACATTAAAAACACCATAATCTAATCGAATAAAGCTAAGATAAAAAATCGAAAGATAGCTTGGATAATGTAAGACACTCGAATTAAGCAAGAAAATGTAACTATATGCGGAAAGGTTAATGTACATTAAAAGTGGAGTTCATGACGGAAAGTATAGTGTATTAATGGAACGTAACAGTTCCTCAGCATACATAGGTTCGCCAACAGGCCCTGTTAAATATATGAGCAATCACCATATGGTAATTATCCTAAAATCTTATAGGGTAAGAGACGATAGATATACCACTTCCTTAGCTGATTATATAAAGAAACTTAAAAACAAAAAACTAAGAACACTATAGAATGGTCAATATTAGTTAAAGCGAGTAAATATTTACCCAAAAAAGTGGAAAAGATGCAATTTAAAAATAGTGACATATAGAGGAAATATTATAAACAAGCTAAATTAGATAATAGGCGGCTGTTTACATGAAGGCAAATATAAATATAGTAAATATGACGGTGGAAAAACGAAGAAGTTAATAGATTATGTATAAAACACAATAACTGTATCACTTTTAGAATAAATAAATATGCGTGAACGAAATATCTATTAATAAATAATAAATGACTAATAGCCGAATAATAAAACCGATATAGAAGATAATGTAAACAAATAGAAAAAGCAATGTATTTTCGGTATCCCGGTAAAAACGAAAGCCACTTACCACATGGCTAAAAACTATAATGTAAGAAAATACAAAAAATCAGAAGAAAATAGGAACACAAATCTATAAAAACTATATGTCTGACTATGCCAAAATAATGTGCAGCAATGGGATATGTTGTCATTGTGATGCCATAGATGGAGATTTGTGTTACTAATTATAAATATAATACAAACATTAGAATAGCAATTATGAACCATATATAATAATATAAATAAGTTATTGTAACACTAACATTAACAGTACATATGACGAATTTGATCAGTAGAGTTAATAAATAAAAATTAGAATAAATGTTATATCATTTTAAGGGAATAATGGAATTGGATAGATCGGCACGAATGTCAAGGTTATATGAGATCTAACGGAATAAAAAAAACTAGCAGTATAATGAATTGATAAACACATATACATTAAAATATTAAAATATAATTTAAAATAAGATAAGGGATGAAGTAAAAAATCTGCATATCATATATCACATTATCTTAAAGAAAATTAAATACTATTACGACCTTGCCAGGGGAATTGATTCACATAGGAAGTGGAACCCTGAAACTTTTCAAATAAATAAACTATCGTAGTAAATGGAAAATGATACGCAAAAGTTCATATTTTTCTTATAATATAAACAGATTGTGAATTTAGTATATCTAAAATAAAATTAGTATTAAATTAAAATAAATGCATAAATATCATATCTTAATACAATTAAAAAAGCATCGGGGTATATCTAATGTAATAACCTACGGCGAAGACAAAGATATGTAATGAAAGGAGTCAGTACTAAATATGATACCTGATTTATTAATTATACAAAAAGTGTTTATAATTAAATATAAAACTATTTTCTAAAAATATTTTAAATACTACCCACAATCTTTAAAAATATTGTAGCTGTACTTAGTTATTAATGGGCTAGAAAATAGACAAGTCTGTGTACTTCGCAAAACGGAAGTCACCTAAATTTACGGATATAAAAACATAATGTAACACATATAAAAGAAAATAAAGAATAAGATGACTAAAAACGCGAAGTAAATAGGAACCACTAGGTGAAACAACAAACGTCGGTCAGTAGAAATATATATTTTAATGCGGGAATATTTAGAGTAATAATTATAGCGGATTATGAATGATTAGAAATACACATAGATACACGGATAAGATAATATATGTTACCACGGAAATATAACGAGACTATAGTTCCATATGAAATATATATATATATATATATATATATATATATATATACTTTTGATAATGTGTACTGATTGTAATCTCGGATTGATCGCTTAGTTATTCATGTTTTCTTTGCGTTTTTGCTTTGTCTTGTAAAATTAGCACTGAAGATACACCCACCAAAAAATAATTAAACAGGAATATTATACAAATATATTAATGTTTGCCGAAACAATTGGAATGGTATAACATCACATAAAAATATTGAATATAGCAAAAATCTGGCATTACATTATTGAGTTATTATAATTCTTGTATGTTGTAAAATGTATATTTGAATGGAACAAATTCTAAATATTAATTAAAAAATACACACACACACACACACACACACACACATATATATATATATATATATATATATATATATATATATATATATATATATATATATATATATGCCTAATAATATATCTCCGCCTCTCTCTTTATGTCTTAATCTCTCTCGCTATATATATATATATATATATATATATATATATATATATATATATATATATATATATATATATATATATATATATATATATATATAGTAATCTGTGTGTGGGTATGTGTATGTGTGTTTTCGTATGTGTATTATCTGTATATAGGTATGTATGTATGTGTACATATGTGTGTCGGTGTGTGTATATATGTACATATGTGTGAGTGTGCATATATATATATCTATATATATATATATATATATATATATATACTCATTGACATTTTTATTCATAACTTATGTTTTGGATAAAAGCCACAACAATGCCACCCAAGACGAGGATCTCTTTTAGTTCAAAGATACTGGGATAGACACACACGAGCCACATGCAAACATTTCGTCACATCATTGGCTAAATTTTACCGCTGCTACCAACACCCATCGTACATATACATATTACAAAATACACCATGAAAGGCCGAAGAAACGGCTGAAAATTTAGTTTTTTTTAGAAAAAAATTATTATATTTTAAAGACATTTTGTATTTCTATACGTCAACAAAAAATAAATAAATAAATAAAATTCATAGACAATTGTATATTTTAATATGATTTTATACATATATATATATATATATATATTTATATAATAACAAATAATATAAATAGATTAAGATGTGTTATAGTAAGTTGTATTCTAAAGAAAGAATAAAATAACTTATCTCGCTTTTACAAATACAAGAGGTGAATAAACTCAAATATGTAGGATACCATGTAATAATACAGGTTCAACATTAGCTCAATGGATAGAACATTGCCCCACTGAGCTCGTAATTATAAGTCAGAAGAATGCAACATTTATGACATAATCAAAACTATGTAAACGTGTTCCAAAAATTAAAATAAACACACATTTTTCTGTACATATGTTTCAGAAACATTTTAATAAAAATCACTTCCTCCGCACAAATGACAGAATAACATTCCTTATCATTTCTTTGTAAGTCCAGGTCCGCAATGGAATTTACCATAAGTATAAACACACACAAAAAAACTATATTTTGACACACTATTTACTTATGTTTCTGAATTTTTGAACTAAGGATTTATAATTTGTATAATTCGGATTAATTGACTACTATTCTCATCTTTAGTGCTATTTTCACAACGTTTCGGCCGCTGTAACCTTCGGCTTTCTCCAGGTGTTTCTTTTCGAACTCGGGAATATTTCTGTCGAACTCGTGAATCTGGACGGAATTTCGAACGAAACTTTTTATTTAATCCACGGGGGCAGCATGCCATTGTTCCGTCAGCCATGACTGGGAGAAATCTTTGGTAATTCGCAATTCTTCATATCTCCTGCACCGAGTATTGAACTTTCGACCTTCAGATGACTATACAGTAGAACTGAATTTTACTTCGTACTATATCCACTGCGCCACGCGTCTTTGCGGACTCCAATGGATTAAATGACAGGTTTTCCTTCGAAATTTTGTGCAGATCTTCGAGTTCGACAGAAATATTTCTTACTTCGAAAAGATACACCTGAAGAAAACTGGAGGTTACAGCGGCCGAAACGTTGTGAGATTAACACTCCAGATGAGAAAAGTAGTCCGACTAATCAAAATTATGCAATACTGTATTATTTTATACTTTCCTACATTTTTTAAATTTCAGAATCAAATGTTATTATTTCTTTTAAAAAAATACAACCCTGGTAATTAATAAAATCAAGTACATAGATGAGTCGGTCTCAAGCGTTGTCATCCATTATGTATTGACAATAAATGAACAATTTCCTACTAAAGAAATTTCGCAACATAAATAGCAAGTAATTATAAACTTAAAGCTACAAGATTGTGATGACACCACAAAGAAGACCTCCCCTATGCAGATTTGAAATAGTTGGTAGAGTAGGGATGTAGAACAGGTAGACACAATTATAGTTTAAATAAAGAAAATAGAAAAGTTTGGCAAATATGGATTACGAATAAAGGTTGGTTGGCTGTGGTTCGAACACTTTTACCATGCTGATCGGTGTAGTTTTATCTCGTGTACACGGGCTTTGTGAAAAATGAGTATCTAAAACTGTCATAATAAAGTAAGCGTTTGACGCAGGGTTACTCACCTGGAGCGGGCATTTGGTTGTCAATGCAGGCAAGGTCATGAGGAATAAAAAGTGAGTCGGGTCTATATCAACTAAAATGAAAGTAAAGAAAGAAAAACGAACAGAGAAAAGAAAGTGAGAGACGTTTGCTACTGTTAATATAACTGTGTTATATTAGTTATATTAGTTTGTAAGTGATAGTGTTGCACAGTAATAATGCATCTTTCTACCACCTCTTTTGTTGAACTGGTAGCCTAGCGTCAGGCGGAATTTCCAATTCGTAGAGCTTTGTCGCAATTGCTTCCTATTTCTCAAATACAATATGACGAGACTGTTTTCCTGTAACTTAATACATGGTCGTATTCAATACCATTCCAAGCGATTTCTAGGTGATACTATGTGGTTACACTTATATTGAATATTTATGTCATGAAAGGAGAAGGTAATACATGGAAGCATTGTATGATGACAACAGAACAGACATAACACTACTTTATTGAAGTGAGCATTAAAAGTTAGGTTTTTGCTTCAGACAGATACCAAACTTCCATCAGTAATAGATATGGGGTTTACATAAAATAACACATTTTTGAAAACTTTTTTCATTTTTTATACAATTGCTAAATTGAAAACATTATAATAATATTTGTTTATGAAAGTCAAGGAAGATAATTCAAACATTTTCAAGAATATTCAATAAATAGAGGGTCAAACGCAAAAGAAAATGAGTTATCTTTTTTTAGAAGCACCGTTTTCTACCATTAGCTCCCGCAAACATTCTCCATCCTATCATAAAGTTATTCGCCTTTCAATAGGCGATCATTTAATCTCATTACGCTTCATTCTTGAGTGGTTGTTGATCTCAATAAGTGGCGATCTATTAGTAAGAAACTACTTTTTATTTGTTTAAATAGAACCGAGTAACAATATATCCATGATCTATCCAACGTATCATAGGTGGTATAACATTATCGGTGGATCTGCGTCGGCACTTGACATCCATTAAACGAAAAAAAACAATAACTTGACAATTATCGAAATGAAGAAAATTTAAATACAGCTGTTAATAAGATATTAAGCAGGTGTGGCATAAGTGCACAACTGTTCTCTTTGATTTGCTCCAAATGCCAGTTGTGCCCCCTAAGAGGTTAAACACTATATATTAACCGAATTTAAAAAAAATCACTTTATTTACACTATTAAATGATGTGTACACTCTTAAACTCAACATCAAATTTGAATCTTAGAGGAATAAAATAGATTATATGGTATTATGGATGGGGTGTAAATGGATATACAGTTACTTATTCAATGAATCGCAATGCCCGTTTTCTTGTTAGTGAGAATTTACGTCTACGAAAATGGATAATTCTTTAAACTTTCAACTGGTTGTGCTAATTTTATTATTTAAAAAATGTTATATTGCATATATTTTCGGTATTTACGCACTAAAAGCGTACGAAACCTAAACTGGCCCTAAATTATGGATAATCTTGTAGTGTGTATACACCTATTTCATGTGTTTGCATCAAACAAAGACAAAATAATCGACATTTATTTAAACAGGAAAACAATAGACACCATTTTAATTCAGAAGTATTTTCTATTTAATTACATAGAGTTTGGTTACGGTTTGTTTCTATTTACTTAAACATAGATACACATATTATTTGTAAATTGTCTTTGTTTTGTTTTTTGCATAAATGTAAGACAATTTTGCAATGCTGAATACGAAAATAACATCAGTTTTTTATTCTAAGTTTAGTTTTTTAGATCTGATCTTCTGATTTGATGGATTTTATTTTTTATGATAGTATCGCTTGACTATTGTTAATATTTGTAATCTGAAATAATGTTTAAAGAAAAACAGGTTTTCTGACACAATTTACAAATTAAATGTTTTGAATTCCGATATCTGGAAATTGAATAATATACTCTAATAAAGATAAATTCTTGTAACTCTAACGGTACATCTGTTTATTCGAACTGCTTCCATATATGTAGGGAACATGAACATGAAGGGGGCTTACTTGCGAAACGTCCTCGAGTTTGCCTGTCCTGTGCGCTGCGGGTGAGAGAAAGAAATCCAACATGGCGTCCATGAATGTTTATTACATACAGTTCACGCAAAATCTCGCAAAGTCTCGTTGCACGTATGGAAATCAGGTGTGCCTCGATATAATAAAAGCGGGTCTCGTACCGTCTCAGGAAACTCGGTGTGAAGCAGGTGCACGTAACGAACGGTGAGAGCTGCTTTGAAAGTTAACAGAGTGATTTGCGACCTTCGTTATTACTACAGTATATTCAAACTCTTCCCGTTTATTCGAACTCTTTCCATTCATTCGGACTCCTCCCGTTTGTTCCAACTTCTTCCGTTTATTAAAAATCTCTGTTCATTCGAACGCCTTCCGTTCATTCGAACGTCTTTCCGTTTATTCGAACTCTTTACGTTTATTTGAACTACTACCGTTCATTCGAACTCTTTCCATTGCCGTTTCTTTGAAGTTCTTCCGCTTATTGAAACTTTTTCCGTTTATTCGAACTACTTCCGTTTATTCGAACGTGTTACGTTTATTCGAATTCCTCCGTTTATTCCAACCACTTCCGTTTATGCAAACCACTTCCGTTTATTTGAACTCCTTCCGCTTATACAAACCATATCCGTTTATTCGAACACGTTCCGTTTATTCAAACCACTTCCGTTTATTCAAACCATATCAGTTTATTCGAACTCCTTCTGTTTATTCAAACCACTTACGTTTATTCAAACGTTTTACGTTATTCGAACTCCTAGAATTCTCACCGACAGGAATATCGTTCGTCAGAGTCCAACCGTAATCAACCATAATGACTGCACTCCACCATCTCTGATATTTAATCACCGCCTCTTTTATGTTGCGATAAGATCTCTCTCCTACTCGCTCATCGATCTTAGATTCCCAAGTAAACCAAACCATATGTCAAAAAATTAAATGCATTTGGATGTTCATGTTGAATACTAGATTTCTAAAAGCCGTCAGAATATTACTGAAAAGTTTTACATGGATCGTAGCTTTGTTGTTTCCAAGAAAACCTTTTTTTTCAAACTAACGATCTAATCAATTACCATCGACGGTGTTCGCCTCTGTGTGGTTAAATTTAAAACGTTATTCAATTAATCATTTTATCAATACTATACAATGAACAGGTGTTAAGTCTCGGAATCAAATAACCGATATGCCATCAAAAAATCAACAGAAAACAAACATGTATTGCAATTAAGCATACATTTTTCAGATCTCAAAAGATTTCGCTTGGATTGTATTATATAAGTAGAGATGAAAGCGAGCAAAATTAATCAGCTATTGACTATACTAGACGGCGGTGATTTTAGACATGATCAGTTCAGTTCAATGGTATTTTCCTGTGGAATAAACACAAGATTAGGTCGAAGCTAGGTTATGATCGATATACGTTTATTCGGCTATTGGATATTTGTTACAGAGAGAGAGAGAGAGAGTGTCCAAGGACAGATGTTGTCTTCAAGCCACAACTTCATACAACTCTGTTCGTTTTTCTTTTTCTAAGCCATATGGAAGCTCAAATATTGTAAGAATCTCGACTACTGACCTTAAGGACATGAAACGCGATCCTCTTACCGATAAGACTGGTGCAATGTAATCCACTTAAAATACTTCCATTCTTAAGTTTCGCTTTGAAAACTTTATGCTAGGTTTAAAAAGTCTCTCCTTCATATTATAAGCAGAGTCACCTATATATATTTATATATATATATATATATATATATATATATATATATATATATATATATATATATATATATATATATATGTGTGTGTGTGAGCCTACCACAACGTTCCTTTCTGTAGAACACTCTCTGACTGCAGCTTGTTAAAATGCCCACTTACTGACATAAATAAGTTTTATCACGCATGATTTCGTATAACTATTCATACCGGTCTCATACCTAAGAGTGTCGGATTGTGAGTTATGAACAAACAACTCTCGTTCTGTGGTTCGAATCGTGCGACTGGCTTGAATGGTAAACTTTACACTGATGTTCCCGCAAAGATAAAACGTATACGTATTAAGATAATAATTAAATAATTATATATATATATATATATATATATATATGTATATAATTAAGACATAGAGAAACAGTGGCAGGGGGATACTGCAATTCGTATATATCGTAAACCATAACATATATAACAATTGAAACTATATAAAGGTTTCATAAAAACAACAAATACACACACAAACTACAAAGTTGGGAAATGATAATAAAATAATTAAACTAATGAAAAAGTAAATATAAACAAATATACATAGGTAACACAATAATATACAAAAAGTTATTATCTATGAATTATTTACAAATATATATTGTGAATAGAAACAGGGGGTCTATAACAAATTGAAAGTTTGTTTACTTGATACACATACAATTATATACTCATATGCATACGCATTAATACATGCATAGACATACGTGTGTGTAGATATATATATATATATATATATATATATATATGTATGTATATATATATATGTATACATACATATGTATGCATATACATAAGATATATTTAACCAAAATTAAAATAAGAAAATAAGAAAACGAATCACACACACACATATACCCCCTTTAAGAAATTAAAGCTGAGCACTCTCGGGGATATTAAAAATAGACTGTCAAAAAGCTCTAATGCAAAGTTCTGAATACGTTCGTCGAACACTCTCGACTAGTCTTCTATCTGTGCCCGCTTTTAGGTACATATAGATCTTAATTTCCCTTAATTACGTGACGGTTGCAAATTCTAGGCTGACTCTGTGAACCGGATTCGCGTCTCCCGACCGTCTGAAATTGTTACTTTCTTGCACTGATGAAAGCAATAAGCTTGAAAAGCTAGCGTCTATAGGTATTAATAATTCGATATTTATTCATAAATATTATATATATATATATATATATATATATATATATATATATATATATATATATATATATATATACTGGTCTAGCCGCACTGATGAGCTGTGAAATAGCGAAACAGTCTGTATGTGGATGACTATAAAAGCTCCCTCCGGGTAGAGCTTATTTTTGTAAGGGTATCGTCAACGGCCATTAGCTTTAAGGCAATGCTTTTAGGTAAAAACTAATTCGAGCTCAGGCACTTGCAATGTTTACATTTCGTTACATTGAGATATTTCTTACATTCAGTCAGTGTCGCATGATGGCGTAGGGGTTACAGCGCCGACTGTCAGCTCGACGGTTGCGTTTCGATCCCGGCTTGAGGCACTAACTGGTCTAGCCGCACTGATGAGCTGTGAAACAGCGAAACAGTCTGTATGTGGATGACTATATATACATATATATACAAATATAAAAAAAAACATTTAATAAGAAAAACACCTAAACGGATTGTGTAAGAACGATATGATGTTTCGTCAGAAGAAAATATATGCAAACATTCACAAATATAAATATGTACCAATGTTACGGTCGATTTCTTTCATTGAATTCTTGTCCTCTTGAATTTTTATTCATGTGTATTACTGTGAGAGTACGTCTTGGGAGTTTTACTGTACATATTTAGAGGATAATATATTTACATAAGGAGTAATAGATGCTTTTATGAAATCTCTTCTCTCCCTACCCCACCTTACTTTCGCGTCGTGTCATTTCTTTCCCTGCTCTTTTCTGATGTCTCAAAAAATCTACGGGATACATATAAATCTTATAATAAAGGCGAAACATTGATGAATAAATAAATACTATTTTTAGCTTTCGTTTTTCAATTTTCATTACGTCGGAATACTTTTTCCATTTTTTATCATATATATATATATATATATATATATATATATATATATATATATATAGAGAGAGAGAGAGAGAGAGAGAGAGAGAGAGAGAAAGAGAGAGAGAGAGAGTGAGAGAGAGAGTGAGAGAGTCTCGGAAGTTTTTCAACCATTAAAACTATATGTAACACAAAATAAATATATAAATAAATAAAAAGAAAACAAAAAGAATTTTAGTCCCAAGTTCTTCGGTAGAAAATTACTTTTCTTGTAAGTCAATTTACATTTTACAGTCACTATGTTAGTTTGCTTCCAAGAATTTACGCTAGTCTTAACATTATTTAAGGGATCATCAGTTGTTTACCATGAACAACTGTTTCTGGAATTTAAAAACAAAAGAGTATGTCATCCCATAGCTTCCCAGCAGAGTTGAGCAGACCCCACATCCCTTAAAAGACAAGAACAAAAACGTTCCGTATATTAGATCTAAGTTTTGTTAAGATTAATGTTTAGCTCACTTATTTTGTTATTAAAAATGTCCTCCTTACCTGTGTTGTTCTTCTGTGTCTAAGAAAATGTATCCATTATTTACAATAATTAGATGTATTTAATAGTGTTCGGACCAATCCATTGCACTACTTCTTAAATTATTTATAGTTTGATGTATTGTATTATTGAATTATAGTTAGTTTCAGGAGAACGCAAATATGCGCAAAAAGATAGTGGATGAACTCGCTTGAGATAAAATCCATAACACTCAGTAGAAGAAAAGCCAATTTGAACCCACATTTTCAATTAATATTTCACCTTTTCCTGGAAGGTATATACATTATAGATGACAGAACTCACATCATAACATAGCTAGATATATCATATAAGCAAGGCTTCAAGGACGTCAAATCTCGTCAAAATAATGTTGGAAATACTAAAGTTAATATAAAAGGTAAAATTATTATTTACTAATAACGACCATTGTAGACAAAAGTAAGCTCCAACTGACTACCTGTGCTGAATCACTGCTAAGCAAAAGTCTTAACTTCTGCCTTAACAATCACGCAGAGTTCATACCGTGACACTTTAAAATGCAGCTATAAATAAGAACAAAGAACTAGTATGATTGAAAGTTCGATACACATTCGAGAAATCAAAATATTCAAAGCCTTTCAAGGGAGTAAGTCTTGGCCAGCAAGACATTCGGTAATGATAATTATATCACAGTACTATCAACGAACAAAGGCAATGGTACAGTGGTAATTCATAAAGAGGAACATTCTAGGAAAAAAAGAGATCTAATAAGAGCTGATGTCTATAACATCTTAAATACAGAGAGGAATCTATCACAGATCCTTACACA
>OY744524.1:78739667-78754667 GCA_963556195.1 Sepiola atlantica | reverse complement strand
TATATTTAATGAAAATAAAAGGGAAAATGAGGTTTTTGACAGATGAGAATAGAAAATGTTCGTACAATGTGATGGTAACGGCATTTAATAAAACAAGTAAAGCTTTCCATTCGCCAGTACTTAAATAATATAAATAAACTTCGTCGATTTAAGGATTAAACTAAATAATGTGATTTTAGATGTTAGTGAGATATTACTGATGTTTTACAATGTAGTCAGGTCATTGTCAATATCACTAAAGCGGAAACGTTATCATCGATTCATTCATGAGACATTCATTGAAATAATTATTTAATCTTAACATTTATGGGATTTCTGTTGACAAGAAACGAATAGGGATACTGGTATTTTCGAAAAAATGCCAATTTTTGCAAATTGCAAAATGGACTTTTATCTCGCCGAAGGCAAATTGCAAATAAGCATTTTCTTGTGATCAGTCGTACTTAAATAATGTAAATAATTATCAGTTACAAATTTGGATGAAGGCATTAATTTCAATGTTTCTGAAAATTAGAATATTTTTCCAATGTTGGAGGCAGTTAACGCACTCTGGGGGAAATCCAGAGCTTTTCTGATGTATCCATTTCGAATCGTGCAAATACCCACTGATCCCATATTTTAATGGATACTGTGTGTAAAATAATTATCTAAAATGTATCTAATTACAAAAATATGACGACTTTTGCGATTATGAGGTAGCATTTTCAGTACCCTAGGGGGATCAGTGATCATTCTGGGAATACTAGGAAGTAATAAAGGTAAACAATTATAGATAAAAATGTTTGGTAATTATGGCAAAATATTAATAGTGTCATTTTATATACACACTTAAATCATACGAATTACAAAAGTTGGACCCAAATAGCAATGAAGTTAACTAATGACTTTTTGATTTTACCCAATTTTTATTTGATATTGTTGTACCATGTTATTGTCAATATAATAACGTATTTCGCTACAATTCATTTTTAAAAGTATTTTTTCTGATCTCGCAGTTGACAATAAGAAGACATTCTTAACTGAGGATATAGAACACAAAATCAGCTAATTTTTGTTCCAGCGGTGATGACACTTTTGATTTTATTAATAGTTAACGTTCATTATTTGCTTTTATATGTACGGTATTCACTCACTTTTTGGTAAATTTTAACATCATGTATGCATCATAAATTAATTAATATTCCCCATATTTCAGTTTCTTTGAAGTATTTTAAAATGATTTTGGGCGGCATAATATATGTACATCCTCCGATTTGAAATTTAAATCTCACATTTGCATTAGATTTTATTCATGGTAATTAGACACCAAATAAGCAAGTTTCCATGAAATTTAATCTCTTCTTAAGTCATTTCAAGCTTTAAATTTGATCCATTTTCTAGAATAAAAAAACATGTAATGTAGTTTGATGAACGTTGGAAGTGTTACATTTTGGAATGTTCATATTTGTATAATATTCACAAATCAAAATGTTTAGATTTGTGATCGTCCAATCTCAACTCTCGCTTACGTTCCGTTTTCAGCTTTTCGTCGATTCGTCGGGTTGGCCGATGCCCGCCATCATCATTGTCATGCACAAATTACAACAACAACCGTGTATAGATTTTCGAATATTTATTTAACAAACAGACAGACATATGGGTTGTCGGTCGCATGCACGCGCGCGAATGAGAAAGATAGAGAAAGAGAATTAATTATTTGGTAAAGATATTAACTGCTATGTGCGAACTGTTTTCATTGTCCAACTCTAGGGGTAAGCTGGAGACAGTTTTCACGCAACCGTCTTTGCCAAGCGTAAGGAACAAGAGGACTAAATCACGCCGAACGGAAGTGACATCACTTCCGATTATTCTTTACTACTGCCACCCTTTCTGGGGCGTCGTCTCCAATGCGGCCACCCCACCATTATCTAACAGAAACGTCAAGACTTTAGTTTTGGTAGTAATATATCTTAATTTTAATATTTGCAAGGACTCATGAAATTAGTGCAAAACTGTACAGATCGGGTGATTAATTCTACTCGTCTTGTGGCGGGTATTCATCAAGTTATAGTTAGAAAGTTAAACAGTTAAAAGGAACGAATTGAAATGTAATCATACGATGAAACGTTCACCTTCGTTGAACACGGGCTAAATATATAATTCAACATTATTAACAATTTACTGTTACTCATGTTTCATAGTAAATGGGAAACCAACATTAAACTATGAATACACCTGTGAGGGGAAGGGGCTAGTTTCATATATTTGCTAACAACTGAATTTTTTAGATTAATACAATGTATGGTGATCATCTGCTGCGATACATGGGATTACCAGAACTTGATTTATGTAAATAACCATTAATCTATATATTCTTATTCATTTATCGTCATGTTGTGATATTTGGGGCTAATTGATGGTAAACCAGGCTTTTCCTCAAATATCTGGATCTCAATCTCTCTGCAATTATTTTTAAAATAAATTCAATTCAATTAATTTGGCAAAAATAAATAAGTATGTTTCACTTACCATGTAGGGAAAAGGGTGCCATAACTTTAAACAGAAGAAGATACAGTGGTCCACCATCTGTCGAATTTGACCGTGAATTTCGGTGTTTTTGCCGCATTTATTTCCTCACTTGGGAGACTATTCCAAGGTCCAGGACTCATGATTATATAATGTCATTGGTGCTAAGCGAATGAACAGATTTTGAGTAAATGTGACACAAAACAGACAAAATGGCAGCGATAAAAACATAAATCTTTTCTGAATAACATTGGGGACCAATAGTAGAACCTGAAACTTCTTAAAATCTTCACATGGAATCATTGAATTTTCATCATGGACTTTGTTGTATTCGCTTTAGAATCGAGTTGTGGACACTCCAAGAAAGAAATTAAATAACGCGAGAAAACTGAGGTGGAAGTGAACAGACGAGATTCGTGTAAAGAATGTAATACAGTAAAACTCCTCTACAGTGACCAATATGTTGGTCACTCTAGAATACCACAGTCTATGATAGAGGAGTAGAATTTAAACGGTTTACTGCTGAATATTTTGAATTATTCGGACAACTTTTCTCATCTTGAGTGTTAGTTTTAACAATGCCTCGGCTGATGCAACCCTCGACCCTCCTGTAGAACTCGAGAATTCCTCTGTCGAACCCGCGAACCCGCACGGAACTTGGACCGGAACTCCTTATTTAATCCACAGAGGTAAAATGCTCTCGTTCGGTCAGCCATAATCGGACAGAAGTCCTAAGTAATTCGCAATTGTAGAAAAGTGTCGCTTAGAACTGAATGTTTACTTCATCCGTTACGCCACGGGTTCTAACATACACTTATTGCATTAACTTTGGAGCTTTAAACTTATTTTTGTTATCTAGATGTGCAGTACGAAATAAACGAATGTGTTTGTTCTTATTTGGGGGGGGGGGACGAACATTGTCATTAGCATTTTAAAATAGATAAAAAAGTCCACTATAGAGGAGTTTTCACTATAGAGGAAATCTACTATAAACGACTTTTCACTATAGTATACGTCTACAATAGATGGGTTCCACTGTAATCAGTTTTCCAGAGAAAGACTTGCATCTGATATCGGTGTCTGAAGTTACGATTTGTCTTCAACTTAATTAGAGGTGTTTGGGATGTGGTTGGATACGCGTTTAAATAGTTTGGTTCCGGTGTTTTCTGTACAAGCGTTCCCCACGGAATGATTACACAATTATTATATTCTGTTATAAAAAAAGAAAAGTATACAAAACGAAAATAAAGTTTACGGATTTTATTAGATATTTTTTGTTTTATATATTTGTGATTATTCTACAATCCCATTGTTACTTGATCCTGTAACGAATTTATATAGATTGTTTGTACTGAAAAGATGATTATTAAAAGAATATCTGAAAAAATATGCACACAATAATATTTGTTGATATTGAATTTTTGGAGAATGATTACAAAATATTGATTATGTCATAAGTCCACGGTTTTAAGGAAGTTGACAGAGGAGATGACAATTGGTAGATACCCGCCAAAATACAAATTTAGTTTCCACCACATTTATGAAAATGTCTCGCCTCTTATGGTAACTATTCTGATTTTAGTGTGTTGACAACTGTAAGTATATTGTGCAATAGACCGCACGCGTTCTGATTGGTCACCATGCCAATCATTCTACGCACACGCTGTGTTCAGAAGATACCAAACATTTAGTGTTGACACAATTTAGTCTCAACTTGTGTAAGTGCAAGTGGTTACATACACTTTTTAACGTTTTCAATTTTTAAATTTAAATCAAGATACGTCGCAATATGGAGTACTGCGGTCAGATGTGGGGAGCTGTCGCTCGGAGCACTTTTTCCTGTATATACAAAGTACAAAATCGACTCCGCAATCTCGTAGGAGATGATCTCCTCTCGTTCCCACACCCTACACACAGATGATATGTTGCTAGATTCTCTCTAATATATCGTCATGTCCATGGTAAGTGCTCGACTGAGCTCCAATCCTTTGTACTTCACATGTAAATAATTCATAGCAGAAACTAGTCTAGCTACAACCACAGCAAAGAGCTTTCCTTTCTATCTGTACCAAAAACCAAACAGATCTTCCATAAAGAAAGTTTCTTTCCTAGAACATCACATCTCTTGAACTAGATAGTTTGCTTCTCAGACGACTGCAGCATTGTTGTCTTCAAGTCTAATGTAAACAAATACGTTTTTAGCTGATAATCAAGTTTTCTTTAGTAATCTTCTGCACATCCCATCCATTGTTTATGGGTCTCTCGATCAGCGTCTTCTTCTTCTTTCGTGTGAATCAGATGATTCTGGTGTTGGCATTAGTTTCGCCGATGTTTTTCTAGTTAGAAATCCTTCTGGAAAGACATCGGGTACTTACGGGAAGGACGACGAGAAGGTTGCCAACCTCCCTAACCTTGCCTAAGTGAAAGTGGTACTGTGGAACTTGGAACACCCAGGTATTTAGTCCGTGTCGATATCCACTTAACCACCGTCACCTCCCGATCAGCGTCTAAGTAACGATCTCTTTAACCCTCATACTCGGGTGGCCTCCGGGCTTGCTAATTAAAAACCTATTAGTAAACAAAATAAACATATATTGTCAAATGTTAAATAATTATTTTGGAAGAATATTTGTAGAATAGGAACTGTTGAAATATCGCGCAGTTTTTGACACAAATCGATTGCTCTTAAATTGCAGTTTCAGTTTTTAAATAAACTTGTAATTTATTTTTTATAAATTTTTGTTTTTGCGCCTAAGTTTTGTTTAATCAAATGCATTTTAATTGTTATAATACGCCATAATTTGTTATTAACTAACAAGTTAGCCATTTCTTACTGGGTTTCTATCTATTACTCTCTCTCTCTTTCTCTCACGCTTCTCTCTCTCTCTCTCACGCTTCTCTCTCTCTCTCTCTCTCTCTCTCACTGTAAGTTGTTTAGTCCACTCGCTCTTATTTTATACTGTATCTATCACTCTTTATTCCGGTACACATACACGCTTGACCCTCTCCTGGTTTCAGATTCTTCTTTTAAAAGTCGAGAGTGATACAGAAATGAAGGAAAATAAATATTGGAATAGTCAATCATAAACGAAAGGGAATGTTACCAAAAAAACTAATAGTATTTCACAAGTAGTTGTAGTGAAAATAAAGACAGATAATGAGTGAGAATAAGAGGTAAATATATAGTGAGTAGAAAAAGACTAATTTTGTATTTTGTATTTTTATATTTCTTTATTCAACTTGCTTCTCCACACCTATTTGCTCCTGATACAATCAATCTTACTCGGGCCTAATCGGTTATAAAACACGTCACGTTTTTTATATATTTAATTTTTCGTCTTTCTTTTTTATAACAGTTCAACCCTAACCTTAACTCTAACCCTAACACTAACCTTAACTCTCATTTACCTTTCTTTATTTTATTACTTTTGTATTCTAATATATCTATTCCGATTTCCCCGCCTCGAAACATCCGTTTAGTCTCAACATTTCTTTTTTGTTTTCTTTCTGTATTGCTTATGTTTTGTATTTTCTTCTTATTCTTTTTTGTCAATTTAGCTGACAATTCTTTCAATATTTGTATCTGTATTTCAACGTAACGTCCTTTCTTTTTCCTTATATTACGTCTCACATAAATTTATCCTTTTTCATTTGCATACTTTTCTATATTTCTTTTTCTCGTTATTTCGTGTTTTTCTTACTTATATTCAATGTTATATTTTCCCTTCTTTTCTTCTTTCTTTTTCCTTCATTTTTTTTTTGCGTTCAGTCGTTCTGATGATTATTTATTCATTTAAAAAGTCTTTATCTGTACTGTCCATTTACTCAAAAAGTTATTTTTTTCCTTCATTCATTAATTATTGTTTTCATTCTTTCTTTTCTCTTTTTGGTCTTATTTCATTGACTCTTTCATTAGTTCAGTATTCTTCTTCCATATATTCATTCCTTCTTTCTTTTTTCATTATTTACTTCTTATTTTATCTGTCAAGCTGTGTTTCTATTCATTCATTCATTACTTCACTTTTTGATTATTTCTTTCTTTCATCTATTAATTATTGTGTTTTTCCTTATTTCTTCTTCTTTTTGGTCTTATTTCATTGACTCTTTCATTAGTTCAGTATTCTTTTTCCATATATTCATTCATTCTTTCTTTTTTCATCATTTACTTCTTATTTTTGTCCGTTTAGCTGTGCTTCTATTCCTTCATTCATTACTTCACTTTTTCATTATTTCTTTCTTTCATCTATTAATTATTGTCTTTTTTTCTTCTTCTTTTTGGTCTTATTTCATTGACTCTTTCATTAGTTCAGTATTCTTTTTCCATATATTCATTCATTCTTTCTTTTTTCATCATTTACTTCTTATTTTTGTCCGTTTAGCTGTGCTTCTATTCCTTCATTCATTACTTCACTTTTTCATTATTTCTTTCTTTCATCTATTAATTATTGTCTTTTTTTCTTCTTCTTTTTGGTCTTATTTCATTGACTCTTTCATTAGTTCAGTATTCTTCTTCCATATATTCATTCATTCTTTATTTTTTCATTATTTACTTCTTATTCTTGTCCGTCTAGCTGTGCTTCCATTCATTCATTCATTACTTCACTTTTTCATCATTTCTTTCTTTCTTTTTGTATTTTTTCTTTCTTGATTATATTATGGCTTATGGTAAGCTTTTCCATTCCATACTGCCAATCAAAGCAACCATTTTTCTTCTTGTTTTCATCTTTCTATTATATTGGTTTCTTCCTGTATATCTATTGTTATTTCAATCTTTCTTCTATCTCTTTTTCCTTCTTTCTTCCTTACATGTTCCCTTTCTTTTCTTTCTTTCTTCTTTTATGTTTATTACCCAATTACCGATTCTGTCTACCCCCTCTATATCGCCCTCCCTTCTATTGTGATCTCTGACCTTTCTATTTCTATTGTTAACCCGGACTTTCAAATTCTTCGTGAACCCAACTCCACACACACGTCATTCCCAGAATCTTCTCGTCGCTTATA
This sequence comes from Sepiola atlantica, assembly GCA_963556195.1. Taxonomy (NCBI): domain Eukaryota; kingdom Metazoa; phylum Mollusca; class Cephalopoda; order Sepiida; family Sepiolidae; genus Sepiola; species Sepiola atlantica. Next base: position 78,747,161 of record OY744524.1, on the reverse strand, counting down.
TTCTGTTATTCCATTTCTTCGGCAGACAAATCTGGCTCTGAATTCTTCCTTTGTTCCCTAATTCTCTCTCTCAATCCCGTTCCATTCCTTTGTTCAACTGATCCTGCTTTTATTCGTCCGTCTTTTGTCACACAATCTCAGTCATTAATGTATTCAATAATTCATTCGTTCGTTTATTCACAAAATCATTCATTAATTAATTCATTGGCGCCATATTTTAAAACTCAATATGCCTCTCTTTGTTTTTTCATCATTATGAATATTTTCTAATACATTTTCGTATAATTTTTATTAACTTTTCTTTCGTCCTTTTCACTTTCACTTTTTTCATTATCATTCTCTCTTTCTCTCTTTCTATTTTGCCTTTTTACTTTCTTGTCATGTAATTTACTCAGTCTCTTTGTTTCTCTCATTCTCTCCTTCACTGTTTTTCCTTCTCTCTCTTGTTCTTGCTTGATTGCTACTATCTTTTATTTAATTCATCTCACGATGTTCTTCATCTCTTTCTCCTTGTACTTTTGTATACATTTTTCCATTTCTCCTATGTATTTTGCTTTTTCACTCGCTCGCCCCGACAGTTCTCTCTCTGTCTCTTACTTTCTCTCTCTCACTTTCCCCTATCTCACTTTCTCTCACTCACTCTCTCTTAATCAATCGCTCGACCTCCTATTTCCCCAAGTTTTCCTGTTCTTTTCTTCCCTCGCTTTCTATGTATCACTTGCTCACTCACTTGCACGCTTCTTCTCTTGCTCTCTCTTCCCCTCTCTCTATCAATACGACTCTCTCCCTCTCGTTCTCTCTCTATATACGTCTCCAAACTTTTCTATCGTATTCCGTGTTAGTATTACTCACGTCGTAACTCTCTTATTATGAAAATTGAAAGTATTTCTATCTCCTCTCCATATCTTAGTTATCTTTCTATCAACCTCCCTGCTTAATTCTCTTTCGATATGTCCTTATGTCTCTCTTTCACGCAATCCCCCGTATTTGTCCCTCTCTCTATCTCTATCACTCTCTCTATCTGCATATATATATATATATATATATATATATATATATATATATATATATATATCTATATATATATATATATATATATATATATATATCAATGCTACAAGCATTACACGTTTCCTGCAAAAACTATTAATAAATATTCAAAACACACGTCTTTACTTAAAAACCACTCCTGAATCTAAATCCATATGCATCCAAAATTACTAGGGCTGAAAACGAATACGGTAAATACATCCGCCAGTTCCAGCTTGTAACCCAAAAACTAATAAGGAACTTAAAACGGTTCAAAAGAATTATATGCAGACACACGTTGTCCGTAATATTTAATTCAATATGTCTTAAAGAGAAAAAGCTACCTAGATATATACACACACACACAAACACACACACACACATATATATATATATATATATATATATATATATATATATATATATATATATATATATATATATATATAATAAAATATAGTAACACAAAATCACATAATTATCGATGCAATAATTTATTTCCACCTTGTGGTATGGTCAAGCATCCAAGTGAGATGATTACATTTTTTTAAATGAGAAAAGAGCTCTTTCCTTCGATGATTATGTGGTTTCGTGTTACTTTATTTTATTCTTGGTCTGTGTATTACATTGAGCTCTCATACCCGGATTTCATCCTGGGATTTATTTCATTATAACACTATATATATATATATATATAATATATATATATATATATATTTCGTTCTGTCTTTCATTTATTTATTTCTGCCTGTATTTGTATATGTACGTTTATCATTTTTCCGGTCTATATTTTGGTAGTTTATTCATCCATTCACGCAAACGAAAGTTTCTTTTTATCATGTATATATGCTCTCTGAATATTTCTCGTTTTCGATTTCCTTTAATTTTTTTTCTTATGTTTTACTCTATTCTTTATTCTATGTTGTCAATATCTGTCATATTTTCTCTCCGTATACTTTCTGTGTTGTATTCCTTTATATCATTACATATTTATTATACGTCTTTCATTCATTCATTCATTTTTCCTCTACACTCATTATTTTTATTTCTTTCTCACCTAATTAATATATTTTTCTTCGTTTCACGTTCCTACATCCCCTCATTAGTTATGGCAAATACCTACAACCAAAGTGTTAAATAATTAATGTTTTATTCATAAGTTTGATGAAATACAAGATAAAACTTAGAAATTATCTATATAAAAAAGATAAATATTAACATTTATTCATGTGAATAGATATTATCGTTTTGGTAATTTTAAGGCAAAGTGCGTTATCTTTAATAAGACACTCTCAATAATGTAAAGTAAAGCGAAAATTAATTCGCCTTGGCAATTGTGTGTGTGCTCATTTTTAACTTCCAATGTTTTCATTGGACTTCAAAACAATAAAAAATATATCGTTGGTCGCTAACGGGAGGGAGCAGTAAGTTACCCTATCCCTATTTTCTATGTAACGCCGCTAACGGAAGAGAGTGGGGGAGATAGAGGGGGGGGAGAGAGAGGTACAACTCTTCTCTATCTGAACTCTTTTTCATGCCTTTAATATCTCTTTATGTATTAGTTAATTTTAAATTACCTCCCCTCAGAAGTAATCAGCAAGTATTTAAAAAAAAGTTTTAATAGTGTATCATTTTTTATTTAATCACTTTAATTAATTGGTGTTTATATCGACAAAAGTATTGCATATAAACAAAATAATAGGACGATAACTTTACGACTGAATAACACCAAACATTAATTTATGATGAACTTTAAAAAAAATAATTGCATGAATAAGAGATTTAAAGTATTTTTTCAAGCCGTCTGTCTTTACGATGTATACATCATTTGACAAATACTATGTTGTATTATTGATTTAAAAAGCAGTCTGATTGATAGTATATACGTGTAATGATAAATGAAAACCTTCCTTTGTTTGTACTCATTTAGTTAATTATCATTTCAGATTACACACAGAAAACAGCACACACATATCTGCTCTTTTATTATAAAGTGGAAGGCGTCTATTCTGATTTATTTAAGGCGGTGTAAGTCTGACTTGCTATTTACTTACTCGCTTTTATGCACCATTGCTAATTGATTTTGTCAGTTAAGAAAATATAACGTGAATTCCTCACAAACTTTTTGTGTGACGTCAGAAAAGTACACACACACACACATATATATATATATATATATATATATATATCAATTGGTTTTGAAATGAAACTAGTGATCGATGAATAGTAAATAATAATAATAATGATAATAATAATAAATATAATAGTAATCTTCCACTCACTATATATATATACATGTATATATATTTTTTAATCATATATATATATATATATATATATATATATATACACACACACCCCCCCACACACACACACATATATATATATGTATATATATATATATATATATATATATATATATATATATATATATATATATATATGATGATGAGAATACAAATTGTATAGATACAATACTTATAAAAAGAATCAGAAGTGCAAGGCAATGTTTTTCATATCCTTAATGCATGGATTTCAAAGACATTTATTATTATTATTAGCACCATTCCTATTTTATTATTACTATTATTCTTATGAGAAGAGTTTGTCTTTGAAAATCCATAGATCTAGGATATGAAACTCCTTCCTTTGAACTTCTGATATTTTAATAAATATTTTTCTATACAATTTTTTATTCTCATCTTTCATCTTTTGAATTGATTGCTCTATTCAATATATTGAGCTTTATATTATCACGATAGATTATAATTAAACGATATATCGTTTATCTTTAATTTAATTTAATATTTTAATATTATATACATATATATATACATATATATATATATATATACATATATATATATATATAGAGAGAGAGAGAGAGAGTAAGAGAGAGAGAGAGAGTAAGTGAGATAGACATACCAATAAATACACATAGGTATTTATTATATAATCCACTCATAAATATGTATAAGTAGGTATTTATATATATATATATATATATATATATATATATATATATATATATATGTATTTTTATATACTTATTTATTTATATATACGTGTATATATATATATATATATATATATATGTATATATATACATTGATGTATTGATACATTGATACATTGACAAGTATATATACACACAAATAAATACACATTACTGTTATCGAGTGGACGATTATTATTGTTATAATTATTTACAATTATCGCATATTACTTCATTATATATATATATATATATATATATATATATATATATATATATATATATATATATCGATAGTTCTGTGTTATTCAATTAAAATACAAGATTATTAAATAGCAAATAAAAGACTAATTAATTAATACAATTAATCCCACTGCGAGGATATCTAATTATCTATTCCCAACCTTTGTTCATATTCCTAACCAAGTTCTCTTAAGTAAGCTTCTACCGCATTCTTGCAACCGTCTTTTATTGTACCCTCTACTCGGCGCGCCAGTTCCTCGCCCTCAATGCAACACTGCATTTCCCCGCAACTATTAAACCCACATTCCCCACTCACAACGAACTACGATGTCACATGACAGTCGTTTTGGAGCTCTCTTCTTTGTCTAAGTTTTATCGTTTCACATTTCCCATAGTTCCACGCTTGCATTATTATTAGTCTACCTTCCTGGGGAAAATTCTTATTTTATGTATTTTATGCAATTGCCCTTTCTTCTTTCTTTCGTGTTGTAATTTTATTTTTTCTAATATATTTTATTGTTTGATATATTCTTGCTGTATATATTGATATTCTATTTTTTAGAAAAAGAAACTTTACGTATTGTATCATCTAGATTTGCATCTGTTTCTACATCGTTTTAATGTGACATATGTATTTAATTTCTTGTGTCTAACCTTCTATTATTTTTTTCTGTCTGATCTGTTCTTTTTTTCATTAATTTCTTTCTTTCCTTATTTCTTTCTGTTTCTTTCTTTTTTGTTTTTTTAATTTCCTGTATTTCTTTATTTTCGGTTAGTGTTCTTTTCTTCCGATCTCATCCTTTCTTTTCTTTTTTTCTTTCTTTCTTTCTTTCTTTTCGTATTATTCTTTCTTTTTCTATCTTTTTTTCTGTTTCTTTCTTTCTATCATTATACGTTCTTGCATATCTTTATTTTCAATTTGTTTTTTTCTAATTTCCTCTCTCCTTCTGTCTTTTTTTCATTCATTTATTTGTTACCTTCCGTTTTATTCTTTCTTTTTCTATCTTTTTTCTTTCTGTGTCTTACTTTCTTCCTTTTTACTTTCGTATTTTTTCTTTTATGCTGGTTAGTTTGTTTTTTTTGTTTCCTCTCTCCTTTTTTATTTTCTTTTTTCTTTATTTATTTCTCTTTTTTTTTTCGTTTGATTCTTTTTTTCTATCTTTTTTTCTATTTGTTTCTTTCTTTCTTAGTTTTTACTTCCATGTTGTTCTTTATTGCTGGTTCGTTGTTTCTTTTGTCCTCTCTCCTTCCGTTTTTCTTTAGTTTTTCCTATAATAATTTTTCATCATTTTTAAACAAATTATTTCTTTCTTTCACATTTTCTATTTCATGTTCTTACTTCTTTCACTTTGCTTCTTTCTTTTTTTTAGTTTATTCGTTTCTTTTTGTTTCTTTTTTCTATCAGCTTTTTAATCTCTTTTTCTTCGTTTCCATTCTGTCGTTAGCTTTTTATTCCATTTGTTAGCTGTGTTTCTTTTTATGTCTTTGTTTTCGTCTTTTCTATCTTCTTTCTTTTCATTTCCATATTTTCCTTCGTTAATATGCATCGTTTTTATTTCTTTTTGTTTCTTTGTTTGGTTTGTCATTTTCGGATCAGGTTCTGCCTTACTTTGCATTCCACGTTTGTTACTTTATGTTTGTTTCCTTTAATTTTCTTTCTCTTGCCTATTTGTTCCTTTTCTTTCATTACTTTTTATTTATTCATTTATTTATTTATTTCCCATTGTTTTAGTTGTTTTTTTTTAGATATATTTGTTTTTTGTTTAATTTTAGTTCATCCATTTTGTTGTGGTCATGCCCTTTTATTTCATTTTCTCATTAGATTTACATGAGCGTTTTGTTTCGTTCTGTTTCTTTTGAGTTCATGTTTATTTCTATTCTGAATTTTCATTCTTTCTCTCTAAATTCTTCTTTTTTTTCTGTTTTGATTTCTTTGTTTCGTTCTTTCTCTTTGTCTCGTAAAAGTATTTATTTTCACCGTTTATTTTAAGATTCACTTGATTTATTTTCTTCTTCACTGTTTAATGCATTCGCTTTTACACAATTTTCTCTTTTTATTTTTTTCGTTTTAATATCATTGTTCCACTTTTCTTATTACTTTGTTTATTCTTTTGTTTTCTGTTACTATTTTACATTGGTTTATTTGCTAACTCAACCATTTATGATCATTTCATTATTTTAATATTCGTCATTTCTTTCTTTGTATTCTATAACAGTGGTCTTGTTGCATTATTTCCCCTTTCTTTCGGGAAATCCTTTCTGAGTTTTTCGCGTTTTTAAATTTGTTTTTATTTTTACTCTACATCACATAAGCTTGATTGTATACACTTTACCCTTTTTATTCTTCTCTCATTTTGATTTTTCCAGGTTCTTCATTCTTTGTTATTTTTTAAAAAACTTTTCCTTTATTCTATATATAAAGTAAAGTTATTTCACTTATTTCCTTGACGAGTATGGCTTTATATCTAAACACTGGATCTGCGAATATACTTTGTCGTTGATTTAGACCAACTGTTGAAGCGTGGTTAAGTAAAATATTCGCTAAGTTTTGTCTACTTTTAATATTTTTTACATTGTATTCGGCTTGGCTTCTTCTCCAAACTTCGTCATCCATACAGATAATGCTCAGATATACTACTTTGTCAATTTATGTTTTCAGGTGAGTTTTTTTAATAGGTCACATATCTTCGTAGAACCGTTATCATTTCTATATTTTCAATCTTACTATCGTATGTTAGCCTTTCTTCATTTCTCTCCTAAACACAATACACTCCCCTCACTTAAATTTCTGTTTTGGAGGCGTACTGATTAATTATTGCAAGGACTTTATATTCCTGGTTGACGGAATAAAAGATTAGCAGATTGATATTAAACAAAGAGAGCGGTTATCGGGGTCAATAAGGCAATCGTTCGATAATAGTCGCTTACAATATTCACACTTTTTACTCTCTATTTCTTTTAATTACACGAACTATTAGTTTTCGAATCATATGATTTATGTGAAACATTGCTTTAATTTAATTATGTACCTTTTTATTTTTCTCTTGAAGTAGCGATTTTTGTTTTTATTTGGATGAAGCATAGTGCTGGAGACGCACCCCTCTTGGTATATCGAAATAACATATGTCCAACACTATGTTGCCTTTGAGGGAAATTGTTAATTGGCTTATGTAAATGTTGCTTACATAAACTACCTCATTTTCGTTATTCTTCATTTAAGTACAGTC
>OY744524.1:78727167-78734667 GCA_963556195.1 Sepiola atlantica | reverse complement strand
TGTACACGTCATTATTAATAGCAGAATTTTATTACTGAAAGGCCCCGTGGAAATTTCAAAGTTTACTTCATTAATCTGTTGTATACTTCTATCGTGCTTAATCTGGCAATGGGGTCATTCTTTAAAATCCGAGTAGAGGTGTGTGATGTCCGGCGCGAATAGAGCCCCCACGATATTAGTGCCCCACTTTTATTCAAACTGAAACCCACTTTTCTAACGCTTCTGGTTATTACGAGATCTATTTCCAAAGCCCTCGCAGGATTTTGTGACATTTACATTCAATGAACTTCTGGAGAGTACTCAGACCCCACGATAGTATTGTACCATCTTTGGACAGAACAGATATTACACTTTGATCCGAGCCCGAAGATTAAGAAAGTGTTTGTTTTCTTTAGTTTGAGACAACAACGAAATTAGATGCGATTTTTTAAATTACCATTTTTCGCTATGCATATTTAGATATCGGGCAATCTTACTTCTAAGAGAGTGGTAGAAAGTAATGACGTACGTAGAACATGGCATTGCCGTAGCATATTATTATATAAACATCTGGAACCACTATAGTTTATGTAATTGATACTGTAATAATAATAAATGCTGGTGTGTAAAGATTGTTTAAAATGATAACTTTCTTAGGTAAGGTAAACATAAAGTAGAGTGATATTTTTTCAATTAGAAGTAAACATTAAGTAGTGGTATTTTCCAATTAGAATTCGAGTGAGAGCAACGTCTCTAAGCAGTTACGTCAGACACCTGATGACACACTAATCTGATATGGCGAATGTGCAGGGGTGATCTTTCTCTTTTGACTGCATCGTCAGAGAGAGAGAGATAGTGTGTGTGTGTGTGTGAGAGAGAGAGAGAGAGAGAGAGAACAGTCTAGTTCTGGACAGCTGTTTCCTCGTCTCCCACATAGAGAAAAGTGGTGTAGGGTATTTAATGAGTGAACATGAGCCCATTTTGCATAATGGTTAGAGCGTTCTCTAATCGAAGAAAGACTCGGGTTCAATCCTCAGTAGTGGTATATCAAAGACTCAAAAATGATACTTGATGCCCTCTTACTTAAACACTCGGCATTATAAGGCAAGGATAAAGATTACTTTGAGATATTCTGTGTTAGGATGGGCGCTCTCCTCTACATCTGCGTATAGTACCTAATAAACATGGAGCCTTCGGATCAAACTTGACTATGGTCAACTACTTTACTTTTATTTTACATGTATACTTCCAAAAAAAATCAAACCCAAAAAGAAATTCTCTAAACCCCCAGTGAATTTGTGCTCTTTTTTATTATTACTAAATTACGCTTACGGCGGCAGATGACAAAAAGGAAGACAACGACAGAAGAGAAAAAAAGGAAGAAGAAGAAAAAGAAGAAAAAGGAGAAGAAAAAAAAGAAAATGTCTACAAAGATGGAGAGAAGAAAATTGAAACTTCGGCTGCTACATCACCAGTCCAACCACATAAATAAGTCCAACTGGTTCCCTTGGCGATGTGGACGGGTTGTAGGACACCCCAACTACATACAATACCGATATATAGTTAAGTTGTTCATATTACATCGCACATTGTGCCCAGAGTGAGAATTTATTAATTTTGAAGTGTCTTCACTATCTTTAAAGTTATTGATATATGTATACTCTATTACTTGGAGCTTGCAATACAAAACACTGCAGGTCAAATAATGTATGGTTGAATTTTTACAAGCCTTTATAGTTGGCGTAATTTATTAATACGTCAATTTTCTGGCAAATTTCTCCCACTTTTTAGAAATATAGCTCATCGGCAAATCGGCACCGAATTAGTGTGGCAAAAAGATTTAACTTACTTTTTCCACCTAAAATGTACTATTTTTAATTGTCTTTCAAGATTTACTCAAAACAGCAATTTAACACAAATCCCAAAACTTTTAAATGTTCTCAGGGACACATACAATTTCATGTTTTTGCCTGAAACATTAAACTGTTACCGATTTTCAATGGCTGGTAATATATTCTTTAAATGTTGATTTACAGGAAAAAGACTAAAAAGTATCAGTGAAGATATGATATTGTTTATTTCAATACAGAACATATGAATTCGTTCAATAATAGAGATCTTCCATCATAGCTTATTCTTCATCTATAACTGTGTCCACATTACGGTGTTTCGACGTTCTGGCGGTGTGACCAACCTCCCAATATATCGAACTATTTGGACCGGGACGTTTCAAAGCAATTGCTGTGTGCGACATGATCAACATCCTGCGAATAATGTCATGTATGTTGTCATTAATTGGCAGCTGTCGAGATCTTGAAGCTGGTCAACTCTGGAACGATCTGACATACTTGTTCCAACTCTCCAACAACATGCAATGAAATATAGTTATATTCTCTTACCATTCCACATAGAACCGGATGACGCCAATAGTAGATTCACAAAATTACAACATACATAAATTACACATTATATCTTATCTGGACCGTCGAGGCACAATTCGGTTTTTGAAAAGAGGTTATTTCATTAGTAGTACCTTCCTAATACGCTTCCAACAAAATATCAACCACTTCCTTATTTTACGTTATGGCCATGTTATACCCAAGAAAAGGACGATTTTGAGAATAAGCCCAAATATGGTAATTATGGGCTAGTACCCTGAAATTTCATATCTTTTACGAAAACTATTTCATCAGATACGTTCAAATATTACGCTTCCGACAAAGCCCTACCAACTTTCTCACTTTAATGTATGGCTACATTATGCTCCAAAAGGTTTTTTTTAGAATATGCGTGAATATGGTAATGAGGGCCTAGTCCCCTGAAATTTCGATTTTTTTCAAAAAAGAGTTAATCTATCAGCAGCATCTTGCTAATTTGCTTTCAATGAGGTATCAACCACTTTTTCAGTTTACGTTATGAGAACGTTATTGCTTTTTTCCCCATTATTAGCATTCTGGTCGCAATGTGCATCGTCTAAAAGATGAATATGTTACCACTGTACTTTGGTTGCAAACACCATTTGATAAAAGACAACGGGTAATAGATGAAATGAACACACTGATTAATTCATTAATTTTCAATAAAATATTAATTTACTTACGGTGTGTTCAATCGGTATGCTGTCATATTTTTTTATAATAAAAAAATGTATTTTTTATTTTATTTTATTTATTTGTTTATTTTATTTATTATAATTATTATTATAATTATTATTATTATTATTATTATTATTATTATTATTATTATTATTATTATTATCATAATTATTATTATAACACTAAAAATAACACGAATAATAATAATAATAATAATAACAATAATAATAATAATAATAATAATAATAATAATAGTAATAGTAATAATAATAATAATAATAATAATAATAATAATAATAATAATAATAATAATAATAATTATAATAATAATTATAATCATGATTTTACTTCGATGTATACTTTTTAGAACGGAACCCTTATTTAATCCACGTTAGTAACTTGCTTTCGTTCTGTCAGCCATTACTGGCTAGAAGTCTTAAATAATTCGTATTTGTATGTGTAGTATCGTTCGTATTGCGCATTGGACACATAGCGCAACCGACCCGTGTCGGAACGGAAATAATTATTCTCCAATAACGAAATGGTAATGACTGATGGAATTGTATCAGCCAACAAAAAGAAAATACACTTACCCCAAAGCAAGTAGATACTGCTTAGGAGATGATTTCCTGACAACAGATGAGATACTACACTACCCCCCCCCTGAATTTATCATTGAAAATAGTACGTTAATATAAAATAATACAGTAACCTCAGGTGGTATTGAAATATAGTATAATAGTAGAATTAATATAAATAATTTATATTTTCTGATACAGACAGCAAGAAACGAAATCTCCATTAGTAATATATACTAATGTTAGATTGTTGACAGTATCTAGCTAGAAGTTATATTGGATCAGGGTGGATTTTATAAAGTATAGTTTCGAATTGGATGAATGTTGATTTCAGACTGCATCAGGGGTGATTTTATAATGGATGAGTGTAGATTATTTATTCAAAATATAAAACACATTTTTAAAGACATTTATAGAAATGGATCAGTTTTAATTAAAAACTGAATAGACGTATATACTATAGTTTAAGGTTGGTTTTATAAAGTATTAATTTATATTTTTCTTACTGCATTGGTGTAGATTTTATGAAGTGTCAGTGTAGATTCATATAACCTCTCAAGGAAGATTTAATATTGCATCAAAGTTGATTTTATTTGGTATCATTATAGATTTTATAAAGGATCAAAGTTCCCGCTATATTGACTCTATGTAAATCCTATAAAATATCAGGCTATATTTTATTGTGTGTGCAGGTAGATTGTTATTCTATTCATGATCGATCTTATGAAGGGAGAGAATAGAATTTTATAAAAGATCAATCTACATTTGTATTAATAAATGTGATGAAAGATCACAGTTGACTTCAAAAGATAGCAAAATACATTTTTTCATAAATTATCATGTTATATGTATTATGCATGAAGGTTGATCTTATAAAGTCGCCCTGTAGCTATTTTGTACTCATGAGTAACCGCTAATCAACGTAAAAAAGCATTCGAGTACAAATGTTAATAGGTTCATCAGGTGGACCGTTGGACCATACCTTGAGGATTGGAGACAATAGTTTAAACTAGGCAAAATTTGATTCTTTAAGAGAACGGCTGTATAAGAATTTGTAAACACTTGACTTGAAAACGACCATGTTGCAATCAGCTGGGAATCACACCCGTGGTATTGTGTTCCTTAGACGGGTAGTTCTCAGGAAGGAACTTTGCTCATGGAAGTTCCGTTTAGTTATAGGTAGACAGAAACATAAAGGAAAATTATTTACAGTGGTTGTAGCTATGAGAAAGAGACTAGCGAAGAGAAAATATCACCCCACTAGCTTTTGTAGTTGATTTTGTACTCGATTAAGGCAACAAAGAGTGCTTTAATCGGCACTCATGAGATGTGGCAACATCACTCAATCGTCTCGTAGACCATTACTGATCAATATCTTTCTGATTCTCTCTCTTTTAGCTTTTAGGGGATACAGTAAAATATTATATACTAATAATTGCATGCATTTTTACAAATGATTGTTATTACAGAACTACCAGCTCGAATTAATATTTACCATGTATCATTATATATTGAGTTCGCAGAATTCTGCCACTTATATGCTCGGGAAAGCTAACGACCGTTATCAAAGAGTATACAATTCTAAACGGCTATGTTGAGATGCGAAGTGTTTAGAAACAGTGATCGAAAAACACAAAAGAGTGACGGGTATCTAGGGAGATGTGTTGTCACTGTGACTGTCGAAATCATCGCACGTGTTTGCTAGTGAGCGATCCCCGTTTATGAGAGAACTCTAAATAATAATAATAATAATAATAATAATAATAATAATAATAATAATAATAATAATAATAATAATAATAATAATAATAATGATAATAATAATAATAATAATAATAATAATAATAATAATAATAATAATAATAATAAATAATTAAAGTATAATTCAGAATGGAAACGTGCGCATTGCTAGAGATAAAAAGGGGGAAACTGGAGACAGCAGAGGGCATGGAACTGCCCAACCAAAAAGAGATCAGTGCGCTTGGTGAACATGATAGCTGTACTTATATGAGAATTTTGGAAGCAGACACTGTCTAATCTACAGAAATTAAAGAGTAGATTGGAAAAGAATATCTGAGAAGAACAAAGAAACTCTTAGAAACGAAACTATATATTGGAAATCTAATTAAATAAATAAACACCTGGACAGTATCACTAATAATATACTCTGTACCATTCATGAGCCGAACAACAAAAAATGCATGTTAACCAGAAGATTAGGAAATTAATGGCAATGTACTACACCCGAAAGATGATACTGATTGACCCTACGGTTAAAAATAGCGAAGTGATAAGTATAAAAAAGTGCGTTGAAGAGACATTGTCGAAATAAACAGAACAGGAAGCTGCGAAACCAGAAACAGAAAGACAAGAAACGACCAGTGGGAAGCGAAAAAACTACATGTATTATTCATAAGAATGACAAGAAAACAGAACCACGAACACACTTAGATATAGCTAAGAAAAGAACACTTGGAAATAGAAACAGAATCGCTACTAGCAACGACACCAAACAACGTGATTAGAACTTACGACATTAAATCTAAAAAAGATCACATAGGAAAACAAAAAATTACGACTATGTGGACATAGAGACGAAACAGTAAATCACATAATAAGTGAATGCAGCTAACTAGCCCGAAAGAATACAATAACAGATAAGACTACGTAGAAGAAGTGGTACATTAGGAACTATGCAGATGACTGCATTTTCAACATATAAACAAAGTGTTGACACAAACCAGATACGATTCTAGAAAAACTATAATCACAAATCCCCTGAGACATGGGGTTACAAACAGATAAACTCATCTAAGCAAACAGACCGGACGTCATAATAATTACCAAAAAGAACAAAAACTACCAAATTATAGATGCTGTTGTCCCAGCAGACAAAGAGTAAATATCAAAGTGACGGAAAGGCGAAACAAATACATGTAATTTGCCAAAGAAGTGTAAATAATATAGACATGAAGAAAGTCAATATCATATGAATAATAACAGAAACACTAGGAAATGCTCAGAAACAAACTGAGAAAAAGACGAGGAGAAATTTAAATAAAAGGGAAAACTAAGACTATACAAGGGACAACAATTATAAAAAAAACAGCTGAAATATTAAGGAAAATCCTTGAATGCGAAAACCAACCCACATAAACATTGTTTCTACAGTCTCAGTGACAACAAATCTCCCTAGATACCCATCATTCTTTTGTGTTTTTCGATCACTGTTTCTAAATACTTCGCATCTCAAAATAGCCACATAGAAATTTAAACAACACTAAAACAAAACTATGGCAGGAAAAAATGACATTAGTCTCTGCTGAAACACAAAGCAGAGTTGTAAAGGTTATAGAGGATGGAAAGACCAAGGAGGTAGAGCACTTATCAGACCCCCACTCGAAGAGTGCGGAGAATACTAGAACCTAGGGGAGGTTTATTGACATCTAAATCACAAAGAAAACACATGGTTGTTGTCAGCGGGAATTTAATGGTAAGCGGATGTTGCAATAACGCAAAGTAATTTGCGATGGTTATCGAAAGTGTTTGAGAGAACTTGTTTATCTGGGCAAATTTGTTGTTTTCTCAGATTCCAGGGAACACAACCGGTTAGTATCAGTTAGTTGTCTGATAACCCCTAGTTACTACTACTACTACTACTACTACTACTACTACTACTACTACTACTACTAATAATAATAATAATAATAATAATCGAAATCATAATAATCATCATAATAATAATGAGTAATAATCTATAGAAATTGAAACTGTAAGAGAGTGAATGAAGTTACAAAATAAATAAAATCGAAAGAAAGAAAAAGAAAGCAAATACTTTTATAGAGACA
>OY744524.1:78537167-78722167 GCA_963556195.1 Sepiola atlantica | reverse complement strand
TATTATTATTATTATTATTATTATTATTATTATTATTATTATTATTATTATTATTATTATTATTATTATTATTATTATTATTATTATTATTATTATTATTATTATTATTATTATTATTATTATTATTATTATTATTATTATTATTATTATTATTATTATTATTATTATTATTATTATTATTATTATTATTATTATTATTATTATTATTATTATTATTATTATTATTATTATTATTATTATTATTATTATTATTATTATTATTATTATTATTATTATTATTATTATTATTATTATTATTATTATTATTATTATTATTATTATTATTATTATTATTATTATTATTATTATTATTATTATTATTATTATTATTATTATTATTATTATTATTATTATTATTATTATTATTATTATTATTATTATTATTATTATTATTATTATTATTATTATTATTATTATTATTATTATTATTATTATTATTATTATTATTATTATTATTATTATTATTATTATTATTATTATTATTATTATTATTATTATTATTATTATTATTATTATTATTATTATTATTATTATTATTATTATTATTATTATTATTATTATTATTATTATTATTATTATTATTATTATTATTATTATTATTATTATTATTATTATTATTATTATTATTATTATTATTATTATTATTATTATTATTATTATTATTATTATTATTATTATTATTATTATTATTATTATTATTATTATTATTATTATTATTATTATTATTATTATTATTATTATTATTATTATTATTATTATTATTATTATTATTATTATTATTATTATTATTATTATTATTATTATTATTATTATTATTATTATTATTATTATTATTATTATTATTATTATTATTATTATTATTATTATTATTATTATTATTATTATTATTATTATTATTATTATTATTATTATTATTATTATTATTATTATTATTATTATTATTATTATTATTATTATTATTATTATTATTATTATTATTATTATTATTATTATTATTATTATTATTATTATTATTATTATTATTATTATTATTATTATTATTATTATTATTATTATTATTATTATTATTATTATTATTATTATTATTATTATTATTATTATTATTATTATTATTATTATTATTATTATTATTATTATTATTATTATTATTATTATTATTATTATTATTATTATTATTATTATTATTATTATTATTATTATTATTATTATTATTATTATTATTATTATTATTATTATTATTATTATTATTATTATTATTATTATTATTATTATTATTATTATTATTATTATTATTATTATTATTATTATTATTATTATTATTATTATTATTATTATTATTATTATTATTATTATTATTATTATTATTATTATTATTATTATTATTATTATTATTATTATTATTATTATTATTATTATTATTATTATTATTATTATTATTATTATTATTATTATTATTATTATTATTATTATTATTATTATTATTATTATTATTATTATTATTATTATTATTATTATTATTATTATTATTATTATTATTATTATTATTATTATTATTATTATTATTATTATTATTATTATTATTATTATTATTATTATTATTATTATTATTATTATTATTATTATTATTATTATTATTATTATTATTATTATTATTATTATTATTATTATTATTATTATTATTATTATTATTATTATTATTATTATTATTATTATTATTATTATTATTATTATTATTATTATTATTATTATTATTATTATTATTATTATTATTATTATTATTATTATTATTATTATTATTATTATTATTATTATTATTATTATTATTATTATTATTATTATTATTATTATTATTATTATTATTATTATTATTATTATTATTATTATTATTATTATTATTATTATTATTATTATTATTATTATTATTATTATTATTATTATTATTATTATTATTATTATTATTATTATTATTATTATTATTATTATTATTATTATTATTATTATTATTATTATTATTATTATTATTATTATTATTATTATTATTATTATTATTATTATTATTATTATTATTATTATTATTATTATTATTATTATTATTATTATTATTATTATTATTATTATTATTATTATTATTATTATTATTATTATTATTATTATTATTATTATTATTATTATTATTATTATTATTATTATTATTATTATTATTATTATTATTATTATTATTATTATTATTATTATTATTATTATTATTATTATTATTATTATTATTATTATTATTATTATTATTATTATTATTATTATTATTATTATTATTATTATTATTATTATTATTATTATTATTATTATTATTATTATTATTATTATTATTATTATTATTATTATTATTATTATTATTATTATTATTATTATTATTATTATTATTATTATTATTATTATTATTATTATTATTATTATTATTATTATTATTATTATTATTATTATTATTATTATTATTATTATTATTATTATTATTATTATTATTATTATTATTATTATTATTATTATTATTATTATTATTATTATTATTATTATTATTATTATTATTATTATTATTATTATTATTATTATTATTATTATTATTATTATTATTATTATTATTATTATTATTATTATTATTATTATTATTATTATTATTATTATTATTATTATTATTATTATTATTATTATTATTATTATTATTATTATTATTATTATTATTATTATTATTATTATTATTATTATTATTATTATTATTATTATTATTATTATTATTATTATTATTATTATTATTATTATTATTATTATTATTATTATTATTATTATTATTATTATTATTATTATTATTATTATTATTATTATTATTATTATTATTATTATTATTATTATTATTATTATTATTATTATTATTATTATTATTATTATTATTATTATTATTATTATTATTATTATTATTATTATTATTATTATTATTATTATTATTATTATTATTATTATTATTATTATTATTATTATTATTATTATTATTATTATTATTATTATTATTATTATTATTATTATTATTATTATTATTATTATTATTATTATTATTATTATTATTATTATTATTATTATTATTATTATTATTATTATTATTATTATTATTATTATTATTATTATTATTATTATTATTATTATTATTATTATTATTATTATTATTATTATTATTATTATTATTATTATTATTATTATTATTATTATTATTATTATTATTATTATTATTATTATTATTATTATTATTATTATTATTATTATTATTATTATTATTATTATTATTATTATTATTATTATTATTATTATTATTATTATTATTATTATTATTATTATTATTATTATTATTATTATTATTATTATTATTATTATTATTATTATTATTATTATTATTATTATTATTATTATTATTATTATTATTATTATTATTATTATTATTATTATTATTATTATTATTATTATTATTATTATTATTATTATTATTATTATTATTATTATTATTATTATTATTATTATTATTATTATTATTATTATTATTATTATTATTATTATTATTATTATTATTATTATTATTATTATTATTATTATTATTATTATTATTATTATTATTATTATTATTATTATTATTATTATTATTATTATTATTATTATTATTATTATTATTATTATTATTATTATTATTATTATTATTATTATTATTATTATTATTATTATTATTATTATTATTATTATTATTATTATTATTATTATTATTATTATTATTATTATTATTATTATTATTATTATTATTATTATTATTATTATTATTATTATTATTATTATTATTATTATTATTATTATTATTATTATTATTATTATTATTATTATTATTATTATTATTATTATTATTATTATTATTATTATTATTATTATTATTATTATTATTATTATTATTATTATTATTATTATTATTATTATTATTATTATTATTATTATTATTATTATTATTATTATTATTATTATTATTATTATTATTATTATTATTATTATTATTATTATTATTATTATTATTATTATTATTATTATTATTATTATTATTATTATTATTATTATTATTATTATTATTATTATTATTATTATTATTATTATTATTATTATTATTATTATTATTATTATTATTATTATTATTATTATTATTATTATTATTATTATTATTATTATTATTATTATTATTATTATTATTATTATTATTATTATTATTATTATTATTATTATTATTATTATTATTATTATTATTATTATTATTATTATTATTATTATTATTATTATTATTATTATTATTATTATTATTATTATTATTATTATTATTATTATTATTATTATTATTATTATTATTATTATTATTATTATTATTATTATTATTATTATTATTATTATTATTATTATTATTATTATTATTATTATTATTATTATTATTATTATTATTATTATTATTATTATTATTATTATTATTATTATTATTATTATTATTATTATTATTATTATTATTATTATTATTATTATTATTATTATTATTATTATTATTATTATTATTATTATTATTATTATTATTATTATTATTATTATTATTATTATTATTATTATTATTATTATTATTATTATTATTATTATTATTATTATTATTATTATTATTATTATTATTATTATTATTATTATTATTATTATTATTATTATTATTATTATTATTATTATTATTATTATTATTATTATTATTATTATTATTATTATTATTATTATTATTATTATTATTATTATTATTATTATTATTATTATTATTATTATTATTATTATTATTATTATTATTATTATTATTATTATTATTATTATTATTATTATTATTATTATTATTATTATTATTATTATTATTATTATTATTATTATTATTATTATTATTATTATTATTATTATTATTATTATTATTATTATTATTATTATTATTATTATTATTATTATTATTATTATTATTATTATTATTATTATTATTATTATTATTATTATTATTATTATTATTATTATTATTATTATTATTATTATTATTATTATTATTATTATTATTATTATTATTATTATTATTATTATTATTATTATTATTATTATTATTATTATTATTATTATTATTATTATTATTATTATTATTATTATTATTATTATTATTATTATTATTATTATTATTATTATTATTATTATTATTATTATTATTATTATTATTATTATTATTATTATTATTATTATTATTATTATTATTATTATTATTATTATTATTATTATTATTATTATTATTATTATTATTATTATTATTATTATTATTATTATTATTATTATTATTATTATTATTATTATTATTATTATTATTATTATTATTATTATTATTATTATTATTATTATTATTATTATTATTATTATTATTATTATTATTATTATTATTATTATTATTATTATTATTATTATTATTATTATTATTATTATTATTATTATTATTATTATTATTATTATTATTATTATTATTATTATTATTATTATTATTATTATTATTATTATTATTATTATTATTATTATTATTATTATTATTATTATTATTATTATTATTATTATTATTATTATTATTATTATTATTATTATTATTATTATTATTATTATTATTATTATTATTATTATTATTATTATTATTATTATTATTATTATTATTATTATTATTATTATTATTATTATTATTATTATTATTATTATTATTATTATTATTATTATTATTATTATTATTATTATTATTATTATTATTATTATTATTATTATTATTATTATTATTATTATTATTATTATTATTATTATTATTATTATTATTATTATTATTATTATTATTATTATTATTATTATTATTATTATTATTATTATTATTATTATTATTATTATTATTATTATTATTATTATTATTATTATTATTATTATTATTATTATTATTATTATTATTATTATTATTATTATTATTATTATTATTATTATTATTATTATTATTATTATTATTATTATTATTATTATTATTATTATTATTATTATTATTATTATTATTATTATTATTATTATTATTATTATTATTATTATTATTATTATTATTATTATTATTATTATTATTATTATTATTATTATTATTATTATTATTATTATTATTATTATTATTATTATTATTATTATTATTATTATTATTATTATTATTATTATTATTATTATTATTATTATTATTATTATTATTATTATTATTATTATTATTATTATTATTATTATTATTATTATTATTATTATTATTATTATTATTATTATTATTATTATTATTATTATTATTATTATTATTATTATTATTATTATTATTATTATTATTATTATTATTATTATTATTATTATTATTATTATTATTATTATTATTATTATTATTATTATTATTATTATTATTATTATTATTATTATTATTATTATTATTATTATTATTATTATTATTATTATTATTATTATTATTATTATTATTATTATTATTATTATTATTATTATTATTATTATTATTATTATTATTATTATTATTATTATTATTATTATTATTATTATTATTATTATTATTATTATTATTATTATTATTATTATTATTATTATTATTATTATTATTATTATTATTATTATTATTATTATTATTATTATTATTATTATTATTATTATTATTATTATTATTATTATTATTATTATTATTATTATTATTATTATTATTATTATTATTATTATTATTATTATTATTATTATTATTATTATTATTATTATTATTATTATTATTATTATTATTATTATTATTATTATTATTATTATTATTATTATTATTATTATTATTATTATTATTATTATTATTATTATTATTATTATTATTATTATTATTATTATTATTATTATTATTATTATTATTATTATTATTATTATTATTATTATTATTATTATTATTATTATTATTATTATTATTATTATTATTATTATTATTATTATTATTATTATTATTATTATTATTATTATTATTATTATTATTATTATTATTATTATTATTATTATTATTATTATTATTATTATTATTATTATTATTATTATTATTATTATTATTATTATTATTATTATTATTATTATTATTATTATTATTATTATTATTATTATTATTATTATTATTATTATTATTATTATTATTATTATTATTATTATTATTATTATTATTATTATTATTATTATTATTATTATTATTATTATTATTATTATTATTATTATTATTATTATTATTATTATTATTATTATTATTATTATTATTATTATTATTATTATTATTATTATTATTATTATTATTATTATTATTATTATTATTATTATTATTATTATTATTATTATTATTATTATTATTATTATTATTATTATTATTATTATTATTATTATTATTATTATTATTATTATTATTATTATTATTATTATTATTATTATTATTATTATTATTATTATTATTATTATTATTATTATTATTATTATTATTATTATTATTATTATTATTATTATTATTATTATTATTATTATTATTATTATTATTATTATTATTATTATTATTATTATTATTATTATTATTATTATTATTATTATTATTATTATTATTATTATTATTATTATTATTATTATTATTATTATTATTATTATTATTATTATTATTATTATTATTATTATTATTATTATTATTATTATTATTATTATTAATAATTTTTTTTTCGTAGTCTTACATTTTTTATGTTTTACTTGGATTTTTCATTTCGAAGTCAATACCATTGAGTTAAGATATTCAAGCTGTACCGTAACAATTTCGCCGTACATAACAGGCAAGCATTTTGTAGAACTTAGAAATTAATGATATCGCCAATCAGTGTTAGGTTATTTATGGTATCTTTTCGTTAAAGTATACACCGCCCCAATTACAACGGGAATAACTTTGACTTCTTTACATTTCCATTTTCGGTCTCGATATTTATTGATTTGTTCGTGTTCTTTCTCTTGCACTCTGTTATCGAAGAAGAGGGCTATATAAATGATTAATTAAGTTTTTTATTTTTTTTAGAAAGATTACGTCTGGTGTTGAATGTTTAAGTCTTTATAAGTTTGTATCCGCATGTTCCAAAGAGTTATACATTGTCGTTCTCATGTACCACTTCTGGCTTATGCTCATACCACTTCTCATTGTGGTCCAATTCATAAAGTTTGCATGTATTTCAGTGTAGTACTTGACCGACTTTGTCGTGTCTCCATTTTTATACTGATATTGTGCTAGCATATGCCATTCAGATACAACATGCGCTAAAGTGTAAACTCTTTCATTACACAATCAACACATCATTGATTCTGCAGTTTTTTCAATGCAATGTTTGATGGACCTAGTGTGAGTTGCTTGTTCATTGGCTGCCATTAAAGTGCTTTAAGTAGATCTTTTGACATCACCTCTTGCCAACCAATTTTAGCTGTCATTATCTCTAAATGCAGTATTCTTAAGTAATACACTGTGTAGTTTCTTTCCAAATAATTCTAACCCTCTCTCCCAACTTTTGATTTGTTTTCACCCCAGTGTATATTATTGCCTCTCTTTTCTCTTCACGAAGAAGAATATCATTATTTTCTGAAATGTATTTATAAAGATAACGTTCTTCTATGTTTACGACATCTTTAACACCAAGTAAACCTCGATCACCTTCTTTTCTAGGTAGATACAATCGAACTGTATCTTCTTTTCATTGCAAAAGCTCCGTAAATTCTAAGCATTTTCCGTGTTTTGGTATCCAATCATTTTAATTCATCTACATTCAAGTCAAGTATACCAGCAGTATATCGTATGATAGCTACTGTTTTGACATTGGTAGCATATATTGTATTTCGACTGTGGAGGTGCGATTTAAGAATAACCTTTACTCTTCTCTTTTACTCAGCTGTGACCGGTTTTTAATTTCCTTGTTTTAATGTTATCTGCCTCAAATATTCACAAGTATTTGTAACCCTTCTTACTGTCAACCCTTTTTTATCAGAGCTGTTGTTTGGAGTTCAAGGCTATCTGAGTGAACAAGCTTACCTCTCTTTATAAAAATAATAACACGTTTAGTGAAGCCAAATTCAATTAGTATGTCGTCACTAAATTATCTAACAGTATTCATTAGGGTATCATGTTGGTTTTAATCTTTCCAAAAATCTAAGCTCATCCAGTAAGTGGTTTACTGTAGGATGCCTTTTCTTAAATCCATATTCTGTCTTCTAATTAAGTAAGACGAGTGTCATTAGGATCAAACCAATTAGAAAAAGCAAAGGGGTACGACTATCCCCTTGGAAAACCCCTCTCTTAATTGTTACTTTACCTAATGCAGCACCTCCTGAAGATAAATTGATTTTTCAATTTTCATGCTTTGCTTTTAAGCTGTTTGAATGTTGCGGCTATTTTGAAGATCTCCTAGCACTTGTGTATCTATGAATGGGGCACCATGTCAAAGGCTTCATTTTAATCTATCTACCCCATGGCCAGGTTATTAGTCCTTCGTTTGTTGTTTCTCAACATCGTTTTAACTATCAGAAGCTGATCTTTGGTGCCATGTGATCTTTTTAGCAGTGTTTTTGTTCCTCAGGCAGCAAATTGGTGTGGTTAAAATGAGCATAATTACTTTAAGACAATATGCTAGTGAAAAGTTTCCACATAACTGAGAGAAAGTGATCGGTCTAAAGTGTGTCACTTCACCCCATTGTGTCTTATATTTCATCATCAAAACTGTAGTGCTCTCTGTCAGGCACGCACGAAAGCTACCTGTCGTCAAACAACCATTTATCATCGATGCAAGAAATGGGTAAATAAACGGAAGGTTTTTAAACCAATATCGCTGGTGCTTTTTAATTTAAAAGCTATTTGACACTATCCTACAGCATCTCAACGGTGATTGTCATATTACTTTTTTCGGTCTACTCTAGAGGACACCTCCCGTTCAATATGTTTGATTCATTCTGCAGCATCGTGACCTGTTACTTTTTCCCCAAATGCATTTACAGAATGCACGAGATTGGTCAGCATTAGGTATAACGTCATTGCTTCTTTCAATTCCTTTTAGTTGTTTTAAAATAACTTTCTGGTTGTTCTTGAAAAGTCTGATTTGCCGATATGGCTTATTTCTGTCGCTGTAACGTTTAACTTTGGTAGTTTTTGCAACGACACGCTGTGCCAGTTCTTTGATTACACACTTGAAACCCTTTTCCGTGTATATCGAACTTACGGATTAGTCTTTCACATGCGCTCTGACTTTTGAGTTTATCATTTACAACAGCTTGCACTTTACTTAACCCCTTTCTCAGTTTCAATTTAACCGTTTCCACCACCAGGGCTTTTTAAAAATTCTTTTTTTGCATTTTTTCCATACCGCGTAATTTTGACACAACATTGGCAGCAGCCTTAATAACTTTATTACACTGATAAATATTATTAACTAAGAAAGATGGTAAGACGTCGTTCACTTTGGCGGTGACAGTTTTATATATTCTCCTATTAACAAATCGCAGGTTCGACAGCTGTTCTAAATTGCCAGTTTGTAGCTTCTTGTCTAACAACCTGAAAATATCAATATCTTCTGCTGTCCTCACATGTTCAACCATTTACGATGGTATCTATGGATGCAGCCCGATTACCGTTAGTTACACTATTTTATTTCTCAGAGTTAGTTGTTGCTTTTACACGAGACGTTTCTTAAACTACATTATTTTTATTGATCTTCATAAGTACGTCTAATTCTTCTATCTCAATTTCTCATTTTATTTTTTTAATTTTAATAGCAAATAACCATAAATAAGTTATAATCACTCGGGCTTGTGATGCAAGTTGTTGTTTGATAATTCAAACAGGCCAAGCTCATTTCAGCTTCGGTGCATTCGTTGTGTATATTATCTCTTAGGGGGTCACGCTTCAAGTAAAATTTCATCACAGTTCTCTTTAAGGTCTTAGTCAAATTAGTTCTAGTTTTAGTGTTAGCGTTTCGAGGGGTTGGCTGGATAACGACTTGAGAAGTCTTCTTTGTTCACCTACCGGACGTTCGATCTGTACTTAACATTCCGGACCCACTTACGTCGTTTTCCGTTTGATAATTTTGAACACTCATATTGAAATAATACGACGAATTTTTATGTAAGGTTTTTATTCCGTTGTATTTTTATTGAGATACACTCTCTAGGAGAGTTGCTATCCAAATCTTAAGACCAAATCCTGGCCATGAAAGTTAAACTATGTGAACTAAATTATTATTATTATTATTATTATTATTATTATTATTATTATTATTATTATTATTATTATTATTATTATTATTACATATAAGTATTATTATTCTTTATAATTTTCATGTAGAAGAGAAGATACTTTATACTTTGCAATCTAATTTACATAAGTGTTTCGGTGTGTAGGGACACACGTATGTAAATTAGTCACTGATTTTCTGAATGTTCATAAAGACTTTAATGATATTAGACCGTGATTCCATCAAAATAGACACGGAAGAGGCTAAAGGAGAAATGAGTGACTTTTTCAGTTACTTACCGCTAAATAGAACAGTAAAATAATTGTTTCAAACAACTTAACAAAAGTAGTCACGTATGTTTTAGTATATATTTTGTGTTCTTAAGAATAAGAATACAATTTTTTGGAAAACCGACGCTCATTAACATACATTTTGTATAATAATAATAATAATAATAATAATAATAATAATAATAATAATAATAATAATAATAATAATAATAATAATAATAATAATTATTATTATTATTATTATTATTATTATTATTATTATTATTATTATTATTATTATTATTATTAAAATAATGATAATAATAGTGGGTGATGAGGGCGCTAGGCGATCAGGACAGCTATACATATTTGGGAGTTCTGGAAGAAGCCACCATCAAATCAACAGGAATGAAAGATAAGATTGGAAAATAATTTCCGTGAGAGACAAAAAAGCTATAGACACAAAACTATAGAGCAGACACCTAATAAAATAATAACTACCACTATCACTAATAAGATACTTTGGACCATTCATAAGCTGGACAAACGAAGTACAGAGGCACCTTGACTAGAACATTAATGACCATGCACAACACACTAAATCAAAAACGACGATACAGACAGACTCTACGTGAAGAGGAACAGAAATGCGGAAATCTTTCAGCATAAGCTACGAAAACTAACCAATCACATGCAAGGTGCAATAGGAAAACAAAATCACATAAAGAGCACCACAAGAACCCAAGGAACAGAAACTGCAAAAATGTTATTCCCCCCCCCCCCCCAAAAAAAAAAGTAATGACAGCAGTCCCGGCTGATACCACACAACACATTTGTAACGGGTCAAGGAGAATAGTAAGACTGAGGATGGGTAGCATTAACTAGATTTCCGCTGGAAGAATGCGAAGAGCACTGGGACATCAAGGAGGCTTATTGCCATCCAGATCCTAGAGAAGACTAATCGTCGTTGCCAACGAAAATGCGATGGTAAACGTACGTTGTAATAACGCAAACTCATGTGCAGTAGTTATCGAAGAGGTAGAGACCACTGGAAATCTGTGGAGACTTGTTGTCACTCAGACTCCAGAGAGCAATCACTGATTATGGTCTGTGTGGAAACTCCTAGTGAGTAAACATAATATAAGAATATACATGACCTTATGTGGATAGCAGTACACTGGGAACTATGCAAAAGACTGCATCTTGAACACGCGGACAAATGGTACAAACATAAACCAGAAACAGTAATTAAAAACAAAATAAACACACAAACTAATCAAGGATATGATGGTGCAAACATATAAACTGATACAAGCATAATAGTCAACAAGAAGGAAATATCCTTCCAAATCTCAGATCTTGCTGTACAGGAAAAACAGACTGGGAGAAAATTGAATAAAAGGGAAGACTTAGACCATACACCAGACGACAATGATTAAAACAACAGAAATATTAAGGATAATGTTTGAATGCGGAAACGAATCGACATAAGCTACGAACGCTAACCAATTACATGGAAGTTGCAATAGGAAGAAAGCAAAAGCACATAAAGAAAATCACTACAAAGGAACAGAAAATCTAAGAAATTTAATAAACGACCCCCTCACCCGAAAGAAACGTGATGGAACCAACCTCGGTAGATATCACACAAAATAGTCCTCAGTGGTCAAAAAGGATAGACACACTAAGAAGTGAGAGCACTAACGAGCCCTCCAATGAAAGAGTGTGAAGAAGACTGGGACCTTTGGGAGGCTTAGTGTCATCTAAATCACATAGATAATTAAAAGGTCGTTGCCAGCGAGAAATCGATTGTAAGCGTCTGTTGTTATAACGAAAAGTCATTTGCAATAGTTATCGAAAGAAGTGGAGAGTACTGGAAATATGTGGAGACTTGTTGTCACTCAGACTCCAGGGAACACAACCGGTGATTTTCAGGGAACAATCACTGATGATGATCTGTGTGATAACTACTAGTGAGTACACATAATAATAATAATAATCTTCAAGATGGAAAAACATATTACCATATCGTACATTTCGTCGTAGTAGTTATTCACAGGTTGAAGATAGGGGATGGTGGCGGTAAGCAAATATATGGAGTTTATCTAATGCACATTATGGTATAATTACTAGAAAATGACCCTAAACATCTGTGAAAAAACACTAAGAGAAATTGGATCAAAATGTAGGATTTAGACTACACAGCGAACGTCAATGATACTAAAACAGTCGAAATCTTAAGGACAACTCTCGAATACGGAAACCAACTCACGTAACCTACGAACGCTAAACTGTCAGAGATAATTTGAAATAGTAAAAAAGATCAAAACATAGGAAGAAAAAAATATATCACAAACTATTTAAACCGACCCCACCTCCAAAATAAAAACTATCAAACGCATGTGGTGAGACCGTCTCAGCTGATACGTCAAAGAATGGTTGTGAAAGGACAAACAAAATGGTAAGAGTGGAGAGAGTGAGGATCAACCATACCTCTACTAGAAGAGGGCCGAGAATATTGGAAACCTGGGGAAACTTATTGCCATTGAAATTTCAGAGAATTCAATAGTGATTGCTAGCAAGAAAGCTGTTGCAATTACAAAAAAAAATATGTAACAGTTATCAGAAGAGGGCTATGCATCTGAGAAGACTTGTTGTTTCTAAGACTACAGGAGAAACTCCTGATTATTAGGGCTGGACAATCACTGAAAACGACTTGTGTAAACACTCGCAGTAAGAATATATATATATATATATATATATATATATATATATATATATATATATATATGTGTGTGTGTGTGTATGTATATGTTGTTTATAGTTTGGTTAGGTCGTCAAACCAAAGTGAACAGCACCATGGATATCAGCGGTACTTATACTTAATTCAAAAGCAGTTATGAATTGAAGTATTTTCCGACAAAAATAAGACCTTTTAAAAAGTAAAATTGCTACGTACATAAAAAAATGCAGCCGTGTCTCAATGCTCATCACAAACGGAACATGTTTAAAATTTAAATCGGAACTTTATCAGTAAATATAGCATCATATTTATAGGAAAAACGAAATTACTTTGAAATTCATTTCCAAAGTAAGTTCGTTATTTCTGTAAATCTGAAGATTTGTTTGTTGATTAAATTCGAACTTTTATACACACATATACACATACCTAAATTTTACTTTAACATTTAATGTGGGTATATATATATATATATATATATATATATATATATATATATGTATATATATATATATATATATATATATATATATATATATATGTAAATATCAGATTTTTCGACCAGCTGTGATTATTATCTCTTCTACACTTATGACTGCGAAAAACAAGAAACACTCGTGTATGTAGGTCAAAAAACAATATATTTATAAACTAAGATGTTGTTATACGCCCCCCCCCTTCAATAGAAATAAGACTCGGGCTGTTTTAAGAAGATTAAATACACCGTTAATTTTAGCGTAATGCAATATTCCTTTTTTGTTAGTTGGACACTATATGACGTGTTTTCTAAGTTCGTCTGCTCCCTTGACAATATAGATATTATTCTGTTTTATTTCTCGTGGTGAATGTATGTGGGGAAAGATGCCGGGCTGCAGAGTCAGTGATGTTTTTAACCGAAATCGGATCCGTCCACCAGCAGTAATTATTATCTCTCATATATTGATGACAGCAAGAAACACTCGTGTCTGTAGAAATAAACATTATATTTATTGATCAAAATAGTGTCGTATATATATATATATATATATATATATATATATATATATATATATATATAGATATACATATAAATATATATATATATATATATATATATATAAAACTTCTTTTGTAATATAGTAAAAAATCCCAGAAGAGTGTCGATTAATTGATAATTATAATTAAGAACGTAATATTTATTTATTTTTGGTACAGAAAAATTAGTACAACATTAGTACCGTCAGTTTCAAGCTCTGAAGGACTTAACCATACGGCTCTCTTCAGCTTATGTTCTCACCTGTATCAGAAATGTGAATTCACGTGTCACTCTCGTTTGGAGGCGTTATTTGCTTAAGAGTGTTATTATATTTGTTTAAAATTAGTGTTAGGTTGGTTTAATAAGGTTTGAAAAATGGTGGTGGTGGGGGGGATGTTACTATTGAGATTTAAAGTTGAAAAAAAAAATTCAAATATGAAAAAAAAATGTTCTATACAAATCCCGTGAGTCAATGTTTATAAGGAGCGTATATTTCGCCGTTACTGTTTTGAGGGTAAATTATGTGTCTTCTAGAGGATGTTAAGGAGAGAAAATGAGTTTCAGGGTTGTACTAACGAAAAAATAAAAAGTAAAAAAAAACGCACATTGAATTCAAATTCAAGGCCTGAATTAAAGGACTTTAAATCAATCCAAAAGGAAGTTAAACTAATGTTTCACCCGGGTCCGGTCTTGGTAGCTTATCAATCGGTTTAAGGGCAGTAACTCTGCAGAGTCTTTAATGATTCTGTATTCTGGATTTAACATTATTATCTAATGTATTATCTAAAGCTTTTGGGAGTAATAATATTGGTTTACTGATTAAGTCTGGTTTAGAGATAAAAGCAAGGATTATGTTGGCAAGATTGAATCTATTCAGGTGATATAGGAGCTTTAACATTTCAACTAACATATAGTGGAGACTCATGCGAGTAATAATAATGTGAAATATATTTGAATGGTTAAACTGAAATATCGTATTCAATCCCAAACAACTTACAGTCATTACAAGTTTAAGCGTACATGTGAAACTCCGAAGTGAAAACGTATTTGGTATAATTGTAAGCATGTCTATCAGGGGAATGTGTTCGCTAAACAAAAAAATAAAATAACTTTATCTCAGAATGAAACGTTAATTAAGTAATTAAATTACTGGCGCACATTGTGACGTCTATTTGTCTTTATCAATAAAGTATATATATAAGAGTAATTGTAAAAACACATCAATAGAAATCTATATAAGTTTATAAGAATAAGTACGAATATATTTTCTATGTATTCGCGTAAGAAGAAATTTTTCTTTGAGCAAGGCTATGTTTATCTTGTTTAGAAAGCGGGATTTTCCACAAGTAATATAGAATTTCTATCAGATGTTCGAGATGTTTTCTTTTAACAAAAAAAGACTTTAGCCAAAATAGAACGTTTACTAAATGTTTTAATGGCTGGCGGACATGGTGTTGTCTATTTATCTCCATGAAAACATATACATAAAGGAAATTGTGGCAATGAACTATTAGAAATGTAAATAACTTTATAAAACGTACCCAAGAGAAGAAGAATCGTGAGGAAACGTCTTATTTATTATGTATGAATACATCTTTCTTGGGGCAGGCAATATTTATTTATTTGGATATCGGGAGTTTCCATGAGTAATATAGTAAATAGAAGAAAAACAAACAATCATTTGTATTCGAAAATGAAATATTTAATTCTATCATAAATGATGCAAGTAAACATTTATGTTTAGTCATGCTATTTTTTTTATTAGATTGATTCTGTTATTGTTTTTTATATTGATGTATATGGGAAATACAGAAGATTTCCGGAGAAAATTATTCTATCTGGTCTACAAAGAAACTACACTGTTTATCTTCTTGTGAGAGCATGAATTATCACACGTCGTAACTGTACAACTAAGTAGATTTGAGCTGTTTGACTTATTTAAAGAAGTCTATAAGAAAATATATCGTCGGAAATAAGTAATGAAAATAGAAATTGACACGATCGACGTCCAATATATACTTGCATTTAGGCTGACACGCGACGGACGTCGAATTGGTCCGTTTAAACTGAATGCGGTTACCAAAACCGTATGATTATCAAGCAGGTTGAATTACAAAATAGAGTTCCCAGAATTATGGAGTCTATCAGTGCGGTAACAGTCTGTCGGCACTAAAAAAATGACCCGTTGTTAAATGATAAGGTGTTTGTGGTAAATTCATTGATAGGGAATATGGTTGCTTCTCTCTATTTCGAAGACGTTTTGGGGAGGAACAAAAACCTCGAAATAAATGTAATAATGTTTGTAATAATTAATAATTTAAGAATATTTTCGTTAAACACGCTGTAGGAACCTCTATAGTGTTGAGTGGAAAAGATTTGCATAGGAAGTGTTCTGGTATTTTCTTATGAAGTTCGAATTTACAGGGAAAGATCAACATCATTTCATTACATAGATGACTGATATATGTGTGTACTTAGAACAAGAAATAATTTTTTTTTTGTTAAATAACGTAAAACAACAACTGTCATTATAATTATTTTCATTTACCCAATATCATTATATATATTTATGTATTTCATTTAATTAAGAGAATTACAAACAAAATTCGAAGCTGACACTTTCATCACTCAACGCGCACTTTGTAATCAGGTTTATCGGCACGACTCACTAACATTTTACACCCGCGACCTCTATGAACGCGCGAATGTCTTGAACTTGATGTCTTGCTCCCATTCCGTGCCCCGTCACAAACATCGCTACCGACACGACACTTACATCTTAAACTGGTTGATATTTCTCTTAAGGCTAAACCGTCTTCTACACGCCATCAATTCGCGCCTGTCTTATACACTCCACTCTCTCCTCTGCGGGCTTAACTTTTACGAAAACTGACATGTCTTTCCTTCTCCATCCAGTGATCCCCGGGTATGTAATGTCACACGAACGAGTTTCACGAGGCGTGACAGCTGAGAAATGCAGTGTTTTAATTACACTCAAACACTGCCTACGTGATTACCCGTCCCTTTTTAATCCCTGGACTGAATTTGTCGCGAATGAATTAAGCTCGTCCCTCCCAGTTCCGGTCAAATCCTGTATGCGATCATCCTTTCAGCCCGTCATCCAATGATTGCGAAATCTGACACAAGGTCGATTTAAATGTGAGGATCTCGTCACTTTTCACACACCTCCGGCATTTTCGAAAAAAAAACTGGGGCACCCTCTCATGCGACGACACAAGAACTTGACTATGAACTTGCTTCATGTTTAATAAAAGAAGCGTAGCAGACAGTGAGCCCTTTTCGGAAGCTGAGTGTTTATAAATGTTTATATTCAGTTGGTTATTTAAAAAAATGTTATTTCGACAGACAAACATCATCAAACCCGACTTCTCTCAACATAGTCACTTTGATTGATGGCGTCTCACTAGATATCATCGTTCGAAGCAGAAACAGTTAAATGCATTATAATAGGACTTAAACATTTTATTTTAGAGTTTCTAAATGTGTTATTTTTGTGTAATTACGTGGCTTTTAGAAGGTTCTTTAAATTATCAGAATCTGTTCAAAGTTTGAGAATTAGTACAACTTTGAGTATTTGTGATTAGACCCTAGTATGAATCACGTTACTTCCAACGTAAGAACACGTTTCCATAGACAGTATGCTAGCTTCCTGAGAAAAAAAATAGTTCAAGAGATCAGACCTCACAATTATCTCAAATCACTCAAAAACATTATTCGTGGTGTTAAACGTATTTGAAAAAAGAACTTGCACAGCACGATTTTGTCAATTGAGAATAGTTTTTACTTTTGTCGCGTTAATTCCCTTTTTGGGAGTGATAAACTGTTAATTCTCATATTTTTGTCTAATTTTAATACGATGTAATCGCATGAGAATCACAGGTAAAACAAATTGTCGCAAGTGAGGTGTAACTATTGATCTTGAAGATGGGTGTAAATAAGATGATACTTATTGTGACGATAAATGTATTAGGTCAAATTTTTAAATTCATGAATAATGCATTGATGGAATGCGAATACAATATATTGAAATTTAAAAAAGAAGCAACATTTATTTGTGAGTTCAGGGTTGCACAAAAATAAACAACTGAATAGGTATATACTAAGGAATCAAAACACGTCAAAGCGGATTTTGTGTCTGGCTAGCGAAGCCGTCTTTCGCACTTATTTCTACTATGTGGGAGTATAGTCGATGGCCAGCCACGGTTCTTGATACGAAAGAGGGAAATAAAATATCATCACATCAAACAAAGTAAGCGATTCAATTACCGTTTGTGTTTTTTTTTTAATTTTGAATTGTAAATCAGCCTGCGAGAGTAAAATATTTCCAGAAATGCGAGCAAAATTCCTCAGTAAATAGATTAAAGATCCGGGATTGACATACTAATGCTGGATGCTCTTTAATGAATTAAAACGGCCCGTAAATATTAACCAAAGTTTTTGATTTGAAAAGATGATCAGAAAATTATATAACATCATTGTCACTGGAACGTAGCTTACAATTGTTTATTTATATATGATTTTAGTATATTGTAACATAGTCTCCAGCAAAGAAAAGTGATGGTAATGCTCTCTTTGAAGACACTTTATGAGAAATAATATCAAATATGATCTTTTTACTTATATTCTTATTAGATCTCAGACTCCTATATCTTATAGCCTAAACGCCTTAAGGTGGCATACAAAGAGACAAACACAAATATTCCAAATACATATATACTAATAATTATTCTGTTTTCATTAGTATCACATCCACATGCCATTAAATGAAAAAGAAGCTTCTGAATATAATACATGACAGTTTTGACATACAGGCATATAAGTACAAACGAATTTTAGAAACATACACGCCTCAATACACCTGCTCTTGAAGTTAAATATATTGTTTTCTATTCTAATATGACGAGATTTCCAGGTTTATTATCAGAAAATTTGGCAATATTTTTTCATTTGACAGTCCCCATGCTCTTACAATGACTGGTACTGTTTCTATTTTAAATTGCCACATTCTTCCAACTTTCACTTTCACAGCATATTATTTATTAATATTTCAAATCTGTTTTGTTGTTAGTCTAGGTATTGTTTTTTATTGTTGTTACTGGTCGTTTCTTTTTCTTCTACTACTTGTTTTTTCATCTTCTTCGTCTTCATCCTATTATTATTATTATTATTATTATTATTATTATTATTATTATTATTATTATTATTATTATTATTATTATTATTATTATCTCTGCTAAAAACTAAATTGCTGTATTGACGCGATAGAAATAATAACACCTCTGGATCTGAAAAAAATATATACGTATTTTAAACGCCAAATGCCAACTGCATCCGACGCCAAATTAATCTCATACGCATGCGCAAATAGACCTCATATTTTGTAGATAAATCATTTCCGGTCACGTTCACCAACGACGTTGTGTATGAAAATAGATTGTTTTTGTACACACGTTTGCACAAGGTTTACTCTTTAACTGAACATTTGGACATTATAATATAAGTTCGTCTTTTTTTTCCAACACAAAAAAGTCTAGTATTTGTACAGCATGGTAAGATAGTTCAGTGCGCATGAATTTAAAAATACATTTTCTTTATAAAAAATATAAAACCCCGTCACTTGAAAAGAGACAAATTACGAAGGCTTAAATATAAACACATATTAAGGTTTGCATCATTCTGCCAAAAGGTGGCTGCCTTATAACGTTATAATCTTCACTATTAACTTTGTGACGTCAATGAGTTACTTTAGTTCTCTTATCATTAGCTGCTTCTTTACATACGCTAACGCAAACATGAAGTATTGTATTTGAAGTGCTTGCAGGAGCCAGTGAATCCACTAGTAAAAGTGCGTTCTTATGATTGAATTTTCTAACAATTAGTTACGATGGAAATTTGTAAATGTTCGGTCAGCAGGAATTCATTCTCCTAGGCCTTATACTTCTGGGGAAGAAAGTGTGTGTAACACGTACCTTAAGGCGCCTTTATGCCTGAGTGCAGACGATACTATACTGCTTAGTTTTCCTGAGCGCCTAATTTTGGAAAGTCGAATTCTCTTAATTAAAAACTAAAAATCTGTCTTATGTTTCTCTCGTCAAAATTTACAACTCTTCCTCCAAGGAAAATAACCAAAACATAAGACGTTTGAGACCAGTTTTAAAGCAAATGCAACGTCATTCTTACACGTGTTAATGACGGCATTTCTCTAATAATTTTAATCGTTTAAGATTTGGTTAAAAAAAGCGAAAGGAGTTGTCGGAAATTTCCAATCCCGTAATGGTAAAAGAAAATAAGAAATGAAACTATATATTCAGCAATATCTATGCTTCTGAAAAATGTTCAATCAAGATGGTGAGATAGTATAAACAACAAGATGAGTTGCAGGGATCTGTAACTGCCTTGTTTTAGTTATTTATTTTTTTACAACATCTTAAAATATTATAATGTACAAACATTATAATATATATATATATATATATATATATATATATATATATTATTAAAAATAACCGACAATTTTTGTCTGGCTATTTTAGTGTTGATCCCTTCAATTTTCCGGATTAAAATCTTAATCTCGGAAGGAAATTGGCTGATGAAACTGCCATAGTGTAAATGTTAGTCCAGAGTACTTTCTGACCCGTCTGGGTCCATCGTCAGTGGAATAATGACAAACAGGTAAAGACCTGGAGTGAGATTTATAATTAATTATGGCGGGAAAATTTAACTATGTTTGTTAGGTATTATAAGCATTTAAGTATATTAGTGCTAGTGTTAAAATTAATCTTGTTAATAGCAGGTTTTTTAGTTTTAATGAGTAAAGCTTCTAGTATGTGGAGTTTTTGAGTATTAGTATTATGTTCTATGATTTTAGTATTGTCTACGAGAAGTTTTCGGATTTGGGAGCGGGGACAGGAATGTTCATTAGTAAGGTGTCTAGCTATAGCACTATTATCGGATAGATGCATGGTCAACCTCCTGGACAGAGTCGTGGTGGTCGAGCCAATATATACGTGTTCTTGTTGGTTGTCGGAGAAACAGTCTCCCAAAGGACATTTAAATTCGTATACTAGGCCCGTCCTATCCAAGACTCTAATCGAGGGTGAAGAATTATTTGTAATAATAAGATTAGTAGTTTTAGTTTTATTGTAGTAAATAATTAGTTTAACTTTTTTATTTGGGTCGGTGGGAAGTACGTTTTTATTAATAATATTTTTTAAGACCTGTTCATCTGTTTTATAGTTGTGGTGAAATTGGTTACGGTAAAATAGTTTGATAGTCTTGTTGAGTGGAGAAATGGATTCATTGTTCTTGTTATTATTATTACTGTTACTAGCATTATTTTTAAATAGTTTAATTTGTTGGTCTATAATATAATTAGGGAAACCATTATTTACAAGGGTTTGTTTTATATTTTTAAGTTCATTTTGAAAGAGAATAGGGGAGGTTGACCATGCATCTATCCGATAATAGTGCTATAGCTAGACACCTTACTAATGAACATTCCTGTCCCCGCTCCCAAATCCGAAAACTTCTCGTAGACAATACTAAAATCATAGAACATAATACTAATACTCAAAAACTCCACATACTAGAAGCTTTACTCATTAAAACTAAAAAACCTGCTATTAACAAGATTAATTTTAACACTAGCACTAATATACTTAAATGCTTATAATACCTAACAAACATAGTTAAATTTTCCCGCCATAATTAATTATAAATCTCACTCCAGGTCTTTACCTGTTTGTCATTATTCCACTGACGATGGACCCAGACGGGTCAGAAAGTACTCTGGACCAACATTTACACTATGGCAGTTTCATCAGCCAATTTCCTTCCGAGATTAAGATTTTAATCCGGAAAATTGAAGGGATCAACACTAAAATAGCCAGACAAAAATTGTCGGTTATTTTTAATAATACGTGTCTTAAAGAAAAAATGCTGCCTCGATACACATATATATATATATATATATATATATATATATATATATATATATATATATATATATATATACATATATACATATATATATATACATATATACACACACATATATATATATATATATATACATATATATATATATATACAGAGAGAAAGAGAGAGAGAGAGTGAAGAAGAGAGAACCTTATTTCACAAGCATCGTCCCTCTGTCAAACAAGCTTATTCATTAGCCTTCAAGCTAGGATCAACGTGTATTATCAGACCCATCTTCGGTCTCAGGAGTTAACCCCTTCTGGAATGAGAAATTAAAAAAAATATTTGTTCTAATCCACAGTGACCCTATTGAAAGAATTTATTTACCCCACATTAAAAACTGATCTTGTGTCTAAGTTGACCCCTTCGAAAGATGCAAGTAAGTAAGTTTATTCTACAGTGAGTAGACATGGAGCTGTTCATAAGTCGTCCAAAACTTAATCTTAAGCCTTTTTTAGAAAATGTAATCCCTCAAGTTAAATTTGGCTTCTACAAAATTAATGAGGTCATATGCTGGCAGTAATGTCGGCATGTGATGTTATTGTTACCAAATGCTCTGCTCTTTGTGTTACACGTTGACCTACCCTACTCCCAAACGTTCTCGTCATAATGTCTTGGGTATTGTAACACTCTTTTCTTATTAAACTAATCAATATATATATATATAAATATATATATATATATATATATATATATATATATATATATATATATATATATATATATTCAGGACCCTGCAAACAAATTGTTGTCATGCTCTTAATCTTTTCCGCGAAACGGTGCCGTCCATCCCAGGCGCGTTTAAAGCAAAATAGTTGACTCTATATGCGGGGTGATTATTCTTTTACTTGCTTCTCGGTTAGTTATGTATACACTTTTTTGTTGGTGTGTGTTAGAGCGATATAAAAGTCAAATACTTACTCAGATAAAATACTGTCACATCTGGGGAGGTGCCCGAAATAATTTTCTAGCTAATCAGGTTTCAAAATCGACTAAAAGATCAAGTGGAGGTGATACCTCTTTTTTTTTATTACAGTTCCGTCCTCACAGAAGAGGCGTTGCTAGTTTCTTTCTTCTCAGTCGTTAATTCAACTGAGCGTGAGTCTTTGTTCCGCCTTGTGAAGAATTCACAGCAAAAGTTCGTATTCTACCCCAATGAAAGAACATTCTTTTATTCCTCCGTGTGCATAGCAGTAAGAGTTACTTCCACAGACACAACTTCTTCTCAAGGGCTTTCAGTCCGTGAAACACATTACCACGGGGTAGCCTCACTGCAATTTACAACAGTGTAGTATTTAAGTCCAACGTGAGCAGATTCTTTCTTGAACCTTCACAGCAAATGTGTTTTAGCTTGATCATTCCGTAAATCTTTCCTAATTCTCTATTTACGTTCTTCATATGTCAGTCGACAATGATAATACTTCATTAACATTTATCCTCGTGTGGTCCGATAAGTATTGATCCATTATTACAAAAACACATTTATTTTATCGGCGAGATTTTAGACATATGCTTATTATGAATGCGCTCTTGCTTGTATATTCTAGCCAAAGAAATTATATAAATTACAAGAAACGCTTATTTTAGAATAACCACTCAATTAATTATATTGCGAACCGTCCATAAGAAAAGTTCTATACCTTTGGTATCTGCTGGTGCTCACGTCCCACTACATCTTTTTATAAAAAAAGGAATACGTACTGTTATGTTTATATTGTGGATATTTTGTGTATGTATCGAAAAAAGCTCGGACTATTATTTAAAATAGACTTGGTGTTTATAACACCGGTCATAATATTAATGCATCCGCCACCATCTAAAATCTTTGGTTTACTATGGATAAGGTATTATAATGAGCAATTATCAACGAATAATTTGTGTATGACATTACATTACGCAATTACCAACGAATAAAAGCATTTAAGTTATTAAATTGATAATTATTGACAAATAAACCTTTTAAATCATACAATTTAACAATCATCAATGAATATAAACGTTTAAGGCAATACAATCACACTTATACACGAATACAACTTTCTTTCTTAATTTTTGAGATAAGGATTGATAATTTGTTTAATTTTGATTAATCGGACTGGTGTTCTCATCTTGAGTGTTATCATCACAACGTTTCGGCCACTATAACCTCTTCAGGTTTATCTTTTTGAATTCGGGAATATTTATGTGGAGCTCGGGAATATTTCTGTCGAAGTTCGACAGAAACATTCCCGAGTTCGAAAAGATACAACTGAAAAAGGTCAGACATTACAGCCGCCGAAACGTTGAGATGATAACACACAAGCTGAAAAAAAGTATTCCAAATGATCAAAATTATACGAATAACACTTTTAATACAATTCTTAGCTCTTTGAGAGATAATGTTTCCAAAGAATATACATTGTCAAATGAATGTGTTTACAGACCGGAACATTTTGAATATAATTTAATTTTAAATAATATCTATATTCCTAAATCAGTTAGTTATAAGAGCTACTGCATATGATGAAAGCATTAGAATCTATAGTTCTTTGATTTTTCAACTAGTGTACACCCGCCGTTAAAAATGTCTCACAAAATTATGTTTCGCCAGTGTTCGCACTCGCTATCTATCTATATATGTTACTAAAATATTCATATAAAATCATAGAATGACGTCAGTAATTTATTTGTTCATATAATAATTATTGGTGCTTCTGCATTACCGAAACGAACAAAATTTCCTTCCTAAAATAGAAATAATTCGATTTTTTTACGGGGACTCATAACGAAACGATGATATTCGAATTATTTTCTTACGGGAAACCATGACACAGAAGCAAGATAAGCTGTAAGAAGATACATAAAAAAACAGTATATTTGTAATAAAATACATTACGAAACGGTATTAAAATGAAAATAAATGAAATGTATTTAAGTAAATTTTACATCACATGAAATATAAAAAATATAACGTACGTATTTGAAAAAAAAAGTTTTGCACTGGGTACAATACAACAATCTGGGAGAGAATACTTCCCATATAAAGTACATATTTCTAACAAATCTATTAACTTTGCCTTATCTCTTGTTAGATATAGAATATATTGAATATTTAAGATATTGACATCCATTTGCGGAAAATTAAGAAAACAATTGAGACAGTTAGAATCATCTCCCCTTCCGAAAAAAATCAAATTATCCCCCTTTCGAATATTTCTTCTAGAAATAATTTAAAAAATTGGGACGTTCCCAAAATGCACAAACACCAAATTAATTTTATGATTTCTGCTGACCTAAAGGAAAAAAACACACACCGGTAAGTTTTTATTATAAATTGAATTATTTTTTTCTGAATTCATTTCTGGCGAAAGGATGAATCTGTGGTGGTGTGACTTGCGATTTGCTTTATCGCCTCCCCTTCACTACTTGAAAGGTTTTCGACCGGTTGTTTTATTATTAACTAACATTTTTGTGACAAGATAAGAAAATTATACAAATAAATACACATTGTTCTTTATTATAGAGTGGAAGATGAATTAACATGTAAAGCGGAATTAAATTTCTAAAAGTAATACAGTTATTCAGAAATAAAATTGAAGCGTTCGAATGCAACACGCGGTTAACGCCATTTTCAAAATTGCGAAAATATTACTACAAAACGTGATGCATTTCAACATTCTAAACAACCCCCAGCACCATCGTTTGCATAATATGATATCGGCATAATTTTCTTTGTGAAATATGCTTTCAGGCAAAGTCTGTATTTGATATATTCAGCTTTTAATTGTTCCATTTCTTAATTTCGCATTCGCACCTTCAAATATTTTCGACAATAGTTACGTTTACTGATATTTTATATTAGAGCTAAGACATAATTAGAAATGTTTGTTTTGCAAAATCATAACAACACCAGTGATGGGTAGTGGGCGCACACGTCTTTGACTTATTAGTGTGAGTCCTGTCTTGATATCTGTCAGGTTAGGGTTAGTTTAGGGTTAGGGTTAGGCTGGTCAGATGTAGAATAAAGGTCATTGCACAACGCATTGCTGAAAAGTTGGACAGCTTTTTGTGTGAGCATATGTGAAGCCAGAAATATAAAAACAATCTATCTTCTTATGAAAATACTTAATGACATAAACTGATTCGATTGGTTAAGTTATAAAACATGTGTTTACTACATTGCGTATTTTGCCTGTTTTGCGGTAGACGAGAGTATTTTTTGCGTGATTCTTGTACACACGATTTAAGATTAGTGTGTTATCGTTTGTAAACTTGACAAATACGTTGAAAGAATATCGCTCATAATTATTGAAGAAAGAAACAGAAAGCGAAAGAGAGAGATAGAGGGAGGGAGTGAAAGAAAGAGAACAAAAGAAAGAGAAAGATAGAGGGAAGAAGAGATGGGGACTAATAATTTTGATTATTCGGATCATTCGGACTACTATTCTTGGATGTTATTCTCACAATGTTTCGGCAAACATATGTACACGTGGCGCAATGAATTGAATTGCCAAGTAATAACCAGTTCTTAGTGACAGTCTTCTAGATGTTTAAGGTCTAAGCTTCATTAACTAAGAATAACATGGTAAAAACAAACTTAGAATTATATCCAATCATTGCTAACTGAACGAGAACAATCTACCCAGTTGGATTAAAAAAAAGGTTTTCAGTTAGAAATACTGTACAGGTTCCAGAGTTTCACATAAATATTCCGAAGTTGTGAAAACACGCACCGGAAGCACCTCAGAGGTCACATCGGCCGAAACGTTGTCAGAGTAACATCCAAGACGAAAACAATTGCCCGAATAATCCAAATGAGTCAAAGGAAGAGTATTAAGAAAACATTGCAAAAAATTATTATTTATCTTCCCATTTCTTGCTTTCTATTATCCTATCATCCGACATTTCTCTTTCATTATCTTTTTCGTTAATTCTGTCTTTGTTTTTTCTCATACATTTATTGTATACAAACTAGCGGAAATAACGACTAGATGTTGAATATGGTAGCTATTACATCACTACACTCATCCCCACCCCAAAACAAGTAATCCCCTGGAGGATGGTATCATGACCAAATAACAAATACTACACTACACCCTCCCCCAAATGTGAAGAGTTCATACCTTGAAAGTATCATTATGACGAACAAACATATACTCTACTTCGCCCAAAGGAAGTGATAATGCGTGTGAGAATGGTATCAGTACAAACGAACATATGCTACATTACCAGCAACACGAAATTATTCCTGGGAGGATTGTATCACGACAACATAACATATACTAACCTATCTCTCAAAAGAAGGTATAATGCCTGGGACGATAGTATAATGTGAGCATACTGATACCACACTATTTTCTTCGAATTGAACATTGAAACATATACATTTGTGTGTAATAGTATAATAAACGAGAGTAAGCATTCAAAAACAGTGACATAGTAAAATAATAGTGGTAATGTATAGTGTTGGCTCCAAACAGACAGATACCAAATTTCTATCAGTAATAGAAGTAAAATAGTACAATAATATAAGTAATAGTATAGTTTCGGCTCTAGACAGATGGATAACAACGCTCTATAAGTAATAGATTAGTTCGTGTTTCTATCTGTTCATCGAATTAATTTTCTTCGTCCAATGATATGTTCTA
Source organism: Sepiola atlantica (assembly GCA_963556195.1). Lineage (NCBI taxonomy): Eukaryota > Metazoa > Mollusca > Cephalopoda > Sepiida > Sepiolidae > Sepiola > Sepiola atlantica. The sequence continues at coordinate 78,693,098 of OY744524.1, read as the reverse complement.
CCATTTAAAATAAATTCTCGTCTTTTATTTGTATTCTTTTTCCATCTTCTCTTCTTTCATTTTTCTCTTATTTGTTTCTTCTTTCTTTCCTTTTTCGTTTCATTCTATATATTTTCTCACTACTCACCTGATGTTTCTTTGTCTCTTTTGCAATATGTTAGTATTTTTCATTTATTCTTGTTATAAGCTTTTCAGCTCTCTTCAAATATTCAAATATCTTTTTCAATTTAACATTTTTCATTTCAGTTTTAATGGAAAGGCTGATGTCGGGGTTATATATATTGTACGAGTGTTTATTGCTAAAGTGTTTGTAGAAGACCAGTGCCTTTTCGAGATTTCTAATGCTAGGAATCATCGACTGATCTCTATGCATCCCAGTAGGATATCAAGCGTAAAATGCAGTCTCTTCATACTGAATGACCGTCCGTGCGTAGCGAACAGCCATATATTTCACGATTGTAGCCTGTCAATATGCATGCACATAGACAGAAGATAGCGGATCTAAACGAATGAACCATTAAATACCTTTATTCTTCATTGGAATTTTGCATCATTGAAATTTATTTATTACTGAAATGTAATTAATTATTATTAAAAATTAGAGTATTATCACAAAGTCTTTCAATTATTATCATTGAAATGTTGCAGAAGCATAAAAGAGTAACATGTACAGATTTGTTGAACTGTATAATTACCAAATACTCAATATATTTTAAACTAGTACTTCAGTATAACATGCTAAGCCATAATTGGTATGCCACAACAACGCAATGAAGACGAAGTTTCGTTCTCAATCATGTAGAACAGCTCTCCGACGTATACCCACGGATGGATATTATTCACGTAAATTATTAACTGTCGTGTAAATAAAGACGAGAGGAATTGAACTCAGCATAAATGATTCCTATTATTTTCAACGTTTACTGTATTTCTTCAGAGAGCGGTGAAGCCAGACTTGGTAACACCTGATGACGTCAATGAAGGATTGACGATGACGTCAATGGAGGAATATTTGATTTCTACAAAAAATGGCTAACGTCAATTAAGCCTTGTGCGTCAGTTTTTGGTAAAAGATAAGATTCTCCTCAGAAAAGATAAAATGCATTAAATTAATATTTGGAAACGACAATTCACGGACAAACTTCTTATTCGTCACTATTTCCTGACGTAGCGTACTATACACACATACACATATTCAGATACACACATAGACCCGTATATATATATATATATATATATATATATATATATATATATATATATATATTATTTTACTACACACTCACACAACATAAACATATGTATGCATAGTTTACTTTTGCAACCTTCGTAGCTTACTCCTATTTTGTCATTTAGTTTTCACATTCCGTAAGCGATATTTATGACACCATGGAAAAAAATGCTGTTTTTTTGTGTCGGCTGTTGGTTTTAGTGAGTGGTGGTATCTGGAAACTTTCAATCCTCTCATAATATTAATCATTATTCAATTGACAATCATCCCATTTGGCAGCGTTATTCTAAGATGTGTTTTGAAGCTTTGATAAGTGATTATAATTTAGTATATATATATATATATATATATATATATATATATATACTAAATAATAATCACTTATATCACACATATATATATATATATATATATATATATATATATATATATATATATATATATATATACTGTGCTCTGTGTATGTGAAATTACCATGGAGTGGCACCGCTAGCCAGGAACTTTCGCATAAATTTGCTCCAGTCGTGTCTCGTAGCTTTTTTTTCGACTAATATGAGACCGGTGTTTGGGACCCGAAGTGCTTTCCCCTCTTTTCGCAAGGATGGTATCCCCACCATTCAATACAATTTATACGATATATCTATACGTAGGCACAGACAGTGGCCGACATCCGGGCGTTTACAAGCTCATGAGTCGGCCATCGGCGACCATTTATTAGAGTGGCAATTATGCACTGATGGGTATTCGGATGAGGCCTTTACTGTCTTGCACAGGGCTCGATCAAAGAATCACCTATACTTTCTCGAAGCGGTCACCATCAATTTACGAAAACCGTATCTGTGCAAGCAGAAGGAGTACAGCCACAGTTTAGAACTGATGGGTACATATTTTTATTTCTTTTTTTACTCATTCGTTAATCCATGTATTCACCACGATTTTAATTCGCTATTCAAACCCCCTATTTTAGTCGACGAGATATCGTGAAAATGAGTCGACTCGAAAGACGTCTCGATTTCACCATATTTCTTTCCTTTTTTCTCCTCCATTCACATTTTTTGTATATTTTACCGTTTACCTAGAGTAAGGAATGAATAATTTATTCTTTTTCTATCTCGCTTTAGTATTATAAGCCTCTCAGTCCTTGGTAATTATGGCTACCTTTCTATTATTATTACAATCAATTTAAAAATGTTGTACCAATAAAAACTTATTCATATTGCGTTAGCATGAAACATCGATGTCTCTAGGTATATTTTAAATATTTAATATTTATTAAAAATATTATTGTTTATCAGCCCCCTCCCACGGAGGCTGGGCACTTTTCGAGGAGCTTTAATAACAAGTAGTACAAATAGCTATATGCATGATCCGACATCGTTGATCACTCTTAGCTACTTGGTGGATAGTAGTAATTCTACTATTTACAGTTAAAATTCCCCTTTATTTACTAATTAGTTTCCAGTGGCCTTCGGGTAAGATCTTCGACTGCGAATCAGTGGCGATTTGTGTTCGGGGTTCGCGCCTGCTGACCGTTGGGAACTAGTTCCTAGACTGAAGATTGGGTTAGCATGAAACATCGATGTCTCTAGGTATATTTTAAATATTTAATATTTATAAAAAATATTATTGTTTATCAGCCCCCTCCCACGGAGGCTGGGCACTTTTCGAGGAGCTTTAATAACAAGTAATACAAATAGCTATATGCATGATCCGACATCGTTGATCACTCTTAGCTACTTGGTGGATAGTAGTAATTCTACTATTTACAGTTAAAATTCCCCTTTATTTACTAATTAGTTTCCAGTGGCCTTCGGGTAAGATCTTCGACTGCGAATCAGTGGCGATTTGTGTTCGGGGTTCGCGCCTGCTGACCGTTGGGAACTAGTTCCTAGACTGAGGATTGCGTTAGCATGAAACATCGATGTCTCTAGGTATATTTTAAATATTTAATATTTATAAAAAATATTATTGTATATATATATATATATATATATACGCTGATTTTTGAAATTGTTTCTTTCTGATGATTGTCGACTGGTGTTTACTGGTGCGTTTTGTTAATTAATTATCGCTACGTGGGCGGTTTATTTATTTTAAGAATTTGCAAACGTGTAACGAAATGTTTGTATATATGGATTTTTTTCAATTTATAAATTTATAAATTAAGTTTTTTATCGATATATATCTATATATACAAAAGTTAATTCATGAATTAATTAATAAAAACACTATATATATATATATATATATATATATATATATATAATAAACAATATTAGGTTCATTTCCGTGACAAATATTTAATTAAATTTTCTGACTAGTTTTTCATTTTGATACATTTTTTCCGGACCGTATCGTTCACAAAAGAACATCTAACATCAGTATGGCAACCCCAGATCTTTCATCTATAGACTCTTCAGAATCTAACGAAGTGTCCATTTAGGAAAATACATAACGAGTCAGCAAGACTAAACTCATAAACAACAAACAACACACATTGATTACATGTTTTTAATGGAAATCGCTCCAGACAAGGCATGTAACCACTTCATGTTAAGACCTGAAAAATACTACTTAAAGGTTAAAAACTAGCCAACGATACGTGTTTGATGGATAGATTCGTTCAAAGAAAAAAGCAATTACTGCCTCTTTTGTCAGAAACATAGCTCATGGAATTTGAGGACTAAAGGACAGAATGGGGGGGGCGAGAGTTACGCGGCTGCTGGAAGTAAACCTACGGTCCACTTTTTACACATTGCACATGAAAAAACAAGACGGCTTTGGCTAAGATCAAAGTGTAGTATCTGTTCCGAGGGATACTGCACCCCATAGACTAGTATTGTCTTGGCCTTCGGGGCTTGATTTACGCCGGTCTATGGGTATGTCCTGTGCAGTTCAAGGAGGTCCACTCTCCCAGGCTTCGCCTCCTCTCTTTGGGGAGGAGTAAGTTTATTGCTTACTGCCTGAGGCGCCCCTACCGGGGAATGCCGACGGGGCTGCTCAGGCAATTTTTAAACCCCACTTTCCCGACCCGACCATGTGAGAGTAAGATAAAAACTGGCCTTGTGCCTAACTCTTGGAGAGGAGTAAATCAATACTCTTTTTGGGGCGCGTCTTCCTTGCCTCTCAACAAATGAACTCGGAAAATTCGCAAGACCATACTAAGAGAAATTAGCGAAGAAATGAAGAAAATAAAATGATAAAGCAATAGGAAAATACCAGATCGACATAGAGTCGCTCTGAAATAGTAACACTAAAATTAACTGCGCATTTATATTATGACATATTAAATACTTTTATTCCACAATATAGGATATACTACTAGATAAGGCTAAATATATAACAAGAAAAAATGGTATAATCAGACGATCTTGGGATTGTTAGCCTCTCCGGAATATCCTTATAATTCGATAAATAAACAATTCGAACAAAGGGCAACAGGATAATAAAAACATAAACATTGCAAAAGATGTTTTAACGATTATTAAACACCCTAGAAAATACCGATAAGGAAACAGTGTAGATAAGGAAAAGTCAACAAAGTACGTTTGACGTCACGATGGGTTATATGAGTTCGTGTTATCGGAATTGGTGAGAAAAATCATATTAACCACACTAGAATAAGTTATAAATAAGGATACAATAGAATTATACAAATGTGGTGGTTATATTTGGCAAGGATGATAAAATCGTATGGCGAGGAAAGATCAACGGACCAAATAGAGATAAAACTAGAAAAGCGATTAGAAAATTAAATCAATAAATAAATAGGAATCGATATAGATATAAAAAACTAAGTTAACAGATGTAGACATTGGAGACGTCAAATTAAAATTACAATAAGGACCGTATACACTATTGTGTACACAGCAAGATAAACCACTATACTGTTAAGTGTGATGTATTAATCATTATCAACACAAAAAGAGAGAAATACAGTTGATCAAGGTGGGTGTCACTATAATGCATTTCTTTCGACCTTCGAAATTATTTTATTTATTTCTTCTTTCTTATCGCTTTTCGTCCATTCAGCGTAGGACAAATTTAGACTATGTCAACGGGTTATGCAGGACCGTATATAAACTAGACAGAGCAGACATTTCGTAAAACATTTTCTTTCTCCCTCCTGGTCACGTTCTTTGAAAATAAAGATGTTTACGTGTTAGATAATATGCGCTAAAATCACATGATTAGAGTCGCATGTTACTGGATTTACAGAAAACGCGGCAACTGATACCATGGATTTTCCCAGGGACGAAACAAGGATGATTTATGGAAATACAGTATAGTTTTTAGATTATTGACGAATTAACATTTATACTTATCTAACTCATTCTATTAATCTAAAAACAAAATTCCGATTTATTTGATTTAGGCGTTTTTTGTTAGACACAAGGTCAAGTGTGGTTTTGAAAAGCCTTTGCACTAAAATAAGCGCAATCTGTCTACGAAAAAATACCTGAGCCGCCCCGTTAACATTCACCGGCAGTGGTGCCTGCACTACCAGCAATAAACCAACCTCGTCAAAGAAAAGGTAAATCCGTGAGGGCGAACCTTCCAGAACTGGAGATAACAACACGATAGCAAAAAATTAAGTGCCGAACCGATCGTCAGTTTTTTGCTTTGTGAATAGCCCGAAAAATAATTCACGTATATTCGATGAATTCACATATACATATTTGCTCCATCCTCGCCATAGAATTAAATGATATTTTCCCAAAATAAACACTTTTAATAGATGTACCTCACACCGCATTTAACCTTCACTCACACATACATCTTTTTCACTTCATTTAATTTACGGTAAAAATGTTTGTTTAACTTTTTACTCCTGTTATTGCGATTTATGTTCATTGTTCATTTGATATGATATTTCATGTATCAGATCTTTCACACCGACACATCATTCAATCATTTTAATGAGCCAATTGCACAACAAAAATAAATGTATTCATCTGTTAAGACACAGAAAGAGCAAGTAATTTTGCTTATCATAATCGCGGTCATGACAATATATACACACTTTATCTGGCACATCTAGACTCCGGCTTTTAACCTTTTTAAGAGTCCGACTTCAGCCCCTAGCATTCGTAAGAGTCCGACACAAACTCCTAGCATTATAAGAGTCCAACTAAGACCCCACCATTCTTCCGAAAACGTTTACGGAGCTCTGTGACTAACATTGTTTTTTCATATCATATTTCATGTATCGAATCTTCCACGCCAGTAGACCATTCAATCATTTTAAGGAGCCAATTACACGATAACAAATAATTGTATTCATGCGTTCGGACACAGTGATCCACTGTAATGTTGCTTATTATAACCGCGGTCGTGACAATGCATAAATGCTCTATCTGACACAGCTTGACTCCAGCTCCTAACATTCTTAAGATTCCGGCATGAGCTCCTAGTATCAGAATCTTATCATTTTTAAGATTGTGACTCAGACTTCTACAATTCTCAAGAGTCCAACTCCGACCCCCAAGCATTCTTAAGATTCCGACTCTGGCTCCTAGCATTCTTAAGAGTTCGGGTCAAACTCCTTCTTAAACCTCCGATTCAGCAGAACTATTACTTAAAATGTTTTTTTGTATTTATCGAATCTTCCACGCTGTCTGATCATTTAATTATTTTAATGAGTCAATTACCCCAAACCACATATATTTATGTGTTAGAACATAATGAGCCAATGAAATATTGCTTATCATACTCGCCGTCGTAATAATACATGCGCACGCCTTGAGTATGTGTTTTTCCCATTCAGGTCATTTCTTTTGATAAAGTTTTGTTTCTGATTTAAGTTTCATGTTTACTTGTTTGGTCCTTGTATAATTTAAGTTATTCAGGTCTGTGACCGTATTTGTTGAGATAAATTTGAGATGTCTGTTCACCTTTTCTGTTTTTGATTTCAATTTCTTTCATTTTTCGTTCTTAAGGGATCGGATTTTTATTTTGTCCTCGTTCATAAATCGTTTCCTGCTTTAAATTTCTGTTGTTTCTTCCTTAGTTAGTTCTGTAATTGTATAGTTATCGGTCTCTTCAGTTGAACTGTTTATTTTTTATCAGTCTACTACCTGAGGGTTTTAACTATGGGATGTTTATTAGTCTGTTACAAAATTTATTTTTTGTTTGATTTCCATAAGTTCTAGTTTTGAGAACCAACCTGTCTTGAGAATTTGTCTTGCTTTATCTGCTATACTTAGTCATGGTGTTCAGTAGATATGTCCCATATATTTTTTCATTCGCTTCTGAAAGATTCTTTTGGGGGGAGAGGACAGTTTTGTAGTAGAATTCCAATACCAATCTATTCTCGTTGGTTGTCCAATTTTTTCTAGTTTTTTTTAAATTGTTATTTTGTTAATTTATGATGTCCAGTGATTGGTCTGTGTTATTGTCGTACCTGGAATTAGAGAGGTTACTTACCTGTTTTATCAATGATCTTGTTCCTGAAACTAGAGGAGCCAACAACCACAGGATGCTGACCGGGTGCCCCATGTTAGCCAACGAAATAGCACCTGCCGAACATAGCAAACAGATCTTTTCTATGAGTCCTACGGCTTTCAATTTTATTTTTCTTCAGTTATTTTTTCAGCATATGTCGCAATACCAGGGTTAATTTACCCGTTATCCTGTTACAGGGTTAGTGTTTATCTCTTGCTTTCTTTAAAGATGTGCGCTATCACATGGACATAAAGAGACAGTCCCAACGGAACAAGATAGAAACGTATTGGGAAAACATCTAAGTATGTACTTAGTATAAGTTTGCTTTAACACTATTAAAGAAAATGTTTAAGATTCAACAGATGTTCTCTTTACATTTTAAGCTTAACAAGTGGGCAAGTCTTTACAGAAGGTAAGCCCCGCTACGTGGCTTTAGAATAAAGGGTGAATAACTGTTACAGGAAGTTTTCCTATAAATATTCATTTTCTTTCTCCTTATTTACAAAAGTCGGCCATCTATCAGTTTTAGACATAATCGCTATTTTTTAGTTCAGATTTGAAACTGATTTTTTCTTTGAAAGACGTTAGAAAATCTTTGAATTATTATTATTATTATTATTATTATTATTATTATTATTATTATTATTATTATTTGTACTCACTAGGAGTTATCACACAGGTCATCAGTGATTGCTCCCCGACAACCGGTGGTTTTCCTTGGAGTCTGAGTGACAACAAGTCTCCCCGAATTTCCAGTATTCTCCACCTATTTTCGATAGCCACCGCAAATAACCTTGCAGTATCACAACAGCCGTTTACAATTGATTTATCGCTGGTGAAGACCATTGGTCTTCCTTGGAGTTTGTGTGGCAATAAGCCTCTCCAAGGCCCCAGCACTCTCTGCACTTCCAGTGGAGGTCTGGTTTGTGTTGCCCCTCCACGGATTTCTCATCCTCCTTGACCCTATTCAAATATTTTCTGTGGTGTCAGCCTAGGCTGTTACCATTCAAAAAATATATTTTTTAGTTATTTTATTGGGGGGGGGCGGGGGCGGAGAGCTCTTGCTATTTCTGTTCATTGGCTCATTTTTGTGTCGTGTCAGCTGAGGCCGGTTTAATTTATTAAAGGAGAGCTCATGAAGTGATGTTTCTTGCATTTTCTCTTTCTTTGTTTGTGATGTGGTGTTCTTTCTGTGGTTTTGCTTTCTTCCTGTTCTAAATTCTATGTGACCGTTCGTAGCTTATGCGGGTTGGTTTCCGCATTAAAAGATTTTTCTTGAGATTTCAGCTGTTTTGATCATTGCTGTCCTTTGTATTGTTTCAGTACCTCCTTTGATTTCAATTTCTCCCAGTCTTTTTTCCAGTTCTTTTGGGGGGACTGTTCCTAGTACTCCTACGATTATTAGTATTCTTCCGACTTTCTTCATGCTCTATATTCCTTACAGTTTTCTAGCACGTTCCGTGTATTTGCTTCGTTTTTCCGTTTCTTTGATCTTCACTCTGTGGTGTGCTAGAACGGCGAAGTCTGCGATTTTGGAAGATTTTTCTTTCTTGTTAATTATTATAACATCCGGTCTCCTTGCTTGTATGAGTCTTAATGTTCATAACTTCCCCGATTAAGACTTATTTATGTAAATGTGAATTTTGAAATAAACGGGTCTATCTTTTAGGAAGATCCCTGTTTTGGTATGCTAATAGGCCTAACCTTCACGGCAAACTTGAAATAGAAGATTTACATCAAATCGATCGCAAAAGTCGCGGGAAATATATTCCTGTATTTCTATTGGTTTAGGAAGTGCCTCACTCTTAATGACATCCTCTCCCTGTACAACAGTCAGATATGTCCTAAGATGGAGGGTGTGCCGCCCATATTAATATCTCCTTACTTGAAATAGTATAGTAAGACCGTCGAAATATGATGGGGGACCTCTTCTATTTTCTGCAGATTTTCTCTCACAGAAGAGACAGAGTTAGTTATTTTCTACTCTATTGTTATTTTCATGGTAGGTGCTCAACTGAGCTCTAATCTCTGCCACCTCCCTGTAAAAATTCACAGCAAAAACTCATCTAGCGTCAACCATTTCAAAGATGTATCCTTCCTTTTTCTGTGTACGATAAACTAAACAGAAGTATAATGAGCAAGGTTTATTTCCAATAACTTCTTATCTGTGGAATACAATACCGCAGGGCTACTTCCCAGCTGATAAAAATATCGTATTTTTTAAGTCGTGTCGAGCCTCCCCTTAAATAATCAAATTCTGACCAATTAACGTATTGCTTCCAATGCTCTCAGACGTATCGTTCTTCGTAAACTGAGAATCTGATTAGCCCTTATCCTCAATTGTCCTTCGGGCCTTCATAACCAATTTCAAATTATTATATAAAAAATATTAGCGAAGCATAATTTTTTTCCTGTCATTTTTGACATTTTTTCGCATACTTATACGAACGTTATTTTATCTCATATGCACTAATAAAGTTTTAATGTGTGTAAAAAATAAAGGAAAAAATTTTCCGAGCAATCAACTTAAGTGCTGGTGTATATTTTGCAAGCTTGGCGGAAATGCACACTCTCTATATGATCCCATATTTTATGGGATGATGTTTTTCGGTTTATGAACTCTGTCTTCCCTCGTTTTCAAGTAGGTAACGGGTAGCCCTCACTCCAAATAAAGTGGCACTAATTTCCTTTCGCGTCGCTTGTTATTTCTTCAGTTTCGCGTTCGCGAAGTTCATTATAATAGTCTCACGTATCACAGATTCGATTTCGCCTCTATTACATTATTTCTATCTCATCGAAATCTGTCTCACCTTTTTAAGTTCTGTCTTTTTTGTTCTTACCTAGTTATCATTTCCTGATCAATACAATTTACTCGAGATAAAACTAGATAACAACAACAACATCAACTAAACGAAAGACGATATATTTTATTAATAAGGAAATTAAGATCTCAACTAAGAAATAACTTGTAAATAAATTATTAAGTGCCGGCCCATAAAAGAAAGGACAGGTTCAAGATATATCGTCGAAATAGCATACAAATACAAAAAAAAGTGTTTATTCATCCAATATTTCAGATTCATACGTCTAATAGTTTTTAAATTACGAGTGACCGCTTATCAAGGCCCAAAACACTAGAGGATAACGGTTACTAAGTTTGTCAAGTAGACGTTGAGGCAACACCAGGATGATTGGTAACGATGGTTGAAACTTAGTATGATATGTGTAGTTAAGGGAACGTCTCAACAAGAACTTGTCAATATTGGTCTTGAAAACGTCCAGGATGCTGTCAACTGGAATGCAGCCCCGTGATATGGTGTCTACAGACAGGCAGTTTTAGGAGATACACTTTACCCATGGAAGTCACTTTTAGTTTTAGTTACACAGAGGAATAAAGGAACATTAATTACATTTGTTATAGCTAGACGAGTATTTTGTTGTGAATATTTTACAGAGGGGATCAACGATAAGAGTTCAGGCGAGCACTTACCATGAAAATAACGAAAGACTTGAGAAAAACTCGCAACCTCGGTTCTGTGGAAAAGGGTCTCTAAGGAAGAGAAACAGACACCCATCACTAGATTTCGAAGTCAGTTTTGTACTCAAGCAGTTAAGGGTTCTTTGAGTGGCATCTCCCCAGATCTAGCAGCAGTATTCTATCTTTGACTCATATACCGGAAGACGATTGCGTCAGGATGATATACTTTCTTTAGCGGGAGAATGCTCCAACCATTTTTCTAGCGATCTTCTTGCGCACACACTATCGGGTAGAGAGGCAGACAGACGTGTACCATCATATGAAAGAAGGATGACTGAGATATACCAGGTATTTGATAGTAAAGGTAGTAGTATTCCATTTTAGTAGTATTAGTAGTAGTGGTAGTTCATGAGCCTGAAATACTTCTAGGTTTGGTACCTATCTGTCTGATAGCATTAAATAGAATGAAAGGCATAGACCAGCCTCGTGACAAGAAGCTAGCAGGTTATCAATTACACTGAACAGCAAGGCTGGTACTCATTTATACACCTGGGTAGAAATGTTTTGTGGTCACTCACCTAAATATGACCAGGCTCAACGTCGTTTACCTCATCTGACTGGAAGCGGCGTGTGAACATAATTTTTAATGTGAGAGGTTTGGAGTAGTATAACAATATTATGTGTTCGGAAAGAGGATATGTTAAAAATAGTCCATTAAGAAGTTTTCTTGAAATTCTGCTTTGCTGGTACATAACTTCTCAACAGACATTTGTTTTCATTGCCATACTCGAGAAGCAATATTAAGGGGAATATACACTGACGCGTGTCTTTGTTTTTTCTTTGGGGAGGGTGATTTGTTTTTATTGTAATTCTAATTTAACAAAGGGATAAAATGGCGTACTTGTTAACGAATAAACCGAAATGCATTATGGTGAAATTTAATTTAATGATAACATCTATGTTAGAGATACTTACTGACGTGTATGTTTGAGGAACACTTTGCTTTTAATTCACAATAAAGAATAGGATAACAACACCCAGAAAATAATTAACCGACAAATACTGAGTATACAGTTTTAACCTAAATACTAAGTTTTTTATTCACGATATTTGAATATGAATTTGGCGTTTTAATCTCATTGTTAGTGTGATAAATGGTTCAACTGTACACATTGATATGTGTGTCAAAACCTGACGTAAGCTTTGAAGGGACAAGAGGCCAAAGTGTATATATCTTCTGCTATTACACTTCATCTGTTCCGTCCTTCGTCAATGATGCGCCATCTTTTCTGAGTGAGGTAATTTTTGTCCCAATCCAGATTGCCCTATTTAGAGAGATTGGTTTCCCCTTCAATAAACACCGATCTTGTGTGTACATCTGCTTTTGTTGAGAGGCAAATAAACAGGTGTTTGCATATTAAGATGGTCTTTTAAACCCACATAAGTAAAGTTCTTTCGTCCTCACAATCTCGTTATGTCTGCTTATGTATTATCTTAGAGTTAGTTCAAGTACGATCAAGTTTGATTCAGCCAGTAAAGTGTATATTTCAACTTCTAAAGCAATTCAACCCAATCAACCCTTTTGACAGATCAGAACGTCCACCCTCGACGACTAAGAAAAATATAAAAAGGCATAACGTCCTCGATCGGCAACAGGCGCATCTATTATACAAGAGGAGTTTTTTAGTAAAATCATGACGAAGACATGAGCTATAAATCTACACACGGAAACTAAAAGAGACATAAGAGATAGAAAAGATAGAGAAGGAGAGAGTGAATAATAAACATGGCCAGAGGTAAAATTCATTTTAAATGTATTTATAAAATGACCAAATACAATTTAAACTTAAAAAATAAAACAATAAAACACTATATATATATATATATATATATATATATATATATATATATATATATATATGTGTGTGTGTGTATGTATGTCAATTTGTACGACGCTTATTTTCAAAACGACATGGTGTCTTGTTATCGATTATCATACAAATGAAAATTGATATAATATAAACACAAACACATTTTGTTGCCCGCTTAAGAATAACAACAAAAACTAAGGAAAATCTGAGTCGTTGATAATTTATATATATTTCTACTTTTTATTCTCATACGTTGGAAAATTTATAAAAGTGTGTTGAATCAAAAATACATAAGATAGTACCGAAAAATATTATGTGGTGTGACCACCTTCTTTCTCTTTCTCTTTCTCTCTCTCTCTCTCTCTCTCTCTCTCTCTCTATATATATATATATATATATATATATATATATATATATATATACATAATAATCAACTCAACCATACCCGTCTATTTTCCGTCAGTCACCCTTCAAGATATTTATAAAAAACAATAACTTAAGTATGTTCATTTATAATTAAAAGAAAGCTACTCCTGAGGACGATCAAGAAGGTCGAAAGCGTTAAATAAGTGTTCGAAGTACAAACAATTGGCGAAATACAATATAGACTGCTGCCTGAAACCCATAAGATTGCCGACGCTTTGAAAACCTGAAAATAAAGCCATGCAAACACGAAAATTCCGTGTTGTTCAACAATACCTGTTTGAGTAATAACTTGCTGCCTAAATACACACACACACACACACACATATATATATATATGTATATATATATATATATGTATATATATATATATATATATATAGAGAGAGAGAGAGAGAGAGATAGATAGATATATATTATAAAAAAACTTCTTTTAAGTGGTGGACACTAATTTATATAGGTACACAAATCTAGGCAATACAACACAATTGTCTACCCGTATGAAACTATCTATATACGTAAAAAATAAATATGATGGATTTATTACTCGAACGCAGAATCTGATCATAAGAAAATATTTAACTTTAGATCCCAAAATCCATCGAAGATGATCTGTTTGACCTAGTCAAGTAGATTAGGTTTAGTAATTATTCCAACCAGTTTCAGTTCGAACTGAGGAAGGACACTGCGGAGATTAAAATATCTAACAAAGTTTGGATCAAGGCCGATCAGTCAGGAAATATTTATAAGATGTGCCTATTAGAATATAGTAGAACTGTTTTGGATAAAATCTCTACTAATTATAGAAACGATATTCATGGAACGGAGTCTATGATAAATGAGGACACTACAGACTTCAAATCCAAACTAAACATTGACGATAGAGTGGGAAAGATAGATAGGAAGAATGCATATATCCGTATATCTCTATATGTGCATCGAATAGTGAGTGTTGGTTTCTCCTTTTCATCTTTAAAAATGTAATCGCCTCGTTTGGATGATTTAATAAGGTCGTAGGGTTGGAATAAATTATTGCACCGGTGATTATGTGATGCCGTGTTACTTTGCTTTACTTTATTTAATATATATATATATATATATATATATATATATATATATATATGAAAATGAAATGTCGTGATGGACAAAATGTGTTAAAGAAACATGACAAACGGAAAATAAGTTAAAATGCAGGAGAAAAACAAAAACAAAATATAGTTTGATTTTGACCGGTTTCGTTCGTGGCGATGAGAAAAAAAACAAGAGATTTTTTGACCGGTTTCGTCCGTGGCGAACGTCTTCAGGGAGACGTTCGCCACGAACGAAACCGGTCAAAAAATCTCTTGTTTTTGTTTTTCTCCTGCATTTTAACTTGTTGTCCGTTTGTCATTTTGTTCACCCCCCACACACATATATATATATATATATATATATATATATATATATATATATATATATATATATATGTATACAGTATCTACAATAAGTGAGTACCCCCAACGAATTTTTTACTTTTTACTTCATAGAACTTTATTTGAATTTTTCGTAGGATTTAAATGAGCATAGCCATATATTTAAATTTAAACATGCATAAGCGTTAAGGTCCGAATTTGTTGTTTATTACAAATAATAGGAAAAAAATCCATAAAGTCACAGTAAAATAAATGAGTACACAGTTATAAAAGTCACTTATCATGAATAAATATGTACTCAATTAGCTATAAATAGCAGAACTTTTATGTTGACAACTTTTTTATTGTACCCTAATAGATAATCTAAGGAATTTTACCGGCTTTTTGCTTACATTCCGCTGATATTGCTTGGATCTATTGCTACCAAAGTTGTTTTCATATTATTCTTGGAAATGGCTCTGCATGGCAATGAATTAGATGAAAAAACTTGTGAAACTATTGTTAATTTATTCAAGAGTGGTCATTCATATAAGGAAATTAGTGACAATTTTAATATCAGCCGAAATACGGTAGCAAAAGTTGTTCAACGGTACAAAAAAGCTGTAACCGTCAAAAATGGCCGCCCTCCCGGTCGACCAAACAAGTTTTCTGATCGAACTAAGAGGCACATCAAACAACTAATAAAGGGAAACAGACGCCGGAGTGGTGCTAGCATCGCAGAAGAAATTTCGCACAGTTTAAACGTAACTGTGAGTGCTCAGACAGTGCGCAACAGTGCATGCCCCGAAGAAAGCCTCTGCTTAAAACTTTTCACAAAAAGAAGCACTATGAATTTGCTAATGAACATGAAGACAAAGACATGCAGTTTTGGGACAAAATCCTTTGGTTTGACGAGACAAAAATAAATCTATTCGGATCAGATGGGGTTAAGCGTGTGTGGCGACGAAAAGGGGAAGCTTACAAGGATAAGTGTGTCGTGCCAACTGCAAAGCATGGAGGTGGGAGCTTAATGATTTAGGGTGTATGAGTGCCAAAGGAGTTGAACGACTTGCTTTCATCGAAGGAAAATGGATTCCAAACTCTATTGCAAGATATTGGAGGAAAAATGTTATCAAGTCTAACAAGTGTTGACAGACGTGAAGTTTTCCAGCAAGATAACGACCCTAAGCACACGTCTCGGACTACGAAGGCGTTCTTAGACAGTAAACGGGTGAATACCTTACCATGGCCGAGTATGTTACCTGTTTTGAACCCAATAGAGCATTTGTGGGAGCATCTGAAACGGAAAATTGAAGGTAAAAATCCGAGAAATAATAACGAACTGAAGGAGGTCATCAAGTGCGAATGGAACGCAATTCCGGCGGACACATGTCATAAACTAGTCGAATCAATGCCTAGAAGATTGTCTGCTGTTATTGATAACAATGGAGGCCATACAAAGTATAATAATAATAAGATTATTTGTTTAAAATGCTCATGTGTACTCACTTTTTTTTACTTGTTCCAAATGTTTTCGTTCAATTTTTTTGCATTGAAAAGATAATTGTTCCTTCATCGTTTATGAAGCTATTAAACCACTACATGGCTATGTTCACATGGAGTTTCATTTAAATCCTAGGAAAATTAAAGTTCTAGTAAGTAAAAAGTAAAAAATCCGTTGGGTGTACTCAATTATTGTAGATACTGTATATATATATATATATATATATATATATATATATATATACAGACTGTAGACTTCAAAATAACACACACATATACGGTACAAAACTACTCTACAGAGTTGCACACAATTTGGCAAGAGATATTACTGCGTGTTATGGAGGAGTATACACTACTACACTACTACTACTGCTACTAGTAGTAGTTGTAGTACTACTAGTACTGCAACCAATAGTACTACGTATCTTTGCGTGTCAGTCTAACAGCAATTTTTAAGCTTTAAATAGTTGTTTTATACTACTGAGTCACCAAGGTCTAACTAACTAGAGCATAAGGTTTACTGAAATTGTCAATTATACGACGATTAATATAATGATAGGATTGCCATTATTTTAACTACTTAAGAGGACGGCTCGACAGATATTTGTTAATATTTGATTTGAAGAATGCTATGTTTCAGTCTGCATGTTGTAATGAGTTTTTTCAGATGAGAAGTTCTTTGGAAACAACCCCTGTTCATGGAAATATTGTTTGGTCTTAGGTACACAGAGAAATAAATGTTTTCAGTAGTAATACGAAGACGGGTTTTTGCTGTAAAAGTTTAACCGAAGTGAACCAGAAAGAAAAGCTCAGTCGAGCCCCTTCGAATTTAATAACGATAGTGTAGAGAAAAACTAGCAACGTTTCTTCTTTAGGGGAGGAAAGAGGTACTATCCTACTAGATTGCGAACTCGATTGTGTACTCTGTCAAACAAAATGCTCTGAACGGAATCTACTATAATGTACCAGCTGCACTCGATCCGCTGCCACATTTGTTGCTTTTTGGTCGGAAATCATGTTTTTATAGGAAATAATGTTGTGAAATAAACGGTTATTTTATATACTAGCCAATATATGCTTCCTCCGGTCGCATATTTTGGTTAGTTATATTAAATTGCTCAGTAAAATGTTTTTTTTTAAAGAAAATCACCCCATCCTTTATGTTTATAGATAAAACACAGAATAATAAAAACACAGTTTCTAAAAAAAATTACCCTTTACGGTATAAAAAGTAAAAGAACAAATCCTAAACTGACTTAAGGTCGTAAAAAGATAATAATATTTGAAGTTTTTCAAATCGAATAAAAAGGTGTACCTAAAATAAAATTAACAATTAAAAAAAATATAGTGAACACCATTCTAAATTCAGTTATTTAATTGCTCAGTAAAATGTGTTTGTCTGTTTTTTACAAAAGAAATATAATATTTAAATCAATTATTTTTTAAATTAAACAATTTGATTCAATAAATTTGTTCTTAAGAACATAATTTCTAATAAGAGTTAAAAAAACAAACCTAAAACTGTTCAATAAAAAATCAAGGTAAATATATCATTTTTGAGCGACTCGTACGATACATCTCAGAGATTGTGTTATTTACATTTTACTAATCAAATAACGCCCATATGACTTGTATCAACTTCTCTCTCTCTTTTCTCTCTTTCTCTATTTTTCTCTCTCTCGCTCTTTGCTCTCTCTTTTTATCTTTCTCTTTCTCTCTTTCTCTCTTTCGCTCTCTCTTTTTCTCCCTCTCCCCTTTTCTCCCTCTCTCTTTGTATCTCTCTCTTTCTTTAATTACGTAAATTTGAAAGACTTGTGACGTTTGGAGAAGTTTTAGGATGGATATATATATATAGGAGCTGATAAGTAGATATAAAAAGAGAGCGATCAAAACTAATAATATAGTTTCGGCTTCAAACAGACATATATATATAATCTCCATCAGTAATAGATATAACAATTCAGAAGGAGAAAAGGAGACTCATACAAGATGTGTACCTGTACCAACTTAGACTGACGTCGATTTAACTAACTCATTTAATAAGATGGCGGTTAAAACAAATGTAGAATTAGTATAGGTAACTCACATCGACTTTCAGTCTACCGTAATATTCATTTTTTTCTCTGAATATTCGCTGTTTCCAACCCCATAGAATAAAGACACCTTTAATCATTAGCCTTATTAATCTACGCAAAAGTCAGCCGGGTGCACAACATATTGTCAGAAATTATGCCGCCCACCCCATGTGTGTTCAGCACCATGCCAAATGAAATATCCAGCTTGTATTAGCTGCAATAGAAATATATTCGCAAACGAATGGAGCAGTGTTCGGTAATTGCTAATGTTTGTATAAACATTACGATTCCACTCCTGATGGCTTGTGTTGATCGCACAATGGATAGAAGCTTTTAGAAAAATAATCTGTTATTAATCTTAACTAGAATCTCTTACTGTCTAGCTGCACTGATGGGCTGTAAGACAGCGAAACTGCCCGGCTGTGGGTGCCTATATAGATAAGATAGTTAGATTTTTTAAATCTATAACATTTCATAAAAAGGTTTACAATAAAATATTTCTTTTATGAATTCAAACGTGGCATAAGATCGAAATTGGGTAGGGATGGATGGTGGTCAGCTCTCGTCCTTTTAGTCTATTCTCTAAACTAGTGTCAGTAACCAAAATACCACATTCACTGTATGAGTAAAAGTTACTTAACATTCTCACCAATGGTATGATTTTTTTTTACAATAAATATATGTACAAATTCATCCGTTGAGGACGGGGGTGCTAAATAACAGAGATTGCTGAGAAATAGCATGCTAAGTGGTGGTTAGTTAAACCCTCCATACTCTATCTAGGTATGAGCTGTGCTCCGGATTGTCCGAAGAGCCGAAAACAAGTCAGACAGGTTATAAGTGGGGATTAAAAAGGGGCATTATTGGGGGATGAAAAAAGAAGAAACGCTTGATGGGATTCAGGGAACATGGATAGTGGCGTATCCTCTAAGATAGGTACAATGTTTGTCTTTTTTGGCGGGAGGGGGGTATAAGATAGTGCGATGAAGGCAGTGAGAGAGATAAAATAAAATAAAATAAAGAAAAAGTAATCATAATCTATATTACAATATTTCCAGACAAAATGTACTGTCCCCTCCTTCCGTTTCGCACCTTGATGTAGTTGGAATAAGTTTAAATGTAGGAAAACTTTCTGAATTACTGTCTTATACATATGGTTTAACGTTCAATAAAATTGAATATACGTATTTTAGGTTTTATAGGGTTCTGCCACTATGGGCCACTTTGAAGTAGGTGCATGTAGATATTTAGCAGAGAGGGTAACGTAAGGATTCGGGACCACTTCCATTGTCTTCCCCAGAGAACTGTATACATATGATATGAATTTAATAAAGATAGTATATATTTGACATGTTAAAGGGAGTGATGCTCTCATAGTTCTTTTAGGGGTGGCCTTAGAGATTCGTGAATACTTCCAATGTCTTCCCCGGTAAATTGTCCATGGGAATACACTTTTTTATTTTATGTATATTCTCTAACCTTTCTTTTCATAGAGAGCATAAACATACCACACACACACATACACACAGGCATTGAGTTTTATATATAGAGACATAGATATGACAATTTTACAACATGAAAAAAACAGAAGCACAAAGGTAAAAATGATATATCCTGGATTCGACCTAAAAATAATCAAATGTTTTTCGTGGTCTATTCTGAATTCTATCTACCCATGTCATCTACGGTAAACATAGGTGGCGCTTCTACACGATCTGATCTTTTTCTATATAATAATAACAGGAAATTGTCTTCCCTATTCTTATAATAATCCTTTCATTCTTAACTCCTGTGTGTATTTCCTACATAAGGAAACGCGTTTTTCCATTTCATTATTTATGAATAAAAAAAATAAATTCACGCATGCGCATAGAGACTCGACATAATTACCGATGTTTACTTTTACATTGTTTTTTTATCCAACGATAATAAACTGAATGACATTTCCGACGCGATCTTTCCACAGGAAACGTGTGAATTAAAAAAATGGATATTACTGACTTGAGTCTATTCAAATTACACGTTTAACCAATGCTATTTCAGTCTGTTCGGTAAATTATCAACTTTCTACTTAGTAGGGTTTCCAAGTATAACTATGAGCAGTTTGGTTTGGTTGTTTTACGGCATATCACTCTTTTTCGGGCTATTTAATGATGAATACGGTTATTTTGGTGAAAGTTTTTTATGCGTAAAGTTCTATAAGTATTTATTCATGGTATTTGGTTTAGTGAAAACGTGTGAATCGGGAGAATAGAGGGAGAGGAGAAAAAGAGATAGGAAAATTATAGTTTTTTTGTTTGAGATTTTGCAGAACATGATTGCGTTTTCCAAGGGAAAAAGAAACAATAGGCATCAATGCTTGGTGCATTTTGGTCAGGAAGAGGATATCTCAAGACAGCCTGATCTGGTAGCAACAGAACAATTAGAAGTTGCAAGAAACTAATAGGAATACCACATACAATTTACGCATTTTAGAACAGGATACCCAACAATATACAATAACCTATATAAAGCATGGTCTGTAGCTAGAATCCATGGCCGCTTTCTAGCAGTGGTTAGAATTAGGGCTTGCAAAAACGACCATTCTCAAAATCTAAGTTAAGTGTTACTCATTTTCAAAACTGGTTATTCACCGGTTTGGACGGACTTAGAATAGCGTCCCTGAACTTTTAAAAATATTTTTTTTGCAATTTATTAATTTTGATGAGACGCCAATATTTAAGATCATCGTAAAATAAAATCTGGGTAAATGTATTATTTCCAAGCGTTTCCGGCGAAGATAGTTGTTATTGCGTCCCTCAAATGGATCCGGTCCTAGCATTTAGCATTTATGAGTTTAAAAAGTAGATAAGAAATGTATCTGATACTATCTGTTTCAATGCAACAGACAATGCTCATCTACCTCAAGGCCGACTGGCTAATGACTGAGTAATGTTTCACGTCATGTAAAAACGACAAAGATTCAAATCGGTTTTGGCTAATCAATTATGGTTATTTTGACCATCATATGAACACTGGTTTTATAAAATCGGTTTCGAGCTTTAGGTAGGACATTTGTATTTAGATAATACCGACAGTCTCCATTTTGTTGAACGTTTAGTCACAGATGCCCGACGTTACTGACTTTCCGATTCTCCCAAACCTTTTATGGGTCAACAAAGGTGCAGCACATGTCCGTCTCATGTCGCCAGTGTAATCAATAAATGAGGACCTGACATGTACTAACTGACATTGTTTTTTTTTATTGGGAATGGTTTTGAACCAATCAGTGGTTGCTTGGGAATTAGCCCAAAATAAAAGGTATGTGTGTTTTTAATATATTCATTTATATTTTTAACTATGTGTTTACTAACTAACCCCATTACGCTGTTGGCTGGGCTTATGGGTGTGCATGTGGGGCTATTTCTAAAATTGTGTGTGTGTCTTTTAAGGTTATAGCTAAGAAATAAGATACATACACGCCCAATCTACTAGACAACACAGACGCAATATACAACGAAACCTTATCTGTTTTACATCCCCCCCCGTATTTACTCAGTGTAAAATATAGCATAGGCAAAAAGTTACTCAAATCAATAGACAACCACCCACAATCAAATAAGCTAGATAAACTCTTTACTAGAAACACGATTAAAACTAGTTATTTTTGCTTTCGATCTGTAGGATCCATTCTAGCCCCTAAACTAACACCATCAACAAATACACCCAATCCCCCGCTGCTGCTCATTCAAATGAGAGGAGCCTTACCCCTTAAGACGATGATGTACAATTAGTTCCATTGTATACAAAGCCAAAGTCATATCTGGTGTAGATACCAAGAAGGATGAACTTTACATCAAAATGGCTCAAGGAACCTTAACACAAACACTCTACGCTGGAAACAACACCCTCAAATAATCCCCAAAAGACCACATCACCACCCTAACAACCACTATATGGGAACTCAAGAGGTCTAACACTCCCTATGAAATACAATGGAATATCACCGATAAACCAAAGTCCCATAGCCCTACCTCCAGTATGTGTCTATTATGTGCCACTCAACATTTCGGATTATACAGTCAATCAACAGCCTTTCCATTAATTGCATAAACATTAAAACCGAAGCCTTTAAAAAATGTCACCACAAAAACAAATGTCTGCTAGCCTATTTGAGTGGCAACAATAATACATAACTCACTAATAACCTCTTAAGACTAATGATCTCCACACCTTAAAATAACATTTAAAAAATAAAAAAATATATAATATAGTCACGCTCTTCAAGACCTTTCCACAATCATTTGATGTTTACTTTTTTATATACAAAATAACGCCCACGGATATATAGCACATGACCCAACCACAACTATATCACCCCTACTAATACTAATAGAACCTAAACTCATATCCCCTTAACCCCATCCACCACAAATATAACATTAGTCAGTAGACACCCATCTCTTTAAAAAATTCTAATCTGATAAATATATGAATCCCCTAATTAAACACCTACAAATATAACTATCAAACCCAATAAAATTAAAGGAATTATTGATGGCTGAGACCTAACTATTCCCCTATCACACGGATCCTACGATAAACTAATACACTTTATTAAATAAAGCCAACAGAATTAACTAAATACACACACCCAACATGAATGCATACGACAATGATAGTTAAACATTAGATATCCTTTAGGGGAACGCTTTCTCTGACAATATATACCCCCCGTCAACATCTAACCACTACATAACTATTAATGTAGTCAAATACAGATCCCTCCATATATATGAACATATTATAAAACTATTGTCTAAAAATAAATTTTGAAAAAAAAATATATACAAAACTATAAATAATAAACAATTATGATCATAAATGAATAAAAATCTATTCCACACAGTTATCTCTAAAAATAAACACAGTTTTAAAGCAGTAAACCAGCATACACCCATCATAAATAGATGAATTAATTTTAATAAAACTTAATTACAATTAAGACCCATATATTATATTTTACCCTTACTCAAAAGGGACGAATCTACAATGCACTGTTTTAAACGATGAATTCAGACGCTTTCCCCATTATTTTTGTTTTATTATAGGACGATTGTTAAATACAACACTAGAAATCAATAAATAAGTAAATGAAACACCAAATAAAATAAAACCTTTCAAAACAGAAAACTATAACAAATAAACTAAATAAAACTCAATGAATCACATCAAATACATAAAATTGACCCCGCTATCTTCTTCAAAGGAGACTTTAGTATTACACCGTTTTTAAACGATGAATTCAAACGCCCCTCCCCTCGGTTTTCATTTTTCAGGACGCCGAAATCTCCTACGGTCAATAGACGATCTTCAAAATACCACTCTTTTTAAATAATATACAAAACTGCAAATACATAATTACATAAAACACTTAGTAGAATAAAATAAAACATCTTTTTGAACAGAAAACTATAAATGATAGATGAAATAAAACTTAGTAAATCTCAACTAATATAATATTTCCGAAACAATACTTCAATAGTGCACAGATTTGTTAACGATGGACACACATTTCTCATTGTGTGTTGTTAAATCTAATTTCAGTACGCTGACCATTACCTTTGGGTATAGTCCGTTTAAAAATTAAAAAATCACCCCATCTGGATGTAACCGCGGTAGGATTGTGAAATATGTAACATATACTTTTCAAATGAATTATTTGTATTAGCTTTCAATTTTCTGCGATCAAGCTCTTTATGGATTTATTTTCAATATAACTTGACACATTATATATATATATATATATATATATATATATATATATATATATATATATATATATTAGACTGAAAAATACGAACGCATATGTATTAATATTCTTAAATATACATCTGGAAAAGTACAGAGCAAATGAAATAAACTCTTAAATATTGAAGCTGGAATTTAGATTTAAAGAATTAAATGTACACTTAATTACACCTACGCACAAATTGCTAAAAATGGGCGACATATGCAATGTTTTTTCTTAGCTCTTTATTGGATATTTGTATTTTGATTAAGACAAGAATGATATAAAACCTGCAAATATGTTTTCTTTAATACAATAGATTTTGTCTAAATAGTCACCTCAAATAAACAGAAAAAGTGATGACTGGCAAATTAACAAGTTAGGCTTATTGATTTGTGACTTGATTTAGTGATTCAAAGATTTAGTGACTTAATCACAACACTTTTATAAGTTAATCACTAAACTTTTATCACTTGATATCATAGTTTACGTCAACAACCATGCCGTCACTTTCTGAAAAATAAAAATTAATATTCTATATGATTTTTCTACATTGCTTTCTACACTCTGAGGAAGTCGAATCGTTAATGAATACATAAATGATGTAGTTTTTACCTTTCCATTTTTCATTTTGCATATATATATATATATATATATATATATATATATATATATATATATATATATATATATATATATATTGAATTACATTAACTATATTACAGATTTACGACAATCAACCAACGTTTCGATGCTATCACATAACATCAAATACTATTTAAAGAGATGTGGGAGCATCGAAACGTTAGCTGATTGGCGTAAGACTGTAATATTGTTTATGTAATTTTATAAATGATCTACTTGTTATTGAATACTTTTTAAAATATTGGTGTTATGTTCATTGCATTAACATATTTGAACTTGATTAATATATATATATATATATCGATAAAGACAACATACAGAAAATTACAACATTTATAAGCTGTATATATCTACTCTGCTATTTGCGAGTTGGGGTTGAATCACGCTGGTGGAAAAGGGCAATATGCCTCCTTAGAATGTAGGTAATGTTCCACTTTAAAATAAATTGTAATACGTTCAATTGTCAATATCGCAAAATTAAAATATATATATATATATATATATATATATATATATATATATATATATATATATATATTAGTAAATAGTCACTTATCAAGTACTTCTCTGTTACTAGCGATTTTTAGTGACACATTCGTAAGGGCAATGGACTCGGTCACTGGGGTCTCAGTTTCGAGTCTCGCTGATGGGCTGTAGACGACGAAACACATGTCTGTAGATAATTATATTTTATACATATATACACTCCTTATATAGGGGCACCTGCCTGGTGAAATATAACAGTGTTCTCTCTTAGCATTTAGGTAATGCTTCCCTGTAAAAAGATATTTGAATACGTCAATTGGGAATATCGCAAAAACAACAACAAACCAAACAACGTACAGCAGCATTTATATGCGACGCCCCTATTCTGCAAGTAGTAAGTACTTTTAGCTTAATAGCTTCAGTCACTGGGGTGTCGGTTTCGAATCTCTTAATATTCAGCCACACTGATAAGCCGTAGACGGAAGAACATGTGTCTTAGTGAATTTTGTGAATATATATATATATATATATATATATATAAATAAATTCGTTCAATATCTACATAGGCACTACCTACTTAATTCAACATATTTTCAATCGCTTAATTTCCTACTAAGCTACTGACCCACTGTTTACCCTATCTACTCTGTCAGATCTTTTTCTATCTATTTATATAAGACCTATCTATTTATATAAGACCTATCTATTTTATATAAGATCTATCTATTTATATAAAACAAGCATTAACATAGAGAAAAAGGTAAAGAGAGTGCGTTACATACGCGGACAGAAGGCAACAGAAAGAGAGAAAGGGAGAGAGATAGAGAGAGAGAGAGAGAGAGAGAGAGAGAGAGAGAGAGAGCAAGAAGGAAGCGATTGGAAAAATAATAGGTAGTGATGAGGAACATTGCCCAGTATTTAAATAGAAGGCGCGGAAGGTTGAATAGAGTTCATGCAGCTATATAAAAAACTCAAAGAAAGGGAGACAACGAGTCAGAAAATGATACTTCCATATAGAGAGTAAGAGAGAGAGAGAGAGAGAGAGAGAAAGAGAGAGATAGAGAGAGAGAGAGAGAAAGAGAGGGTGAGAGTCAGATGAGAGAAAACGAGATGAAGATAAATTGTTTGTTTACACGATCCTTGTTCCGAATATGTCGACTGATTGTTGTACCCGGAAATGCCATAAATATCAGGAGAAAAGCGCGTGGGTAAAAATTAATAAATGAAAAATAAGACAACATCACACATGAATAGAAAAGAAGAAGAAAATAGTAAGGTTTAACAAAGTGCAGATAATACGTTTTTGTTCCCTTCATGGATATTTTCAGCGACACTTAACAAACACAAATGAATATGCTCGCCTGATGAATTTTTATTTCGATAAAATTATGGGCTATTGAATCAAACAGAAAACCAAACGATGATAAAGAATGAAAATAGTGTTCCGACGTAATAGAAAATGAAAAAAGGAAAACCAAAAACTATTATTTATGTATTCATCAACGTGTCGTCTTAATTATTATTATTATTATTATTATTATTATTATTATTATTATTATTATTATTATTATTATTATTATTATTTGTACTCACTAGGAGTTCTCACACAGATCATCGTCAGTGATTGCTCACCGACAACAACCAGTGGTATTTCCTGGAGTCTGAGTTACAAAAAGTCTCCCCAGATTTCCAGTATTCTTCACCTCTTTTCGATAACGATGCGGTATCGCAAAAGCTTCTTACCATTTATTTCTCGCTAGTAAGGACAACTGGTCTTCTTTGGGATTAAGGTGGCAATAAGCCTCCCCAAGGTCCCAGCATTCTCTGCACTTTTTCAGTGGAGGTCTGGTTTGTGCTGTCCCTCCTCGGTCTTCTCATCCTCCAAATATTTTGTCTGGTGTCAGCCTAGGCCGGCACCAGTTAAATATATATATATATATATATATATATATATATATATATAGATAGATAGATAAATAAATAAATGAAACAGTATTTTTTTAAATTAATTTAAAAAAAAAAAAAAAATTAATTTTTTTTTAATTTTTAAATTTTTTCTTTTTTTCCTTTCAATTCCTTAATTTTTTCCTTTTCTCTTTCCTATTTAAAAAAATAATTTTTAATTCTTTTAAATTAAAAATAATTTCGAGGGAGAGAGGGAGGAGCTTATAGTGTTTCTTGTAATTTCTGTTTCTTTGGTTCATTTTTGTGTAGTGATAGCTGAGGCCGGTGTAATATATTGGGCGGGGGGAATTATGAAGTGCGTTTTCTTGTAGTTTCTGTTCCTTGGCTCTTGTTGTGGGGTTCTTCGTGTGGTTTTGTTTTCTCCGTTGTAAAGTCCTTGTGACTGGTTAGCCTTTGTAGCTTATGCGTGTTAGTTTCCGCATTCGATGATTTTCCTTAAGATTGCAGCTGTTTTGATCATTGCCATCCTTTGTATGGTTTCGATAGCCCCTTTGCTTCCAATTTCTCCCAGTCTTTTTTCCAGGTTTTGGGGGGTAGTTCCTAGTGCTCCTACGATTATTGGTATTATAGAAACTTTCTTCATGCTCCATATTCCTTTCAGTTCTCTGGCTAGTTCTGTGTATTTACTTCGTTTTTCCGTGTCTTTGATCTTCACTCTGTGGACTGCTGGAACGGCGAAGTCTACGATTTTACAAGATTTTTCCTTTTTGTCTATTATAATAACATCAGGTCTCCTTGGTTGTATGAGTTTATCTTTTTGTATATCCATATCCCAGAGGATTTTGTGTTTTTCGTTTTTCAGTATTGTTTCTGGTTTATGTTTGTCTGCATATTCGAAATTCAATTGTTTACACAGTTTCCTGTGTATTACTTTCCCCACACAGTCATGTCTGTTCTTGTATTCTTTTTGAGCAAGTTTGCTACATTCACTTATTATATGATTTATTTTTCGTCTCTTTGTCCACACAGTCTGCATTTATTGTTTTTCTGGGTTTTATCTATTTTAGTTTTGATGTAGTTTGTCTTAATCGCATTGTTCTGTGCAGCCATCAGTAAAGATTCCGTTGCTCTGTTCAAGTTTCCTTTTCTTAGCCATGTGCAGCTAATTGCGTTGGTTTCTTCACTTGTGAGTCTTATGAAGCGTCCATGTAGTTGTTTTTTTCCCATTTTTCTTCTTATGTCTGTATGTGTCCAGTTTCGATGCTTCCTTCGTTGTTCGTTGGGACGGTATCTCTTGCTGCGGTGATCAGCCTTTCTGTGTTCTGGTTTATGTATTTCTGTAGCTCTTTTTTAGTGTCGTCCACACAGTCTTCTATACTTACCAGTCCTCTTCCCCCTTCGTTTCTCTTCACGTAGAGTCTGTCTGTATCCTCTATTGGATGTAGTGCATTGTGCATGGTCATTAAGTTTCTAGTCCTCTGGTCAAGGTGCCTCAGTTCTGCTTATGAATGGTCCAGAGTATCTTATTAGTGATACTGCCCAGGTATTTATTCCTTTGATTAGGTTTCTGCTATATAATTCTGTTTCTTGTTCTTTTCAGGTATTCTTTTCCAATCTTCTCTTTTATTTCTGTTGATTTGATTGTGTCTGCTTCCAAAACTCCCAAATATGTATAGCTGTCTTGTTCATCTAGCGCCCTCATCTGCACTTGGTTGGGTAGTTCCATGCCCTCAGTCGTCTCCAGCTTTCCTTTTTTAATCTCTAGCAAATCACACTTTTCCATTCCGAATTCCATTTGAATGTCCTGACTGAAGGTTCTGGTTGTATTTATCAGCTTTTCCATTTCCTGTTTAATTTTTGCAAATAGCTTCAGGTCGTCCATGTACATGAGATGGTTTATTCGTTGTTCTCTGCCTGTGAACTTGTATCCGATTTCACATTTTCTGAGTATGTACTTAAGTGGCATCATGTCTATGATAAACAGTAGTGGTAATAGAGATTCCCATTGGAAAATGCCTCTCTGTATTTTTTATCTCCGTCAAGTATTGTCCTCCAGCTGTCAGTTCTAATCTCCATGTTTCCATTGTTTTCTTGATGAGATTAATAATCCTGTCGGGTATCTTGTATATTTTTAAACATTAAATTATCCATGCTTGAGGGATTCTGTCGTACGCTTTCTTGTAGTCAATCCATGCCATAGATATGTTTTTTTCTTGCTTTTAACTTCTTTCGGGATCTTTTGATCTATGTATAACATATCATGCGTCCCTCTTTTCTGTTTCTGGCATCCTTTTTGTTCCTCGGTATGTAGTCATCGACTGTTCGGGGAATGGTAAATTTGCTCTCTAAGTTGTGCCGTTAGGATTTTCCACATTGTCGGTAAACAGGTTATTATTATTATTATTATTATTATTATTATTATTATTATTATTATTATTATTATTATTATTATTTTACTCACTAGGAGTTTTCATACAAGTCATTGTTAGTGATTCTCATTGAAAATACCCAGTCGTGTTTCCCTGTTACCCGAGTGAAAAACAAATCTCCTCAGATTTTTAGCATTTTCTACGTCTTTCAATAACCATTAAACATAAATTTGCGTTATCGCTACAGCCAGTTACCATCGATTTTTCGCTAGCAACACCGGTTTGTCTTTTAGTGAAAATAAGCCACCTCAGTACTATCGCGCGCTTCAAGTGAAGGTCTTGTTAGTGGTCTTCCTGCTCGCCTTTCTAACCCATTTGACTTATCACAAAAATATTATGTCGTATCAACCGAAGTAAGTACCGACCCTTGTGCGCGTGTATGTTTTCCCCCTTCTATTTCTCAATTTTCGAGTTTATTCCAATTTCCTTTGAATTTTGCGAAGGTTTTGCGATCGTCTTTATTGTCTGATCTAGATGAAATTTGCATGTGTAATGATTTATATCTGTATGGGTTATGTTGCGAAAACAGCTCTGGACGAATTATGGTTTCTGATGTACAGGTGTTTAACTGAGTCAGGTGTTAAATGGAGCCAGTTGAGTGTCGCGCAGAGATCTGGTTTTTGTATTTGAAAGGACGCACACCAAAGGAGATCTTTGATGAATGAAAGAAACTTATTATGATGATGCCGATCATATGACCTTATATAACGCTGGCATCGTGAATTCAAACATGGCCTGAAGTCTGTGGAAACAGCTCCCAGACCTGGTCGTCCCTCTTCTGCCATTGATGAGGCATCTGTCCATCAAGTTGAGGCTGTCATTTTGGAAGATCGACACATTACTATTCGCCAAATAGCCCAAGAGGTCAAGATTAGTACAGGGTACGTGGAAACTATCATTCATTACCATTTGCATATGCATAAGTTGTCTACCAGATAGATTTCCAGGTTGCTCACACCTTTACAGAAGCAAGAACGCGTCGAACGCTCGACGATAGATTTGGAGATGTGTCAAGCAGATGAGTCAAAAGTTTTCAAAAGACTGATTACACAGGATGAAACTTGGATCCATCACTTTGATCCAGAGATCAAAGCCCAGTCAATGCAGTGAAAGCACTTGGACTCACCTCATCCAAACAAGGAAAGGGTGCAGCCATCCGCTGGCAAGGTCATGTTCACAGTCTTTTGGGACCAGGACGGAGTAGTGATGACATATTTCGTGGCAAAGGGTGCCATAATTACAGGAGCCTATTACGCTTCACTTTTGATGAAATTAGGAGAAGCTATCAGAATCAAGAGGCGGGGTAAGATCAGCAACGCTCCGGTCAACAACTCGCATGTTGCCAGATCAGAAGCACGGGCGTGTGGTTATGAAATTTCCCCATCTCCCTTATTCTACTGACCTTGTACCCTCTGACTTTCATCTCTTCCCAGCCATGAAGTTATGTTTGAAAGGAAAGCGTTTCCCAGATGATGCAGCCTTAATTTTTGAAGTTACGACGTGGTTGGGGACCAAGCTGAGGTGTTCTACAAAAAACGGTGTCCAGAGCTGCATCAAACGATGGGAGAAATGCATAACTCTGGGTGGTTCCTATATAGAGAAAAGCCTAATAAATGTGCCAAGTTTGATTAATCTACTGCTATGGGAAATGGGTCAGGGGCATTACTTATTGAACGCCTCTCGTATTATAGTTATTTTTCATGTTCCATATTCCTTTTAGTCTATGTAAAATTCAATGTAGGTGCTTATTATTATTATTATTATTATTATTATTATTATTATTATTATTATTATTATTATTATTATTATTATTATTATTATTATTATTATTATGTGTAGTCTCTAGGAGTTCTCACACAGGTCATCATCAGATATTACTCACTGATAATAACTGGCGGTATTTGGTGGAATCTGAGTGACTAAAAATTTTTCCAGATTTCCTGTACTTTGTACCTCTATCGATAACCTTTGCAAATAACTTTGCGTTATCGCAACAGCCGCCTACCATTGATTTTTCGTTGGAAACGACCATTGGTCTTCACTAGGATTTTGATGGCAATTAATCTCCCCAAGGTCCAAGTACGATTCGCACGCATGTAGTGGAGTTCTCTCTATCCTCCGTCCTCTTATCATCCTTGACGCTTTACGACTATTTTGTGTGATAGCAGCTGAGTCTTATGGTTTTTTTGGGGGGAGGGGCACAGTTTATAAGATTTCTTTCAGTTTTAGTTCCCTTGCGTTCTTGTGTTCCTCTTATCTTCTGTTCTACTTCTGTTGCAGTTTCTATGTTGCTATTTAGTGTTTGTACTTTATGTGGATTGGTTCCCGCATTCAAGGATATTATTGAAGATTTTAGCTGTTCTAATGATAAGTTTCAGTCTTCCCATTGATTCCAATTTATCCTAGTCTTTTTTCAGGTATTTATGGACTGTTTTCAGGGCTTCTACAATGTTTCGTATTATAGTGACTTCATTCATGTTCCATATTCCTTTAAGTTCTCTGGCGATCTCCGTGTATTTGCTTCGTTTTTCCGTCTCTTTGATCTTTTCTCTCTGATCTGAAGGGACCGCAAAATCAACAATTTGGATTTTTTTCCTTGGTAATCATTATGACGTCTGACCCCCTTGCTTAGATTAGTTTATATGTTGCTACCGCCATGTCCCAGAGAAGTTTGCGGTTTTTATTTTCCAGTTTGTGTCTTTATGATTTATCTGCTTTCACCACACAGTCGTTTCTGTTCTTGTATTCCTTTTCGGCTAGTTTTCTGCATTCACTTATGTGGTTTACTGTTTCGCCTATTGTTCCAGAGAGTCTACACTTACTGTTTTTTCCTGATTTTTATCTATTTTAGCTTTAATGTAATTTGTTCTAATTGCATTACTTTGTTCAGTTGTCAATAGCGATTCCGTTTCTCTGTTCAAGTGCCCTTTTATTAGCTATAACCAGGTGTTTTGGGATCTCTTTTCCTTACATTCTTATAAATAGTCTATGTAGTGGTTTCTATTCCCACGTCTTTTTTCTTGTATTCATGTTTCTGGTTTCGCTGTTTCTTCTATTGTTTATTTTTACTATTTCCCTTGCTGCGGTGATCAGTCTTTCTGTGTTCTTAGTTATGTAGTTTTCCAAGTGTTTGTGTCTTCATCACAGTCTTCTATACTTACTATACGATACTACTACTACTACTACTACTACTACTACTACTACTACTATTATTATTATTATTATTATTATTATTATTATTTACTCAATTCGAATTCACACACAAGTCATTATCAATAGTTGCTCACCTGCAATAATATTATTATTTATTGTTATTAAGAGATTCCATATGGAACATTATGGAGCCGTTTGTGTATATCAGATCGCCTTTCTTCTTTCGGTTCCTCGTTAGAGAATTTTATTTTCATGTTATTATTATATATACTAGCAAATAAATGCTCCAGTCAATCTAACATTTTAATGGATACATATTATTATTGTTATTGTTGATGTTATTGTCTTCTGGGTTGTGGAATGTGGATGGAGGTAGATAATTCATTTTGACAGCCATGTAAAATTTTGTAAATTGTCCATCCGCCTGGGGGCGCCCTTTGGTTTGCAAGCGATAGTTGAGCAATGCACATCGTCCACAAAACAATTTCAAATGTCAATTATCGAACGATAATAATGGCCTTCCGCGTCGCTAATTAAATTTGAGTTACGCACACATTTATTAATTCATTGGCATCTATATCACATCCTTCTTCTCGATACTCTATTTCTCTCTCGTTATCTCTCTCTCTTTCTCTCTCTCTCTCTCTTTCTGTCTCACACACACCACTATTTTCTCTCTGTTTTTCATTTTCGCTATATCTTGTTTTTGCGTCTACGCTCAGATATTTGTCTTTCGGACTCTTTTTATAACTCAGTATTTGTCTATATCTTTATTTCTTACATACATACATATATATATATATATATATATATATATATATATATTTATATACATATATATATATATATATATACATGTACATGTATAAATATACGTATATATATACATATGTATATATATATATGTATATATATATATATATATATTTAT
Organism: Sepiola atlantica; assembly: GCA_963556195.1. Classification (NCBI taxonomy): domain Eukaryota; kingdom Metazoa; phylum Mollusca; class Cephalopoda; order Sepiida; family Sepiolidae; genus Sepiola; species Sepiola atlantica. The sequence continues at coordinate 78,659,363 of OY744524.1, read as the reverse complement.
ACATATATGTGCGTATATATATGTATTTAAATATATATATATATATACATGTATATTTATATGTATATATGGGTATGTAGGCATATCTATTCATATATATGTATATGTATATGTATATATATATATATATATATATATATATATGTTATATATATATCCATGTATTTTTAAATGTATATATATATATACATATATATATATATATATATATATATATATATATATATATATATATATAAACAGAGAGAGAGAAAAAGAGGTAGATAAAGCGCGTGAGAAAAGTTGATTGAACCTAATGGTATAACTGTTCGTTGATAGGCCGGAAGACTAAGGTTAACTCCACGGTTGAGTCATACTTATTCTTTCTCATGAATTAATTGTAATCAAAAATACATTAGTAAAACTACATGCGAACCCACGAAAAGGCTTGGCAAACATAAAACCGACATGGAAAATGAAAATTCGCTAAATCCACTATTATCCTATATATTATAACATGATATGTACTGTAACTAAAAACAGCTAGACACGTTTAACTCATTTCAAATTTAACTAATCGAAGACTTCTTGGTTCAGCATTCATTTCAAACTCTGACACGATTAAACAACGGAACACCTCGTGCAATTGATCTACTTTAATGCAACACATACAAACTGAACAAAATGTAAAATTAGATTTAGGCGAGCTATGTTGTCACGAAATTCCAAGCAAAACTTTTTAAATTTTAATTTCTGTTCTTCAACAAGGACTCCATCTTGAAAAAATAAGTAAATAAAGACGAAATATCGATTAACATATAAATAAGTTTCGGGTTTTCTTCTTTTAATTTTGTATTACTTTAGATTATTAATTTTATAAATATCACACGTATATATATATATATATATATATATATATATATATATATATATATAAATATATATATATATGTATAAATATATATATATATATATACATACATATAAAAATATATATATATATATGTATAAATATTCATTTTAATTATACTAGTTCAAAACTTTTCATAAAATTAAATAAAAACCAATATTTTTTAAAAAGTGCTAAATACCAGCTAGAGCTTTATAAATCTTTTTTTATGTAAACATTAAATCCGCCTCATGCAATAACGTTCTAGCGACCTAACGCTTGGTCCGTTCTCAGAAATAATAATGAAAATAAATTCGTACTATATGTATTAAAAAAACAACACGGGAAATCATAGACAAAACAATAAATCCCTGCACCAAAAAAAAAAAACACAGAACAGTTAGTTTTAAATCACGTTTTTCAAAATTAAATCGTTTAAACCTTGAAAACGTTATAACAGTCATCATTACAGGGGTTAATTACAGATAATTGTGAAGGTTTACAGACAGTTTAGTGTGTCATCATGTCTACGTTGTTTCTTCTTCTTTTGATGATTTTCTTTTTCCGTCATGTCATGTATTTATTATTTTAAATGTATTAATAATTAACCGCAGTAGAAATGAAAGTGTAATTTGGTTTTCATACGAATAGACCAAATTTAAAAGCTTAACTGTTATAGATTCATTGCAAATATGCATATCCATATGTCTATATATGTATATGTATATATATATATATATATATATATATATATATATATATATATACACTGCACACAATGTACATAATAAGAACATATATATATATATATACGCAAGTATATGAATACATACACCCTAAAAAATATGCATATATATATATATATATATATATATATATATATGTATATATATATATATATAAATATATATACATATATATATATATATATATATATATATATATACATTAGCGAAGGTAAGACGCCGTTATGAATTATTAAAAGCCGAGGAGAAGAAATCAAAATCTCCTCTTTACTTTCGTTCTTTTTCCTCAGTTAGTTTTCTGTTTTTATCTCTTTTTTTATCTCCGTGATTTCATTTAATTGCTAGAAAACAAGGAGGTAGTATTGCATACCATAATTGAAGTACAGTAAAATTGGTTTATATTACTATCATGATATCTTTATTAATAACTATGACTTTCTATTACCTGTGTGTAATTATGTATTTCTTAACAGCTAAATATGTTAATTTAAATCGTTTTAACGGGGTCTTACTACAGTTATAGGTAAGTTTGATTAATATCTATTAATGATCTAGTGAAATTCGTATTGTTTTGTTAATTTGCTCCATATCTTTAGAGTAAATAACCCCCTTATTTCCCCCTCGGTTTATAAAGAATGTGTATCTGTTGAATTGGTATTTCATTGTATGATATCATACAATTATTTCTTAGTAGCTCCTATATTCACCAAAGTTAATTTGTTTGTAGTGCCAACAACAAATACTTTTTTTCTCTCTTTCGATTAATAATGTATTTGGAATCTGATGATCGCTAATTTTTCATAGAGACAAAGATAACACGTAAAGTTGTGGACTGTACGTGTTGTGACCCTTTTTAAAATGTATCACTCTATTATTTATCTACAGTGATAGTTTAGTGTCCTTTATCTAATCATGGAGATTAAAGGATATTTTATGTTTAAATACCTGGTTAGTTAAAATATGTGCTTCTACCCCACCCATGTGGAATCTCTTTTAATTAGGATTATTTTCTGAGTACACTTATCCTGTATAAGCTATACTCTTAGTGTGAGATGTGTTCTGCAATATACTCTTATTGTTGTTTCTGGAATAACTATCCTTATTTTTGTAATCTTCACTGTCTGGGTTTAAACAAATCTTACTGTTATGTTTTATTTCTTTCCCGGTTTAGGATTTTCTGTAATAGCTTTTAATTATATTTTCTATGTTTTTTGTAGAACTTTGGCTGCAGTTTATAATATTTATATCAATTAATTTAGCTATGAATTACAAGTAAGAAAATATATGTATAAAAGGTAAAATCAACTAGGAACTTATTAGGAGATTAATATGCAAATTAAATTGGAGTGTAAACCAAATAATTCTTCAGATTCTACAGTTTTAAAAAAATCTATTATTTCTCTTGTAATATTCAATCTAATGTTATCTTATAGACACTGTTTTCTAATGCGATGTTATGGATTCTGAGTGATGCGTTTGGGAATATGTTTTATAATAGACAGAGTGTTATTTGAGTTTGGAGAAACATATAACGCGTACGGGTTATCTTTCATATATGACCAATATTTGCTTAGAGTGAGGCTAAAGTGACCGAAAAAAATATGTGATTTTAATTCTCGCTGAAATATCAACTTTTGTTTATTTTTGTGATAAATAATCAATAATCATAAGTGTACTTTCAAATGTGGTTTTGATCGATTAAATATTTAAACTTTAAACAAGAGAGAAAAACAAATAGCATAAACACAATACAACATTAACTTTTACATACAAAAAAACAATTAGATAAGAATACCCATTAGAATTCTGAGTGAAAAGCAAATATATTTAGATTAAATGAAGGTTCGGTGCATTTTAATTTTTATCTGACAATCATTTATATTTGTTTTTTCATGGAAATATATTTTCTTGAAGTAGGCAAAAAGAAGTGTCTGTAAATATAATGTGTATTTGAATGGAAATAGGGAATGTTTCACTAAATCACTAAGATTTACACAGTGTAAAATTCAGAGTCCTAGTCGTACACTATTGAGCTACACCTTTGTGTCAACTTTAATAAACCTATATATATATGTATATATATATATATATATATATATATATATAGTAAGTTATGAAAATATATTTATGGCAATTAAGCTACACAGAAGCTACCGCTGTTCATGCTAAAATGCATAGAATTTGTGTTTCCGCTTTTTTTAACATTTATACACGTGATGTTTAGTCAAGCTAGCTAACCAATCACATTATTTGTTATCTCGCCTACGGGATAATGTTTTTATTAGCCAATGGTAGGGCTTATCGCAAACAAAATTTCAGCTGATTTTACTTCCTAATCTTTTGTTTTAGCTTGAAGATTCCTTATGGGGATAAAAAGGGGAAGACTCTGCGTAGCTTGAATGTCATAAATATATTTTCATAACTTGCTACTTAGCCTCACTCACGTATTCAGTACAGTTGAAGTAAATCTATACACTAAATATTATATCTGCTCATGGCATTTTATGTGGATATATGCACTAATAATTTATATATATATATATATATATATATATATATATATATATATATATATATATATATATATATATTATATATACAGAGAGAGATAGAGAGATATGTATTATTGATACACATATATAAAAATATGATATGCATATATTATCTTATATTCATATAATATATATATATATATATATATATATATATATATATATATATATATATGTGTGTGTCTGTGTGTGTGTGTGTTTATATACCTGCGCATTTTTATTAATTTTATTCACACACGTCTAATTAAACACAGTCGACTTATTTTGCCTCAATTCGTTAATAAAAAATTAACGAAAGCGACAAGATTCTTACATTTCTATTTCTTCGTCTTATTCATGTATTTTCTGTTTAATTTATTTTAATAGTTCTTTTTTCTGTTTACTTTCTGTAGTTTCTATGTAAGTTCTTGTTTATTTCTCGCTCCACGTATTATGTCTTGTTTCCTCTTCTTTTTTCGTCTTCAATTTCGATCCGCCATTATCGCTTTTCGCAGCCTAAAGGTCACACTGCGTTTTCCAGCCACAGAATAGTTGAGCAGTCTTTAACAGATGCACAATTCGATGGGTCCAGGGCATCATTGTTGGATAGTGGGTGAAATACATGCACGCCCGGGCACATAACCTCGGATTATAAATGCCTGTCATTATTCATAGCAGATCACATTTTTTCTTAGAAATGGCCACGTATTTAGACGATATGCTCTGGCTGTCAGTCTGTCAGTACATCAAGATTGCGCGGATTTTAATGCAACTATTTTATTTTAAGTATGTATTAAGATCTTCATCAGCGGCTTCATCCGTTTGTCACGCTTAAGTATGTAATATGATTTTACTCACTCTGTTAGCTTTAGGTTTCATATGATATGACATTTGAATGAGTATCGCAAATAACGGATCAATTTCAATTCCAAATTAGGAACAAGAACATCACATGTGTGAATTGGGGGAGTTCGTCCATACTTTCATTTCAACACTTAGGACATTTACTCTATGAGATATGAAATATGAAATATCCCCAATTTGTAGATTTCGAGTGCAACAAAATGTTAAGATACATTTCACATGAAACATTATTTTAATCAGTGAAACGGTCGGGTGGAAATAAAGAAATTTACTAAAGTTGTGGTTAATTCTTTATCGCTTGACGCTCCAAAGGAAAACGCAAGAATGATTAAGTAAACACTTAATCTTCATAAATTCATCAGCGGCTTCATCCGTTTGTCACGCTTAAGTATGTAATATGATTTTACTCACTCTGTTAGCTTTAGGTTTCATATGATATGTCATTTGCCCTCAAGCTAAATTGAAACAGATAGGAGGGGAAAATTGTTTCAGCTGAATAAAAACTATGTACAGAGAAAAAATGTAAATATCTCAACATTATGGGGAATTTTAAATAATTCAAATCCCTTATAACGTTGAGAGATTAACCCTTTTTTCTAGTAGACTATAAGTTCTAAGATTTATTTAGGATGGATTTTAACACAAAACTTATTTAGGATGGACTTTAACACATACTACTTATTTAGGATAGACCTTAACACATACATAAGAGGCTATGGACCACGGTAATTTTTTTTGAAGTGTCATTTTCGTTTTGTATGTAACGTTTAAGTTTTAAATTACATGTTCGTTGGCCCGTCTAGCTAAAATTACAAATATAATTTTTCTTTGTCTATCACGGATCAAGTTTTAAATTGCACTTTCGTTGGCCAACCACCCTAAAATTTGAGTTTAAATTTTCTTTTGTCTGTCACTGGTCATATTTTTAAAATGCACGTTCTTGGTTGGCTGTAATTTGTAAATTGCAAATGTTATTTTTTGTCTGTCAAGCTCAAATTTAAAATTTCACGTTCGTCGGCTTGTCTCGTTAAAATTGTAAATAGCATTTTCTTTAGTCAAGTATTAAATTCTACCTTTGTTGGCCTGTCACGCTAAATTTTATTTAGGCTACCACAATCAAATATAAAATCGTACCTTCGTTGTACTGTCATGTGAAATTTTTTTTTTGTCTGCCCAATAAAATATGATATTATACCTTCGTTTGCCTGTCACGCTAAAAGTTTTTTTTTGTCTAGCCCCCAAAAGTATAATATTCCTAGGCGTGTCACGCTAATTTTTATTTTGTCTACCACAATTAAATATAAAATTGTACTTTAGTTTGCCCGTCACGATACATTTCCTTTGGTCTGACTCAATCAAGTATACAATTGTACCTTCGTTGGCCTCTCACGCTAAATTGTCTTTTGTCTGTTCCGATCAAGTATAAAATTGTACCTTCATTTGCCCTCACGCTAAATGTTCTTTTGTCTACCCCGATCAAATATATAATTGTACCTTTGTTGTTCTGTCATGCTAAATTGTCTTGTGTCTGGTCTAATAAAGTATGATATTATACCTTCGTTGGCCTGTCACGCGAGATTTATTTTGTCTGCCTCAATAAAAAATAACATTGTACTTTCGTAGTCCTGTCACCCTAAATTTTCTTTTGTCTACTCAAATCAAATATTCAATTGCACTTGTGTTCATCGGTCACGCTGAATTTACTTTTGTTTGATCCAATCAAGTATACAATTGTACCTTCGTTGTCTTATCATGCTAAATTTTCTTTTTTCTGCACCAATAATGTATGATAATTTACCTTCGTTGACTGCCACGCTAAATTTTCTTTTGTCTGTTTTGATAAAGTACTAAATTGTACCTTTGTTTTCCCATCACGCTAAATCATCTTTGTCTACCTCAATCAAACATTTAATTGTACTTTCGTCTGCCCCAATAAAGTATACATTGTACTTTACTTGGCTTGTCACACTAGATTTTTTCTTTTGTCCGCAGCAATAAAGTATGATATTATTCCATCGTTTGCCTACCACACTAAATCTTCTCATGTCTGCCCCAATAAATTATAAAATGCCACCTTCGTTGGCTTGTCACGCTAAATTTTCTATTGTATACCCCAATAAAATATAAAAGTTTACCTTCGTTGGCCTGTCACGCTAATTTCTTTTGTCTGCACTGATCAAGTTTTAAATTTAATGTTCGTTGGCATATCTCACTAAAATTTGAAATAACATTTTTTAAAACTTTTACTCTATAATTTTAAACAGCATTTTTATCATTAACCGCGGCCAGTGAATGGCTGCATCTTACGAATATCCATTTTTTCTATTTATTGCATTGAGTGTAGCTATTTATCCCAAGCCAATGTCTTGATTGTGAATTAAAAAGAGAAAATAAAAATGGAGAAATGGTCCATAGGTCAACTTGCACAATGGAGGCAAACACATCCGTTGCAGGTGGCCTTTGTATTCAGAACGAAATTGTTTTATTGACTCGGGGCAATGGTGAACGCCCTTTGCTCAAAGTAAAATCTCTGGAATTAGGCAAATCTGAAATTTGTCTGCCATTGTGTTCGCATTCAAACTTCCATTTTGATGGAAACGAAGAAGCAGACGTGGTTTTCTCGAATTAAAGTAAAATTAAATACAATAAATTACACAAAACAAAAATTACCGGAAAGGAAAAGGGGCTGGCGAAGCAAGGACTATTCTAATTGAGCTAATAACTTATTCATATGTTGGTTGATATAACTGTCCACGCCGGGTGTGATTACATCTATACACTAATTGGGCATTGACGAATAAGTAAAACAGAAAAATAATGTATTAAAAAATTGACGTGAAAGAAAGAACAGAAGACAAAGAAGAAAAAGAAAGATAAGGAAGAGAATAATAATAAAAGTAAAAAAGAAGGAAGAGTGGAGGGAGCGGGTGGTAGAAGGAAAGGGATATGGAGATAATAAAGAAAAAGTAGAAGATGAAAACGTAGAAGAAGAAAAACAAAAAAGAAGAAGGAGAAGAAGAATAATATAGAAAGTAGCCATTTAAGTATTTTTTAAATGGAGCAAAAATAAATTAATGACAGAGACAGAACACAGGCCATTAAAATAATATTGGCCAAAGAAAGAATGAACGAAAGTAAGAAAAACGTCATTAAAATACCAACGGAAGAAGGGAATATGTAATTAAAGAGTGCAATATCTAAAAAACTACAGAATTCATTAAAATAGTTGTGACGAAGGGAATACAAAACAAAGGACTAACGCCATTATTATAGCAGTGGTAGGAAAAGGATAAAAATAGTATTGAACATTGATTGAAAAAGCCATTAAAATAACAACCTATAGTAAAAAGAGGGAATAAACTAGTATCGGGGAAATAAAGAAGTCATAAAAGACAGTAGGAAGAAATAAAAGAGAAGAAAACATTCAATCAGTTATAATGAGGAAGAGAACAAAGTCATTAAAATATCGGAACATAAACAATGGAGACAGTAGAGACAGATAGAGAAAAATACCATTACAATAGTGCCGGATGAAGAATTTTTTTTTGTCTTAGGCACGCTTCGCAACCCGGTAAGAAAAATGTAGTTTTTGGGCTACCGGCTGCTCTTCAGAGACAATGAATCAACAATGAAAAAAACAAGCACATTGTTCCAACACAAAACTGAAAGAAAGGGGGTAAAAAAGTTGGGTAGCGCGGCAAGTAAAAAAAAAACGAAAAAAACTCTCTGTTAAGATGCATCATAGAAAAATCGACCCAAACATCTGACACAGCGTTATCCGATTGTCAGGCCGCCATCTTCATATATATATATATATATATATATATATATATATATATATATATATATATATATATATAGCATTAAGACGCAAACATGTCCAGGAAACACGTCGTTCAGACATTTTGAAACAGACCTTGTGGCCCTGATAAAAAGTATTAAATTCAAAACCACAACAACTGTTTCCAATCAACATTGAAAACGGATATCAAGAACATAACATTAAATAGTGATATCAGAGTCAGGCCGATAAATCAAGAAAATATACCAACCCTGCATATCATAATGGCAAACAATCAAAGTGGTTGGTAATTGTAAAAATATACACGAAACTTGGAAATAATAACGATACCTTAGCTTTCGCCAATAAACTAGAAATAAACGATAGAGTAAGTGAGATATTAACGCTTATATCATAATTGAGAACCACAAGAAAATCGTTATGAAAGACAGAGAAAGTAGACTACAACATCGAAATAATGCAGACGTTGGTCACGTCTCTGAGAAAATAATGCAAAATATATTTCACAACGTGAAACATCCTTATATAGCAAGATGTAGAAAAAATAAATATAAAGTCACAAACATACAGTGTTTCGTTTCACTGCGGCTAGTCTAATGCCTCTCTCTAACCCAGCATCGTACCTTCAACCATTGGTAGCTCCAACAATAAAGCCATGGAAGTAGCGCTCGTAAATGATATGTGCAATGTCTATTTATTTAAACATCGACCACTGCTTCAACGTGGTCAATTTATTTATTTACAGAGAGCTTTGCATTACGCTAAGAAGCAGCAGAAGGCATCACCCAACGACAGTGCTCCCCAATATATGTTTAAGCAAACATTGTTGAAAAATAACATAATTATTCTGCCTTATTATATCTCTTTTTAATTTTTTCATTTTTCAAATGAATTTTCTTCGTTTAGATTAAAATAAATAATGTATGTTCTCTATCTATCACGAACGTTCTCGATTTTTCGTTTAATGATCTCGAGCTAACAAAAGTAAATGAAGACAAAATCTAAAAAAAAGAATAGAATTTTAAAGGATAGCCGAGAAACAAGCACGTGTAGTCAGTTTAATGCTAAAAAACAGTCTCGCATTGTGCCAGGAAATACGTTAACAATTTAAATTTGATGACGCCCACATTAACGTCACGCGATAAACTGTATCGAGTTAAGCATTTTAAACGTTTTTATGTGTTTGTAAAATTAATATAGCTATTAGCTTTAGCATGAAAGTAACATTCTCCAAAAGAGCATTTAAACTTATATATAACATTGGTTCTGTCTAATGTGTTATGGGTTGGGGAGGAGATATTTTTACTACAAGATTTTGGGTAATTTTCATCATTACTCAGAAAAACAAAATACAGTTTTATATCGTTGATATTCGATGAGTGTGACATATACATATACATACATATATATATATATGTTTATGTGTATATATATATGGTGTATATATGTTTATATATATATATATGTATATCATATATATATATATATCTATATCACTCATTGAATATCCAAGATACATAAGTGAATTATGTTCGAAGAGTTATTTCTGCACTGATAGTTCCAGAAGGTTGAAACTTACACGTATGTAGATAATAGTTAAATATGTATTATTATTATAAGTATATGTATAGAAGGTAGGAGGGAGAGATAGAGGAAGACAGAGACACATACAGGCATACAGAAGCAGAGAGAAAGAGAAAGGGGAATGACGTCATAAATTGTTTTATGTTCAAGCGTCTATAAAGAGCTCAGCTACTTAAATAAAACAAAAGATGGGTTGGTAATAACATTGGATAAAAGGCTAGACACTGCATTTCGTTTAGAATTACCTTGGGTTTCATGTCGTCCCATCGCAATTTTCAGATACTAATAGCCACGGAATCTGATGGCAGCCATGACGATGGGGAGGAATCGAGGAATTTTCAGCTCTGTGTATTTTATTTCATATTTTTATATCAATAAAGTAATGTCTGTGCGTGTGTTCACGTTTTTATGTGACTGTACACAATTACAATATATTTTAAACAATTCATTCAATTAACAGATCCCGTAGAAATTCCACGGTAATTTAAACATCAATCTGGAAAGGAAATAAAATTTAGAAAAAAAACCATTTAGCACTTTAAAATTATGAAATAACAATTTAATGAAATTATAAAATAATGGCTATATTATCACCAGTGACATCTAATTGTGTTGGTTTGCTTTGTTTTGTTTTGATGCGTATACAACATATGTGCGTTATTTGATGCCGACTGAACTTATCAAATGGAATCCTCAGGTAGAATAAGTAATTCTATTATGTTTTTGAAATTACATTTTTGTAAGAGTCAAACTTCTTTGATGAAGTCTAAGATTTTTGTCGAATTTATGTATTTAAAGAGGTCCCTAAGATTGTTCGAGTAGTAATATTTACTTCGGTTTTGTTGCAGATATATGTTTGACCGTATAAGATTCTTGACATGATATACACATTGGAAACTCTTGACCTTCCAATAAATGTTCATGAGTAATATGTGTATATCTTATCCGGACGCTGGATACTATAACCTTTCTCTTCTTGCCTATGTGTAGCTTAGGGACCACTTATCAATAGTTGGTTAAATCTTGTGTAATTTATTGATTTTGTATTTATATCAAGATTCTAGAATTTTTTTTGATTAGCCTCTTTATAGAAGGTCGAAGGTCAGTGTACATTACCCTAATATTGGTAGGCATTGTGTTCAGTGATTCGGTTGCTGCTCTATTCCGCTTTATCATTTCCATGAGTGCCGATATTACTCGATATCCAGCATAATTTAATTTTACTCTGGTCTATGTTATAGATACTCTTATTTAGGATGTTTGTGATTACGAGGTTATCCATAGTTTTGTTCTTCATGGCCGTGAAAACCAATACAAAGACGGAAATGATTATTACTATCTTCGATTATTTTGATAGCCTTATTTAGCTGCAGCTTTTATCTAGCTGCAGCTTCTGCAAAGTAAATTGATGCTTTGTCAAGTAGTCTGTAGTGAATTTTCGTCTTATATAGGATAACAACGCACCGACCTTATCTGATTCTTTAGATTGATCCGTATAGATGGAATTATAGTAGAGATGATGTTTTTTTATGTTTTCAAATGTATCCTGATATATAGTTGGGTTGAGTTTGTTCTTTTAAGTGATTGTCAAATCAAAGATACAAAATTGTTGTTTGAATTCCTATGGTGGAACTTTGGAAATTATTGATTGATGTATGAGACTAGACTCGAATTCCATATTTTTTCTAAGTTTCTGAATTAAACTTAGTACTATATTCACTGTGCCACGTACCTATTGATATAGTAGTAAGGTAAAATAAGTTCTAAGTGATAGGCTTCTGAAGGTTGAAGGTTCAATCCTAGAACTACCAGTCGTTTGTACTTAATGCCGCGGGGCTGTTTCCCGGCGGACTATAACATGGTCGTTTTACAGTCAAATGTAAACACGTTCTTGAGCCGTCGTCTTAAATAAGTTCATTCTGTCCTGATTTCAACCGTAATTACAATTCATTACGGTGTTGTCTCACCAGCCAGCTGGGACTCATAAACTCTTATGCTCGAGTGGCTTTTGGATCTTGATAAATTGTGACTCTTTAGTTAAAAAAAGACCCGTCTTCTAATACGACTGAACACATCTTTTTCTCCGTCCCCCATGCCCATAAGGTCAGACATAATTTCAATGAGCAGAGTTTCTTACCAAGAACTTCACATAACAATAAGACTGCTTCTGTGCTGACTACATGGTTACCGTCTATAAAGCCGACCGTCAACAAGCACTTGGCATAAACCGTCCGCATAAGTAATCTCATGATGTTCATTCCATTCAACACTTAAAATATCGCATATTATTATTCATAATTCAACTGACAATCTTATCCTCGAGTGTTTTGGGGCGTAGATAAATTGTGGAACATTGATAAAAAAGGGTAATGAAGCAACTCCCCATCATCAAGACAGACATACCGAGGCAAAGACAGAAAAACACGTAAATACTAAAATGGTGTTATCTGTTTTACATCATGTGAATCCTGTTTGATTTAATAACAAAAAGTAATACATATTAAACACGATTTATTATATACAATGAGTTGAACACGTATAGTACTTTACTAATGAAAATTGGAGCTCCTTCAATGGTAAGAGTGCGTATTTTATCACGATAGATCTAATAGGAATTGAACCCGACATAGACGATTTAATAGTACGATATGCTGTCTATTAGACCAATGATGCAGAAGAAAGAAGTAGGGAGAAGAAGAGAAAGGGTAGACAATACGACACAGAGATGAATTGGGAGAGAGAAAGATAGAGAGAGAGACGGTAATTGATTCTGAAAAAAAATAAAGAAGCGGGGAGAATTATATGAATCGTTTAAGGAGAGGCATGGTTCGCCTCTGTTACGACATATATACCTGTATTAGATTGTATGATGTCGACACACTGAACCTATACCACACGTATAATTATATACAAGTTTAGCCCAAGTTATTGTAAAATTCGACATGGCTGATCCCACAGTTCGCGACGGTATTTCTGATGCTGATCACGCAACCCTTCCCGGAAAAGCAGAGTAAGAAAAAGAGGAATAACATGAGAGAGAGAAAAAGAAGTGAGCGAGGGGGTGTAGTGTTTTAAGGATGTGTCTGTATAATTGATGTCTGTGAAGAAGAATTCATTATGCGTGCCAATTCCACTTTCGAAAGTCTCGCATATTTCCGTGATAAATGGTTGTTTGCCGCCATTAAGCCGTACGTTCTCCCCCGTGGCGCGCGTGTAAAGCAGCCATTGTTTGTGTGTCTCTTTAATCACCAGCGATTGTAAAGACAGTAGCCAAGGTGCAAGAACAACATGGCGTTGAAGATTTAAGACTAATCAAATGTACAATTACCCACCATATATGTATGTATATATATATATATATATATATATATATATACACTCATATATATATATATATTTAAAACATATGAATAGATATATAAATAAATATATGAGTGTATATATATATATATATATATATATATATATATATACACTCATATATTTATTTATATATCTATTCATATGTTTTAAATATATATTTGTTCATTAACACTCAGGTTTGAGTTATAGCTCAATAGTGTAAAACTAAAGCTCTAATTAAATTTAGTGTCATAAAAACTACAGTAAATGCAGGGAACAAATGTCATAAACACATCAAAATGACAGTTTTAATAGCATAAAATTGATTCGGCTTTTATAAATACCATATCATGTTGTAATATACAACATGTACAACATATCAATTTCATGTAGGGTTTTTCATCAGTGCCTATAAAAATTATAATTAATAAAAGTTTTTTGTTTTTATATATTAATTTTATATATATTATATTTATATTTTCTTTTTTAGATATGTTCTATTCGTACATGTTTATGCACTTTCATGCCGTTAGGCAATAGTAAAATACGAACGCTTCCTAGAATAAATTAACAATAAAGAGGGGAAGCGTGATAGCTAATAACAAGTCAGACAACAATCCCAGACTTACCCGCTTGTCTGAAATTAATTTGGAGAGAAATCCTATACTATCTCATAAAAAGTCAACGGTAGATGTTATTTTGTTTAAGTGATCAGAAATTATAGTAATAATTTATGAATAAAATATTAATTTACTCACGTAATTGTATGATATTATATGAATAGTTGAGTAATGTATCTAGATAAATAGCGAGTATGAACATTGATGAAGTATAATTATGTCCGTATCTTTTTACGAAGGGAATACACTAGTATATATATATATATATATATATATATATATATATATATATATATATATATATATGATTATATAATATTTATATATATGTATATATATATGTGTGTGTGTGTTGTGTATCATATATACTATTTTTCGAAGCAACATTGCCTAGAATTCTTAATAACAGTGGTAAGAGTGATGCATGTTCATTAAATTAGATATTTACATTTTTTATATCGTCATACCCGTGGTTTCCATGCCAATATTTCACAATTCAGCGGTTGCTTTTTTTCGATTTCTCGGTTGTTGACTATACTACATAATTGTCAATTAATAATTTTTAAGTGTAAATAAAAAAAATATGGGCATAATATCACCAATTAAAACAACATCAACACTGTTTGGCTTTCCTATTGGCCTTGCACGAATATCTATCTATCTGCGATCAGTAATACATAGATATTGAAATAGGTTATTACAACAGTGATGAAATTCAAATGTAAGTAGTAATTGGCACGAAACTGTAATTATACCAGACTACATAATGGTCAACTTTTCAAAATGGGTGTACACCAATTTTAACTCGTAGGCAACTATAATATTAAAATCTTAGATGAAAAATATATTTGTCTATTTTTACTAAAACTTTAAATATGACGTTTCTACAGAATAACAAAGTCGCATTACATAATTTTAAAACATAGTTAGCGAGAATTTTAATCTAATGAAATATCGAATTTTCCTTTTATCCAAGTCTACCTACGCCATTTTTATTTTGATTGCTGAGGAAAGAACTGTCCATTCCGAGTTCTCCGAATTCTCTGTTTTTCTGTACTTTTACTGTATTTATTCATCCTACCCCAACAGTTTATCATAATCTAATTAGGGAAAGGTCACATTGACCTAAAACTCGGTGTCATATAAGCCAATAACATTTTTTGACGCTTAGAATATATTTACCTATATAAACATATTAGTGTTCATCTATACATGCATCTACATAATTATGTAAATATTTTTCACGTATTTTATAATTAGAAAACCGTTTTAGCTATTATATCTATATGTTATGCATACGAATACACTGTAATGCTGACATAACAATGAAGTTCCATCATTTGTATTTCTGTCAAGGTATGTGATTTTATTCAAAATATTGGATCAAGGGAAGAATAAGGACCCCAGATCATTAACACAAGACGCGGGACATATTTTCAAATCACCGGTTGACCTCGCAATACACGTGGTCTCTATTTACAAAACACTTGTAAATAGATCTTTTATTTATGTTAATATTTATTTTAAGGCAGAGAGTTCATAAATAAAACAAATAAATATTAACATGTTTTCTTTTCTTTTAACATGTATACGCTTTTTTAAAAATCGGCTGACTTGTAATCTGTCGTTTTGCAATAAACAAAACAATTTATCATTTTTTTTTTTACTTTTATTTACTAAATAAAAAACAAATTTTAAACGCAATTCTATATTTCGTGTTGTGTACTTTTTTTTCTTTTCGTAGGGAGGCGAGTAGCGAAGTTTTATATATTTGTTTGTAATTGTTGCTTACAGAAAAAAAAGGAAAAAACTTCATAAATTTTAAATTGCTTCCGTTTGGAAACTGATTTTTGAAGTCTAACTCCGCCCTCGTGGGGAAGCAAAACGAAAGATTACAAGTCAGCCGATTTTTTAAAAGGCGTATATATTTCGTTTATTTATTAAAATAACTTGCGTAATCATCCGTTTTGCCTCCTCGGGCTAGGAGCAATGTGTAGTATGGAAAAATCCTTCTAAACTGAGGTAAGATCCATAGTGCCCCTTTTTGGGAAGCTTGATTTTTCCCTACAAAACGAAAGATTACTTAAGTACGGTGATAAATATTTCATACCCCCCCCCCATTTCTGCCCTCGTGAAGTTTTTTCCTTTTTTTTCTGTAAGCAACAATTATAAACAAATATATAAAACTTCGCTACTCGCCTCCCTACGAAAAGAAAAAAAAGTACACAACACGAAATATAGAATTGCGTTTAAAATTTGTTTTTTATTTAGTAAATAAAAGTAAAAAAAAAAATGATAAATTGTTTTGTTTATTGCAAAACGACAGATTACAAGTCAGCCGATTTTTAAAAAAGCGTATACATGTTAAAAGAAAAGAAAACATGTTAATATTTATTTGTTTTATTTATGAACTCTCTGCCTTAAAATAAATATTAACATAAATAAAAGATCTATTTACAAGTGTTTTGTAAATAGAGACCACGTGTATTGCGAGGTCAACCGGTGATTTGAAAATATGTCCCGCGTCTTGTGTTAATGATCTGGGGTCCTTATTCTTCCCTTGATCCAAAATATTATTACAGATGATATTTGCATGTACATATATATATCTTCTATATAAAATTGAATGTCTGTATGTTTGTGTGTTTGTTTGTGTGTTTGTGTGTTTGTGTGTGTGGGTGTGTGTATGTGCCTTATAGAAAAAATGTTAGAGAATATAGATACTATATAAAAGTGTATTCTTATGTAAAATTTACAGAGTAAGTTGATGGGCGTATTACCGAATCTATAAACTCACCCCTTAGAGGTCCATGCGGCAGATTTCATCAGGGGGGGTCCTTTTGAGTTATTTTTCATTATATTTAATAGTATTTTGAAATTGCTGAGTCATATTTTAACTCAATTACGTAATAATTTGAAATAAATTTTAATTTCATTTAATGTTACTTAACGTCAATTCTATTTACATGGGGGATAGAGAAACTACGCCAAGGTCCGCCACTAGCCGCCACTAGCCGCAACTGCCCGCCACTCTGTACGTACACAAATACATGTACATGTACATTTTATAATATCTTATATAAGAATAGTATTTAGGTTTGTTTAAAAAAGGTTAGAGAATATATATAACCTATAAAAATGTATGCTTATGTAAAATTCACAGAGTAAGATCATTTATCTTCATTATATTCTGAAATAGGGAGAAGGCAGAACATCGGTATAGACCGGGCTATTTTTTCTACTCGAATTGTTCGAGATCAATAATTTATCAACTTTATTTTTCTTAATACTTTGATTTTACCGATACTTTTCTCAGTTCTGTGAAGACCTCCTTACTAATATTACAGTATTAAAAGATAAAGGGAGAAAGATAAAGAGAGGGTTAGGGGGAGAGATAGGGGGGGGAGATAGAAGTTTTAACATCAAAATGCTTCACATATTATTTAACTTCTATTTTTTGTTATGTCCCGAAGCAATAAATGTAAGATTACACTATTACATTTAAAGCAGATGGCTCCGAGAGGAAATGAATTACATTATTATTAGTTTTTAACATATTTAAACAAGAGACGAATCATATGGGAAAAAAGGAAATAGAGGGTTGAAGGAGGGAGGACATAATTGGGACCAAGGAAAGAGAGACGGCTAGAGAATGAAGAGAGATTGAAGTTTTTATATAAAGATGCGAAACACACTCTTTAATTTCTACTACTTTGTTTTTTATCGCCCCGGGCAACGCCGGATAGCCCTGCTAGTATACATATAAACCTTGAAGCCTACGGGAGAGAACTTGAATGCCTACTGGAGAGAACAAATGCCTACTAGACACATGCCTCGAATGTTTAAGGTATCTCTGTACGGTGGTTTGTCAGGACAACATTACATGATGATACTTCCTCCTACAAGTAATTCCTGACTAATTATTCTAAAATCACATAGTGTTCGAAGCCCAAATAAGATCCCCTCACTATGGTTTACCCACACTGACTTATACAGGGAATATTGCAGAATCTCGGAATGATGTTGCATCTAGTGACAGAACTAAGCTGGATACTTTACCAAACTATATTAATTCTTGTCCTGGAATCAGGTAAGACCATGAGACCACACAAAATATATACATAAACAATTAACTGGTCAATTGGGAATAGGAACATCAATGTTTTTCACTGGCATACTAACTCAACGTTTGACAGGTGAAGAACTTTAGTTGAACACTCAGATATCTATATGAGATATAGAGATCAAGTGTTAGCCCCAGCAAAGGACCTTTTGATTTCCAGGAACTTCGACTGATGTAAAATAAATTCCCATTTGGGTGTGTTTGTGTGTGTGATGTAGGAGTGTTGCCTATAGTGAGAATGGTTATATAATATACATCAAATCTAATAGCATGTCCCATGGAAAATTTACTTGGAAAGACAATGGAAGTATTCCCAAATCTTTATGTGCAGCCATAAAGAGGCTATGAGGAAATACTCCCTTTAAAACTTCAAATATATCCTATTTTGATGCAAGTTTTGTGTAAGTGAAATCATATGTATAAAACTATCTGAGGTAGACAATACAAGTGGTCTGGAATCTGTCATCATCCCCTAAATGGGCTGCGATGGCGCATTCATCTTAAAACTTAAAATATATCCTACGTTTTATGAAAGTGTTTTGAAATTCAATCATATGTATAAAACTTTCAATGGAAGTTGTCCTGAATCTCTAGGAAGTTATGCAAACAAAGTTTTAAAAAAACAAGAAAAATGATGTTATGAGCATAGAAAAAAACACAATACTCTTTTAATCCAGAGCAACGTTAGGTCTCTCTTTTAGTATATCTATTAATGGTATGGACATAGACACATACACTTTTCTGTACATGTATATGTAAATATGTTGGCGGAATGACTAGAAGAATTTATGATGGTATTATTAAAGATCTTGGAGTGTGTCGAATAGGTGTGACAGAAGTGAACACATTGGTAATGATGCATCTTGGATTTCAGAGAGGGTTGTGTATTTGTAAAGTAACATAATGTATCTCTCTTAAGTGACGAAACGGCTGTAGAATAAATTAAAAAAATGATTTATCTATAACATAGGGAGTTACCTTGTTAATTATACACACACACACACCCACACACACACACACACACATATATATATATATATATATATATATATATATATATATATATATATATATATATATATAATTATTAATGGCAATATATGTATTAGCATATACTATCAGTGCCCTTTTACTATGCAGTCTCCTAAAAAGATTCAGCTCGATGATTGTCAATTAGTGACAACAGAGCAAATATAAGTCAGGTTCATATTATATTCCAATAACCATGTTTTTATTTTATTATTTTTATTTTTATTTTTTCACATTTCCCAAAAAATATAACATTTCTGTGAGATATATGTTTACGGTCCGTTTCATTTGTCTTGTGCCAAACAACATTTGTATGTCAATATCGTCTCTGCAACATTATAAAATCATCAGAAAAATTCACAAAGAGTAAAAAGATATTGGATTAAAGTGTCTACACTATACAGTGTATCATTTTTGGGTGAAAACCAACAAAAACAAAGAAAAGAGCAAACTGACTGTTATCAATCGAATCCATGTCAGTCGGATACAATTATAATGCTGTGTGAGTCTAAGTATATCGTTTATATAAGTAGATTGCATTAACATTTACGAGCAGACAGACAGGACGTTGCTCGGGATTGAATTAGGATCATTACTATGTACGTTTTACGAAAGTAATCTGTGAATAAGAAACCGAGGCGCGTACTAATGCTCCAACGCGCTATTTTCTAGAAATTAAAAGTAAATTAACATCTAAATAGCAAACACGACGGCTATCCAGCAATCAGTCGAGAGAGAACTCAATAGGCTTTGCCCAGAGTTATGCATTGCGCAGAATGACGGATTTCTGTCCAGTTAACTTAAAATGCACTAACTTGCGAGAGCTTTGAATAATTATTAATAAATAAATATTGTTTTCAAAATAAATCAAGGGAGGCGCGAGAGTGCTCTATCCCTTAATACACTTCACGAATGCCTATGGTAGAAATCTCATTTCTTTGATCAATCATAATTGAAAAATCAATGAACCAAATTAGTTAAAACTTTGCACAACATTTTTATTTGATAGGTTCTATAAGTGTGTAGAATTCCAGCATCATTAGTCAAGGAAACCCAGAGATCCAGAAAGTTCAAGTATGAAATCATGTTATATGTGTGTACTTACGTACGTACGTACGTACGTACGTATGTGCCACCCTGTATCGGATCAACTATTTGTTTATTCAGCTGAATTTTGGCAGAGATAGAGGTTGTAGGGTCTAGTTGATGGCATTTTAATTTCAGTTTACCATATACCTTAGTTTTCCAGAAAATTCCATACAACCTCATGAGAAGGCATTGTATTGAAGCATAGCCTTTACAAAAGTAGTGACATTCAATGATAAGTGCCAGTATACTGAAATCATATGCCCTTAATAGGGTTAAGATGAAAATTCATATACACTAAATGTACAAAAGCAAGGAAATTCCAACATTTTTACACTTTTATTCTCATTAAGGGTATGACTACATACCAACCAAAACATTTCATTATCACATCACTACGGTATAAATCTCTATGCATGAGTGGATGAAGTGTGTGAGGTGCGCTGAAGAAACATTCTTACCACTAAAATACATAGCCCTGTTGTGCTCGCATACCCTTAATGACAATAAAAGTGTAAAAATGTGGGAATTTCCTTGCTTTTGTACATTTAGTGTATGTGAATTTTCATCTTAACCCTATTAAGGGCATATGATTTCGTTATACTCGCATTTTTCATATATATATATATATATATATATATATATATATTTAATATACGCTTGACAATGTATATATGTGTATATATGTATATATCTGTGTATGAATATATGTATATATATATATATATATGTTCATTTATGTACTTGTGTATCTATTAATTTGCGCGCACGTATTGTATTTTATATATTGACCAGATATGTATGCTTGAAAATTAATATATGTGTATGTGTATATATCCGTGTATGGATATTTGCGTATATATTTGTATCTGTTATTCTTTTTTTATTTATTTTTATATATACATATATATATATATATATATATATATTGTTTATATATGTACTTGTGTATCTATTAATTTGTGCACACGTGTGTATTTTATATAAAGTTCAAGTATTTATGCTTGAATATGTTTGTAAATAGATTAACACTTTGAAGTGTTCAAAAGAGAATAAAAGAATCCAGGCGAGGTAGGTTATAACACAACAAAAAAAGGAAAGAATAAGAAGGAAGGTAATATAAATGATAAACAAAAATAGAAACTAATTAAAAGAGTTAACAAGTAAAGAATGCAACCCGATACTAAATTATAAAAAACATCTTATCCCCAAAAATGATTTAATTAAAGGGAAACTTTTCCCAATTGATCTGATTTCTCTGTCTTCTATGGTCCGAAGAGGTTGACTCTCTGTTAAAAGTACAACCGAAACATGTATGCACATATGTAACCAATAATGTTTGTATAAAAAACATTTATACTTAGGATCAGCTGTACTTGTTATTGAGCACTTTTTATAAACACTGGGGTTTCAACGAGGGTACGTCGACAGAAACTAATACAATACGTGTACTATATATATATATATATATATATATATATATATATATATATAGAGAGAGAGAGAGAGAGAGAGCTAGAGAGAGAGACAGAGAGAGAGAGGCTTGTATATATCTTTTTGTTGTTGTTTATAGTCAAACCACAGTATTTAAGGTCAATAAATAGTTATTTATAATCCCAGAACCTTTTATAAATAGACAAGAAAAACGCGGACTTAAGCGACTATATTTTATTTTCTAGTAAACCCATTCATTTGTACTACCATTTCCCTTATGATCCAGACAATCAAGGTTTTAATCTATATCAATAATCTTGTTGGACTATGACAGAACTATTCAAAAAAGAAACTGAAAAATACTATATATATATATATATATATATATATATATATATATATATATATATATATGTGTGTGTTTATCCACGGTTTATTTTAAAGCTCCTAAGTTGGTAAATTATTAGTGATATTTTTTTCTTTCCTAAGAAAAAAAAGTTAGAGACTCGGTAAACAGTGGCATAAATTGCTAATTAATTCATCGTATGAATACATATTTGAAGATAATTAAAAAGGAATTTACTCTACTCGGTTTTGTGACAGAGATAAACAAATGCGCCCCAAGAATGCACGTTGAAACTGGTAAATGAATTTTAATGTATACTTACATTGAAGTTCACAATAATTCTGTTTGACACAGGCGTTCCTCTTTCTCCCAATCCCCGTCATCTACTCTGTGTATAAATGTGTGCATGCGTGTGTGTTAATTATTATGTTGAACATATCAACGGAAGTCGTTCATTAATGTAAATATCTAAAAGCAATCACACGCGCTTATAAAAATCCCCGCCCCCCCCAATCACACACACAGGCATATCTATCTATCTATCTATCTATCTATCTATCTATCTATCTATCTATCTATCTATCTATCTATCGATCTATCTAGCTATCTCTTTCTCTATATATACTAGTTTTATTTAGACACACTTCAACTAAACCTATTATATAATAGCTCTATTAATTATTGAGAACTATTCCATAAACTATTATGCCGTAAGGACAATAGTCCTTGTTTGGGATTAACAAAATAAAAAATAAGGTTGACTTTCCATGATAATATGCCTGTTTTGTTTAGTCTATACCATTCTTATTTCAAAAAGATTATTCATAATTAACTAGTAGGAAGACCCGGCGTTGCTCGGGGTTAAATAAGGATCACTATTACGCACCTTTTTACTATGCCCACAACACCATATTACTTATTTTGTTCTTACTACCCCTCTCCTCTAGTTTCGGTCCCTAGTATAGTTCGAAGAAGCTAAAATGTATAAAAACTCTCTGAAGTATTCTTTTATACATATGGTTACTCTTTCCTTCAAATCGGATCTACGTATTTCAAGCTTTAAGAGTGTTTTGTCCCAATTGGTCATTTGAGATTGTGGCACGTAGATATTCGGCACATTTTGGATGTTGGTTAATTCCATTCTTTTCCGCAGCGTCCTTTTCATATGATATACATTTCAACAAAATAGGATAGATATAGTTTTTAAAAGGAGGTTATGACCCCATAGGTTAGGAGGGCCCTTAGAGATTCGGGTCCACATTCAGTATCTTACCCAGGGAAATTGTTATACACTGATGAAGCCTCCTCATGAATATGAAAACCGGTGATATTTTGTATATCATTGAAAGATATGTTCATGAAATGGGCATTGTGCTTCCGAGGTAACTAAGGTTTTACATGATGTTAAATTAAGAGCTCTAGTCGTATACTATTGAGCTACAATATAAAACGTTGAGTTAACTAAAATAAATTACTAACAATGTATATACCCACACACACGCATATATATATACATATACATATATATATATATATATATATATATATATATATATATATATATATATACATATTAGTAGTAGTAGTTATTATAAGTAGTAATACGACACATCTATAAACAAGAATATGTTGAAAGCTACTCACATTCATACTAGAATTGTGATATAGGACCCGTGGTTCAACGGATAAAGTTGCTAAATAATAATAAGTTCAAAGTTATAGTCATATGAAGGTTGAAGGTTCAATCCACAGTACATGTGAAACTAAGAATAGAATTACGAATTACTTCAGACTTCCACACCATAATGGTTGACAGAACGGGGGAAAGCTACCCTCGATCGGTTAAATCAAGGCTTCCGTTATAAACTCTGTACAGATTGCCGAGTTCGACATAAATATTCCCGAGTTCGACAATATACACTTGATAAAGATCACATGTGACATCGACCCAATCGCATCGAAATGAGAAAAGAAGAGTAGTCTGAATAACCCAACAGTAATTGTTGACAGTATTGTTATTTTATTATCAAACATAATCATATTTGATAATAAAATAACAAAAAGACTTGATATGATCTAATATATACAAACCAAACAAGTCTATACTTGTTATATCTTACTTATTTTGGCGAGGTTCAGAAATAAATACATATGTCCCCAAGAAGTACTGATTCCGAAACTGGATTATTTTCCAATAAGCATCCACAACAATGCTAACTTGTATCCACCTTCGTTCTAAGACGATAATCCTGGGTAGCGAATCTCTTTTAACCCCTTTGAATCCCTCAAGTGATTCCAGTTTTAGATTGATCTAATCCTACAAATCCGGTTTGTATTGAAGGAATCTCTGCTGGTGTCCCTGGCTTGCGTTATAAACCTTGTTTTACGCCGGCCTGGATTCATAGCCGAATTAAATGTTTTGGAACGGAAGGGTCAACCGAGTGTGAATAAAGAAAGAAAAGAAAAGACGGATATAAATAAAGACAGAGAGAACATGAGAGTGAAAGAGAAGAGAGAAACAGAAAGAAAGTAAAACACAAGCAAAGGTCAGAAAAAGAAAGAGAAACTTAAGAATCAGTGTTGTCAACTAAGATTTTAAAATCCCGATAGAGCGGAACAAGAATATGCCTAAAAACCGCTAGATTTTCACTTTCCGTACCCTGTATACAAATATTACGAATATACATTATATTCCGTGTTTTTATATACATTTTTTAAATTGTAATATTGTTTAAATTGTTATTTCCAACTTTAATGTTATTCGTATTTAATTCAAAACTTACAAACAACACGTAAGGGACGTAATTCATGAATGATTAATTTTAATGTTTTGTTTTTTTACTTACAAATAATTAACATAAGACCAATGGAGTCTGTGGATAGATGCGGCTTGTGCTCATCATGCAGTTACAACATTTATCAAATAATGTTTACTGTTAAAGATTCAGGGATTCTGAGAATTAGTCAGGTTCGATGTTAGTCTCAAACGAGTTTTCTTGTGTTTTGAAGGTGTGTTACTGATAGATACTTGTTGGTGCATCTGTACTCCAGAAGCGTCTTTTGTTTTTGCTCTACGCTACGTGAAATTACAGGTGGGTAGGTGGCTAACGAAATCTTCAGCTTTTACAGAAAATGAGCCACTAGCAAGATTCCAAACGAAATCTCCAGATATAGCGGCAAACCCGCTAGATTGTAAAAATTGTTAAGAATAGCCAGGAGAAAACAGAACGAAAGAGATATATATATATATATATATATAGAGAGAGAGAGATAGAGAGAGAGAACAAAAAGAAAATGAAAAAAAAGAAAATGACAGGTGAAAGAAAAGAAGACAAAATGAAAGACAGTAAAAGAGGAAATAGAAAGGTTATTAACAAAGAACATAAAAAGAAAGAAACAAATTAACAAACAAGAAGAAAACACGACAGAAAGTAGAAAGATATAAACAGAATTCTACACTTTCCACCCATCGTTTCTAATCTTTTCATGGTATTGTTCATCAACGCAATTGTCAATATCATTTACCCTATTTCCTTGAGTGGCTTTTGTAGGTTGTAACTCATTAGTATAAAAAAGACAGTTTATAGGATTTGTAAACGACTTGCATCTCGAGCAGTGCGTTTCAAATCTGTTCCAATGCGGACGCTGTTAAACCATCACCGTTCTTATTGTATCCCTCCCAAGGGTCTTTATACTTTCATATTGCTTACTTTTCATTATTTAAATAATACTTTTCTCCATAGGATTTTACAAGTTAAATTTCATTGTTACGACATCATTGGCTCGTGAAATTATTAATTCATCAAATTGTTATGAAACTATAATTGATTATTTTATAGAAAAAAAAATGCAATTTCCAAGTATTAAAAAACAGTTTCATTTTATTAGTTGTTAATAAAAAAGAATCATGTCATGTTAAAAGTATCTAAAATGGTATATATTTTGATACACGCGATTTGATTATTTTTTTTAGTTCGAAATGATTTTGTAATGACAGTTCAAATGCTTTCAATTACTTTTAATCTTGCGATGTGTCTAACCCTACGTCCGAGTGGCAAAGTCATACATCGACATGTGATCGCATAAAAAAGTTACTTTTTATCTTTTCAAGAAGTTTTTCAGGGTGTTCATACGTGATCGCCTGAAGCAAATAGCATATTTTTGCGGTGTATAGGGGGTATAATTTCGCGGAGGATGTTAATCAACAATCATACCCAAGTACGAATCAATATTTTTTCATAATTGAGACACAACAGTACTACTGATTTATTGCTTTAATTTGCCAATCAGAATACTGATAATGACTTTGTAAACATTAAAGAATAAGTGGGTCTGATTGTCATACCGTTTGTCTAAAATGACCTGGACTTACTCTACGCTAGACACCTCAGCAAAATACCGCATTCACTCCATGACTTTATCCTTACTTACTTTTCGAATCGATAGCGAGTTTTAACAATTTTGTTTTGGCTATTGGAAATACATTCTGTGCGTTTTTTTTTTGGGGGGGGGGGCAACTTATTTAGCCGATTACGTGTAGTTGTACGACTTTGCCAGTCGGACTCAGGGTTAGTGTTAAAAATGTATTAGTTGACTGACCTAATAAGTTAGAACTACACTAAAAAGTAGAATTTAATTTTTAAGGTGTGGAAAAAATAAAAAATATTCTACAAATAACTGTTACCAAAGACAATAAACTTACTTTTCTACCTATTTGCCTATATTTGTTTTTCAAGTATGAATCGACTTTTATTTCAATTAAAAAGTTCGATCAAATATATTACGTTAGACTAAAAATAAAGATGGCTGACAGTCGATCGCCGAGCGTCTACGAAGTCTGATGATTTTTATTTAGTTTTCTTCTTTCAATTAGATAGAAAGTAAATTTTAAAGCGTTCTGGGCAGTTAATTCTTGATAATGTGTTTGTCTTTCAACCACATGACGCAAAACTCATTAAACACACTTCAGGGATATTTGCTTAGGCCATCTTAGAAAGAGAAACTGGAATGCAATCGGATTGAGACAAATTATACAAATGCAATAAAAAACGCTTAAAAATAATTTAAAACACATAAAAATAGGCACGCATGTAGAAAAGTAACTTTATTGTTATTTATTTTAACAGTTATTTGTTGATTACTTGTTCTTGTTACCCCTTTTTCGTTCATTCCTTTCATGATGCAACATTCTTTTTTATGCTTACAAAAAGCAAATCTCATCATTGGAATGTATCCAATAACATCATCACAATCATCTTTTTGTTGTTTTTGTTCAAATTACCAAAATGTGAAAAGAAAATTGTTTTTTGTTTTGGATGTAGATAAGGCTACATCTAGATTAATAGCTGCTCGGAGGGCTGGTAGTCTTTTGCTAGCATATATATATATATATATATATATATATATATATATATATATATATATATATATATATGCTAAATTCAATATATTATTGTAGCATGTTACCCGTAAACTATAAGCACGTTTGGCAGCTATGCGCTAACTCTGTCGTGTACGTATTGTGTTTATTGTGCTTTTATGCGTGTTTATCTGTTTGTTCTCTTTTCCAACAATGCGTTTGGGATTGAAACATTCTTCACAAATAAACAACAGCTTACAAATATCAAAAAGAAAACCAAAGGAAAACATCGTTTTCTCTTTTTTTTTGTAAAGATAAACAGCACATATTTTACAGAGTTGAAGAGAAACAACAAGACCAGCAACAATAAGAGAATAATAAAATAATGCTTTGAAATGATTTGACGAATATGAAGAGTCATCCATAATCAAATATATATATCAGAAAAAATAACATGCAAAAATATAATAATATTACAAAAATATTGCTCGGAATTTTTTTTAAATAAGGACAGATAATTTGGATTCTTTGGATTATTTGGACTTGCATTCTCATCTCGGATGCCATTCTCACAACGTTCCGGCCGATGTAATCTCCGACCTTCTTTTTGTGAATCTTGTCGATCTCGGACATCGTGGTGTCGAACTCGAGCATCTGTATGGAATTTCGAACTTAACCCTTTATTTAATCCACGGACTTAGGTTGTTCTGGTTCCGTCAGTTATGAACGGCCATACTAGACGGAATAAGAACAATCAACCCCGTGGGTCTATTTTTTAAATTTCATACACATTTCACAAATTAACAACAAAGATTCTCAAGCTGAACAAGTTGCACCTATAGAAAGTTGGAGGTTACCTTTACCGAAACCTCGTGAGAATAACATCCAGGACGAGAACAGCAGTCAAAATCATCCGAATAATACGAAATACATCGCAATAATCATAAGAACATGAACATCAGTAAATTTAATGAAATGAGCCATGAACTAAAAACTGAACATAAAATAGACGGAATCGATGTTTTACGTAGTAACGAGTCATTGTTTATTGAAGCCTAAAACCCACTCGAGGATAGGAATTTATGAGTTTGTCAGGTGAACGGTGAGACAATACAGTGAGTATGTGTTACGATGCTTGAAACTAGACAGAATTTGATTATTTAAAAAGACGACCAAACAAGAATTTGTTAACATTGAACTTGAAAACGACCATGTTGTAGTCAGCTACGAAGCAGCCTGTGGTATTGTGTTCTATAGACAAGTACTTCTTGGAGCGAAACTTTGTCTACGAAAGTTCTATTTAGTTTAAGGTACACAACAGGAGAAAGAAAACTATTTATAGTGATTGTAGATGGATGAGTTCCTGTTGTGAATATTTTGCAGGGGAAAGATTTGGTGGAATGAATATAACATAATTAAATAAATGAACAACATGAATCTATTAGATGAATCAAAGTTGTTTGTCTGGGGGTGTATGTGAGAATATATGTGTTTAGCAAAAAATCAAAACCAAACAAGACACCCAAAACAACTGGGATATTCTTTTTCAGCCTTGCTTCGGACAAAATATAGACACATTTTTTTAAATATTGATAGTTGGGGGGGGGTCAACTAAATCAGAATTAGTCAAAGGGGGTCGACATTAAGGCGACGTATTTATTTTATCATGTAGTAATGCTGAAAGAAATTGTCGAGTGATTAACGGTTTTCAAGAATTTGAGAAAGGTTAAATAGCATCCAAAGAAATTGGCGTTTCTCTTCGTACTATTGCCCTCATCAATATCAGTTTTCTTCAGATTATTTTTACTTAGGGATAAAAGAACACATTAAATTCCTATATAAAAGAATGACTTTTGTCCACTGGCACGGAGGCAAGCGGTTAGCCTACCGGAATTCGCTATTTCGTTCAATTTTCATTTATGGCCATGAGTGGCAAATCTTAAAAGAGAACGTAGATAAAAAAAACATTATAGAGTAATAAATATGTTATTATTTCTGTTTACTTCTTTTTTATCCTTATTTACTTGCAATGCGAGATCCGATGTTAAAATAGAGGGTGCTGCATGCCCTATTTTCTAGTTTTCTTTCTTCATCACCTAAATGTATACAATGTGGGCTACGTAACGCCGTTTCATTTTTTAGATGTTACTGAACAAATATATATTACAGTAGATTGATAAATTAATATGATGTATTATATTGTTTAAGACAAATACTTAATAAAATATTTACTACACTGTCGAAAATAGAGCAAAAATGTCCTTATTTACGCCGTATTTTGTATATATTATATATTTTATACGTTATACACAATCCTTATTAGAAATAAATATTTTGCAGTCAGTATTCATATAATATATTAGATGCACACTTATCTAGGGTAATCCCTGTTTTCTATACTATCTCTCTTTCTTTCCATCTCATCAGCGACACATTTAGTCTAGACAATCCAACGCCTGATCTCAAAATCCCTACAGGTAGTGTGTTGTCTAGTTCGTCTATAAAGTTTTCAAACGTGGATTAAAACTTTTGTGGCGACATCCATTTCTAAGTAAATATATATATATTTGTTTTTTATAATAACAGTTTGTTTTATGAATACTTTCCTCTCTCTCATTCCTCTTGTCAATGTCTCCACTCTTCTCTTCCTCTCTCTTTGATTTTTCCTCCTTTTTCTCTTTTATTTTCTTCTTTATCATGTTTTAACCCACTCTATCTTTCTTTCACATTACCCCTTGTGCAGGGATACAAACAAGTAACCAGCAGAATAAAGAGAAGCAAGATAGCAAACCCGTGTAGCAAATAAGACTACCATATTATGTGTAGTTATCTATCTATCGATATTATGGACGGCGGCACCGGGGGGAAAGGGGGCTCCACCCCCCACTTTTTGACTTGCCCCCCCACACACTTCACGGTCATCAATAATGAAGTTATATATGCATGTGTTTAACCGGGCCCCCCACTTTTTAGGAGAGCCCCCCCACACTGTTATAACTGTCCCGCCGGTCCTGTATATGGATATATATATATATATATATATATATATATATATATATGTGTATATATATATATATATATATATATATATATGCTATAAATATTTTTAAGTATTAAAGTGTTCACACCTACAGACGACGTCGTTATATATATATATATATATATATATATATATATATATGTATGTATATATATATATATATATATATATATATATATTATAATATTTTTAAAGTTCACACAAATGTTTTTGCTCAATAGTGTACAATACGACTAAAGCTCATATATATAATAAAGTAAAGTCGATTTCTCCGCCACTTTCAGACATAATAGTTAATAAGCAAAACCTTCATATAGTAATGTGTTACGCTGTACAATTAGGATACGCCCTCATGCGTGTTTCTTGAAAGTATGTATGTATTTCGTCTTCTTTCAATGTTTATTATATCTGTCTCGTAATTACCGGACTATCTTAAATACACTTTTCTAAGGGAACGTGGCTGGCATTTTAACTCGCTACTATTTACATACTCTAACCGCCACTAGATTCACCGTGTGCTAATTTTTAATGGAATACAAATTAAAATGATACCGTTATTCCAGAAAATTTAACAAACTGTTCACATTCACAATCTTGAAAAAAATAAATCCTCGCCAATAATTTTGACGCTTGCGTCAGCAAGCTTTTACGATCATTTTTAATTATATTTATTTAATTTTTCTACATATTCTTCATGTAAAAATAAAAACATTCACTATTTATTCAGAAATACACACTAAAGTTTTCCGCCGTTCTGTCAGTACTTTCCGTAAACTTTTTTTCACATTCCAGAATTGAGCGGAATATACCAATTAACGAACAGTTTCTCAACATGTCTTTCGCGTACCTACATTATTACGAGGGTTTTACTTTACATACACATCGTAGTTGTCACTCTTATAATTTATTTCGCCCTCTTTGCCTCTTGAAAAAGATAACGGGACTACATATTGGAAATGACTAGGTACGTGCAAAGATGGGCATCGCTTGTACTGACTATAGTTCTTAAAATAGTATTTTCTTATTTTTTTAAAGTAGTTGTCGTTTTACTTTTGATTGTGTTTTAAATATAAAAGAATTAAGTTAATATCTAAGAGGAAACAAATGTATATTTACGTATGAAACCACATTTAGAATGGAAAATGTCATCAAAACGTCTCAAAAAAGCGAAAAATCACTTCAAACTGCAGATTCAATAAAACATGTTTAACATTCGCTTGAAAGGTAAATATCAGTTTTCTGGAACTGCTTCAAACATAATTATTAAATTAAAGTCTTAAGAAAGTGCATTACGAAGAATCTATTACTATTTTAACTAGAAATTGCTTAATTATCCTCCCAAAAGGTTACAGTTAGGTTCCAGACATTTGTTCTGAGTTGTAATTGTAAACAGAACAAAATAGCTACAACATCTGTTGTATGGAAGACTCGAACTGCAGTAATAATAATATTTTTAATAATTTTTGACGTTACGAACTGCGTCAATTTTACTAATTAGTTTTACATGAGGATTGATTAAAATCTTCAACAATTACATTACTTAAATTACAAATTACCAGTAACTCTTAATTAGAGATATACAGTAATCCTGAATTGTGAATCTACCAAAATATTGGTTGGTTTGTGTGTATCTCAGGTAGGAATGTTAATATTTATTTATTTATTTTCTATCTTTATTAATATTTGTTTTGTTTTGGATTAGAATAGGTATCTTAATTATTTTGCAATTACAATAACATTTTCCTAAATAACCCCGATTATTTCTTTTTTCTCTATGTTCTTACTTTTATTTTATTTTATTTTATTTTATTTTATTTTATTTTTAATTTTATTTTAATTTTATTTTTAATTTTAATTTTTATTATTTATATTTATCGTTATTTGTTAATCTATATTTATTTTTATTTTTATGTCATTTTATTTTTATTTTTATTTTCATTTAGTATTTAGTATTTAGTATATATTATATTTTTTATTAATATTGTTTATTTTTAAATATTTATATGTTTTATTTATTTTATTTTTTAATTCATTATTATTATTATTTTTATTTTTATTATTTATTATTTTTATTTTATTTGTTTTGATATTATTGGGCATTTTATGATTTCTGACTTCGACTTTCTCTACATATCTGACATTTTCTTATTCTATCTTATATTAGTTTGATCTTACTTTATCTGATTCTATCTTATATTACTTTCAATTTGAATACATAAGATTATCATTAAACATTATTACTATTAAAATTATTATTAAGATTATTATTATTACTATTATCGTCATTATTACATATTATTTATTAATATAAAGTACTATTTTATGTTATATATTATTAGTAGTATAATTATTAACTATATTAATAATATTGCGATTACTATTATTATTATCATTAATAACCAATATGAATATCATCATTGCTAGTATTATGGTTTCCTTGATTATTTTATATTTAGTGTAATACATATTGCACTTCTTCTTACTATTAATTATATTATAATTATTATTATTTAAATTATTAATATTAAATTTGTTATTATTGTTATTAGTATTATCATTATTAATATTATTATTGGTATATAACTAGTTTTGACCGTGTTTCTATTAAATATTATATTTAAAGTATTATTTGTGTAAACTGCTTATCTATTTAATTCAAGAAGGACTTACCAATATTAATGTTTGATAGATGGCAGTATGGTGGATAAAACCATATTATTTTGCAGCCTCTATTCCTAGATGTATTTTTATTTTTATTCTCAATATATTCTAATTCTTTGCTGTAGTCACTAATCTTTCATGCCCTATTATAGATATGCTTATTTTCCTCAAAGATGTTTTTGTTTGCTGCGAGTTTGTTGATTCTAGTATTATAGTTTTAGGTATTTGCTTAATAATGCTCTTAGGGTGATTAGATAGTGTTAATGTAAATTGGAGTGTGATTATCTTTAATAAAAGGTTTAAATATTCCTTCTATTAAGTTTAATGTTACATCTAAGTAGTTTACTTCATTAGAATTAGGGCTATCTCTATTTTTGTTCTAACTATTTAAATGGTCTATTTATTGTTTTCTGGATGCTAGATACTAATATACCGCTACTATGTGGAACTATAATTAGCTTATTGTTCCTATATAACCACATTATGATTACTATTAATTATATTATATTTATTATTATTTAAATTATTAATATTATATTTTTTGTGATTGTTATTAGTGTTATTATCATTATCAATATTATTAT
Organism: Sepiola atlantica; assembly: GCA_963556195.1. Lineage (NCBI taxonomy): Eukaryota > Metazoa > Mollusca > Cephalopoda > Sepiida > Sepiolidae > Sepiola > Sepiola atlantica. Next base: position 78,625,344 of record OY744524.1, on the reverse strand, counting down.
TGGTATTATTGTTGTTATTATTACTATTTTATTATCTGATTTTTACATCAATATTTTGATCGTCTTAATTTATCATTAAATTAAACAAAGTTGTCTGAACTGTTATAAATATATTACTCTATCAGTTAAGTCTGTTTTTTTCTTTTTCTTCTCTCTCAGATTGTTTTGTTTTTTGTTTTTAATTTTATTTATATTTTGGCTGTCGGGTCTCACGGCTGGAGAGGGGGCTGTGGGGTTTGACTTCGTGTCAGCATACGCATGACAGGCGTGTGTCGATTGGCTTCATAGACGTATCGTAATATTAATTTTTTTTTTCTTCTGTTCGAGCTGTTGATACATATTGGCTGACCTCTTTATATTTCCCTCTCCTTCTTTTTGATGATTGTTACTTAAGTGTGTTGCTTACCCCCTTTTTATCCCCCTCTATTAGCCTATAATATTTCTTATTTGGCTGGTTAATATTTCTTTTATTTCTGTCATTTCCAATATGTAACTGTCCAGTTAGCATTCTGAGGAGGCTGAGAAGTCGAAATAAATCATAAATGCTGACAGTTGCAATGTGTTTGTGAATTACTTCTTTCTGTATTCTATTATTGCTCTGTTTTCTACATTGCGATCTCTTACTTTAATTTCTTACCCGAAATTGTTCACTTTAAGACTATATATATAATGTAGAATATCTATAAACGTATATATATAACACATATTAAATAAAATTTATAAAACATACGTGTATATATATATATTTTTTTAATTTTTAAATATTTTTAATATAAAACTAAATATAATAAAATCATAAAAATAAAAATACATAAAACTATAAATCACCTAAAAAGTCGTGTAATGGATTCGTCCGAACACTTTAAAATACAACAACATTTTTGTAAATAACGGATACATTTTCTTAGACACAGACGAACAACACAGGTAAGGAGGACATTTTTTAATGACTAACAAATTTAGCAAAACATTTATCTGGAGCAAAACTTAGATCTAGTATACGGAACGTCTACGTTCTTGTCTTTTAAGGGAAGTGGGGTCTGATTAACTCTGCTGGGAACCCATGACATAAAATACTGATTTGTTTTTAAATTCTCAAAACAGTTTTTCATGATATACAACTGATGACCCCTTAAATGATGTTAAGACTAGCGTAAATTCTTGGAAGGAAACTAATATAGTGACTGCAAAAATTAAATTGACTAACAAAAAAGTGATTTTCCACCGAACGACTTGGGATAAAATGTTTTTTAATTTTTATGTTAATAGGTTTAATAGTTGAGAAACTTCCGAGACTAATATATATATATATATATATATATATATATATATATATATATATATATATATATATATATATATATATGTGTGTGTAAAAATTAAAATGGTTGAAAGGATAAGCAAATCAACACTAGTAAAAATAAACTCAAACACACATATTGAATAGTTCTACCGGAATATTTCGATTGTCAACATAAAATCATCATCGATTGGAAGCAGAACTTTTATTAAAAACAGAAAAGTTTTCAAATTTATACAAAGAACACAATTTGGAAACACCTCTAACGAGTTATGCACCCACATGATTTCTTTTGGTCATCACTTCAATACACAGAGGGCAATTTCAATAAAACATATACATGACACTAAACTCCGTCATCTCATAGAATCATGCTTAATCCTATCATAATAACACAATTATTCAATACCAGGATTCTATAACATTTCTACTGCTTCTGCCAGATCGATTCTAATCGAAATAAACCTAACTCAATATAATAACGGATAACTTTTGTAGTCCTTTTTTCTCCTCCCCATTCTCCCCTCCTCCTCCTTTGTTGTGTAATTCCTTGTCGTCCTTAATTTAAAGTTACTACTTGCCCACTGCATTAACTTACAGCGTTTTCAATCGGCGTTCATTCACCAACTGCCGATTTTTTCTTTCTTTCTTTTTCCCTTTCTTCTTCTTCATTTTTTAACATTTCTTTCTTTATTTCTCTTTTTCTACTGTTGATTACACGTGACTATTTTTTTTCCAAATTGCGTTCTTTGTATAAATTTAAAAACTTTTCTGTTTTTAATTAAAGTTCTGCTTCCGATCGATAATGATTGTATGTTGACACTCGAAATATTTCGGTAGAACTATTCAATATATGTATTTGAGTTTATTTTTTCTAGTGTTGATTTGCTTATCCTTTATTCCATTTTTATTTTTTCATTTTGTCTGAAATATTGTTTATTTTTTCTTCATATATATATATGTGTGTGTGTGTGTTTATCGTTCAAGTTTCAAAGTATTGCATGGAATGTTAATAACATTGAAATATAAGCCAAATTAGAAATACAAGATTAATTTATTTATTTATTTATTTATTTTTTCTTACATTAATCCTATCGATTACGAAATAAAATTTCTTCTTCAGGGGTGACCAGTATTGAGTCATTTTTTTTTTTTCGTCAAAAAACAAGAATAAAGAAACTTATTTCTTTGTTAATTTGATAAACGTCAATGATGGTACGACGTCATCGCCTTGCTGTTATGAATGGCGGGTAGATTAAAAAAACCGGTGTCGAACGAGAAATGCGTTGGCACGCTATCAAGTAATGTGTGTGTTTATCGTTCAAGTTTCAAAGTATTGCATGGAAAGTTAATAAAATTGAAATATAAGCCAAATTAGCAATACAAGATTAATTTTTTTTTTCTTACATTAATCCTATCGATTACGGAATAAAATTCCTTCTTCAGGGGTGACCAGTATTGAGTAATTTTTTTTTTTCATCAAATATATATATATATATATATATATATATATATATATATATATATATATATATAAATATATATATATATATATAAATATAAAGTTAGGTGTGTGCAGACGTTTATATATGTATATGTACCGGATGATATGCTAAAGTAACAAACCGATCATTATGGGTATTCGAATAGAGCTAATAGGTATAACAGTGGTAATGAAGCCTATATTTAGTTTAATTTTATTGTAAGCTTAATGGCCAACGAGGATTGTTCAATCTATTCATTAAATTTTAGACAACTCTGATATGTGTGAATTGTTAAGAATCGGTATCAGACATGAATTAATAAATATTCACCATATTTCAATTAATTTCAAATATTATGATATGGTTCTGAGGAGAATACTATTATACAACTGTCCTCTATAAAAATTAAAATACATAAGATTTGCCGTAGAATTAAAAATATTTCATATTTGCAGTTGATCAATAGTTATTTCTACGCAATTTCTTAAACATTTATTTTTTTTGAAATTTTCTATAATTATAATCATGTAATGGATTTTTTATCAAAATTGGAATAGTTCTTCTAATTATAAAGATGCGTTGAATTTAGTCTTCGTAAGATTGCATAAATATGGTATAAAACTGTTCTGTGCGGGGTATTTACCTTAGTCATCTATTTTATTCTTCTAGTATATATATGTATATATATAAATATAATCATATAAATGTATGTATATATATATATATATATATATATATATATATATATATATATATATATTATAGTATATTTACACATACATATGCATAAGCGTAACTGTGCGAATGTTTATAGGTTATAAGCAAGCAGGCCATGCAAATAATATATATATATATATATACTCATACAAACACACCCGCACCCCCACACACACACACACCCACACACACACACATCCACACACACACACACACACACACCCACACACACACACATAATATATATATATATATATATATATTTATGCATGTTTGATTAAACAGGAGTGCCAACTTCTGTTTATTCAGCAAAAAACTAGTAATTTATTAATAAAAAAATTCCCGGCTTAAAACTAGTAATGCCATATATGTGTTTAAATGCCATATCGGAGAATGTGTCTCTGCAAACAGCACGTATATTGGCATGATTAAGACTACCATATCACGCCGACTTACTTGCCACCTCACCTTCCCTCAAAGCTCCATATACCAACATCTTATAAAGCATAGCATCACAAAAACGAAATTAGGTAATTTTAACAAAGAACACATCCATTCTAGCGGTTTCGGGTTGCAGTGTTCGCCTCCCGATAATGGAAGCATTGTTTATACGCATTAATAAACCAAACATCAACCATTCCCATTATGAGGGGAAGGGGATGTATTATAACATAAAATCCGTCGTACGAAGACTAGAAAAAACGGATCAAAAGCTAGATAAGCAGAAGCTGGCACTCCTGTTTAATCAAACATGCATAAAAGAAGGAATTCTGCCCTATTATATATATATATATATATATATATATATATATATATATATATATATATATATATATATATGTGTTGACTGACGTTAATTAGGAAACCTAGAAAAATATTGATGCACATTAAGAACCGGTCGGTCATATACTTACTTGATTGGAAAATCGATACTTGTCTAAACATTTGTGGAAACTAAAAAGCAAAAATGATGAAATGCAAATCGAATTTTATTTCTACTGATTTTGCTTGATTTTCTATTTGTTTTTCGGCATTCATCCATTGTTAACCTCTCGGTCAAATTGAAGCCCTCCTCGGTGGAATTCTGAAATATAATCAATTTGATAAAACTTTCGATAATTTGTACCTCAAACAACGTCCGTCGTTTTGAATTTCTCAAGTATTTAGTCGTACGGCTTCCTGTCTCATCTCTATTACCATTCAAACTCTAATAAAGTGAAATTGCTGAAGAGAGACAACGTTTTGTGTGGAGAGAAAGAAAATGAAAATTGGCAACCTAAAAATTGCTACTTTTTCATATTCCCAATGTCTTTCTATTAGCAACTTCGTTATTTTAGTTGATTCTTTTATCAGCTACTACTTTATATATGCTACTTCGTTATATTTGTTCTTTCTTTATATTCGCTACTTCGTTATATTCGTTTCTTCCTTATATTTGCTATACTTTATATTGGCTACTTCGTTATATTCGTTCCTTCTTTATATTTACTAATACTTTATATTCGCTACTTCGGTATATTTGTTCTTTCTTTATATTCGCTACTTCGTTATATTCGTTTCTTACTTATATTTGCTATACTTTATTTTCGCTACTTTGTTATATTCGTTCCTTCTTTATATTTGCTAATACTTGATATTGGATACTTCGTTATATCCGTTCCGTCTTCATATTCGCTAATACTTTATTTTCGCTATTTCGTTATATTCGTTCCTCCTTTATAGTTTCTAGTACATTATTTTCGCTACTTTGTTATTTTCATTTACTATATATATATATATATATATATATATATATATATATATATATATATATATATATATATATATATATCAGCTAAGCATTTATGTACGCTACTCCGTTATATTTGTTCTTTCTCTATGTTTATTGGTTTCTTAATATACCCTATTTTTTATCCTCGCTACTTCGGTATATTCAGCTATTCATAATCATCTCTTCTTTATAATCGCTACTTAGTTATTCTTGTTCATTTTCTTATACTCGCTACTACTGGATAGTCACTACTTTGTTTTATACGTTATTTCTTTATATTCACTGCTACTTTATATTCACAACTTCATTATCTTGGCTTATCTCGATGTTCATTTTTTCTTTATTTACCGTATTCTATTATATTCGCTACTTCGATATATGTCGCCTTTTATAATAGCTACTTCTTCATGATCTCTACTTTGTTATACTAGTTCCTCTTATTATATTCGCCACTTTATTATATTCAGTTCTTTTTTATATTCGTTCCTTTCTCATATTCGCTACTTCGTTATGTTTGTATAATTTCTATCTCTGTTCTTTGTTTATACTCTATTTCCTTATATTCGCTAAATCGGTATATCCAAGTTTGTATAATTACATCTTCTTTATAGTCGTTTCTTTGTTATACTCGTCCTTTCTTTATATTCGCTACTTCTTTATATTCGCTGATTCATTATTGTCGCCAGGAATTCCGTCGACAATCTTGTTTTGATTTACTTTAATAATTAAGATATTCTGGTGAGAAAAAAAAAAGAATGTTCATATTCTTTAGAATTTCATATGGGTTGCCAACAGACACCGTCGTGTTATAGATTATAACTGCAAGAATAATACTCGTTTATGTGTGGCTGCGGAAATGTGATTCAAACGTCCCTGTACATAACAAAGAAGATGTCTTCTTGCTTGTTACGACCACAGCCTAAAAATAAATTGAGCACACACTGACGAAAACATACCATTTTTTATATATTGCGAGGTCGTTTGATCCTAATATGGAGAGTAATAGCTACATTTAAACTAAATGTACAAGCTAAAGTGTCCGTATACAACATGTGTCATATGTTATATCCATTTTAAATATTTCATATGATACATAGTATGTTTTATTATTTAACCGAAATTGAGGCAATGCTCTGTTATTCCATTGATTAACTCTAAAATTTATGAAAAACATTTTCTTGTGTTATACTTTAAATCTTTTCGTAATATTTTGAACATTATTATTTATTTTTGTAACCATATTGTGAACTTGTTGCCGGATTTTCTTCTGGATTTGATTTTTTTGTATTTACATATATCAAATCCAGTATCGCCCATTTTCCATTTCTATATGTTTTTCTTTCGATGACGCTTGCATATATTTTGCTTCATCTTCCTAATGAACTGGGAGTTTGTTATAAAAGCCTTAGTTACCTATGATTGCCTACATCTTCTCTGGAAACACGTGTAAATGTAATTTTGCACTGGCCATAGAACATTATAGACTGATATAACCGTTGATTTAATGCGTTATTTATTAATAGTATTATTGGATATTTAAATTTTTAAATGTTAAACATCGAGCTTCATTTTTTTTCGAAATTTTTTAAGAATATCGAATCGATCTGACATATATAAATTGCTGTTTGTATTATTAACTAGAAGTATATATATATATATATATATATATATATATATATATATATATTTCACTTATAAAATAGATCATTCAGTGAAGACCAAGGTTGTTCCAATAAAAACAAGCTCGATGATACTCGATTACAGAGTACAGAGCATTTATATGTGATTTTATGAAGGCTTACCCAAGCATTCCTTTCAGGACACCAATGATAACCATTACAAACTAAACCATTCAAAATACCACTAATAAGTTACCATTTAGAATTCCCGTACTATCATTGGATTGGAATGTTAACTTATGAGCGGTATCTTGAATGGTTTAGTTTTTTTTTGGGGGGGGGGGAGGATTTTTTTCCGACGTGAAAGTGTATTATCGTACATTGTTCCGTTTTTTGTGTTTTTTTTATGCATTTGTGACCGATTATTTGCTTGGTGGCAAATAATCGGTCACAAATGCATAAAAAAAACACACGAGCTACTTTTCTAAGACATTTTCTAGGACTTTCTTTTTTATCGTTGTTCTTTCTTGTTCTTTAATTTTAACTTTTATTTTTATTTGTTTCCTTATCTCTTCTTAAGTGACCTCAACTATTGCAACGCCACATTGTGTATTGTCGGTAGTGTAAACCCTTATTCCAGACATTTAATTTTCCTGATGATCTGCCAAGCAAGTACCTGCTTGGTAGTGAAACACGTGTAGGAAAAAACATTTAATCAAAATAAATACTATTTGTAAGAAAAAATATTTTTAAAGGTGATGATTGGTATCCTACAAGGAATGCGTAAGCATTCATAAAATCGCATATATATATATATGAATATATATATATATATATATATATATATATGTATATATATATATATATATATATATATATAGTTGTAACGCTTGTTATATTTATAAGACAACCTATTCCACATCAATTATAACAATCATGTAGAATTTCAGAAACATGCAGGCACTAGCTTATAGTTACTGGCAGTATTATGCTATGACTTTCTCGGATTATGTTCTCAATGAAAGCAATGCAATAATATGTAAGCTCCTATACGCTATTAAAGTTATAAATTCATATGTATATATATACATATATATATATATATATATATATATATATATATATATATAAATATACATATATATATATATATATATATATATATATATATATATATATATATACAGGGTGGGCCAAAATAAGGGTCCTATCTTTAAATTTGAATAACTTGAATTTGAATAACTTCCACAAAATAAAAGTTAAACTCACCAAACTTTATGTGTGTGTAGACTGACCCTTCCGAGATTTTGTGAAATAAACAAAACAAATTTTAGCCGAAAAACACTTCTTAAAACTTACAAAAACTAAAGTATTGTTTTTTACACTGTTTTGAGTTTTTTAAGCAAAAATATTGTTTTCTAAATGAGGGTACGTTCCTTAGGGCTAATACGGCTCATGCTTGCTTCGGAAGGGGTCCTTTCCTTATTCTAAATAAAATGAAAAAATAAATAAATAAAAAAGTTATGAATTTTTAAAAATAGGACCCTTATTTTTGCCCACCTTGTATATATAAAACGTAAACATATATATATATATATATATATATATATATATATATATATATATATATGGCAATAAAGCTATAACATATAAAGAGGAATACCCAAGGCTCAAAGTTTCGCCCAGCTGTTGTGGAAACATTATCAAGAGTAGAGAAGCTTAGTGTTACAAAGGAAAAACCCTGCTACATTTACATTTTTATCTTGATAAACCCACGCAAAAACTGGGTGACACGTTAAGTTTTAAGTCTTCCGCTGTTACATTTTAACTAACTTATATATATATATATATATATATATATATATATATATATATATATATATATATATATATATATATAATTTAATAAACATCATAATACTTTACGCCAAATCGCTAGCGTTTCGATTATATAACATCTATTCGCAGACTAATTCAAATTAAAAATGAAAAAAAAAGAAACTTGCATGAATGTAACTGTCAGATCTGATATAATCGAAACGTTGGCTATATATACAGAGAGATGGAAGAAGAAAGAGAGAGAGAGGGGGAGGGAGAGAGAGACAACGAAAATACCTGTCTCAGGACGTGTACCATTAATTGGTCAAACAGAACAGTGTTACACCATTGTATGTCCTCCTTACGAAGATAAACATCAGAGTATGATGCTATTCAATCTCATGTCTACAATCCTTATTCTAATTTATTTTGGACTAATTTCGTACTTTTCATTCTAGAACATGCTAAAATGTTAAGGCTTATATATATGTATATATAAGTATATATATATTTATTTATTTATATCTATCTATCTATCTATCTATCTATCTATATATATATATATATATATATGTATATATATATATATATATGTATATATATATATATATATATATATATATATATATATATATATATATATATATATATATATATATATATATATATATAGTCTCGGAAGTTTCTCAACCATTAAAAGTATATATAAAAAAAAAATTATATAAAAAAGAAATTAAAAAAAAAAAAAAAAACTTATAGTCTCAAGTCTTCCAGTGGAAAATCACTCATGTAAGTCAATTTATTTTTTACAGTTATTATATTAGTTAGTTTCTAACACTGTTTTAAGGGATCATCAGTTGTTTACCATGAAAAACTGTTTCGGGAATTTAAAAACAAGACATATATATATATATATATATATATATATATATATATATATATATATATAAGGCTTATATATGTATGCGTGTGTTTCACTGATATTTATTTTGTTCGTATACAGAATTATAGAAACACATTTACTGATTATACTTCACTCGTACGCGGTTAATTCTTCAAATAATAATAACATTGATAATAATAATAATTATAGTAATACTACTTCTACTACTTCTAATAATAATAAAACATAGAAGAAAAAGAAGAAGAAGAAAAATTGCATCTTCACTGTCAACCTCTATGACATCTAGCTTAAATACTGTTATATATTTTGTATTTACATTTAATCATTTCACTCTAAAGTGATTGCTTCCGAGACCACTCTTGAATACTGCTGACTCGCATGCTTCTATCTGAAACCCACATTGCCCCATGTGTCCGCCCTACAAGCTGCTGCCTTCGACCATCTCTTCTAAAACACATCTTCCTCTCACCTAAACAATAAAAAGAAGAAATACCGAAAGAAAACAAAAGCCAAAACTAAAAAAAGAAACATTAAACAAGAAACAATATCAATCTCGGCTGGGTTGCAACAACTGCACCACCTACAGTGTGATTAGGCCAGGCAGAAGTCGTTAGTTACATGACGTGTTAATCACAGTTAATGGATAGCGCTAGCGAGACACCGAGCGCATTTTAAGTGCTTCGTTCTCGCGAGATATTTCTGTGGACTTAGCACACTTATTTTACGGAATTCTATTTTTTTATTTGTCCTTCTAAAAATTCCGATTCCTATTGGTTTTATGTCACCGGAAGAAAACATGCGGTTCGTCGAAAGGTTTTTCGTTCAAATAGCTCTTGGATTCTGCATGACTGAAGGAATTATTATGGAAGTGACCGCTATGTCACTTGCACAAGGCGGGAGGTTGGAGTGGTGCGGTTGCAAAATTGGAGAATAATGGAATCCGATAAAATACAGGGATAATAATAATAATAATAATAATAATAATAATAATAATAATAATAATAATAATAATAATAATAATGATAGTGATGATAGTGATGATGATGATGATGATGATGATGATGATGATGATGATGATGATGATGATGATGATGATTAAATGTGATGAATCTGCAAGACAGCAAAGGCAAACAAATATAGCAATATGATATTTAGAGCAAAATTGTGTTGAATCAGGATTAAAAAAAATCTATTAAAAATTGAGATTTGCAATGTTTCTCTGAAGCGGAAACTATACTGTTGATATATATTAAAATAGGAGATGTGTTATCTGTCTGTCTGGCAGCGCAACTATACTATAAATACGATTAATAAAATGTATAAAATATAACTGTCAACAATGAGCTATTACTAATAGAGATTTGGTGTATGTCTGTCTGAAGCCGGAACTATACATATTACTGTATTTTGATGCTCAATTCAGTTTAGTATTCTATTTAAGACTAGTGTACTAATCATCAATGCTCAATTCGAGGAGCAGTCGGTAGTGTAGTATATATTCTGTTGTTATGAGTCCACCATCTCAGATATTATGACCTCCATGTTAGAAGGGTAGTGAAGTAACTGAGTTGTGGCTCTGATACAATCCGGGGATTACCATCTCTTTAGTATAGTATCATTACAATTTTTTTATTCTCATCTTGCATCTCTAGAATATATATATATATATATATATATATATATATATATATATATATATATATATATATATATATATATATATACATATATATATACGCCTAAAACATATTGCATATTAGCCGAACTTTAATGCATCAGATAATTGTATTTATCCTGTGGATATTAGTTCTCTCTTCTCTTTTCTCTTTTCTTTTTCTTTCTTGTTCGGTGTCTTTCTTTTCGCTTCCTTCTTGATGTGTGCGAGACAGACCAACCGCCGGCGTCCAAAGAGAACACACACTAGGACGACAGTTTTAACTTAATACCTCTAATCTTTTAGTATTTCCTTTATTTCTTTTAGGTATGTGCACTGGAAACAAAACAGACAAGAACCCCCATATACCCCCTTGAAAAGCGACCCCTGGTAATTGGTTTGTGAAATTATACATAATAATATTAATTTTAGTCCCCCATTTTAAAGAAATCTGTTCACACCTCATAGAAAGCTGGAAAGGAAATGGTCCCCGAACATTTCTTATAGACTATACTTAAATAACAAAGACACAACTTAAATTGGGATTTGCAATACTTATCTTCTAAAATCGTCCAATAATTTCGGCACGAAATCGTAAGTTGCACGTTTACTTTTTTAATTGTTTCTTCATTCTCAGCTTTTCATTAACTATAATTATATTTCCTTTTCCAACTTGTGCGCTTATGATTTTCTGTTTACTGATATATATATATATATATATATATATATATATATATATATATATATATATATATATATATATATATAAATATACATGAATCTACAAAAATGGCAATAGACCAGCACATTGCTTTTCAATTAATTACCAATCTATCTACCAAATTCTCTCTTTATATATATATATATATATATATATATATATATATATATATATATATATATATATATATATATATATATTCATAATTATTTCCAGAATCAGACAATGTCGCAGCCCAAACTCATCGAAAGCCACAAACAGGAAGTCCTTGGCTCGAGTTTCGCCCTCCTTTGGCTCATCAGTAGAACATATCCGAACTTAGGATTCGAAACCTGAGTCAGTTGCACGCGAGGCGAGTACACTGCCACTTAGCAACCTCGCCACATGCATAAAGATATATTAACTTACACAGATTAAGCAGACCGCAGCGAAAGCGAACCATTAATGTTGAGTGTCAATATTTTATACTATATTCCTATTACACCGGAAGTTATTTTCTATCATGCATTTATACACCATTTATGTCTATACTTTGACTATTATCTTTGACTATTTAAATTGGTGAATGTATCAAGAGGGTGCTCTTTTAAATTATATCAACAGCACTTCAACACACCTTCACCCCCTCATAACGGGAATGGTTGATGTTTGGTTAATTAATGCGTATAAACAATGTTTCCATTATAAGGAGGTGAAAGCTGCAAACCGAAACACAACTAAAGAAAGAGCGCCCTCTTGATAGATTCACCAATTTATTTTATTTTGCAACCACATGACGACGACCGATGTCGGTCGAAAACGTTGGCATAAAATACGGAGATTTCTAACACTCTTTGGATTATAACATAAAATCCGTCGTACGAAGACTAGAAAAAACGGATCAAAAGCTGAATAAGCAGAAGTTGGCACTCCTGTTTAATCAAACATGCAAAAAAGAAAGAATGCTGCCCAATTATACATATATATATATATATATATATATATATATATATATATATATGCGTCAGGTTATGTTGAAAATTCATCAATAAATTTCTTTGATCGCAAAAAATTGAGAGCTAAATGCAACTTATTTTTATATTAAACTAAACGTTACATATTTCATGGGTGTACCGCGGTTTCATCCAGATTCACTTACTTTTATAACTTTTAAAATTCGTCTATAGTACATAAGGAATCTTCAGCGACTGAAAATTAAAACAACATTAATCTCTGTTGTTTTCGTGTTGAGTCGCTGAAAATTCATTATGGGCTTTAGTCGGATTTTAAAAGTTATAAAAGTCAGTTCATATGAATGAAACCGCGGTACGCATCTTAAATATGTAACGTATAGTTTTTTTCATAAATTATTTGATATATATATATATGCATATATGTACGTATATATATATATATATATATATATATATATATATATATATATATATATATATACAGAGAGAGAGAGAGAGAGAGAGATAGAGAGAGAGAGATAGAAAGAGAGATAGAGAAATAGAGATAGAGAGAGAAAATAAGAAAGATATATAAGATATAATTCATTATTAACAATACGTATTGTGTTTCGAGATGATTTACTTGCATAAAATATTTCATGCCGAGTATTAAATACTCCAAATAAAACAACGCTATTGGATGGTTTAGGTTAAACCTTATTATGAACGACTAATCGTACCTTCTCGGCGTTGCCTGGGATTCAGTGAAGTGATTTTTGTTTTTAATATATTTTAAAAACTTCTCCAGGAAAGTAAATTACATTTCATTTGTAAGGTAGACGATTCTTATATCATTCTTTAATTAAAGTATGTGCTATTGTCTCTTATTAAAATAAATTATATGTTAGTAACGTTTTGCAGCTGAACTAAAAAGTTGGAATTTAGGACGTAGACTCGTTCATGAGGTAACTGTTCAACATTGATTAGTATAAATATTCGTGCAGAAACTTGAACACGAACGAAAATGCATTCGCTGTTTAACATCGAGTCATCCGTGAGGGAACGTAGGAAATTGTCGTTATAATGTAATCGAATGGACACAGTCGGAAAGAATGAAAAATGATAAACATCATAAAAAAGCAGCAAAATGCAATTATTTTTCTGCTTTTATTGAAAGCAAACGTGTCTGTTTATTATTTTTCATCGTTTTTAGCAAGTACTTCACTGATTCTCAATATGTGTTCGTCGCAATAATTCACAGCGTACAGGCCGTAGGAATTAAATGAAACTGCGCGTTAAGTAGACAAGAGATTTATAATAAAATAAAAGTTATGTTTTTAAATACATGATAAATTTGTGGACACCTTCAGCCGGTAATTTATATAAAATAATTCTGGTAAAAGCTAGGGAGAAACATGTTGAACAAAAAGGTAAAGTGGTCTATTTTAGACATCATTTCATCTATAAAACAAAAAAAGGACGTAAATCACGTATCATTTACACCAATACTTACGCCTTAACATTCGTATGAATTAATACGCGGTACTATGTAATTGTGCAACATATATCAGACGCTATAGATAAATATTCAAGTGAGTTGCGAAAGGAATAGCTGCTTTTAAAGAGGATGCCTACACATAGAGACGAGGGGCCTAAACAGATCCGGTTGGGTAATACGTCAAGATTTAAAATATTGAATATCAGCTATTAAAAATTGTTTATTATACTAGTAATTGAATTTTTAATATAGTAAATGTATTCAGATGAATTAAGAACAAGCCAAAGAAACATGGCAATGGGAGGTTGGGGTTACGGAAGGTCGATGCTAGGTGTCAGACAGGAAGCTAATAACAAATATACATCTGCAGGGTGAGAAAATTACTGCGTGAGCATATTTAATGTTGACTGGGGGTCGCTACTGCTCATATGAATCGATAGAATATAGAGAAACGACACAATTGTGATCATGCCGACACGGATTAAGAGTTTTTCATTAAAGACTCAGCTCGTGTCTTTCAAATATATTTCTGTCCTTTATATTCTTGAGAGTTTAATAGATGGCTCTGCTCGTGACGATGAATCGACCCTGAAACTTATTGGTATTTTCATCTCATGAAATCTGTCTTGGAGTTCATATGTTCGATCGATCCTGATTTTTACATATCCTTAAGTCGGTTCTCTCTATTACTCCAAACATGTTCTCATACCTGAAGTGATTCTCTAATTCTCCAAATCTAGTATCAGACTTTACGGAAATACTATTATCATATTTCGGGGTGTAAATATCTGTCTTATTTGAGAGTTCTGGATACATTCTAAAAGCTGATCTGTAATTCGATTTACCTCATCTTTTCTTCTATTTATGTATATTCTCTCTCTCTCTCTCTCTCTCTCTCTCTCTCTCTCTCTTAGACGTGATGTTGCACGTCTCAGTTTGTCGTTTGAATACTATTATGACATATGTTATTCAACAAAATCTGATCTACTTCCTGCTCTCTTCTTTCCTGCCCGTTTGCCCTGTTGCTCAAGTAATCCTCACAATTTCGCTGTTTTGATACTTTTACATAATACAACTTCCTACTCCAGTAGCTTTTTCCCAATAAATGCAGGCATGTTGAACTCTATTTCTAGTGACTGTTTTCCTTCTATCAACAGCCTTGGGCTTCTCAAGACTAAGGTCAATGGGAATCTATTGTCTTTAGGATACTTTGACATAATCATCCTTCGTTGTTTAGCTCCTAACATCAAGTAACTTCATGTCTTGTCTGGAGCGATTTCAATGAAATAAATCAGACTGCCAGCCAGCTTACTTTCACTACCTTACTTGATATAGATGATTTCAGTAAACACTCACTACTCAGTTCGCCATTGTCTCAGCTGAGTTCTACTAAAGCCACATACTGCAAAAATAACAAACTAGAAAATACATATTTCGAGACTTGTCTGACAACGAATAAATAAAAACTGCATATGTAACATAAAATTAAGTCAGTCTATTCCTGGGGGGGGGGTAAACGGAGCTCTGTACTGACAAATCGATATGTTATTCTGTCTAGGTCATTTGTATTCTTTATTCCACCATGTGCTGTACAACAAAATAATGAGTCTCGTTTCAACTCCTTAAACAAATAGTTATTACTGTGATGAAGATTGTTAAAATAGTGACATTTTCAATAATGAACAAAGCAATACCGTCATCTTATGATAGGAATGCACATGTTTGGCTATTACTCTATCTATTTCTAGCAATCACATAAACATTAACATGTGTTTAAAATACGCTCAGCTTATTTACCTATAATAATTACGTGAATATAATAATCGTAAGTAAAGTAAATTGTCTCATAACACATAATCAATATATTGCTTTCAAGCAATGTAGCACGCGGCTTTTCGATGCAATCGTATACTTATTCATCATGCATACTGAGTTATTTTAATCATATGTATATATTTATATAGTACACTTTAAAGCATTTAACTTTGTCTTTCTGTAAATCAGTTACAAACGTTAAACATCATTAGTAACAAAATGCAACTTTATAAGATAAATTAAAATTCACATTAGATCTTACAAAACGACTATTTACTCTTCCATGAAGTATCACCTGTTATTCCTGTTATTAATAACATTAATGCACTTTTACATTTCTATTATACGACATAGATTCATTTCATTTCGCTTTCTTATATTCCCCGATGTATCATTTCACGAACTTCGATGATTAGTCCGAATATTTTATCAGACCAAAAGTTTATTCAGTATATTTTAATATTACAGATGCAAATACAAATGCTAAAAAGAACAGTTTCGTACGTTTTATTTAGATAACGCCTTGTTGTCATATTTAGGCTAGTTAATCTCTGCCGAATTTGAGAGTTAATTGTAAGTTTCAGAAGCGTATCTGTAATTTAGTTGGCTGAGACTTTCTTTGATTTCTCCTGTCGACTTTTCTGCACAGATGATTGTACGAGGTTACAGAATATAAACCACCATTTCTTCTTATCTACACCCTCTTTCTCACATATGCAATTTTGCTAGAATTATTATTTTCTATAAATACTATTATCGCATGTTTTCTTCAGAATTGTTAAATCTTTTCCCTGCTTCTTTTGTTCCAGTTCGTAAGTATAGTCGTCTCTGCAAATCAACTTTTCTGATACTTCGAAATACTATAGCTTCATATTTCAGTAGCGTTTTCCCAAGAACTGCAAGCTTGTGACTGTTTTCTTCTTACCTATAAATTTTGTCTGTGGAATCACTTTCGTTAATTTTAACTCCTTACACCAAGTGGTGGTATGCCTTGTCTGGGGCGATTTCTACGGAAAAAAATGAACTAATGAACTGAATCATTATTAACCAGGTGTGTGTGAGAGAGAGAAAGAGAGAGAGAAGGGGACTGCCCAACGAGTCTAAACTTTACAATTAGATATTAACAATAATACTTACCTGTTTAACAATACATTATTCTCCGCCATTTAATTTTCGCTTTTTAATAAATCTAATATAATAATTTCAATCAAATACACTAGGAAAATTAAAAAGAACTGAGAGATTGAAAGAATGAAAAAAGAAGAGGATAAATATTATTGTAATTAGGTCAGTCAGACGCCTCACCTCATCTTACTTATATCTTTAAATTCGACTGAAATATAGCTTTAATTAATTTAATAAATTCTCCGAACCTTAATGTATAGAAAATACAGTTATGACAAGTAAGCTATACGTAAATGTATATATTTTTTCCCAAGGAAATCATGAGGCTAATTCGGTGTAACTTACTTGCCATGAGTATATTTATTTATATATATATATATATATATATATATATATATATATATATATATATATATATATATATATATATATATATATATATATAATATTTATTCATTAATATAAATTATGTATTACCTACAAACATCGATGTTTCATGCTTATGCAATCTTCAGTGTAGGGAGTTTATTTCCGACGGTCGGCGGGCGCGAACTCAGATCACAATTCGCCACTGATTAGCAGTCAAGAGTCTAACCCGTCGGCCACCGTCAATTAGCTTGGAAGTAAGAGGGAATTTAACTTTGTAAATGCCAAGTCGGCAGGTATTTACAACGAGCAGTCAATAGTGATCAAGAAATAAACCATGTTGGATCTCGTAATGAAGCTAGTGGTACTGCTTGTTATTAAACTCTCTCAGAGTTCCTGGCCTGAGTAAAGAGGGCTTTTAATTATATCTAAAATTAAATATATATATATATATATATATATATATATATATATATATATATATATATATATATATATATATATGAAGTAAGGAAGTTGACATCTTCGAAGCACGGATTTAAATGTATTTAATATTTTTGAAAATCAAACATCGTGCAATATTTTTATGAATGAAACATTCATTTATTTAAAAAAAAAATTATCGCGAATTTTCGTTGTAAACTACAACCTTATCAAGCGAGACTGTTCTATACGTTTTTTTTCCTTTTCTTCCTCCTCATTTTGATGGTGGTATTAATCCCGAAGAGTCGAAAATACGTCGAGTTCGTTAAGACGTTAGAAGTTCAGTTTGGTCGATGTCATGCTCAGATTGGTGCTATTTATGAAGTAAGGAAGTTGACATCTTCGACCGAACTGAACTTCTAACGTCTTAACGAACTCGACGTATTTTCGACCCCTCGGGATTAATACCACCATCAAAATGAGGAGGAAGAAAAGGAAAAAAAACCTATAGGACAGTCTCGCTTGATAATGTTGTATTTTACAACGAAAATTCGCGATAATTTTTTTTTTTTAATTAATGAATTTTTCATTTATAAAAATATTGCACGATGTTCGATTTTCAAAAATATTTAATATTTATATACATATATATATATATATATATATATATATAAATTTCTTTTAAATTCACAGAAAATTTGGGCAATAACTCAATAGTTCATACATTATTTAGATCAACATACAATACTTTCCTAAATGTTCCGAATTTGTTTCATAAACATTTAAATCCATACACTTGTTTATGTGCCTTTTAAAACATACACTACTTCGATAACAAACTCAAGATGTTTTGAACCAGCTTCCTGATCGCACTGTTTCATGAGCAAACTGAGTAAAAGGAAGAAACAACATAGAAGATCACGTACTAAGAGTAAAGATTATAGCATCTCTTTCACAATTTTTTTCTTAATTTATATGTATTTTCCCGTCTATTATCTTAATTCATATAGTAAATGGAGGATATAACTAAAGAAAATATCATCATTTTTAAAGTCTCTTCAAATATAAGTGTTGCCGTTTACATACAAAAGGATGTCACTAAAAAGGTTGTTCCATTGATCTGTCCACAAACAAGCATAAATAAGTTAAATAAAGAAAGATCAATTTTGACTGACAACAGTTATGTTACTGTTACACCGGCCGTTCTTACACAGGAGAAACTGCACCGGTTGTAACTATAAATAGTGCGAGTCACCAGAGACACAGAGAAGACAAATCACAGTCTTGTAACTGTCTAGCCATAGTGCTAGTCACTTTCTTACTTTGTTAATAAACTTGTTAAACCAACCCTCGACTTGACTTCCTTTATTTATTATTTACTGTTGGACAACTTCACAACAGTTACTTTCTTCGCTAATTTAATTGGTAACATTAATCACTGACAAAAAGCTTTGAATACCTTTAAGGAGTGTTAATAAGGATAGGGATGTTTAACATGGACAGTAAAAATTGTATGAACGGAAATGTTTTGTCAATAAATTCGGAATGTACATAAAATTATATATATATATATATATATATATATATATATATATATAAAGATATAAAGCGCGATATATCATAAAATAAAATTACGTGAAAGACAAGACGTGTGAAAAAAAGACAAACGAAAAAACAAAGTTAACACTGGGAAAATCATCAAGACACGAGAGATTTCACAAGTTTCGTTCGGATTTTTTCAGAAAAAGTGAAAACTTTAAATTTATTCGATTTTTACTGTTATCGAATAAATTTAAAACTGTCACTTTTCCTGAAGTTAATCCGAACGAAATTGGTGAAATCTCTCGTTTCTGATGATTTTTTTCCCGTATTTAAGTTGTTTTTCAGTGTGTCTTATTTCATATATATATATATATATATATATATATATATATATATATATATATATATATATATATATATATATAATATTATAAGTGTATACATTATCAAACGGCAATTGCAATTGTCTTTACTTATTTTGATATGGCCTTGCTTACCAGTAAATACGTTTTTTTTTTTTTAAATACGTCCTTTTGTCTTCGATGGCAAGTTATTTCCACAACTACTCTCCGTCGAAATAAAATACAGTCCCATTTACGTTTCGCCATTTATCTTCCTGATCCGAAAACTAACACAAATTACGCACATTTCCCATCAATCTAAAACGTTACATTCCGAATCGCAGGAAAGCAAATTCCGCCAATTAGTCAAATCCGGTCGTCAACACGTGAAGTATGAATTAGGCTCCATACTTCGCTGATAATTGACATCCGGTTTGCGAAATAAAATGTTTATCACAGAAAATGGAAATGTGCAAAGGAGGCAGAAAATAAAATACATTTGCAAAATGCAATTTCGCACATTTTATAGGAATTGATTGCTTAACAACTTTCAATTTTACTTTCGACTTAGTTCCGCCATTATTTCTCAGACAAACAAGTATAAATGGCGAACAAGCCAACGATCGTTAAAAACGAATGAAATGGCATTTATTTAACTGTTTTTCTATAGAAAAGTTAATGTTATAAATTACACACGTAATATACAAATATTCATGTATATATATATATATATACACACACACACACACATATATATATATATATATATATATATATATATATATATATATACAAAGATAGGTGTATATATATTTATATATATATATATATATATATATATATATATATACATATTTATATATGTGTATATATATATATTTGTGTGTGTGTAATTATTATTTTATGTGGCCAGATAAGACCATGTCCCATCGCCGCAATGTGGCATCCTTGTGCTTGTTTTACAAATACTTCAATGGAGTATGCTCCGATGAATGGCTACTCTGGTGCCCCCTCGACATAAATTCCTTAGAGCAACTCGACAATCACATAAATCCCATGTATTCACTGTGGAGATCCCCAGATCCCGGAGAGCTTTCTACTCCAATAGCTTGTTTCCTCGTGCTGCTGGCTCTTGGAACCCCTCCCTGCCCCCTATTTCTCCAACAGTACCGATATGCACAGGTTTAAAACTAATGTAAACAGACATCTAGCTGCACAGCTCCAAACTTAGAATGACACCCTAAACTCACTCCCTAATTCTCAGTAGCCCCTTTCGTCCTGCCTTGTTTGGGGTTAAATATCATTAAAAAATATAATATTATATGTATCGATTTTCAGTATTTACTTAAACAATGCTCGATTAGTAAGTAGATATATATATATATATATATATACTAATGATAATAGACCTTACGATAAGCGAAATATCGTAGTGATCTATCTCGCTAAAATAAAGCTCAATACGTTGAGTAGAGCAATCAATTTTAAAGAAATAAAGATGAAGATAAAAATTGTACAAAATTACATAAAGTTACATAAATTAATATAAATTTTATTACATCGAAAGTTCAGATGCAAGGAGTTACATTAATCCTTAAACCATGGTTTTTCAAAGATAAAACTCTTCTCGTCAGAGTATAAATCTGGTAATATGGTATTTATAACAATTAAATATTACCTAGTTCCATTTCACTTTGAAAAATTGAAGAATAAAAAAAGGTTGGGGATAAATAAATTTAAAAAAAAGGCCGGGGAGTAAAAATTAGCAGTATTGCGAGGTGATTTTTGAAGACGAAAGGGACATTAAGGTGTAGATAGTAAATTGTAAAGGTAACAGCTTGTAGAATTGAAGAAAGTTTTTTAACAAATAAAAGGTGGAGGGTTCAAAATATCTCATCTGGTATGGATTCGTACTCCGTTATAGTATATTTCCGTGGAGTTACAAGTATAAATCCTGTATTGGTATTTTAAATATCCAATTCGGCAAATCCGAGGTTAATATTGTCAGTTGAAAGGCGTAGTATTTAATTGTTATAAATACCATATTACCAGATTTATCCTCTGACGAGAAGAGTTTTATCTTTGAAAAACCATGGTTTAAGGATTAATGTAACTCCTCGCATCTGAACTTTTGATGTAATAAAATTTGTATTAATTTATGTAACTTTATGTAATTTTGTACAATTTTTTATCTTTATCTTTCTTTCTTTTATATATATATATATATATATATATATATATATATATATATATATATATATATATATAAAAATGTAAAGTTGGTTTGTTCGTTTCCCATGGAAATATACTTCCACTATACCATTACCACTGAAATTTTTTTATAGCAAATCCTTACATCCAAGCTATGTTTTTATGTTATTAACATAATTTTTACTTTACACATAAAAAAACACTTTTTATTACAATTCGTTCCTACTAAGTTGCACTTCTGGTTTACAATCCGTTTCTGCGAACCTGCATGTCCAACTTCACTTCCGGATTGACCTTCCTCCTTCCGCTGTCACGTATCTACTTCATACGTAAAAAGTGTTTTCCTTATTCGTTGTTTGTTTCCCTAAACAAACGTTTACACTAATACTTACCTAACAAACGTGCGTTAATTTAATTTCCTCTCTACTTCGATGTTTTTAAAACCTACTTCCTTCCTCATTTTCTTCCCTTTAATCATGCTTCATCTCTAAAAAAAACCCCGTACTCGCGCGTTATAATTGATTGTTTATTTTAAAACCAGTTACCTCTCTAAAAAAAAAAACTCAACGTGCGTTAATTTCATTTCCTCTTTACTTCAATGTTTTTAAAACCTGCTTCCTTCATCATTTTCTTCCCTTTAATCATGCTTCATCTCTAAAAAAAACAAAAACAACACTACTTGCATTCGCGCGTTATAATTGATTGTTTATTTTAAAATAAACAGTTACCTTTATAAAATTATTCATTCCTACTGTTTCATTTTTACAGGTAGGATTTAATACATAACCCATGTGCTTTAATTTCATTTCGCATTTTCTCATTTTTTAGACTTTAACCATCCTTCAGGTACGATTTAATATTTAACAAACGTGCTTTAATTTCATTTCGTATCTACTTCGTTGTTTTTTAAAACGGCCTTCTTCCTCATTTTCTTACTTTTAACATGCTTCATCTATAAAAAAAAACCATACTTGCATTTCTTCGACAACCCTGAAGCGGGTTATAATTGATTGTTTTTTTTAATCCATTTACCTTTATACAATTATTCTTTCCTACTGTTTATACAGGTAAACATGCCCCCCGAAGATCAAACTTAGGTCGTCATACTCGCCGTGCAGAAACAAGGCGTCGATTACTTGCAAATCAAACTCATGAACAACTGGCATCTGCAAACCAACAAGCTAGACAAAGGATGATTCAAGTACGTGCGAATGAATCAGCACAGCGACGTGCAGCCAGACTTGAAGAGGAACGGTTGCGGGTACAACAATCCCGTCAGGCATCTTCAGATCTGCTTCGTTCACAACGTAACGAACGCGAGAGGCTGAGACTAGTAGATCGGCGTCAAACAAGGCTCCATGCTCAACAATCCCTGGATTGGGATCGCCTAGCATTTCATTACAACCCTCATGAGGATTATAGTTTAAGCCACCATGTTCACATAGGCACTATGACTGAAGTGTGTCCCTATTGCAAAGCTCTGAAATTTAAGGGAGAAACAAAAGGATTGTGTTGTGCCGCAGTAAAATTAAACTACCTCAACTGTCAGATCCACCAGAACCATTAAAAACCGGACAATCTCTTCATCTACACTGAAACGGGAACCACTAAGAATATTGTGTATCCACAAGTATTGGAAAATTAAACCATTCATATTAAATGGCAACTTAAGGAACTGGATCAAAATGAACTCCAAAAGGCCACCTCTTCATTTCAACTAACAGCCACAGCAACGCGTGGGCGGGTACAGCTAGTATATATATATTTTTATATATATATATCCAGTAGCCGAAGATTTCAATCTCCCAAATCACTCCACAGACGACATGAAATGCATCCTCGTAGTCTCCAAATCAAGATCACCAAAACACAGACGAAAACTCATTCTGAAACTATTAGCGCATACTTCAGGGCTAAATATAGACCTGAAACTTCTCAACAATTATTTTTTATACAACATTTTCCAACCGGCTAAGAACAGGGTTGTGTTACGGTGGGATGCTTAAATGTCGCCACTTTAAGAGTCCCAATGTCTTTTTCTGTTGTTTTGTTATTTTATGTATACTTGCCAGTAAATTGTATTCATTCATTCTTACTCTCTCTCTCTCTCTCTCTCTCTCCGTTTCGCTTTCGGTTTCTTTCTATCCATATATATGCGTGTACGTATACCATTACAGATGTATCTACATCAGCCTCCTGCCCTCTCTCTCCACATGAATGTGCGTGTATGTGTGCGTACGGATGTTTAGTCATGTATATATATATATATATATATATATATATATATATATATATATATATATAAAGCAATGAATATATATATAGCAATCAAGCTACACAGAGGCTCCCGTGTTTCATCCCCGGGGGAATCGTCAGGCTAAATGTATGAAATCACAACGTAAAACTTGCTTCAGGCTCGTTTTCGGGTACCCAACTTTCGTATCTCTTGACTTGAAATTACTTCGTGCCTGATATAAGCGATATTCTTATAATAGCTTTTTGTTAATTGATAAAAATGTGTTCTTAATACATTCAATGAAGTATTAGATGATCTGACTTTCATCGTTTGTAATGTTACTCGTAGTTTTCATGGCCGTTTGTCTATGAATGAAATATTTGCTTTCTTTAAGGAACTGATTTCTATGGAAAATACACATAACAGATCCTTTTTTTTTTTGCTTTGGGATTTTCTTCTGGTTGTGATCCGGTAGGTTTCTTATATGCTGCATAAATGAAAGATCTTGGAATTATATGTATACTCCCGGTTGATTGTTTGTGCGTGAAACAATTGGAAAGTTACATGTAATTGTTTTTAAATACTTGGTCATTGGAATTTAACATATCATTGTTTGCGTAAATATATATAGATATATATTTATATATATATATATGTGTGTATATATATATATATATATATATATATATATATATATATATATATATATATATATATATATATATATATATAACAGTTTCATGGTAAACAGCTGAAAATCCCCGTGTTAATATTAGATGCTTACGTTAAGGTCTCCTGCTTTTGTTTCACTGTTAGATACTTAATCCCCTTTTTTATTTTATTTACTTACTATTATATATTATTTATTTATGAATTTTCCAACAAATGTTAAGTCTACACTGTTTTGGATTTAATTAGTTTCTCTGGGAATTTAAACTGCATTTTCCTTTTTTTTTGTCTTTTTGTTTAAAATAACTCAAAGCTTCTTTAGACTATATATATATATATATATATATATATATATATATATATATATATATATATATATATATATATATATATATATATATATATATTAGGGTAGGTCGATTTTACACTTTTTTTTAAATATTAAAAAAAGGCACGTTCCGAAAGTTGTATATAGACCTATTAAATACTCATGCAAAAAATTAGATCAAAAACTTCAGCGGTTTTTTGAGCGTTTGGTATCAAAGATCGTAGACAAGAATATACTGAAAATTCCTCGTTTTTGCAAGATTTGCTTGAATATTGGTGTGAAAACCAAATAATTTTAGCATTTAAAAGCAGGGAATGTCCTTTTATTTTATAAAAATGATATGAATTAAAGAAATCTTCAAATTGAAAATTTGCCCCCCCCCCTCATTTTCAGTATCTGCTTTTGTAAACTACCTTTTAACGTTATGAATTAAACAGTAATATTTGAATACCTAAAAAAATGATTTTTTCTGTTATTAGTGAAAATATAACAAGCAAAGAAATAAGGAAAAACCTAACACTATTTTAATGAAGCTTAATATAGAGAGTCAAATTGCTCCATATAAGACCCCTTAGACAAAAATGCTGGTCTCAATTTCTGACTCAAAACTTTGGCTGTAATGTGTTGATGCCTTGCTTCAAAACCATATACAGTTTGTGAAGCTTCTGTTATTAACTTAACTGCCCGTTCCACACCCTGAGAATGTGAGGGCAAATCTGGCAAGTCAAGCTTGGTTCCATTCATCAACGATTCTCGAAGTTCAGATTCAGTAAAATCTTCCGTCATTGGTGGTTCAAAAATGCCGCATAATTTTAAATCTATTAATTGTGTCCAATGTGTGGCATTAAAATTAATAGGTAGTATTCTTTTTAATCTTTTTCTGGTTGACTCCTCACTCCTGAAAGAACAAATTAATTAATTGAATTATTAAAAAATTCCAATCTGTACTGCTTTAATAATTATGGTGAAATTAGATAAAATCTTTAAAAATCATTCTATAAATTGGAATAAATAATTGAGTCAGAGATATATGAATAACTATTACTTACCTAATGGCCAAAATTCTTTTTAAAGCTTCTTCTCTTACTTCAATCTCCTCAGATTTAACCATGGAATATAGAAAGTTTTCAGGCAGTAAACAAAATGTATTACCTTGTATATTTCTAAATGTGATATCTTGGATTTCCTGAGGCTTCTCCTTAATCCTCTGGGTCATATTAAAAATGTGCACTTACTGATTGTGGAATTTACTATTTCTTTTAATTTCAAACCAAAAAGTGGCATACACATTTACAATAAAATTTACTACATAGTGTAGTT
The DNA here is from genome assembly GCA_963556195.1 of Sepiola atlantica. Lineage (NCBI taxonomy): Eukaryota > Metazoa > Mollusca > Cephalopoda > Sepiida > Sepiolidae > Sepiola > Sepiola atlantica. Next base: position 78,598,550 of record OY744524.1, on the reverse strand, counting down.
TTGTTGTGTGCCTTTGTGGGTATGCACCACGAGTCCATAAACACATAAGCCTGATGGCCAAAGTTAACCATCTTGCTTGGTTTAAAGGACCAATTTTCCAGGAGGCATATCTAGAGTCAACCTTACCTCTAGAAATACCTACTGTGTATTCATAAAGGAGTCTTTGGTCAGAACTAAGATCATGTATTTCATCAATTTTGGAAAATGATATTTGGGGTAAATCATATCAATCATTTGAGCATAATTTCCCCAGAGGGCTACTGAATGTTGTAGGGCCCTTTGCGCAACCATCTATGTTTTTAAAAAGGGCTCTGAAAGGTAGTTCATTATGATGCAAAGAGCAACCAATTGTGTGAAGAGTTTTAAAAAGTTTTTTTTCTAAAATTGCAACCATTCCACCATCGCAACTTGTGTTGGTATTAGTGTTGTCAACAAGTATAGCCTTGATACTGTTCTCACTGTGGAATTCATGCAAAACATCCACCACTTGATCTGCATGAACAGCACCTGTTGCACCACTATTCGGAAGAACTCTATGTGTCAGATATTTACTTTCACATGGTGTTTCTTTTGTAAAAGTTAAATGGTGTTCTGGTCCCTTAGTTTTTTTCATAATTCTCTGTCTATTTTCATCCACAATTTTCTTATACATTAATGTGTCCTTATCCATTCTCCCATCAACACCAATACATATATTTTAGGTGGGGTAAAAACTCCTGGCTGAAATAGTTTTATTTATCTACCTCCAACAAGGTAAGATGTGACACAAGGTCAGGAAAGTGGGATGAGAAAGCCAGTGCTCGAGAGGTGAGCACTCTGGCCATTTAAAAATTGACTGGGCAGCCCCGTCGGCATTCCCCTGTAGGGGCGCCTCAGACAGTTAGCAATAAACTTACTCCTCCCCAAAGAGGAAAGGCAAAACCTGGGAGATGCACCTCCTAGAACTGCACAGGACGGACAAGCCCCAATAGACGGGCGTAAATCCAGACCCAAAGGCCCGGACGATACCGGTTTATTTGGTGGGGTAAAAACCCCTGGCTGAACTAGATTTTATTTATCTACCCCCAACAAGGTAAGATTGACAAAAGGTCAGGAAAGTGGGATGAGAAAGCCAGTGCTCGAGAGGTGAGCACTCTGGCCATTTAAAAATTGCCTGGGCAGCTTCGTCGGCATTCCCCGGTAGGGCCGCCTCAGACAGTAAGCAATAAACTTACTCCTCCCCAAAGAGGGAAGGCAAAACCTGGGAGATGCACCTCCTAGAACTGCACAGGATGGACAAGCCCCAATAGACGGGCGTGAATCAAGGCCCGGACGATACCGGTTTATTTGGTGGGGTAAAACCCCCTGGCTGAACTAGTTTTTATTTATCTAACTCCCACAAGGTAAGGTGTGACAAAAGGTCGGGAAAGTGGGATTAGATAAGCCAGCGCTCGACAATTCAATATATATGTGTGATAATTAAACAGACAATCAACACGGGAAGTCAAATTCGCCCGATGAATTTTCAACCGGTGAATACCATAAAAAATATCCAATAAATAAAACGCCTATGTAAACAAATAATTATTTATATATAACATTAAATATCATAGTGTTTTATTCCTTTTTAATTTGAATATGTACATTTAATTTCTTAAGAAAAATAATAATAAACTTTAAAATATTTATTATTAATTAATGTATTACTTTTTTTTGTTAAAACCCGGGTTTAATTTAAGGCGACACATCTGCCGGTGAAATCTCGGCAGTGAGAAAAAATCTCGATTTATTTGATCTTAAAGTTGCAATGCTCAAATAAATACAAAATTTTGAAGAAAAATATTTCTTGTGGTAACTTTTGACATTATTTGGCAACTTTCTTCGAGTGCGATAATTTACAGTTTCAAAATCGACCTCCCCTAATATATATATATATAGTAAGATTACCTGTAGTGATTCCATTGTAGTAATAGCCCTCTGAGGAAACGATTTTCTTTGAAAACTCATGAGTTAAGGACGCAGTATTTCTTCTTGTTTTTGAACTTTAATAAGATCTGCTTAATTGCTCATTTTATTATGCCATTCAATTAATATATATATATATATATATATATTTATTTATATTTATATTTATACACTTTTGAAAGGATCATTATACACTTTGCAATATATATTATAGAACATACGGTTAGTAACATGGGCACATTCTTTTATAAATGTGAAGATTTTAGTAGTGCACACATGCAATGTTTCCATTCATTCATTTATTAATTTATTTTCATGAACCGATCATCATCACTTTTGAAATATATATTATACCGGCAAACCGGTAAGTTACATAGGCACACAGGTTTTTGTAAACTTTACTATTTAGGGGGTGCACCTTCACAAAATCGCATAGATCTAAATAAAAACTACATATATATTAGATACAAAAAAGTTTGTTGACAAAAATAGTATATATCAACAAAGGATAGCTACACGTGCGTGAATATAAATTAAATGTAAGTGCGAAGTAAAATCCTAAACTATTGAACTCATTATAAATGATGGAATTACAAGTCTACCACCTCTGATCGCAGACGATACTACATGGTTAACTGGTTTTATTTACTATATAAGACACAGCGGCACAAATTTGCACAATAAATTTAGCAATTGTCTAACATGTGCATGATAAAATGACAATTTTTTTATAAGTGGATGGTCAACAATAGTATGAATTCAAGATGGTCGTCACCACAATATGCGAATTAGTCAAATTGTAAAAGTTATTTTGATAGTTCTGCTCATTTGCTACATATAGCATGCAAATTGTTTGGGCATGCAATGTCAACTGAAGCTGACAGTGCCATTTAAAAACTAGGTGTAAAAAATCATTTTTCTACAAAAAACAATTTCAACTCTCAGAGGGTTAATTCTGACTAAAATTACAATTCCATATTGATATAATAGTTAATGCCTTCTGCCAATCCGCGTTTAGAGCGAGGTTTATGGATCCCTTAGATTTCTACCTGAAACAGAAAACTAAGTTATTTTGGATTTCCACCGATGAAGTAAATGTTCATCCATTCTGTGATGTTTCAAATTCGAAAGGGCTGGTAATCAATTGCTGTGGTGTACGGTGAAAATAATGGGTGATGGATATTATTCTTGGACATCTTGTATCTAATATTATGTTTAGCGTTTTCAACATAAACAAGTCAGAGATCAAGCTACACCTATATTCTAACCTTTGATAATTTACTAAAGTGCTCAATTCAAGATTACTGGTACACTAACTAAAATCAAATTATTTTTAGTTCAAGAACTGTAACAGTCGGGTTTACAGAAATGCAGTAAAACTCAACATTGTTGATAATGTTTCGAATTTTTTAGATGACGGTTCAACATTGGATTTATTTGAATTATTCCAACTACTGTTCTAACGTTGGATGCTATTCCTACATGTCTTATACGATTTTAGGATCTTAATGTCAGAATTAAGGAATCTTAACGGAATTTCGATCGGGTAACAAATATTGTTAAATAAAATAAAAATGTGGCCTTATAAAATTGATACCATATTGAGTTAAGATATTGTTATCTAATTTGTGACCAAAGATGTATCACCACGAAAATACCCCCTTGTTCGGTAAACGTATAAAAACGCCTTAAAATAATCGAATAAAAATAATTATGAATGGAATTTTTTAAAATAATTACCTAGATTAACAATAATTATATTAATATTTTAAATAAATTAAAAATTTAATGAATTATGAAAGGTAATATAAAAATGAATAATGCACATGAGTTAAAAGTAATAACTAGCATCAATAACTACACTAATAAAAACAACAACAAAATGAAATAAAAATTGTAACAAACGTATTAATCATAATAATAATAATAATAGTGCTAAAATCTGATTAAATTACGTTTTAATAATTATATGATAATGAATGTCATAAGAAATGAATAAATAATACACTCATTTTAGTAATAAATATGAAATGAAATAATAAAATAATATGAAATAAAATAATATAAAAATGTGCAGTATAGTAAAGAAATTATATAAAAGTCAGTAAATATCTTATAATTTAGAATAAATATACATATATACGATCTTGAATAAGTAATGGAGAAGGCTGTGGTTTGCTATGAAAGGAAATAGGACTCACTCTCTCTCTTTCTCTCTCTCTCTCTCTCTCTATATATATATATATATTATATATATATATATATATATATTATATATACATATATATTATACATATATATATATATGTATATATAGATATATACATGTATATATACATATATATATATACATATATATATATATATATATATATATACATACATGCATATATGTATGTAAATTGGTATGCACAGAATCCAGCCATATATATTATTTGAATCTCCAGGTTGACTAAGCCCGTTAATGCGAAACAAAGCAGCCGTACACCTTGGTTATAATGAAACGTTCCTTTATGTAGAGCACTCTCTTACTGCTACTTATAAAAATTACGCCTACTGATATAAATAAGTTCATTCTCTATGACTATTCATGCCGGCCTCATCGCTTAGAGTCTAAGCGATAAAGCCTTAGAACCTCGGATTTGGAGTTATAAACACACACTTCTCATTCCGGAGTTCGAGTCGTGCGACCGGCTTGAATGAGACTCTTTACACTGATGATACACACAGATGAATCGTATACATATGTAAATAAAAATTAAATAGTTATATATATATATATATATATATATATATATATATATATATATATATATATATATATAGTGCATGTATTATATTTGTTTCTATTGATGTTAATCCATTGAAATTCCAGTGAGTTTATAAGAAGTAGAGCTGTATTACATATGCATTGTTATTCATAAACACATCATTGGTAACATTGGTTCCATATGTGCATACATGTTTCAGATGTCCTCTGCAATAGAGTCTACTTCTTCAGACTGAAATATACATTTCTATTTCGGTCTGAGGAAATATATATATATATATATATATATATATATATATATATATATATATATATATATATATAGGCAGCACATCACTATTAATGCAGGCCTTGTTTATGACTACATAACTTTCTCTTTTAGTGATTTTTCTCGTTAGTTTCTCGACGCGATGAGTGAGTTTTCTGTGTTTTGTGTGTTAATTTAAATATCATGGCTCTGAGTCTTGTTTTGTCGGCCATCTCTCAACCATTTTCTATCTCTCGATCGTTATCAGGAGGTTGTGTCTCATCGTGTGTCTTTGTCTTATCAGCCTTTTTATAGTTTTTTTTAATTTTAATTATGGAATACCGATAAAGCGTTAGTGCTAGTATAAAAAAATCTTTGATAAATGTTGGGTTGCAGTTTGTTTATGAAAAGGGATTCGAGGAGGTTAAGTCTGCGTGTACACTTATTTTTATAGATGATTTTAGTGTTAGGTGATAACGTTCTTAGTTAGATTGCATAGTTTTTTGTTTGTGAGATTATATGTCGTGTAATAGCACTGGTATCATTTAGGTGGTACGCAAATATTGTTTATATATATATATATATATATATATATATATATATATATACATTTATATGTTTAGGAGTAAGGCTACCAACATTTGTAACATATTTTTTTCTAAAATTTATTTACTATTTTGTTATTTTAGGTGGTCCGCTTTCATCAGATAGGTAAATTCATGAGTTTACATATCTGATGAAAACGGACCACCGCTTGAAACGCGTTATATAAAATTATAAAATCATAAAATGACAAAATAATAAATAAATGTTGAAAAAATATTTTACAAATGTTGGTAGACTTACTCCTTTACATATATACTTTTCTTTCCTTGGAATCGCACTACCCTTTTATATATATATATATATATATATATATATATATATATATATATATATATATATATATATATATATATATATATATATATATATAATTGAGCTCGTTAAAATATATTGATTAAATTAACTTAAACACAACATTTTACAAAAAGCGCTCAATACAAGGTATAGCCTCAAATATATACTTTTTATAAACATTTAAAAGGATTTTCACAAATCACTTCATGTTTTGGTGGTAGAATACATGCGAAAGGACCACATGTACTACTCTATAAAGGATGAAGTATACATGGTGGTCCCATCGCGTGTGCACCGTAGCATCGACTCATTTTAAATGTTTATATATATATATATATATATATATATATATATATATATATATATATATATATATATATTTCATTGTTATTAGAGAAATTACAAGAGTGCTCCAGTACGTGTGCAATAATTTTTTTTTATTCTATAGACACTATACATTACTTTGATTTTTTGATAATGCATCGGTAATATCGGTTTCACGGAAAAACTGGAAACTCAACCAATATATTAAAAATACCAGATGTGATAGATTCACTAGCCGATGTTATGATATCTTGACCTCGGCTGATGAATTGGTCACATAGGTATATTTTACGATCCGGGTTATGTCTACAGTATTTCCATACAATTGGAAGTACCGATGCATAAGAAAATAATGTATAGTGTGAATTGGACAGATATATATCTACGTGTGTGTTTGCAAGGAAAAGGAGAAATATTGGTCAATATACTATAAATAATTGCAACAAAAGCATCTTATACGTAATGGGTGTCAGAAAATATTATTCAGTCAGTATTTATATAATAAATATTTATGTACGTATGAATCTATGTAAACGTATGATATATGTGCACCCAAATTACTTCTTTCTCTACCCTTGCTCCCTCTATATCTCGCTAGTACTGACCCTCTCATTCTTTTACGTACACGCTTGTGTGAAGAGATATATCCCCTCACCAACAAGACAATGGACTTCTCGTTAAAATGTTAACTGGCTTCGCGACGAAAGACCACTTGGTCAATTATTCTCTCTTCTCTCAATTGTGCCCGTCGGCTCTTGGGGGAGACTTCCCGTTTTAGCCATAATCGGAACCACACACATCTAGCTACTTAAGAAAGCAACCAGAAGACAAATTTCTCCAAGAATTCACGTCTCATGTGCAATATCAATCCTCTTCACTTAATCCTTCTTCTTTATTTATTCTTTTACCCTACGGTCTTTCTTATCACCAATATGGACGATGTCTCATTTTTATTTCTAAGTGACCAGGGTTTCTACAGGCATATTATAGAACTAGAGATAGAAACATATACAAAAGTACCAATTATTTTCGACTTGTTGAGTTTCGTTTCCACTCTGGGCAATAGTTCATAATTATTCTACGCATACAAGACGTGCGATATGTGGACAGAAAAACTAGTCACACACGTTGCTATTTTGAATTTGACAGCACAAGTATCATTTTTTAGAATAATATGAATAAATAAAACCAGTTGATATAAGTAATTAATAATAAAGATATCCTTTATATCCCGATGATATCTTAAAAACGTTTAACACTAGGACATATATAGTAAGTTATGGAAACATATTTATGACAATTAAGCTACACATAGGCTCCCGCATTTCATCCCCGGGGGAATCCTTAAGCTAAAATGCACGGAGTTACTTTTGCCGGGTGTTTTTTTATATGCACAGTTAGCTAGTTAACCAATGAGATTATGTGTTGCTCTCTTAGCCCATCGTTGGGCCTCTCACGAACAAAGGTCCGGTTAGTTTTACTTCCCCATTCTCTGTTTCATTATTCTGCTTTACTATAGAGTGACCTATATCCTGTGTCTTTGCTGTGCCAATATAATGGGTGAAGTTATTTTAGCCCGTGGTTCCTTGTATTTCTATTTTAGGTTTTAGTTTTTAGGTTGTTAAGCTTTAGTTTAATTCAGTTTTTTTTACTTATTTGTATATTTATTTATTTATTTATGTATCGTTAGCCTAAGGTAAGATTTATTCTGTGCGAGCAGCTGTTAGCTATCTCACTTCTACAATTTAATAGATTTTGGGGGTCTTTAAAGTTTAGGATTTAAAATTTCTCATTCAAACATGATCTACACGGGTCGTCTTAATTTCTACATGTACTGGCCTATCTTATGTTTTCCATTTAATTATTGGTGAGCATCCATTTTCTTTGAGCTCCGAATAGTGGTGTGCTAGTGCTGTTTTAATTCGACGTTCTCTGTTTTAAAATGTGCTTTTGTGGTCATAATATCTGGTTTACAAATCTAGGGAAGTCATACCCACATAGTACTTCTTGTTATTCGGTCTTTCCCTGGAAATATTGTGGCTTGATAAACAACAATGTTGTTTAGGCATTTATTTTGTTGTGAGCAATGTGTATGATTAATGCAGTTACATATTTTCCCTTCGTTGCTAACTTTTTTCATTTATATTCGGGTGATTAGTATAAGGGTGTTGTTTATTTCTATTTGTAGTGTTTACGTTTTTGCTCGATTGGCTAAGAGAACAACAAATAATCTGATTGGTTAACTTGCTAGCGGCGTATATAAAAACACCCGGCAAAACTAACTCCATGCATTTTAGCCTAAAGATTTTCCCCGAGGATTAAAGGCGGGAGCCTCTGTGTAGCTTAATTGCTATAAATATATTTTCATAGCTTACTACCTTGCTCTACTTACGTATCGAGCACTGTAGAAGTTAACACTGAAAATTGATACATTAAAAACTATATCTCCTAATAAAATTCATATGGATACATGAAATAGTTATATATATATATATATATATATATATATATATATATGTGTGTGTGTGTGTGTGTGTGTGTAAAAAATGAGATAACATCTTTTTATTTGCCTTAGACGTATATAGTAGTAACATTTGTAGGTAGAAATTCCGAATTAGTAACAAAATTAAAAAAAGTAAACCAGAAAGAATAAACATTAAATTGACAATTGAAAGATCGCAGAGAAATTCACGCAACGTGCAAGCCGCCATTTTACGAGGAGACAAACATAAACAGAGAGTCGGGCATAGGCGGCCGATTATAGTTCCCTTTTGTTTTTATTTTAAACCGACGGTGCAGACGTTGTATTGATATTCTATAATTACATATAAATAAATATTACGCTCTTATTTTTTTATTTTTCATAATAATAATTGAGCACTTTGCTGGGATGCTTACACGCACACACACACACGCACAAACATACATATATTCATATACACATATAATTATCATTTCATGCATATACACATACACTATTATAAGCTTATATAATATATTGTGTAGATATTGTCAGTATTAATTTCAGCAGAAGCCAATATGTGAGTAAAGGTTATTAGTAGTAGTATGAAAATAAACGTATACTAATTAAGCTTCACACGGGCCTCCATATAAAATCCTCGCAGTGAATTACCATGGAGCCCTACATTTGTTATCTTTATATTATACAAGATGTTGCTATCTTGCTTATCTTTCATTTAATATATATACAGATATTTCTGCGTGTTTGTTTCCATGCATACCTGTACTGACTTTGGAAACTGAATTTCTCGAAGCCATAAAATGGTAGGTGCATCTTATTTTAAATTGTTTTTTTGGTAGCGCTTTTGTACACCTTTCTTCATTGTTCATATCATTTCCCCCTGTGGCTCTATATTAATCATTGTTTATCAAACACTTATTCATCAGAATTGACAGAATCCCCTGATATGACCCTCTGATATGTCTCCATAATTACAACAGGGTTGTAGATGAAAAAAAGTTAGCAAATAACTGTATATAAGTTTCAGATTATTTTCAGTAGTGATTAGATGAGCTGACGACTTGAGTAACTAGAATCTGGGGCTCAACAGTCCACGACAGTGTCACACGCACTCATCGTGTCAACCAATTCATACCCAATGTATATGAGTTTGTGTTCTTTCTCGTGAGTTGCGTTGCTTTTATTTGTTTTATAAATTTGTTATTCAGTGCTGTGCATTCGACTCGGCTAGAACGACTATGAAGACAAGAAGAAGGCCACGGCCACACCGCATAGGTGTTGATGGTCGTTGACAGAAGCAGCTTGATTCTATAATACCAAATAAAGGATTCTCTGCTTTCCATAATAATAATAACATAATATTAAGTGGTGAAAACAGACGAACACATTACTTACTTTTGCAACACACACACACACACACACACACACACACACACACATATATATATATATATATATATATATATATATATATATATATATATATATATATCAGGCCTGTCTAAAACGTATTCTACTTTAGGCCAGAAAAACTATTACAAATACGTGACGGGATTGTGACCATTATCCCCTTAAAAGTAATTCCATTTTGTGCTTGCATAAATAATGAATAAATATCAAAAGTTGTGTACGATCATGTTCTTATTTTTGTAAACTACCAATCAGTAGTGCCTCCGCATCGCAATATTACTACTACAACAACAATAACTACTATTACTACTACTGCTACTACTGCTAGTACTGCTAAAATAATAATAATAATAATAATAATAATAATAATAATAATAATAATAATAATAAAAATATCAATGTAGATAACAATAACACAATGATAAATAGCATTAGAAAAAATAAGTTTAACGAAAAAATAACCTAAAAAATTATCGAAACAGACATCTAACCTCTTAGCGGACTCGCTTTGTGTTTCAGGCAGGCGAACTTGAACCATTCAGAAATATATCCTTAAAGTGTCATTTGTTAATCTCGAAAAAATTCGACTCTAAAAATAATAAAAATTAAGTTAATTTCTTAGGATATCTCAAGTAAAGTTATTAGTTTGTTGGTAAATCGATGATGTTAAAAAATTCGAAATGAATATAAAAAGAAAGAGGTCCATATACATAAGTATTAATAATGAAGTGGACATGTTTTTATTGTGAAATGGCTATTCGTATATTCCATGAACCTGAAATGTAGAAGAAAGAAACGAGCACGCATTTATTTTATCAAAAATGTATAGTAAGGTACAGCAAAAGAGTAGCGTGGCAAAAGAAAATGCAAACAGTGTTCATGGCATTATTATGTTATGAACAATTTGTCACCGGTGATACAACGGGTGGTAAGAGTAGAAATTATGTTGCGAGTGAAAATGGCTGCAATTTTCTTTTTGAAAGATTAGTCAAGAGAAACCGCTCACACGGTAAAAATGCCATATTTTTTTAAAGAAAACGAAACTCGACGTATACTTTCTGAAACCTTGGCCTAAATGGCTGGCGGAACAGATAAACATAAGAGTATTTTGGTTGCGACGGTCGATTATAACTGCCCGTTTCTATTGCCATATATAGGATCTATTTCTTACTTCGTCTGTAGCCAGTTACTTTAGCCTCATGGTTATTTGCCTCGGATTTGGAGTTAAATATGACTATTTGTCCGGGTTTCGAATCGTGCGGCTGGCGTAAATGGTTATTTCTTCATTGATGATTTCGAAACCTTGTGAGAATACTATCCAATATAAAGCTAGTAGTCAGAATCATTTAATTAATACAAATTAAATAGGACAGATAAACGAATATGTCATCTGAAAATTGTGAGACAGACTGACCGAGGGTGAGAACGTATTTTGCGATTATTCGTCAGTGTACAATAGGATACGTCGATTAAATACATTCTTAAATTGAACAGTGAAAGACGTAGCCTTTTACAGAGAAGCAAGCATCGATCTAAACAAATAGCAGATATATTACAGTTCATCATGAATCGTTGGAGTTAATTCCCCACCTTGTTTCTATATAAAGTATCTTTAATTATTTTGTTCCTGTTTTTTCTTTTTATGCATATCATATGCTTCCTCCATCTGTCTTGCTCTCTTTCTCACTTTCCCTTTTATATCCCCTACTATCTATGTATGCTTTTCCTGTACCTCGACCCTCTTTATCTCTGTTTCCTTGTGTCCCTATTTCATTTAGTATCTCTTGATCTGCGCTTCTGTCTCTCTTTCTGTCTAAGTTGTTCTCATCGGATTTCGTTATATATATATATCTTATAGTTTCTCTTCGTTCGCTCTCTCTCCCTCTCTCCCCTATGTTGTCATTCCTTTCTCTATCGTCCTGTTGCACTTGTCTTGCATCTTCCTTCCCCATCGTTATATCTCTCACCTGTGTTGCTCCGTGTTTCTCTTTGTTCCGGTAACGCACACACTCGCACTTGTCTTTTACTTGTACCTCTCTCTCTCTTCCCTCATCTGTACACTGTACTATCTACATGTCTGAACCTCTTGTATCGTTCTCTCTCATTCTTATACTAACATCACCTCTCTTTCTCTCTTTGTGTCTTACTTGTTATTCTCTCTCTTTCTTTGTCTCTCTCTCCTCTGTTTGTGTTTTCACTGACCTGCCCTTTTTACCATGTGTTTGTGTAGCTTTAACGTTTTGTCGGATTCCAGCCAATCGCATTTCAGTTGCATTTTTATTTTCCCGCCAATAGATACCTTAATGGGAAGCTCTGCTTCCAGATATTCTAAAGGGAATTTCTTTTTTTTCATCTGAAGTAGCATTTTCCTGTCATATTGACCTATGAAGAGAATAAGATTGTCTTTTTATTAGATGTATATATTTCCTTTCTTTTTATCTCTCTCTATCTCTGTACTACTCTCTTTCTCCCGACTCCTTTCTCTATTTCATTTTCTTTCTTTTTTCTTCCCTTTTTTCTTGTTCTTATTTCCATAATCTGTGTATTTTGTTTTATTCTCAAATTGTCTTTTCTTTTTCTCTTTCTTGTTCTCTTTCTTTTTCTTATTTTTTCTTTGACCTTTTCTTTTTCTTTTCACAACTGACGCCATTCCGTTATATCGACTAGTGTGAATCATTATTTTACCAAGGTTTTAAACATAAATGGTGTATTAACGTTGAAGGCGCTGAACAAATGTTATATTTAAACAATTTATTTTGTTTACATAGATATATAAAACTATATATATATATATATATATATATATATATATATATATATATATATATATATATATATATATTAGGGTAGGTCGATTTTACACTTTTTTTTAAATATTAAAAGAAGGCACGTTCCGAAAGTTGTATATAGACCTATTAAATACTCATGCAAAAAATTAGATCAAAAACTTCAGCGGTTTTTTGAGCGTTTGGTATCAAAGATCGTAGACAAGAATATACTGAAAATTCCTCGTTTTTGCAAAATTTGCTTGAATATTGGTGTGAAAACCAAATAATTTTAGCATTTAAAAGCAGGGAATGTCCTTTTATTTTATAAAAATGATATGAATTAAAGAAATCTTCAAATTGAAAATTTGCCCCCCCCCCTCATTTTCAGTATCTGCTTTTGTAAACTACCTTTTAACGTTATGAATTAAACAGTAATATTTGAATACCTAAAAAAATGATTTTTTCTGTTATTAGTGAAAATATAACAAGCAAAGAAATAAGGAAAAACCTAACACTATTTTAATGAAGCTTAATATAGAGAGTCAAATTGCTCCATATAAGACCCCTTAGACAAAAATGCTGGTCTCAATTTCTGACTCAAAACTTTGGCTGTAATGTGTTGATGCCTTGCTTCAAAACCATATACAGTTTGTGAAGCTTCTGTTATTAACTTAACTGCCCGTTCCACACCCTGAGAATGTGAGGGCAAATCTGGCAAGTCAAGCTTGGTTCCATTCATCAACGATTCTCGAAGTTCAGATTCAGTAAAATCTTCCGTCATTGGTGGTTCAAAAATGCCGCATAATTTTAAATCTATTAATTGTGTCCAATGTGTGGCATTAAAATTAATAGGTAGTATTCTTTTTAATCTTTTTCTGGTTGACTCCTCACTCCTGAAAGAACAAATTAATTAATTGAATTATTAAAAAATTCCAATCTGTACTGCTTTAATAATTATGGTGAAATTAGATAAAATCTTTAAAAATCATTCTATAAATTGGAATAAATAATTGAGTCAGAGATATATGAATAAATATTACTTACCTAATGGCCAAAATTCTTTTTAAAGCTTCTTCTCTTACTTCAATCTCCTCAGATTTAACCATGGAATATAGAAAGTTTTCAGGCAGTAAACAAAATGTATTACCTTGTATATTTCTAAATGTGATATCTTGGATTTCCTGAGGCTTCTCCTTAATCCTCTGGGTCATATTAAAAATGTGCACTTACTGATTGTGGAATTTACTATTTCTTTTAATTTCAAACCAAAAAGTGGCATACACATTTACAATAAAATTTACTACATAGTGTAGTTTTGTTGTGTGCCTTTGTGGGTATGCACCACGAGTCCATAAACACATAAGCCTGATGGCCAAAGTTAACCATCTTGCTTGGTTTAAAGGACCAATTTTCCAGGAGGCATATCTAGAGTCAACCTTACCTCTAGAAATACCTACTGTGTATTCATAAAGGAGTCTTTGGTCAGAACTAAGATCATGTATTTCATCAATTTTAAAAATTGACTCTAGAGGATTGCTAATAGTGGAAAATGATATTTGGGGTAAATCATATCAATCATTTGAGCATAATTTCCCCAGAGGGCTACTGAATGTTGTAGGGCCCTTTGCGCAACCATCTATGTTTTTAAAAAGGGCTCTGAAAGGTAGTTCATTATGATGCAAAGAGCAACCAATTGTGTGAAGAGTTTTAAAAAGTTTTTTTTCTAAAATTGCAACCATTCCACCATCGCAACTTGTGTTGGTATTAGTGTTGTCAACAAGTATAGCCTTGATACTGTTCTCACTATGGAATTCATGCAAAACATCCACCACTTGATCTGCATGAACAGCACCTGTTGCACCACTATTCGGAAGAACTCTATGTGTCAGATATTTACTTTCACATGGTGTTTCTTTTGTAAAAGTTAAATGGTGTTCTGGTCCCTTAGTTTTTTTCATAATTCTCTGTCTATTTTCATCCACAATTTCCTTATACATCAATGTGTCCTTATCCATTCTCCCATCAACTCCAATACATATATTTTAGGTGGGGTAAAAACTCCTGGCTGAAATAGTTTTATTTATCTACCTCCAACAAGGTAAGATGTGACACAAGGTCATGAAAGTGGGATTAGATAACCCTGCGCTATAGAGGTGAGCACTCTGGCCATTAAAAAATTGACTGGGCAGCCCCGTCGGCATTCCCCTGTAGGGGCGCCTCAGACAGTTAGCAATAAACTTACTCCTCCCCAAAGAGGAAAGGCAAAGCCTGGGAGGATGCACCTCCTAGAATTGCACAGGACGGACAAGCCCCAATAGACGGGCGTAAATCCAGACCCAAAGGCCCGGACGATACCGGTTTATTTGGTGGGGTAAAAACCCCTGGCTGAACTAGATTTTATTTATCTACCCCCAACAAGGTAAGATTGACACAAGGTCAGGAAAGTGGGATGAGAAAGCCAGTGCTCGAGAGGTGAGCACTCTGGCCATTTAAAAATTGCCTAGGCAGCTTCGTCGACATTCCCCGGTAGGGCCGCCTCAGACAGTAAGCAATAAACTTACTCCTCCCCAAAGAGGGAAGGCAAAACCTGGGAGATGCACCTCCTAGAACTGCACAGGACGGACAAGCCCCAATAGACGGGCGTGAATCCAGACCCAAAGGCCCGTACGATACCGGTTTATTTGGTGGGGTAAAACCCCCTGGCTGAACTAGTTTTTATTTATCTAACTCCCACAAGGTAAGGTGTAACAAAAGGTCGGGAAAGTGGGATTAGATAAGCCAGCGCTCGACAATTCAATATATATGTGTGATAATTAAACAGACAATCAACACGGGAAGTCAAATTCGCCCGATGAATTTTCAACCGGTGAATACCATAAAAAATATCCAATAAATAAAACGCCTATGTAAACAAATAATTCTTTATATATAACATTAAATATCATAGTGTTTTATTCCTTTTTAATTTGAATATGTACATTTAATTTCTTAAGAAAAATAATAATAAACTTTAAAATATTTATTATTAAGTAATGTATTACTTTTTTTTGTTAAAACCCGGGTTTAATTTAAGGCGACACATCTGCCGGTGAAATCTCGGCAGTGAGAAAAAATCTCGATTTATTTGATCTTAAAGTTGCAATGCTCAAATAAATACAAAATTTTGAAGAAAAATATTTCTTGTGGTAACTTTTGACATTATTTGGCAACTTTCTTCGAGTGCGATAATTTACAGTTTCAAAATCGACCTCCCCTAATATATATATATATATATATATATATATATATATATATATATATATATATATATATATATATATATATATATATATATATATATATATGAGGGGAATGAAGGTGTATTAAAGTGCTGTTGAAATAATTTTAAAAAACGCTCTCTTGATAGATTCTCGAATTTAGTTCATTTTGCAACCGCCTGACGACGACCGATGTCGGTCGAAAACATTCGAACAAAATACGGAGATGTTTTACACTCCTTGGATTATAACATCAACTCTGTCGGACGAAGACTAAAAAAACGGATCAAAAGCTGAATAAGCAGAAGTTGGCACTACTGTTTAATCAAACATATATATATATATATATATATATATATATATATATATATATATACACTAGTATATCAGTATACACTATCCGTAAAATTGACAGGAGACAATTATACTTCGTTCTTGTTCGCACTTAATATGTATATAGACTTATTAATTAAATAATCTTATAGAATAATAGAATGACGTCAATAATTAAAATATCTTATATGAATTATTAGTATTTCTAATGAAAAATATGATGATATTTATTAGAGAATCAAGGATTACTTTCGGAATTCATTGCAGCTGGCGGGGTAAGTCTGGGGATGTTGCCTGAATTGCTATTTCTTGTTTTCTTGTTTACTATCATCACTTTAAATGGTTTCCTCCTGATCTAAAACATTAATATGTGTTTTACTGAATGACTTTTACGTTACAAGATGGATATACAGGGTGACCCCAAAAACCGGGCCCCAAATTTAATTAGGCCCCGTTTCTTAGTGTTTCGTCCGAATTAAATGAATTTTGGGGCATAACTAGTTTATTATATTCACAACATCATATCTAAACACTGGGGTATTTGGCCTTTTTTTCTCTGTTCTACAGCATGTGTTCTAGATCGACTCCTTTTAGCTCCGTGCATTTCTTGAGGCGCAGAACGAAGTTGTCCATGACGTTCTTACAGACTGAATTGGGAATGACTCTCATCTCCTCCCTGATGGCTTCCTTGAGTTCCGTGATGATTCTGGGTTTCCTTGCGTAGATTCTGTCCTTAAGATAGCCCCAAAGGAAATACTCAGGGGGGCTTAGGTGCGGGCTATGGGGTGGCCACTCAAAATTAGTCTTGAGACTGATGACTCGGCCTCGGAAGTTCTCTTTCAGCCAATCTCAGGACAGGTTTGAAGTGTGAGAACTTGCCTCGTCTTGCAGGAACCAGAACGTGCTCATGAGCGACCGGTAGAGGGTCTAAAGCTCACTCTTGACGGTTTTGAGGACCTCCACATACCGCTCCTTGGTGACTGTCACTGCTGCGCCAGATTCTTCGATGAAGATTGGTCCGATAATGCCTCTGACCGAGATTGCAGCCCACACCGTGCAATTAGAAGAGTGCAGGGGCTTGGTGGCTACTTCATTGGGTCTAGAGGACCCCCAGAAGACATTTGTCTTGGAGGTCGCCTTTCCGTCAAGATGGAAGTGGGCTTCATCTGAGGTCCAAAGGAGGTTAAGGAAAGCTGGTGTCTCCTCGATCTTATCGAGCATCTCTGCTTTTTGTCTGAGGCTGTAAGGGTCTGCAACGTTTGTATTATGTATGGGTAAGCCCTGATATCGTTCACCAGCACTCTCCTGCAAGTCTCACGGGAGATACCGAGGGACTGACTTCGCTTACGCACAGATTGTTTCGGACTCTCCTGGAGAGACTCTCTCACACTTTCGACCAGCTCGGCTGTCCGCTTATTGGGACGTGCCGTGTGGCTTGGACGGTTCTCACTGGCAGCGTTGAAGTTCTCCACGGTCCCATACTTCTAAAAGTGGTCCCCCCAGTTCTGAATTCTGCTTTTGGGTGGAGCCTTTTCACATCCGAACTGATGCATAAAACTGTCCTGGGTTTTCTTAAACGAGCCTGTCTTGTAGTAACATTTAACACAGTGTATTCTTTGTCCCGGCTCCCACTGAGGTCTTGGAGTACTGACGGTCGTTGATTCTGCCATGTCCTGTAAAATAAGGGCAATCGGTGAATAAATAAAGGAGATATCACATAAAGTGTACACGGGGCCCGTTTTTCTTAGTCACCCTGTATTTTGTATACAAATAAATGCATGTTGCTCTTACGTATATAATGTTTGATAATTAAAAATAGAATTTAATCATTAAAAATATGTATATATTTGTAGTGTAACACAGTCCTATCTGAAAATATATTTACATGTACAAAAGTATATAGTTTAATTCTCTTACCTGAAGGACAGCACTTTTTTATTTTATAAACAAATATTATTTCTTAGCATGTGTGTAAGCATAAATATCATATTACTACTATATCTATTAATAATGGAGTTTATGTATCTGTCTGTCTGTCTGTCTGTCTGAAGCCGAAACTCCAGTATGACTATTTTACTGAAATTAATCTTTTTGATCTATTAATAATGGAGTTTATGTATCTGTCTGTCTGTCTGTCTGTCTGTCTGAAGCCGAAACTCCAGTATGACTATTTTACTGAAATTAATCTTTTTGAAATTCTTTATATACTGTCACTAAAAGTCGCTTAGACACCAGATGGGTTTTGCCATTTACATAAGTCATTCCTTTAAACCTTCAATTAAATTAATATTTACAAATATACACTTATAACTGCTATTATCAAATTTACATATGTATTTACAATATTTTCCGATAAGGTTATATTAATAAACATTATTCATACAATTAATTAAAGACATTTTCATCATAACTGGCGTGGTTTCTAAACCATTTCAACTCGAGTACTGTTAAAATTGCAAAGTCATTGGCCGTTTAATCAGTGGTGCCCTCCCTCCCTCCGGTAATTGAATATGGCGATCTGATTAAGCAGCCGATTGGCTGTTTAATCAGTATGCCCTCCCTCCCTCCGGTAATTAAATATGGCGGTCTGATTAAGCAGCCGATTGGCTCTTAAATCAGTGGTGTCCTCCCTCCCTCCGGTAATTAAATATGGCGATCTGATTAAGCAGCCGATTAGCTGTTTAATCAGTAGTGCCCTCCCTCCCTCCGGTAATTTAATATGGCGATCTGATTAAGCAGCCGATTTGCTGTTTAATCAGTAGTGCCCTCACTCCCTCCGGTAATTAAATATGGCGATCTGATTAAGCAGCCGATTGGCTGTCTAATCAGAAGTGCCCTCCCTCCCTCCGGTAATTAAATATGGCGATCTGATTAAGCAGCCGATTGGCTGTTTAATCAGTAGTGTCCTCCCTCCCTCCGGTAATTAAATATGGCTATCTGATTAAGCAGCCGATTAGCTGTTTAATCATAGTGCCCTCACTCCCTCCGGTAATTAAATATGGCGATTTGATTAAGCAGCCGATTGGCTGTTTAATCAGTGGTGCCCTCCCTCCCTCCGGTAATTAAATATGGCGATCTGATTAAGCAGCCGATTGGCTGTTTAATCAGTGGTGCCCTCCCTCCCTCCGGTAATTAAATATGGCGATCTGATTAAGCAGCCGATTGGCTGTTTAATCAGTGGTGTCCTCCCTCCCTCCGGTAATTAAATATGGCGATCTGATTAAGCAGCCGATTGGCTGTTTAATCAGTGGTGTCCTCCCTCCCTCCGGTAATTTAATATGGCGATCTGATTAAGCAGCCGATTTGCTGTTTAATCAGTAGTGCCCTCACTCCCTCCGGTAATTAAATATGGCGATCTGATTAAGCAGCCGATTGGCTGTTTAATCAGTGGTGCCCTCCCTCCCTCCGGTAATTAAATATGGCGATCTGATTAAGCAGCCGATTGACTGTTTAATCCGTAGTGCCCTCCCTCCCTCCGGTAGTTAAATATGGCGATCTGATTAAGCAGCCGATTGGCTGTTTAATCAGTATGCCCTCCCTCCCTCCGGTAAGTAAATATAGCGATCTGATTAAGCAGCCGACGTTAATCTGGCACGTTAAACATGTAAACAACAACGCTGGCAAACACCGTGCTCAGTTTTTCATTTTTAAAACCGTCCTAAGTTTGTTTATTCTTAGCCATTATGTTTTAAAACGCAAATTTATTAAATCAAATTGTTTAATTAAAATAATCATTGATTTAAAAATTACTATATAAAAACGCGCGTGCGCACGCACACACTCACACACAGTTCAGGTAAACGTTTTCTTTCCGAGAATTAAATTTTTTTTCGTGTTTACTGTATTTTATTTCTTAATACTTTCATATCCAATATTATCATTTTTTCACGACCTCAACAGAATTTATGATTCCATGTTTTATTTATTAAAAAAAAAGATGTGATTTTTTTTCTTTAATGTCAACAAAATAAACTAACACATTGTACTGGAAAACTATACAACTGATTGTAGAATCAAATTGTTTAATTAAAAAAAGGTACACACACATGCACACGCACACGCACACACGCGCGCGCGTTCACTGTATTTGATTTTTTGGTGCCTTTTCATTTTAGGACCCACGCTAACTTTGACCCCGTCGTAACAGTTAGGGTTAGGTTTGTTTTTTTTCCTTTTTAATTAAAAATATTTACATGTATAGGGGGGGGGGGGAAGATAAAAAAATTGGGGGAAGGCGGTCAAAAAAATTTTTTTATTTTCTTAACTAAAAAATATTTCAATGACTGGTAATATAAAAAAATTGCGGGGGGAGGTACAAAAAAATGTTTTCTTTCTTTATAAACTACAAGTCTTTCTATTTATGGGCGAGGGTACAACAAAAATCGGGGTAGGGTCGAATCTATTTTTTCTTTATTTTCAACTAAAAATATTCTTTGTCATAAACACAGAAAATCAATGTCTAACCACCACAGAAATATGACTGGGGCTCCATTGGCTTACGCGTGAGCCTTCATTTCTGATGCGGCAGCCTAGCAAAAATATGCGACCGGAGGGAGCATATATTTGCTAGTATGTATAATTATTATTGCATCATTTTTATTATATCCATACATGTTTCTCCTTCATTAAGATTCGTCAGTGTAGCTCTATACAACTGACCCCGTCCCTGACCGCGCGACTCGACTCTAGGATCTCAATTACCATTGACTATCCGAATCCAGCGTGTTAATCGATGCGTCCACCGAAACAACCACAGGAATAATAAGGAATATATATCGTATTTATCTTTACGATATGTAAAGTTTCGCTCATAATAAACCATGCGACTTTCAGAATATGTGATCATTACATACGTACTCAAATATATGTCTTATTCGAAGTGAATGTTGTCACATAGTCTGAAATATTTATTTACAGTTCAACTTAAACTATATGCGCATTCATTTCTATGTTCTATATATGGCCAAGGTAAATGTATATATTTAAAATCCCCGTTAAAGATAACTAGTATTGCCGAAAGCTCCGCAAATATTGAAACATATAGAAATTTCAAAACAATCACACGACCTTTTGAAAGTGGGTTTTTACTTTGCAGTTTTACTCTACTAAATGTACTTGTTCTTTTGACTAAGAGCAAATTGTGTCAGTCCATGATCAGTGAAGAGTAACTCTTTCTACACTGACGCAATTTTAATTTTCATTCCAAATTAAAATATATCTTTTGGGGGAGCTGGATTTTAATCGTATTAAAACCGACCGTGTGGCTAACTCTGTCTTCGTAGAGATGGTAAGTAAATAACGACTAATATAAATATAAAAGGATGATGGTAAAATTATTAACATTTCCTAAAGTATACTATGTCTTTTTGTCCCGATGCCTACCACACCCTGAAGGAGGAAATACCTAGGGGTCGTTAAATGCTCAAGCGGTGGCAAACGGCGTGTGTAAACCCCTCAGCCGAGATGATTTTAGCGACAGTAGTTGTTTTTTGTTGAGAGATGCCGACGTCATACAGCGCCTCGTTCTTAAGAATTTTCACGCATCTGTTACTTATCAAACACAACGTTGTTTTATTCGGTTATCTAACACGAGTCGGTGGGTCAATGTGCTTATGTCGTATTTCTATGTGTTGATATTCAATGCAAACTATATATACATAAATGGAGATGCAATAAAATACGCCACATTTTATTTCATATTCGTTCATGAAATAATATTTTCAAAATGGCGATCTCTATTCCAGATATTGTTTGGAAGGCATATTCAATTAGTCAACCAGATATGACTGGGAATTATTTGCATTATAGTTGCCACTACTTTTCACGTTTTTGGATGTTCGTTAAGTGAGTAAATACTCACATAGGGGAAAAATATTAAACATATGACGAACGAAGATGCCATTCAACACAACTTGTTTTTGAAATATAAAATACCCTCAAAATTTCTATTACTAGGTGATCCATAATACAGGCCTAGAAAACATGCGATAGGGGTCCACGACTGTGGGTAGACATGTGAATACCAATATTACTACTAAATAATAATTACCGAGAAAAGTGTTAGCAGTTAGCAACTATGCATATTATTAGGAAGCCGCTTACAATAATTAATTTATTTATTTCAAATCAAATCAAACGTTAAAAGTACAAAAATATAAAAGAACTAAAGTCACAAAACATCACTTAATTCAACATGAATTAGACACATTTTTGATACTTCAAACATCATGAGTAAATTTGTTTATATTGAGTATCTGATAACTGCTTGGCAAATTAGGCATTATCAATACTGATTATGTTGTCATGAATATCGAATAAATATTTTTATACTATAAATAATATTTTAAGTTAATTTCAACACCTTTAGTGCTGGTTCTTGGATTGCTTTAGGTGAATCAAACAAACAATCATTATTTTTATATATAGTGTATGATATAAACACATGCTCTATTTTCATATAGTAATGATGCATATCAGAAACTGATATAAGATTTTACTCATAATAATTGTTTTATCTGAAGGGAGTGGGTCAATCACTCAAGTAAAATTAAATTAACAAGTTTAGATACTTCTATAGCTTCAATTGTACCATAAAGACACTTACATTTTATCGTCTATTTCGCTCTGTATTCGTCGAAAGTTAGATGAAATTAATGTTTGCTCTGGTCTGAAATAGTACATTTGTCCGTACATAAAATGTTGTATTTATTTTCTAACAAACTCACGTGTTTATAGTAACACAATCTTTTGTTTCACTATTTAATAATGGGAGATATTTGTGCTCTTTTCTGTTACTCAAATCTGAAAAAAAAACGAGATTCTACTTTGTTTAGGCGATTACGTGTTAACACCCTGACAAAGTTGGCGGAAAAAAACACAAACGAACAATTATTTAAGAATTTAGAGTGGGGATTGCTTACATATATACAA
This sequence comes from Sepiola atlantica, assembly GCA_963556195.1. Lineage (NCBI taxonomy): Eukaryota > Metazoa > Mollusca > Cephalopoda > Sepiida > Sepiolidae > Sepiola > Sepiola atlantica. The sequence continues at coordinate 78,575,185 of OY744524.1, read as the reverse complement.
TTTATGTAATATAATCCCTTATTTCTAGCCATTCAAGTTTTTTAGAGAAGTTAACTAAAATATTTTTACCCAAAATCCCATGTCCGAGTGGCAAGTTCGTAAAACCACACACTATCGTCTGAAAAATGTCGAACCACTACTCAGCCTTCTCTCCTTGAAAATCCGCTACCATTCTAAGCAAACAAATAATTGGTTAACTGTTTCAAACTGCTAGTATGTGTCGTAAAATTGACGTTAAATGTATATGCAAAACTGATCTTAAATTCTACGTTAAAAAACAATTGTTTTTTCATTCTTTCTGCTAAGTTTTTCAGGGTGGTCGTCTTAAAATAGAATCTCGCTTTTTTCTTAATTCATCATTTTTCAAGCAGTTATTATATGTTTTACATATCCCCCTTTTATTGGTTTCATGGTCTTGTTTATGTAAGTTAATTTTATTATTAAGACTGTGTATCATGAAGATATAAGCATTTTCTTCATCCTCTGTAGAAATAAATGTCACATGTAACAAACGTAACACCTTTTGTAAATCTTATCAAAAGTGTCTCCCCAACATTATTTTTTTCATAACGTATTTGATTTTCTAAAATGTTTAATTTGCTTTCTGATTGTATTATGTCATTATATTTTGTGTAATAAAGTAGTCAATATAAACAAATTGACTAATAATATTTTAAATATCAAAAATAAAGTGTATGATTCATGGTGAATAAAGTGAGTTTTTGTGAATGTTAATTTAGTTCTTTTATATTTTTTACTTTTTACGTTTGATTTGATAGAAATAAACTACTTATTGTAAGCTGCTTCTTAATAACATGTATAGTTGCTAATGGCTGGGCAGTACTAAGACATTTCTTACTAACACTTTTCTCGGTAATTATTCTTTAGTAGTAATGTTGGTCTCCACATATCCGCCCATACTCGTGGACCCCTATCGCATGTTTGCCGGACATGTATTATGATCGCCTTGGTCTATTTATATATTAGGTGTGTTCTCACCTCGAGAACATCCGATAGAATATTAGAACGATAGAAAAACATACACCATATAAAACCCATACTATAATGTGGCCAGTTTCTCTATATTTACCTTAATAGACATGTTAATTTTTAATTTTAATGACACAATATATGTCTCCATATATATATATATATATATATATATATATATATATATATATATATATATATATATATATATATTATTTATAAATACCGATTATAATCAGACATATGGACCAGCGGTTTCTGACAGGAAAAAGGTTTGATCCCCAAATCCCGTCTTCGTCAGCACAGCCTGAAATGGTAAATAATGAAACTTTTTCAAGGAACATCTGTGTTCAGTTTTAACCGTTATGAAACGCTATATGCAGAACATTTTTAATGAAAAAGTGTGAAGACGCTTAATCAGGAGAAATGATGAAGTGAAGGCCGTTATTTTGGTATTTGTATATTTAGAAGGGAAGAAATAGAAAAAGAAAAGGAAAAAGAAAAAGAAAGAGAAAAAGGGAAAGAGAAGAGAAAATAAAAAAGAGAAAAAGGAAAAGAGAAGAGAAAATATAAAAAAGAGAAAAAAATATTAAATATATATATATGTATATGAAAAATTATTAAAAAAATTTTAAAAAGTATAAAAAAATATATTAAAAAGATATATTAAAAAAATATTTTAAAAATATTTAAGAAAAACCCGATGGTTAAAGGTACTTAACTTTGATTAAATTATCTTATAAGGCGAGGTAACTATTTAGGGATGTATATTATTTTCATATATATATTCAATTTTACTAGAAGTTATATTAATAACTCAAAAAGGTAATCTCGTTCTATAATATATTACAACAAAACAGCTCATACACACATGCATACTAAACATACGTATGCATGTCCTTGTGATTGTATATATACACACATACATATAAATTTTTAATATATATATATTTTTTATATATACGTATGCATGTCCTTGTGATTGTATATATACACACATACATATACATTTTTATATACATATATTTTACATATATATATATTATATATATGCGCGCACGCGCACGCGCACGCGCACGCGCACGCGCACGCGCATTTGTATATGTACGTGTATTCGACACGAGTGTAACCCGAATGTTATAACTAGATGAAGCTATTTATATATATACGTATGTTATTTAAGTGAGTAACCCATTTATAATTCTGCGGAAAGTACCGTGTTAAATCTATACTATATGATAATATTACTGAAAAATATTCTAAAAATATATAATTTTCAAAAATTGTAAAATATTAAAATTTTAAAATATTTTTCCCTTTTTATAATAAAGGGGGGGAAAAGGGTATCAGATGTCAATAAAGGATACATTAAGATACAATAAAAAATGTTGAGTAAAATAATAACACTATATATTATACATTAAGTATTAGATATTAAATATTAAATATTATATATTAAAATGTCAGGTGTAATAAATTTATATAAAGATGTAACACTTATTAAAAATCTCTGTTAAAAGCCTTCAAGATCTACACTATATATCAAAGGAACTCTTATTGTAAAAATAGTAATGTTAAAAATAATGATGTAAAAATAAACAATAAAATTGTTTATAGATAATGATAAAAATATTGATAAAAAATAATAATAATAAAATTAAATGTAACGCTTATTAAAAATCTCTGTCAAAATACTTTAAGATGATCTATCAAACAAAATAAATGTTAAAATTAAAAAAGTTAACAAATGTTAATAATAATACTATTAAAAAATTAAGAAATGATAATTATTGTGGCAACTTCTTAATTTGATTATATTATAGAAGTAAGTATAAGGTCTATAAGAGGGAATATAAATGTTATTTAAAAAATAAAAGGTCTATGAATTTAAATTTAAAAATTTAAAAATCAAAATTCTAAAAAATAAAAAAAATAAAATAATTTTTTAAACATTTTTTAAAGACTTAAAATGTTTTTAAAAAAAGTTTTAAAAAAATTTTAAATGTTAAAAAAGCAAACTTAAAAATTAAAAAAATTAAAAAATGTTTAAAATCTTAAAAATTAAAAAAACATAAAATTCCAAAATATTAAAATCAGAAAATTTTAAAAACAGAAAATTTAAACGTTTAAACAGAGTGGTGAAAAACGAGAAGAGGGGAAAAAAGAGGAAAAAGAATTGTAAAAGAATTGTAATCAGGTTGATAGATGAGAAGCCTACAGTGAAAATATATAAGGGTCTGCAAATCAATTCATGGGGGACTCTGGGTAGGTTTAAGTCACTCAATCCATCCAATTGATAAGGAGTGCTTGTTTACGATGTACGCAGCCCTTAAAAACCTCATCACGCACATTTAGACATCTGGTGCTTGGGTTCATGATGGTCTTAAAAATATGAAACTTTTCAGCATTACACAAATGGCAAACTTTCGATATAGGTGAATAAATTGGTTTTCTCTCTATGATTTTCAAATTTATAGAAAAAGTGGTTTCTTTCGTCTTTTCGTTCCCAAATTCGTTTATCCAATGATGTGTTTGTTTCTAAAGGATTATAGGTGTGAATAATATATTTGATTGAATAAACCTAGCGTCATGCCGTAGTATACATCTGTACTATTATCGGGTTGACTCGTAACTTCAGCTTTGTATACTACAGTCAACTTAACAATTTCCCTCGAGGGGGCAAGCACTTTTATTTTGGCATGAGCATCTGGTGTCGACTGCCGTGCTTTGTTCTCTGGTGATATAACTCCTTATAGGGTGCATGGTTGAGTAACTGACCTTGATGGTGTTTTTATTGAAAAGCTTGTGTAAACCGTGTGTTTATATATATATAATGAATATTTGTTTATCTACATAGTATACGTTTCATCTTTCCAGGATCGTCAGTGTAGAGATAATTATTCAAGCCTGTCGAAGAATTCAAAACCCCCGAACCAAGGAAAATGATTAAAACCCACATTTCGAGGTCTTCACCCTCGCAGCCACCATGAAGCACTAGATATATCGGTAATAGTTTTAAACTTATTGTAGGCAGCCGACCTCAACAGTCTTCAACTTATGAAGGAACATGCATTAAAGCTATGATTTTCACGGTTGTGTTAATACTACTCACTACAGTGACCAATATAAATTGGGGGTCGCGATAAATAATTATAAATAGTTGTTTATCTACATACGTATACGTTTCATCCTTCCGGAATCGTCAGTATATATATATATATATATATATATATATATATATATATATATATATATATATATATATATATATATATATATATATATATATATATTAAAGCTGGTCGCAGAATAAGAAAAAAACCCTGAAAAAGAGTCATGTTTACAACTCAAATTCCGACGTTTTTACCCTCGCATATATATATATATATATATATATATATATATATATATATATATATATATATATATATATATATATGTGTGTGTGTGTGGGGGTGGGGGTGTGTGTGTGTGTGTACATATATATATATATATATATATATATATATATATATATGTAATTATATATATATATATATATATATATATATATATATATATATATATATATATATATATATATATATATATATATATATGGAAACTGAAAATAAAGAAAACAAACAAACAATATTATTTGTATATTCATGAACGTTTCGTCTTTATTTCAAGACTTCCTATGGATTATTGTTTTAAGAAAATTACACACACGGAAAAATTGTTTGAAACAAAAGTGATAGCCTAGGTGGACCTGACAGGCCGCTTATAAAAAATAAATTATGAGATACAAATGGATGGTGGCGGTGGGAAATTTAGTTTACAGTAGAGAGTTGTGCGGAGTTTCTCTAACGGTATCAGTTTATTTTAAAATAGTGCCTAAAAAGCTGAATTTCTAATGAAATCGCAGCTGAAACATATATGCACATATGTAGGGAATAATGTTTGTATGAATAAAATGTTGTACTACACACACACACATATATATATATATATATATATATATATATATATATATATGTGTGTGTGTGTATACTCGTTAACTATTATATTAGGGTATTTAGAATAAATTTTATTAGGATATTTAGAATAAATTTTATTAGGATAATTAGAATAAATGTTATTAGGATATTTAGAATAACTTTTATTATATATTTAGGATAGATTTTATTAGGATATTTAGAATTAATTTTATTATGATATTTAGAATAAATTTTATTAGGATATTTAGAATAAATTTTATTAAGATATTTAGAATAAATTTATTAGGATATTTAGAATAAATTTTATTAGGATATTTACAATGAATTTTATTAGGATATTTAGAAGACATTTTATTAGAATATTTAGAATAAATGAAAAAAATCAATTCGAGTTAATACTAATAGGATTCTTTTTGAAAAACGCCTATCTCTTTCTTTCTCTCTCTCTCTCTCTCTCTCTCTCTCTCTCCTTTTTGTGTTCTGTTCTTTTTTTTTTCTTTGATCGCAACCTTTTGATCTCAATAACGGTTGATCTGTATCGATGTATGGGTTGATTGGTTGGGTGGCGAGCCTAACCGGACGTCGGGCCCTGTCATCTAAATTCACGCGTGTTTTATATTGGTTTTACTTTTTCTCTTTTCGTGGAACGAAAATATGCGTAGTCATGGGCCCATTTATTAGATGGGTTTACCTCGTCGCGATTAGATGCATTCTTACATCGTTCTCAGAATTGCGACGTACTCTCTGTTTATTGAGGTAAAAAAATCAGTAGAAAATCGCTGTGATATGCAAGTAGATTCCAACTTGTATATCGCAGTCTTCTCTTCTTCTTCTCATACTATTATTAGCGGTGTTACCCGGTGTTGCCCAGGTGCTGAATACGGTCCCAATTATTTGAAAGTAAATGTAAATTGGAATTAATTTTAGGGGTTTAAAAAAGAAATGTAAACACTCTGTCTGCACCTCCGTCCCAACCAACTCGTTTTATCTTCATTTCTTTTTAAATTGAAGAAAAACAAAACTCCAAGTCGATGGAGGGAACTATCAAATTTATATCGGTTAACAATATATTACATTTTCAAATATAAAGACAAAATATACTATTCCATACAAAAGTTGATGAAAGATTGCTCTAATTGTTCCTGTTAACCCCCAAAAGAATAACTATTACAATAAAATGTATCCATATTCTAGTGAGGCAATGCTAAAATGCATATATCATCTTTCTGTGTGTATCTTGTGTAGTTTCTAAATTCTACGTTGACACACATATCCAGACAACTAGCATTTACATAATAGAGTAGTAGTATTTACTCGCTAACAGTTTTCGCACGAGTAATTATTAGTTATCGCTCACTATGAAAACAGATGATGTTCCCTGGGATTTGAGTGACAATATATCTCTTCGCTTCTATCAATTATTGTTCAGCATCGCTTTGCGTTCACGTAACATTAGGTTACTATTGCATGCCCATTGATAACGACCGTTGACTTTATTTAGAATTTGATCAACAACTTCTGGATTCTAGCTCTCTCTACCTTTCCAGTTGAGATCATCTGGATGTTGCTTTCTCTCCTCGCACTTTCCATCCTCTTAGACCCTCCACGGTAATGTTCTGTTGTGCCAACCGATGTTGTTTACACTGCGTTTTTATAAGGCGGTGTTTTAGATTTTAGAATTTTTCTTACGTACCTATCATGGAATTTTCTCATCTTTTGATTACTTGTAATGTTTTTTTTCCTTTATGTTTTGTTGTATTTGCGACTCACTTTTCTGTGTAAACTTATTGTCATTGGTCGGTGTCACCTGACCGTGTTTATTCGCTTCTGCATTTGATGAAAGTTTCTTAATATTAGTTCCTTGTTTTGTATATATGTCTTTTTATGTCCAGTTCCGTCACTTTTCGATATAAAAAAAAACTTTTTTCTGAAGTGTGCACTTTCGTGTCCGACACATCTGCAATTTAGACATTTTGTATATCATACGAATGAAATTGCCCGCAGCCAAAACACCGTATAGGTAGCAAATTGGCTGACCAGATGTAGTTCGAGAATTATTTTTCTTATTTGGCGTATTTTCTTATATGTTACATAGCGCTTTACACAATATCATTTGAATCTTGGGGAACACTAACAAAACGTTGGTAATCTTAAGTAATATATTGAAGCGTTCAATTAGGTTCACTTTCGAGTTTATTAAGAACAGATCGTCTGATTTCTTAATTCGTATTTGATACTAACCACATGTGCAAAGGCTAAGCATCTGAAGTTATTATTGCTTAGCTTTGATAATATTTAGTCATCGGAGTGTTTGTTAAGTATACGAGGTAAATCTGTGCAGTCTTCGTAATATTTCCTTGTGAGGTTCACATGTTTCCAGCTTTTGTTAAAAATAGACGATTTCGGGCTGAATTATTTAGCTAACAATTTTAATTTCACTTAATGTAAGGTCGCTGTTGTTTTTTATGGGAGTATTATTTTTGTTATTACAATTTATCCTAGGTTTTTTCTAGCTTTTTTAAAACTCTTTTTAGTGGTTCTAAAAGTAGCTATTATTATTGCTGTACTATTTCTTGTGCAATATTCCCATCATTTTCCTCGCAACTCAAAGTGCCTCCTTAGATGTTCTACCTCTTTGATCTTAAATCTGTGAACCGCAGCGATTGCCTAATCTACTAGTTAGCAGCTTTCGCTGTTCCTTGATTATTATTATGGGTTGTATTTGTTTTTCGATGTTCTAGAAGAATTTTTGTTTTGAATTTTCTAATATTCATTCCGCTTTTGTCTGCACCATTTGCTGCTTGTTCAGGCTGCAGCCAATTTCACACTTTCCAATAAGCCTGGTTTTCCGATCACTCATTATATGCTTTCTCTGCTAATTCACTGCATGACCATATTAGATGGTTTACTATTCCCTCTCTTTATGCACAGTTTATATTAATTTACAATTTTCTAGTGTCGTGTCTATAGTTGACTCTTATGCTGTTTGTTCTGATCTAGTTCATATTTAATTGCCTCCGCACGAGGGCAGAGTTAGACAAAGGTTGTGGGGAAAATCCGCTCCCCAAAAAAAGAACTCTGGATTAAAACAAAAACAACAATTGCCTACGTCTAGAATGATTTCTTCTTCACTGACTCAGGACAAAAAAGTTGATGCGCGACATCAGAACAGATAGTACACTTTGCTCCTAGCCAAAATGCCGCGGATCTTTTGATCGAGTTCGCTTGACATTTCAGTTGCAATTGTGTATTTCTGTTAAAGTGTCTTTTCCTAACCATGCACCCTTGTTTTCGTGCGCCATTGCTTTTGTCAGTCGTATACATCCTCCTTTTTCTCATTCTGCTTTTGTTGCCGTTTTATTTCTCATTACGTTGGTTTCCATATTGTTAACAATGGAGATATAAGTTGCGGTAATCCACCACTCTGTGTTACATAACGAGGGCCGTGTTTGACTGGAAAAGTTTGACTAACAATTTTGAGGGTCAGAGATTTCCCCAGAACGGAAGTCGCGTAACCACGTGATTTCCCTGCGAAGATTGTCTTTGCTGGCGAGAATTTATTGTGGAAAGTCGTATCCGAGGTGCTGTCTTCAAAACGGAGCATACAAAATAACAAGATATAGGAAGACGAGCTATCCGTCTATCAATCTGTCTGGCTGTCTGTCTGTCTGTCTCTCTCTCTCTTTCTCTCTCTCTCTCTCTCTAATGCGTTCAAGTAACCCGTCGCCCTGATGTTTTCTGTGATTGTCTCTATTTTTAAATAAACCTGTTTATAAACCAACATAGGCGTCCGAAAGTAGAAACTATAGCACATTTATTTTCGTTTATACATTTTCTTGTTTCCAGCAACATTTCCCGAAAACAAACATCGCAGACGTAAACGAAAACACTATATTCCGATCGTTATAAACCTATTTTATTGATTTGTATTTTAGTTGAGCAAAACACCTACGGTGTACCGACAGTAGAACCCACTGTCATATATCTAATTACTGACTATTTAAAATTGTTCAAAATACTATTATAAAATCGTATTAAAATATTTTGCAAAATTCTTCGAGGTTCAGTTTGTAATGTAAGATTTACATTGAAAGAACACCCTGTACCGAGTTGAGTTTTCACTCCCTCTATGTTTTGTTATTATTATTCTTTAAGTCTTCAGGTTACCATATAAGTAAAGGCAAAAGCTTTAGTATATTAAAAACAAAAACAACACCCCATTGCACCTTATGATAAAAGGATTGAAAATGTTTTATATGAAGTGCATCAGATATAAATAAACAGTAAAGAAGTTTTATATCATTATTTTCCGGTCTTTGATTTGAAGCATTGGCTAAATTTATTGTCACTCGCACTGTAATTATTTTACCAATCATGTGACAGTCTGCTGCGGGGAAGAAATCAATAACATATACATTGGAAACACACCCACCCTAAACACTCTTATATATATATATATATATATATATATATATATATATATATATATATATATATATATGCATACACGTTAGCCTTGTGATTCTAGTCTGAATCTACGAAATGCGTTCGATCACATATTTTTATATGTCAAAAACACAGGAAAAATAAATGAGGACAAGAATAAATCATAAAACGAGAGATTTACAGGTTTCGTTTAGAACCGACGAGTGCGGGAATAATTTATCAAATATTATGTCTAATTAATGTGTCTTGCTGCCGCTACCTGATATTTAAATATATACATATATAGGGGATAGAGAGGGGCGGAAAGTTTAGCTTCGTGTCATCACATCATAAGATATATGATTTTCTAAGTAAGTAGTATTTTAATAAAATATTTTAATTTAACTTTATCGTCTTAACTTGAGATACATATTATTTGACCTCATAATATTTCCTTTCCTTTCTTTTTGATGATTTTTACTTAAGTATGTTGTTATTCCCCTCCCCCTCTCTCTGCAAAGTTTATTTCTTTTTTGACTGGTGAACATTTATTTTCCGTCATTTCCAATATGTAGTTGTCCCGTTAGCATTTCGAAGAGACCAGAAGGTCGAAATAAATCATAGTGCCGACAACTACGATGTGAATGTGATATTTTCTTTCTGTATTTTAGTTTTGCTCTGTTTTCCACATTGAGCTCTCATACTTGGATTTCTCACCATGATTATTAACTATATATATATATATATATATATATATATGTGTGTGTGTGTGTGTGTTTACGTATTTATAAAGTGTAAGTTCTATCATAAGAATTGAAACTCTATTTTCTTCAATGCTTGAACTTTAGATTTCTACAGATAACCTTTTTTAAAATAATCGTTAAGGGTGTATCTTATGGAATGTTTAAATTACCTATATGAATATGTATATATATATATATATATATATTTATATATATATATATATATATATATATATATATATATATATATATATATATATATATATCCTATGCTTATTAAGAGACTCTATACAATAAACACCAACATAGTCTCAGAAAAGATTGTACACAAATTGTTTTATGTTGAATTCTTGGAACGTAAATAAATGATTATGTCGTTTTTAAGTTTACATAAGATATATATTATAACAACCCTGGTTGATTTGCTAGTTCTACCAGTGAGCTGTTACTATACCTGCAGTGTTTCCTGACATGTACCTATGCTTTCCCCGATGAGATAAGGGTTGTCTGTCTATTAATCTGTCCAGTGTCCTCCTTGTCTTGCATAATACGTTTTAAATATTTTTATAAGCGCCCCTCAGTCTAGCTTCATTTAATAATCGCAGCTATGTTCTCTAAATAATTTATCACTTTATTGACGAAGCTGTATAAGTAGCATCCATACTTTTGTGAGAGAAATTAGATGGCGAGCTTACCACGATGACAGAAATAGTAAATTGTAGAACCGGAGGACTATTTTAATGTATAACTGTGAGTTTACAACTTTACGGTCTTTATGCTAAATGTTAGTTTCTAAGTAGGTGTCTATACCCAGATTCAATAAATAGACTCGATTTCAATAAAAAAAAACATATAGTCTCTGAAACGATTCGATATAAATTGTTGTTTATGTTGAATTCTTGTTTTAAAAGCTAATTTTGGGCGCAATTGATGTATGCAGATTCATCAGCAGAAAGCTATTGGTATGACATAATCTAAGACAAAAATATCTTACTTAATACATATAAGACTCCAACAGTGGAAATCCAGTAATTTCATTTATATTACTTTTAAAAATTGTTTATTTCTCATTCCGAAATTAATAAGATTAAAGTTATAAAAACAACAAAATAATAAATTAATCTTGCATTAATAAAGGCTTCTATTTTCAATTTTACAATACTGGCCCACCAATGCTTTGAAATGAACGACCCGTCTTCTTAAACTTCTAGCATACCAATGCTTTCTTCGTTCTAGAACCAGAATTTGAATTCATAACCGTCAACGACATCGGCGCGGATACACCATAACAAGGACATTTCATCGAAAAAACAAAAGAAAAAAAGTTTGTTTATTTTAGTTTTTGTGATTGTTGATGAAAAAGAAATGACGCAATACTGGTAAACTCTGATGATGAAACGTTATTCCGAAATTAATAAGATTAAAGTAATAAACAAAATAATACATTAATATTGCATTGATAAAGGGTTCTATTTTCAATTTTATAATACTGACTCACAAATGTTTTGAGATAAATGACCCATTTTCTTAAACGTATAGCATGCCAATGCTTTCTATCGTTCTACAACCAGAATTTGAATTCATAACCGCAGACATCTGCGCGGATAAACCATAACAAGGACATTTTATCGAAAATACAAAATGAACAATATAGTTTATTTTTGATGTTGTGTTTTTTGATGAAAGAAATGACACACTACAGGTAAACTCTGATGATAGAATATTATTCCGAAATTAATAAGATTAAAGTAAAAAATATATATGAATTAATCATGCATTAATAAAGGCTTCTATTTTCAATTTTATAATACTGACCCACCAATGCTTCGAAATGAACGACCCATCTTCTTAAACTTCTAGCATGCCGATACTTTCTTCGTTCTAGAACCAGAATATGAATGCATAACCGCCAACGACATCGGCGCGGATACAACATAACAAGGACATTCTATCGAAAAACCAAAAGGAAAAAAGTTTGTTTATTTTTGTTGTTGTGCTTTTTGATGAAAAAAAAATGACGCAATACTGGTCAACATTGATGATGAAATTTTATTCCGAAATAAATAAGATTAAAGTAAAAAAAAAATAATAATAATAATCCTGCATTGATAAAGGCTTCTATTTTCAATTATATATATATATATATATATATATATATATATATATATATATATATATATATATTCTATAATTTGCTCCGATGAACTTGCTGCTCTAGTGCCCCCTCGACGTAAATACACTCGAGCAACCCGACATTGAGCTACATCCCATCAACTTAATGTAGAGATCCCCAGATGCCGGAGATCTTTCTACTCCAATAGCTTCTTTTCCCGAGCTGCCAGCCTTTTGAACTCCCTCCCTGATCCTTTTAAAACTAATGTGAACAGACATCTAGCTGCATAGCTCCCAATTTAGGATGATTCTCTTAATTTTCCGTCTAATTCTCAATAGCCCCTTTCGGTTACATTGACAACTTGCCTTATTTGGGGTGAACTCAGTTTTAAAAAAGTATATATATATATATATATATATATATATATATATATATATATATATATATATATATATATATATATATATATATATATATACATATATATATATATTGAATAAGTCCTCGTGGTTATGTTCCTTTAAAATAAATCATTTGTGGCTGTTCGTAACGTAAGAAAACTCAGAAAGAGAATAAATAAAACATATTTATATATATATATATATATATATATATATATATATATATATATATATATATATATATATATATATATATATATATATATATTTAAAAATCGTAAGTAAATTTGCAGTATAGTTAACAGCCGGGAAATCGAGAAAAATGTATACACCAAATACCATTTACTAAACGCAGTAAAATTGACTTTTCTGCCGATTCATACATATACTTTTAAAGTGTGGAAACGTTTAAAAATAATAAAACCAAAAAATTATCCTACTTTTGAGGATAAATCATGTTCTTTTAAAACAAATTTTTAAGGAATGAGTCTACACACGCAGCAGAGCGACAATCAGGCATTTTGCTTTTCGTGTCGAAAAATAGAGCTTTAAGCGAAATATTTAATTTAATTAGATAACAGTTTTAGTATGTTAAAATATACAGGTTAGTAAAAACTAAAATATAATGCGTTTTGCGAAATTATTTTTAATCTCTTTTGGTGTATGCTTTTCGATTAATCTGCTGTTGAATATAATGCAATTTTTGCAAATCTTCTTGATAGCTTTACTTCTGAAACAAAACTGTTTTGTAAACGAAAACAAATGTATTTTAAAACTGTAATTGTTAACAGTTTAAATAGTTTTACATGAATAATAAAATATTGAATTCAAACAGATTGATTACATTTAATTTTTCTTTGACTTTCAAATGATTTTTATTTCTTTATATAAGCCGACAATGTAAGTGTTATTGATTATTCTAAAGCATAGTTTACAACTATAAAACATTATACATATATGCATACTAGAATAATACCCCTTCCAGTACGAGTAAAATGAATTTTCCGAACAGAAGCTTTCACTATTTGTATGCACCCTTACACAAAATTTAATCAGAATATAATACTACTACACCTTATATCTAGAATCCTTATTCCACTTTAGATCAAAATCCATGGCATGATTTGTCAAATTGTAAAGCGTAAGTCTAAGTAGTTTTCAGAAGAAATTGAAATTCAGATAATTCTTGTTTAATTGATGTCTAATGACTCTAAATCAAATTTAATGCAAATCTGAAATATTTAAATTCTCAAATGCAAATTTGTGCTTACATAACCCCTCTAAAATCCCTTTTAAATGCTCAAAAGAAAATGACAATTAAAACAATTGATGTATAATACCGATTGTTAAAAGCTAACATAAAATGGATCTCTGAATTGCGACGAAGGGCTTTTTCTTCTATTTGCCCCCTAACTAAATATTTTCATTATTTGGACCCTTTACTTTGAGCATTTGTGATTCAAAATAGATAATAGTTGGTTTTAGTTTAAGTGTGAATGGAGATACAAATATATAAACAGGTACACATGTCTAACTTTATATAAATAGAGGTATAGCTGATTGATCTCTAACGCTGGGGAATTGTGGCTGATGTATTAACAGCATTCAGAAACGTGGCTTCCCATATAATATCAGTAATATCAGATGGTAGCGATAAGTCAGGCATACACCTGAATATCGATAATACTGAGATACTTCAGTAAACTGTTAAGTAAAGTACAATTTATTATCAGTTATTATTGATAGATCTCTATTCGAAATGACGTAGGACGTTCGATTTGCCACAGATTAGCTTCACGTGCACACTAGTCTTCTGATGTGTATCTGATGTGCGGCAAATCAACCCTTTTCTGATATTTAATTCTGCAAAACAAAACCTGTTAAACACGATTAATTTTACACGATGTATTGACAACTTTGTTATTCTTAACAGAGCTGGGTGTTTATTATGAGCTCAGAAAATTCACAGGATAATTAATACGTAAATGACTGGACTAGATCTAATAAGATTTTAACTCGACAAACAAGTACTAGCCTCAAATTAATATTTATACTCATATCAATATTTGTATTAATACATAATACGTCCACGATAACGTATCTATAAATTATATGAATATATAAACGAAAAGAAAACATTTTTTTAAAGAAATTAGTTTAACTGTTTTCACACTCAACGCTCTGATCTGAATGGATCTCCTCTTGAGGCAGCAGCCTGCATTGACAAGCTTTTGGGATTGACTTTTACTTATTACCTGAAATGGAAGACTTACATCAAATCCGTTGTCAATGTCGCTGGAGAAAAATCGTCGGACAATTCTACCGCTCCAGAAGGTATCTCACTCTTCTACCTGTATAAAAGCAAAGTACGCTCTAAAATGGAGTACGTTTGCCACATTTTTGGATGTATACTCAAGCCAGCATTTTCTAGCCTCCACAGAGTAAACACTTGATTTTGAAATCTAGTGGGCGAGGTCTCCTCCATTCTTTCTCACGTTTCTCAACTCTATCGTCGTTATTTTCATCGCAGATGCTATCGCTTCATACTCTGTATAACATTTACAATAAAAAAAAAAACTCGTCTAGCTACTGCGACTGTCAAAAAATTCCATTTCTCCCTCTCCGTTCCTAAAATTAAACGAAACTTCCATGAGCAAAGTGTATTTCTTAGAACTAACCGTTTGTGAAACTCAATACTGCGAGTTTGTTTCCCAGCTGACTACAACATTGCATTTTTCAAGTCCAATGTAAGAAATTCTTGTTAATCTATCCTCATAAATAATCACATTCTGCTACTTTCCACGAACATTACTAATCATTACGGTGTTGTCTCGCCGTCCACCTCACACTTATTAACCTTCATCGTCGATTCTATTCATGCTTTGATAAGTGGTGAATTTTTCCTTAACATATCTAAATATAGCGCGAACCGATGCCACGTTCAAATGTTTCCTGATAAAAGCCTGTTAAAATCTCGCGACCACCAGCAACAACAAAAATACTACACAAAAAGAGAAACAAAATGATAAAATATATCTCTGAAGAAGTGCATTTTAAAAATAAAATGCTACTAAAATTGCATTCTTACGACTTCTCTTGCAAATATGAAAACAATTCTTCTAAAAAAATAGCTTTTTTTTCTCTTGCAAGTATGAAAACAATTCTTTTAAAAAGAATAGCTTGTTTTCTCTTGCAAATAAGAAAACAATTATTCTAAAAAGAATAGCTTTTTTTCTCTTTAAAATATGAACACAATTCTTCTAAAAAGAATTGCTTTTTTCTCTTGCAAGTATGAAAACAATTCTTCTAAAAAGAATAGCTTTTTTTCTCTTGCAAATATAAAAACAATTCTTCTAAAAAGAATAGCTTTTTTTCTCTTTCAAATAAGAAAACAATTCTTCTAAAAAGAATTGCTTTTCTTCTCTTGCAAATATGAAAACAATTATTCTAAATAGAATAGCTTTTTTTCTCTTGCAAATAAGAAAACAATTATTCTAAAAAGAATAGCTTTTTTCTCTTTCAAATATGAAAACAATTCTTCTAAAAAGAATAGCTTTTTTTTCTCTTGCAAATATAAAAACAATTCTTCTAAAAAGAATAGCTTTTTTCTCTTGCAAATATAAAAACAATTATTCTAAAAAGAATAGCTTTTTTTCTCTTGCAAATATAAAAACAATTATTCTAAAAAGAATAGCTTTTTTCTCTTTCAAATATGAAAACAATTCTTCTAAAAAGAATAGCTTTTTTTCTCTTTCAAATATGAAAACACTTCTTTTAAAAAGAATAGCTTTTTTATTTCTAACTATACGCCGAGCCAACGCCACGTTCAAATATTTAAGGATTCAAACTAAACCAGAAACTCTCGTTAAGACCTCGCTACCAACAAAAGCAACCGCAAAAATGTCTACAGAAAATGAAACAATTTGAATGCATCACTGAAGAAGAACATTTTCCCGAAAATTATTATTTAAAAGAATGTTACCAAAATTGCATAGTTAATGGCTTCTATTACATCAATAATTTTCAATAAGAAAATATGCTTCTTAAAAAAGTTTGTATTCTAAATGTATTTATCTAGATTCATAAAGGTGTATAACGTCTCCCATCCCCGGCGTACACGAGCGCTTCAGCTAGTATGTTTTTGTATACATTCTTAACATAGCTTGTTTGGTTGGAAGATATTGAGGAAGAGAGTCTCATCGACTGGCTGCGCAGGGCCGTCAAGGAATACACATTATATTGCAAGAATGGACACGGAGTAGAATTTATATAACAAGCATAGACAGAGTCTTGGGGAATTGTTCGCTAACAGCTCGAGGATCTTGCCGAAAGTTGCCAACATCTAAACATCGCCCGGGGAACTAAATCGCTTCGTGTATTTAGAACGTGTCACTTAGGTGCGGCATGTCCACTAGAGAAACGCTGACTTAGAGCCAGTAATAAGAACGTTAGCACCGCTCCCGCCGAGATCTCATTATTAACACCTTTGCGTTTCTCATTTAATGTGTGGCTGTTAGAAGAAAGATGGACAACGCACAAACACACAAACATATATATATATATATATATATATATATATATATACATATATATATATATATATACATAAATGAATAAATGCGAAATAGTTTCCATTTATACTAACTATGCGTATATCAAAACACGTTACACTTATTTAAATCAATTATACATTCAAGTATTTTCAAATAAATCATATAAAGCCAACAGAACACTGCGGAAACACATTCTACCCGATGCTTCATTAGCATACTCATTTTATAAACACTTTCTAATAAATTAGTATTCTGAATAATTCATTTCTATTTTCGTTTTACAGTTTTCTTATATATATTCCAAAGTTTTGTTAATATTAATGTTCTTCTTATTATTAGTAGTAGTAATATTAATTCCAACGATTTTATAAAAAAAACATTTTACGTTCAAAATGATTATTTTGACATTCGAATAACTTCCGGTCACGTTTAAACATATGCATGCTTAAAAGCATGCATAAACGAACCAACAACTTAGATTACCGGGAATAATTTATTTTAAAAAAATATACTCCGCATTGAACGCAATAACTGACAAAGTTTTTTTTTCTATATACTTTATCTTTAAAACTAAATTCGATGTTGTTTTCGACGACAACAACGACGACGATAACCACTATTGAATATGATTATATTTGCTATAAAAAAGGAGAAAGAAAAGTTTACCACCCCTATCCACTTTTTGAATAATAAAAAAAAGATTCATATTTTTTTAAAGCTTATTTTTTTCTGTTTTCTAAATTAATAAATGCTAAAGTTTTTCTTTCTATTTACACAACGTGTGTTTATATCAAAACACCAATTAACTGGGGATGGATAAAAGAATGTTTTTACCCGGAGGCTTCCATAATTTTAAAGAACAAACGTTCATAAATTTGTAGATTAACACCCTCAGCTAATTTTAAACAATGTGATTCTACTTTTTAAGAATCACACACACACACACATATATATATATATATATATATATATATATATATATATATATATATGTATGTATATACATATATATATATATATGTATGTATATATATGTATGTATGTATATACATATATATATATATATATATGTATATATATGTATGTATGTATATACATATATATATATATATATATATATATATATATATGTATGTATGTATGTATAAATATATATATATATATATATATATATATATAGGCATATATATGTATATATATATATTGTATATTCTTTTGGGTTTTTTATTAGTGATGATAGCGTTTGTTACTTCGCTATTGCTTTTTCTCATTTTATTCATGGTTCACATCCTAAGTGATATAGATAATACAGACGATTGCATTATTAGTCGCCTTTAACTTTAACTTTCTCTATTTCTCTTGTCTCTCTATTATTTCTCTCTCTCTCTCTCTCTCTCTCTCTTTCTAACTCTATTTTAATATGACGCATTTTTTCGTAAATATATTTATTGTATACGTACATCAAAGTACTCCATCGGTACGTGTTTCTGGCTCACATCCGTCATCACCATGGCGTTTTACCTCCGTACCATGACGCCTTGCCTGGACATATGTACTGTTTCATCACCTACACATTTAATGTATCGACGTGGTTACTAAACAGTTAGCTACGCTGATTACGGCTGTAAGCTAGAAACACGCGTCCATGAATCACTTTTACTTTTATGTACGTATAATAATAAAAATATTAACAAAAAAAATACGTTCTATAAAGTTAAGGGCGATTAATAATGCGTTCATCTGCATTAATATTAATCACTTAGGAAGTGAACAATGAAATAAATTATGAATAAGAATAGCAAAGTAACAAACACTACCATCACCAATAAAAAAAAAATAGTTTAAAATAAATAATTTGTATTTCTGCTCTCACATTTTTGCGATCGAGCACTTTATTGATTCCTTTTAAACATACCCCAACGCACTGTATATATGTATGTGTGGGAGGGTTGTTAATACGTATAAACAAAGAAAAAGAAAAGTAAGAGAAGAAGAAAATAATTTAAATGCAAAAAGTGGTCAGGGAAAAATGGGGGAAAAGACACATAGACTATAAAAGAACGAGAAACACAGTTAAATGACGAGTCACAAATAGAATAAAAAAGGTTACAAATAGAGTTAGAAAAAGACAGAGAAATAATAGAGCGAATATAGATAGAGAAAAAAGAGAAACAACTAAAAAGAGTAAGACAAAGAGAGAGAAAAGAAGAGATGAAAAAACAAAATAAATGAAAGGAAGGAATATAAGTTAAGAGTTAAGGAGAAAAAGACGAAATAAAAACAAAGAAAACATTAAAAGAGAAAGACAGTTAAATGAAGATGAGAATTAAAGGATAGTTATGAAAAAGAAAAAAATGGAAAATAACATATATATATATATATATATATATATATATATATATATATATATATATATATATAGAAAGAGAGAGAGAGAGAGGGAGGGTGATAGAGAGTGAGAGGGAGAAAAGAGACATTAATAGATAAAACAAGAGTAAGAGAACAAAGTACAGAGCGAAAGAGGCGAAGAAAAAAAAGAAACAAAGAGAAAGAAAGAAAGATAGAAGGAGGGAGAGAGAGAGAGAGAAAGAGAGAGAAAGAGACTGAACGAAATAGGAAGAGAAATATAACAAGAGAGAGTGAGAAAGGAGCAAAGAGAAATAGTGAGAAAGAGAAATAAAGAAAGAAAGAGAAATATAAACGGCGGTTTAAAAGCTAAATAGACAATAATAGAGAAAAAGGTATGGTGAGTGAGAAAGAGAGAGAGAGAGAGAGAGAGAGAGAGAAAGAGTAATAAACAAAGCGAGAAAGAGAGAAAGTGAGATATTAATACAGATAAAATAGAGAAATAAAGAGAGAGTAAAAAAGGGAGAGAAAGAGAGAGAGAAAGAAAAAGAGAAAGAGAGAGAGAAAGAGAGATAGAGAGAGATGAAGCGAAATAAAGAAAAAATGAAAGAAAAAAAGAAATAAATAAAGAAAAAGAAACGGAGGTTTCAAAGCGAAAGAGACCATCAAAAAGAAAAGAAAGAGAGGAAGCTAAAGACAGTGAGTGAAGGCGACATAATGAATTTCCAAGCTTTTCTTTAATACCGATGTCCAAACCTCAGCTTCATAATTTATTTACTCAGTTCGCAAGAGCGACAGTAATGGCGCCAAACTGAAAAAGAGAGGCTCGTAAAAACATGTTTAATATCAAATTTTGTTCTCACTCGTGCCAACCAGCAGAGCGCCTATATTAAACCTGACACACAAGGCTCTTAAATGCGACGCTAGCAGAGTTTGTGGCCTGTCGTTTAAAACCGGTAAGCCTTATCCATCATCGCACTGGGGAGTGACGCGCCTCGCTTGATTTGAGCCATAAGGAAGGACAGTCTGTCTCTCTTCGTGGCTACACGTTTGGCATCGCGTCCAGTGCTCACCTATGCATCATCGACGACACGAATCCAAGTTAGTCCACTTTGATCCTGGATCGTATCCATCGTTCGACCTGACTGCGTTTTATCGATTTCCTTGCCAAACGAATATCGATTTTGTTTGAATAATCTAACATCTCACAAACAACACTATATTGCAATACGTCTTGCTTCTGTAACTGTCTGTCAGAATCTGCCTATTCCTCTCGCTCTTTCGCTTATTCTCTATTTACATAGCGTTACGTGATAAAATTGTAGATTCCCAACCAAAATGGCCTACATTTTTCTTATTTTTTCCGACCTGATAAATGAGTAAGTAAACCCAAATATAATTGTTTTGCACTAATTTCCTAACTGTATTTCCTTTAAAATGATTATAGGTGAATTTTAAATTAGTCTAAAACAATTTATTTGTGATTACTTACTCATTTGTGAGGTCGGAAAACTGCAGAAAATTTATTGTCCACCATTTGGGTTGGGAATCGACAATTTTTCTCGTCATGTCTATGTTTATATAATTCTATCTATAGGATTCA
The DNA here is from genome assembly GCA_963556195.1 of Sepiola atlantica. Taxonomy (NCBI): domain Eukaryota; kingdom Metazoa; phylum Mollusca; class Cephalopoda; order Sepiida; family Sepiolidae; genus Sepiola; species Sepiola atlantica. Next base: position 78,554,031 of record OY744524.1, on the reverse strand, counting down.
CTCGTAAAGTGATTAACCGATCATTATGAATTTTGAAACTTACCTGCTAAATTTGGTAAGGCGAGCTATATTTTGCTTTAGTTTTAAGAAAAGGGGAAAAAGAAGGGTATAAGTCATACATACTTTCGACTATAGTTTGCGGGTGGTTGAAAATATTTATTATATATATTTTAACATTTGAAGTATTTTTCTGTCGATTCTTACCGATTGAATATAAACCCGGTAAATATAAAGCAATGCATATGTCATGGACTTATTACAATATGAACATTTATATTAAGCAATAAGGTTTAATAAGTATTTTTATTTTAAAAAATTGTGAAGTAAAAGAAAGAATGAATATTGGATGCATTTCAATTTTCTCAGTCTGATTTGTTAATTGTTATCCACTGATGAAGCCTAAATAGATCGGTTATATTTTGTATATAATGAAACTGTATTTTCTTGAGATGGGCAGAAACAATTGTTTGCAAATTAATGTGTTTTTGGGGATATATCTACTGTTGTTACCTGAATAACTACAGTTTTACATGAAGTTATATATATATATATATATATATATATATATATATATATAACTTCATGTAAAACTGATATATAGATATATAGATAGATATAGATATGCTCTCTACATGTGGGTTGAGTTCTCTAGTATGGGGAAAGAGAAACAGCCGATAGAAAGATATACCAAATGCAAGCTATTAAAGGAAAGAAGCTATATGGACTCGTCTAGTAATTAGGTGATATTTAGCATCTAGTCGGATATAGTATATACATGGCTCTTTTTTATTCGAAATAACTGATTCGTAGGTTCCCGCTGTAAATTAAATCAAGTTAAATTAAATTCTTAAATGTTTCCACATTACTTCAAAATGCAACAACTTATACATACGGCATTTTTGATGCTGCAAGCGATAACATCTATTTTCATTTCGAAATATTTATGTTCAGAGATGGAGTACACGGACTACTGGAATCAAAATAGTTTAGGTAAATATAGAATGTCAGCATTGCCGAATCAAATTTTAGATGCAAACTGCACTGTCAAAAAACAGCGTTCACCTCTTTATTTATATTTAGATGGTTGACCATTGGCCTGGCAGAAAACGACTACTACGCACATATGTAAAATAAAATAAAAACTAAGCAAGCTGTTATTGATTATATATAGAATATTTGTTTTGATTTACTGCATATCTACGCTTTACGGGTTCATTTGATGCTGAAACGATGCTTATTGCGCTAAATCCATCGCATAGGATTTGACGAACAGAAATCACCACTATATTTATAACTACGTAAAAATTGATAGTTAATGCTTTTCCACGACAGATCGGAGTGGAACTCAGCACAGAATGTTACCATTGACGAAAAGTTTTCCGGAATCCGATAAAATCTGTTCTATGTGTGAAGATGGCGAAACTTAAAAATAGTTATTATGACTTAAATATAAAAGTCGTTTATGTATTGATATGTAATAAATATATGTTGACTTAGGTAGTTTTGATTTAAATTTAGTTAAATAATTATGCTCGACGAGACTTATATCCAACGGTGCGTATATATATATATATATATATATATATATATATATATATATATATATATATATATATATATATATATATATAAACATATATAAAAATATATTTATATTAGAGTATATTCTTGGAAGTAAACTAAAATAGTGATTGCAGTAGATTGATTGACTTACTAGACTAAAATCTTTCAACAAAAATTTGTTTTCTCCCAGTTTTGAAGGTTAAAAGAACTTCCGAGACTATATATATATTATTTCATGTATCCACATACACTTTTATAAGAAGATATTATATTTTATGTATCGATTTTCAGTATTTACTTAAACAGTGCTGAATACGTTAATAGAGAAAGGTAGTAAGTTATGAAACTATGTTTATGTACAATTAAGCTAGACCCACGGTTCAGCGCTTCAGCGTAATCGCAAGGCTAAAGCCTCTGTGTACCTTAATTGTCATAAATATATATTAATAACTTACTATATATATATATATATATATATATATATATATATATATATATATATATGTGTGTATGTGGGGGGGGTGTGTGTGTCTTTGTGTGTGTTTATGTGTATGTTTATGAGTGTGCAATTCCGTGGAGTCAGACATAAATAGAGGCTGAAGAAGTACGATAAAGTCGACCAATTTTGTTTTAAATTTGAAACCGACTGTACCGATAGAGTTCGGATCTTCTATAACTCGGTTCACACCTTATTTAAGGCAGAAGAAGAAAATCACTCTCGCAAATTTCCTACAGATTATCTCAACAAAAAAAAACAATAAAAAATAGGCAGTTATCATACTTTTATAACCGGCCAATACACTCAGCACAAAATAGTTCGTCACACGTGTATTTGTTTATTCATTATTTTGTAAAAAAGTATTTGTTACCTACTTGTGCACTTATGATTTTCCATCACTGGATTACATCGTATACACCCCCCCCCCCACACACACATGTTAAGTCTGCAATATCTTGGATTTAGTTAGTTTCTCTGGGAATTTAAACTTCATTTTACTTGTTCTTTTTTTTTTGTTAAAATGATTAAAGCTTCTTTATACTATATATTGGGCATTTAGTTCTGTATGGCTAGGTTTCCTTCCTTTTATCTACTTACCTTTCTGGTACCTAAGGTACTTAAGCTTTATTTTTTATTTTTTATTTATTCATTTTTTAATGCAACTTTAATTCCTATATAATTTTATTGCTAGCTACCATATTGCAGAATAGTTCTTGGGTGTAGTGTTTATACAGTATTATTATTATTATTATTATTATTATTATTATTATTATTATTATTATTATTATTATTTCTTATTGTCATTATTATTATTGTTACAATTAATGTTATTTGATATGCAAATTACCATACCATACGGTAGTTTTAAGAGTAATATATTATTATTATTATTATTATTATCATTTTATTATAATTATTATTATTATTATTATTTATTTATGTATATATTAGTAAAATTTTAAGCTGAATCATTTCGACACTTGATTATTGAGGAAATGGTAGTTTAATCAGTACCATTGGAGAGTCATGAATATTATAACTGTCCTGTTTTTAAATCTCCAAAACAGTTACATGGTAAACAGCTGATGATCCCCGTGTTAATATTAGACGCTTAAGGTCTCCTGTTTTTGTTTCACTGCTAGATACTTAACCGCCCCTCTTTTTAAAATTTTATTTACTTATTCTTTTTTATGAATTTTCCAACGAATGTAAAGTCTGCAATATCTTGGATTTAGTTAGTTTCTCTGGAAATTTAAACTGCATTTTACTTTTTTTTCTTTTTTTTTGTTAAAATGACTTAAAGCTTCTTTAGACTACATATATATATATATATATATACTAAATGTGAGTTGATAAAGTGGTATTTTCTTAAGGCCTTTTTGCTATATATTTTATATCAGTAAATGATGCTAAAATATGTACCAGATTTGGGGTTCTGTTACGTTTTAAAAGTAAACCTTTTTAAGATCATTTAATTAACCGTAATTCATAATTTACTGAAGAATATCTTTCTCAGTTATCTATGTATTTCCTTAATCGTTCAATCTATAGTGATTACACCCTAGTCTAATGTTGTTTTTTTATTGTTTCTGTGAGCATTTTCTTGAATAGTACCGCTCTCTTATGTTTAGCGTAAAATAATTATTCATACACGTGTGTCTGTACATAACACAAACATGTATGTAAATTGCATGGAAAAATAATGTTTATGGACTTCTTCACAAGAATAATAAAGAATAATTCTCTTTTTATGAAATAAATGATAATATAGCATTTAATATACTTATATTTTTTATCATGCCAGATATATAAAGATTCATGAATTTTCGAATAAATTAAAAGTAGGCTAAATATTGATAAGCGCATGTGTAAGAACGCGTTACGGATCATCTAGTATGTTATATTCGTAGTTTCACTACTTAAGTTCTGAGTATTTGGGTTTGGCTATGTTCGTAAAGATTTGCTTATTTGGTGACCTGCGCAACCATTATCGTTTATTCATGTTATACTTTGGTCTATAAATAATTCACACGTTTTAATGTCTTATTTACAATACTTTAAGCCGTGTCATATGGCCGTCTACTTGTGTCTATTGGATTACTATTTATTAAGACACATATGATGTTAAATATCCAGGCTGGGTGTTCTGAACAGGTCATTAGAAATTAGTAGGCGCACTTGGGACGAACACGCACCTAGCCGAAAGAAAACAACATAACATGATTCATTGTCAAAAATTAAATAATCATTGGTTGTAGTCGGTCCATCTGGCCTGAAGAACACACCATAACATGATTGATTGTCAAAAATAAAAGAATCCTTTGTTGAAGTCTAACCACATTGTTGAAAGAAAACAACAAACATGATTTATTGTTAAAAATAAAATAATAATTGGTTGAAGTTGGGGCACGTGGCCGGGGTAAACAAATATGGTGGATTGTTAAAAATAAAATAATTGTTGAGTTGAAACACATGCAACACTTTAATAGCAGAAGAAACCCCATAAGTCACTAAGCAAAGGCCGTGGTGGCATAATTACATTGATAGCGAAGTGGCACAGTAAGCGTTTCCGGAGAGTCACAAATTGGTGTAACAACTCGAAATTGATATTGTCAGTTTAATGGCAATTTGAGCCCCAGAAAAAAACACCGGTTGCATTTCTGTGCATGCGTTTTTTTTCTTTCATGAACCCACACTCATTCACCGCCACCGACTATAAATATATATAATTTTAATTTTATTTTAATATATCAGTGTGCCCTCATTCTTTTAAGCACATCAGAAATATAACATAGATGAAATTAGAGTCAGTCGAAAGGTCAGGAACACTATGAGTGTAATAACATTGATTAATAGTATGAACCAAGTTTGATGACTAATGAGATGTTGTATTACACGTATTTGGTAACATTTAATTTAAAGATGACGAAGTTGTAATCTGCAGGGAAGCAGTCTCGAGATAATATTGTTAACAGACGAGAAACCCTGCAAAAATGGTATGCCCATGGAAATTACGTTTGACATTAGGCACATGAGGAAAAGAATAGGTGTATCATGCTATTAATGTCTTCAATGGAGAACAAGAGATGGGAGCTCAGTCAGGAACTTTTCATTTAAATGAAGATAAAGAAAACATAGACCAGCAACGCCTGTTCTGTGAGAATGAGATTGCAAAGAAGAGAAGGGATAAAAACAACACTAGATGTCCAGTGTCGATTTTGTACTCTGTCAAGGAGCGGCATTATGCTCTGAGTGCACCTCAGAAGATGTGACAACAGTACCTTATGACGGATATACTTTTTATATAGCAAGAATATTGCATCTAAGGTTAGGTAATATATGAAGCCGTCAGAAGGATGCAACGATTTTTCAAGCGAACTTAAGAAGATACTGAATATATGGCTTCTCTTTCAGTTCTTAATGAAAGTCAACAAAATCATATTTGATTCCAGCATTGCCGGATCTGGCTGCACGTCATGTACCAAGAACAAATTCGAGTTAATCGATATGTAAGTATTTGGCAGGTACAACCACTGCAGGTTAGAGTTACTGCTTAGTTTGATTTAGATATTTTTGACGTCAAATTCGGCAAACCTAATTGATTAAAGCCTGACTATTAAGTATAATTGAATGTCCTACCAATACAAATAGGTATTGTTTTTCTCAATAAAATAACCCAAACAATTATCTGTGCAAGTGTAATAGATATCTTCCCTTAAAAAGGAGTCTAATGTCTCACTAGTTATAATCAATTAATTACATTAACGTTCATAACATATCTTGATGACTGTTCGTTCCTTAATGTGATCTCGTTCGACTAAAAACGCTACCTGCAAACAAGTTCGTTAATACTCCGAAGATAAACACCAAGGCAAGGCAAACGGTTGAAGACAAGTAGCAGTTTATTCGCTTTGTTGTTCCAAACAATTGACCACGGGGTAGGATGGAGTTTAATAAGGGTCGATAATCATTGCTTAATCATATCTCATCTGCAACTCTTTAAAACGTGTGTGCTTCAAAGCGAACTGACGATTAACTCTTTCTCACCTTGGACCATGTGACGTCACACCCCTTTCTAGCACACAGAAGGTCGAGCTAACACGCGCGAACACTAAGATTACTTAGCTGAACCCTATTTCCTGTTATCCTAAACTAACAAATTTATACCTACCCAATATTAAAGATAATGAATGGAAAATGTAAAACACTCAACGGTTCTTATATACTTTCCTCCCTACGAGATGAATATAAACATAATACCTTTTTATAGGTGGGGATTATGGAGCACCCAAAACAGGGTCTCTCGGTATAGGACATAAATAAGCATTGCCCCATTCAAGAAGCAACCCTTTTTTTCATCAGACCGAGGATAGAACATATACTACAACCGATGCCAGCCTGACAACCAAGAAATGAATATATACAACGTTCATGGAACAAATTTGAACAACTCCTAGTTTCGGTACAGCGGACAACAGGTAGAGTTGAACTTTAGACAACAAATCTAACCTCGTCCTCCACGATTAACCGAACATATATTCTTAGGTTCGTGTGTCTCTCTTCATTTCCCCAAATCTAAACTTTATCAACTCACCGGCACCTGGCGATGCTGATAGTCGATTTCTAAAGATCAATATCGATTTCTCCACAACTTCTCTTTAACATCAGTGCTTATCTGCAAAAATGCCCTTATCCGGAAAAATTCACCGATCCGTACAAATTACGCGGCTGCACGTCGCTTTCCTGGTCATATCCGCCTCCTCTGATATGTTTCCGATCGATAAGCAGCAGGTCGATATCGATTACCCAATTTATATTTCTTCTTGTCCCAAGAACGTAGTTTGATAAGCCATTGTAAAGTGAGTTAATATTAATCGTTTGTCGTGTCTGCAATATTGATTGATGGGGACATTTCCGCATTGATTTTCTTTGTAATTTCATCTGACTTTCTGTAAATTGCATTTTCCAAATATTACTGGGTTCAGCTCTTCTTAAGCGATCAATTATATACGAACGAATAGTAAATGTGATCATATTAATCTGTACATATAATATACGAAATGTGTTTGTCTGTATACTGTTCGTATCAGTACTGCCCATAGAATATTCACACACACACATACACACACACACACATATATATATATATATATATATATATATATATATATATATATATAAGATATTTATAAATAAATATTAAATTATTTATACCTACAGACGATAGCTTTTCAAGCTTATTTCTCTCATCAGTGCAGGAAAATAAACATTTCTCACGATCTGGAAGTACGAACTCTGTCCACAGAGTTTGCCTAGAATCTGCAAGAAGTCGCCATATCAACCTGATTACCGGAAACTGTCAGGTGATTAAGAGACATTAAGATCTATATGTACCTAGAAACGGTCACGGGCAGAAAACTAGTCGAGAGTGTTCGACGAACTTATTCGGAACTTTGCTTTAAAGCTGATGACAGTCAATTTTAAACATCCCCGATATTGCCACACTTTAATCTTTATAGGGGCTTATTACAATATGTATGCTGATTCGCTGGCCATTTAGGAGTTTCTTTTTTAGATACACAATATCGCACGACATTTAAGGACGTGTACATATACTGCTGATAGTCCGTAGTAATGGCGAAACATGTGTCCGTGGATAACTTTTTTATTTATATATGAATATTACTAAATGAATAATACAAGAAATATATATATATTAATTTATATATATATATATACATATGTGTACATATATATATATATATATATATTAAAATATTTTCATTGAAGTACAACACTTCATAATGGCTAGAAAGAGACAATATTTATTAATCATGATGAATTAAGAATTACAAAGATGAAATGGCAGCTTACCGGTTTCGTACCTCGCTCAACAGATCAAAATATCGAGGTATCGTGTAAAAAATATAAAAACGATGCTATGAGAATTATGGCGAGGGAAAGGGGTAATAAAAGAAAGAAGTTCAATCAAATAGAAACAGCATTTAGCCCGAGGAGATTTTCTCTTTTCTTTGCAAAGAGACGGTCTCAAGTAATTAATATAGATTGTTTCTAGGATCTTGAGATGGTAGGGAGAGTGCGACTTACTAAGAATAGAGAATAAATCGACACTAAAATTAGAGGCACAAGTGCGATTATTTATAAGATGTTCGGCTATCGACGAACCATAAGGATTATGTAAAACGTCAGTTGGTAAATTATTTGCATTGCGAATTTTTGTAGTTTGTACCCGGATGGCTAATTTTAGTGACGTCATCCCAAAGTAATGCATACTGCAACTACATTTAAATAAATAAATTATAGAATTATTGTGATGTGGGGGAAGGACATATTTTCGAATAGAAGTCAAGATCGGTCAGGAGGAAAAACAACTCGTGTATTCGCAGCAAAATAACATTGTTGTACAGACAAAGAGATTTGTTTGGCGAATCTATCACTAATGTTACGAAGCCAAAGTAGGCGACGGTAAATAGGACATCTGTCTATAGAAGCTGATTTGCTTTTGTAAAACATTGATATTTTGGTTTTAATGATGGATTGTACAATGTCTAAGAAATAGCCATTGTTGCAGAGAGTCTTAGTGATGAATTTAACTTCTTCATCCAGCTTGGTTTTCGAACAAATCATTAAGGCCCTATGGGTAAGGGTCTTAATAAGATTTCACTTTTATTTTGTGGGACAAAATGAGTCCCAACGATTATTAACACCCGTAAAGGTAAGTTTCCGATATACTGACGTCAAGAAACCAGAGGAAGCGTTATTAACTAATACATCAAGAAATGGGACTGAGGAATTGGCTTCCTTATCAATTGTGAATTTAAAAGCTACATTAATATTGTTAAGGGACGTAAAAAAACGTCCGCTTGTGTTTCATTGTTGAACAGACAAAAGGTGTCGTCAACATTACGAAAGTAAATATTTGGTCTATTTGGACAAGATACGAGAACTTCTTCATGGAAACCAACAAAAATATTGGCCAATGCTGTCCGTAAGGGAGATCCCATAGAGACAACATCAATTTGTCTGTACATAATGTCGTCAAAGCTGAATTCTACCGACATCGTGCCAAATTTCATCAACTCCACGAAAATATTTTCAGGAATAGGAGGAATGGGCAGTTGACTGCGATACATAGCATCGTCACATATATTAATCGTTTCAAGAAAGGGAACACAGGTAAACAGGCTAGATATGTCAAAAGAACACATAAATTTATCAGTATCTTAATAAATCACAACAAAGGGTAGCTAAATGGCTTGCAACTATTTTAGAACCAGTTTTGGAACACTACAGTTCATTTTGCATTAAATATTCTTTTTCATTTTTGAACCTTATGCGGTTCTCGGGTGTTAATTGTTATAATGTGGTACCTAGCGTTGTGTCATAGACCATCCCTCGAGCGCTGTCAGTCTCTCACCCGTCTTCAGGAGGTTGTGTCTTATCGTTAGTATTAGCCATTTATAGTTTTTAATTTATTCATCCATATACTTAATTTACATATGTATATATATATATATATATATGTATATATATATATATATCTTTATTTATTCATTTATTAGTCGTTTATTTATTGAGGAAGTTCAAAAAATGTTTATATATATATATATATATATATATATATATATATATATATATAATTACATATATAGGATGTTTACATACATAAGAAAACGATGTTATTTAAAATACCAGTGTTTATTTATATATGCTCTGTTGTTTTATGTTAACATTCATCAAGCTTTTACATTAAGTATTTCTTGTAAATTTTCCAAAGACTACACAGAAACGTTTATCTTTCATTTCCTATATAGAAAACATCAGACTATATGCCTTGATTTTGATAACAAATGTTCTTTGAATGTGCAGTCCATCATGAATTAAACGTAAACATGGTTATGTAGCTAGTTTGCCACGAGTATCATTTAATTCAACTACTCAGTTCTACACATGTATTGAGACCTACTGAAATAAATACCTAAACACAATCGATATGCGTAATATTATAGTTTATAATAAACTCGCTATCCCTTGTTCAAAATACGGTGACGTCAATTTGCTTATTTGCTTGCACATATCTTAACAACACCTTTTATATCATTCATTTAAAAATGAGTTATCACCTACTCATGTAGTTTTTAAGTGAATTTTTAAAATTGTTTCATTGTAGAAGTCGGCTGGGTTGGGGAAATTTGTTGATAAATTGAAAATAAAGACATTAGTATATTGCAAATTCCTAGAATCAGCACTAATTAATGAAATATTGATAGTGAGAAGCAGAGTTTTATTGATCAGCTGAAATGCTGCTTGGGTGTGACTTTGAAAATATGACAATATAAATGTATACGTAATATATCTATACGGCACAATCACGTTGACACACCGTTTGATCACCGAAGTTAAGCGGCGTCGAGCCTGGCCAGTACTAAATGGGTGACCATTTAGGAATACCATGTGCTCTCTGCTTATCTCGGCATTGTTTTCCAGTCGTCTTGTATTACCACTTGTCATTGGAGTCAAGCAATGCCGACTCAGGAGAGCGGTTGTTCGAGATTGCGCAACCCTTGCAATTACAAATTCATGCGCCAGCAGCCCCTGGCGAGGCACTCATACGTCGAAATCGACGGGAGAGTCCATCACACACACACATACACACACACACACACATATATATATATATATATATATATATATATATATATTTTAAACATCAATATCATATAAAGATATATGTGTTAACGTAATATATAAATATATATATATATATATATATATATATATATATATATATATAGATTTAGATTTTTCACTTATCAAATAGATCATTCAGTGAAGAGCATGGTTGTTCCAATAAAATAAAACTCGATTACAGAGTACAGAGCATTTATATGTGATTTTATGAAGGCTTACTAAATCATTCCTTTCAGGACACCAATGATCACCATTAAAGATATTTTTTCTTACAAATATTATTTATTCAAATTAAATGTTTTTTCCTACACGTGTTTCACTACCAAGCAGGTACTTGCTTAGTAGACTATCATGCGTGTTTTTTAAAAATTATTTTTCCTTAATTATTTTTCCTCCCTTCCTGCCACCCATTGTTTTATTTAATTTAATCTAATTAAAAACTAATTTAATTTAATTGAACCTAATTTAATTAAATAGTGATAGCATCCAGGTTGTTATTTCTTATTTTTCACTTAAAATTACTTGAAATTCCCAATTCATTTCGTATAATATATCTATTTCTGAGAATAATTGTGATTTATTATTTATTATTCCATTATCTTGTTTATATGTTACAAAATCCCCCCTCTATTCTGTTGAAGAAGTATTTGCTATAGTTGACTATCAATGGGCCTTATTCCGATAGAATATTCCTACCCTATCACCCCAACCTAAGCCCCGAGCCTCCGCTAATAATTGAATCAAGTCATATCTTAGCATAAGTACGTGTTACTAACTCTTAGCCTCAATATTATACACTAATTATTGCCTCATATTGGCTCAGGAAGGGCCCATCCTTCCTATCTCTGCTGTAAGTTTATACTTCCCCCAATTCCCCTCCTATCCAGGTGTTAGGCTTGATAACAGGTATCGGTTTCTATGCAGACAGCATTGTAGGATTTCCTGCCTAGCGTTCAGTAAATTATCTCTAGATGTCATGATGTGGTACGACTCTAATGCACATAGGTTGCATCTCTTCCTGTTGTTCGGTTTATATTTGCTAGCCTTCCCCAAAATGGACCATTTCAGTTCGAAAGGGTATTGCCTAGCAATGAGGTTTCTCACAAAACGGCCAACAGAAGTGTTAGGCCTATCTATGTCTTCCCTTTGGCCTCCGCTGAATAAACTCATGTGATTTATGAATCTATCTTTGAACTCACCCCCGGTGGATCCGATATATGTTCTCCTACTAACTTCTGTTATCACATCGCATTTGTAGACAATGCTTGAAACTCTACAGTCCCCCCCCCCAGTGGACAGATGTTAGAAGCTCTGCAGTTATAGTTGTGTGCTGAGCCGTTGCTGGATGTTCTACTACTACGGATATTTACAACGGTGGTTCTCACTTAAGTGGTGTTACTGGGATCAACACCAGAAGAGAACATGGCATTTCTTGTTTTAGTTATCTTCGAATTATATCCTATGATGGATGCGGCTATATTTTTACAGGTTGAATAAAACAGTTTTACAGTATGTTTGTTAATGTTTCCCCCCAATCTGCTATCCCTTGGAAAGTTTTTTTCCACTATGCTATAAAAAATCTTTGGGATATTAGTTTAATATACTGGCTATAGGGGGGGTGAACCATGTAGTGGTCTTTCTCCTATTTTTCTTCTTACACCCCCCCCCCGATTTGGGTAGCATGTGTGTTCAATTAGTTACTTCCAACTACAAGAATATTATTATTAACCGATTCCCTCCCTACCTGGTTTACATTACCGTGGGATACACTAGGTCTCTAATATCTAGCCTTGCCCATTGCCCTATAATATGAAACCATTGATCGAGAGGCGATCGGTCTCCCGTTTAGTCCCCCATTCCCAACTGAAGCAGACACAAGGTAAGTAATTTTTACCTATATCCTGATCTGGTTAAAGCTTCATTGTAGAACTGCTTACTGCTGTCGAATATTTGTTGATTCTTGGATAGCTTAGATATCCTACTCGAGATTGCAGGAATAATGGCTCTGTTCACCATCGGTGGGTGATTACATTTAGCGTCGATATAGTAGAGTGTGTGGTTGGGCTTGTGATAAGGTTCATATGTGTTGTTGCATAGATCAAGCGTAACATCCAGAAAATTGATCCTTCGGTAGTTTATATCTATAGTTATGCTAAGTTGTATTGAGCTGAAGAATATATTGAGTTTTTTCTTTTTAGTTTCAAGATTCCTGATATGTGTCTTGACAAAGAATAAAGCGTCGTCCCTATATAGACCGCCCGCCAGTTTAGGTATTTTCATACAAATTTCTCTGAGGATATATATCCCTACCAAGTCAGTAACCTTCGCTGAGTCCGGCCCCATAGTAGTATCGAAATTGTATTCCCTATCCTTTATAGTCCATAACTTATCATTATATGATATTAGTGTCCTTCTTGCTAGTTTAATTATATCCATCTCTAAGTTTGTAATGTTGGATTCGTTTCTAGCCATGGTAAGTGCCTTTTCAAGTAAAGTAGAGGATATGGGGGGTAGTATGAATCTATATCAAACATAATAAATTTACTTTGATTAGTAATGTGTAATTCCTTATACCAACTTAGCACTTCTTCTGATGAAGTCCACAGATTCAATTGAGGCCTGCGTTTAATTCCTGGCAATATTCTGTCTAGTATTTTCTTGCTGATTGCATCCATGTCTGAAATACACGGCGAGATCAGTCTAATGGATGGGTTATTACTAAAACCGGGCTTATGATCCTTAAGAGTGACACGAGGGCATTTAGGGGTATAGATCTCAACATTACCCTCTATACCAATCTCAGAGCAGATCTTAAGAGCAGCCGAGTTAATATCCTGCAACACCCTATTCCCTACGGTCTTGTAGTTTTTATTCAGTTACTTCAGGATTAGGTTGTTGTATGTTTCCATATTCATGGAGTATGTGTTTAAAGTTTTATCCGTCGGAACTGTGATGTTAGAGTTATTCCTAATCCGTGTCTGTGTCCTATGGATATGTTCAATGGTAGGATTCCAATATTGTGATCTGTTTTTGGTATTGATGTGTTTAACAATATTATGCATATCCGCTTCGAAGCTTTCCAATGCAGGGATGTTAGGTGGGTTCTTCTGAGTTCCTATTTTATAGACTTTTCTATATGAGGCTGTTGGTAAATTATCCTCAGTGTCAGATGCATACTAAGGGGGTTCGGCAATCTGGGACAATAATTAGTGTATAATATAGAGGCTAAGAGTTAGTAACACGTACTTATGCTAAGATATGACTTGATTCGATTATTAGCGGAGGCTCGGGGCTTAGGTTGGGGTGATCAGGCAGGAATATTTTATCGGAATAAGGCCAATTGATAGTCAACTATAGTAAATACTACTTCAGAAGAATAGAGGGGGGATTTTGTAACATATAAATAAAGATAATGGATTAATAAATAATAAATCACAATTATTCTCAGAAATAGATATATTATACGAAATGAATTGGGAATTTCAATTAATTTTAAGTGAACTATAAGAAATAACAACCTGGATGCTATCACTATTTAATTAAATTAGGTTCAATTAAATTAAATTAGTTTTTAATTAGATTAAATTAAATAAAACAATGGGTGGCAGGAATGGAAGAAGAAACAATTAAGGAAAAACTAAATCAAAAAAACATGCATGCCGACACGGACTTAATTTCTTAAAATAGAAACAATTTGACTTTTATAAAAAATATTTAGTACAGGGTTTTTATATTAGTAATAACAAAGTCTACCGTCATTTAACGAGTTAGAGTGATATTTTCCCGTAAAGTGGCAAGAAATAACCCCGTCCATTAAAAAATGCTTTTTAAAATAGAAAATAGATTCTGATAACGATATTCCGTAGTAATATTTATTTATGGAATATAGAATAATATTCTCTCTAGAGAGTTGCAAACAGACACAGCCGTTAAGGAAATATTTTAAATTATTTAAAATAATAACTAGATTTTTGTAGAAAACTTTATTAATAATAACATGTTATTTTTGATAGATGAATAATTTTAAAAAAATAATTTCTGCGGGATAGTTTTGTTTCGCTTCGTTAAACAACAACACGATAATAATTAAATGAAGGATATTTTCCCAAAATGTAAAATGACGTCCCAGACACTAGATAATTAATTTCTATAAAGAATAATTTTAATAATAGATTTTTTTAGAAACAGTTATTTTAATAAGTAGTTTCTATCTACTAATTAAGATTTTATCTTGAAATAAAGGAGAGTTTCTGCGAGATTGACGTTCAACTCGTCGTGTGTTTATTTCGAAGGGGAACACGTCAGACCTTGAAATTAGGCTCGTCTGACGGCTGGCATTCCGGACGAACATTTATGTTGCTTTTCCTTGTGATGAATTAGATTTAGAATTCCCATACTATCATTGGATCGGAATAGTAACTTGTGAGCGGCCTTGAATGGTTTAGTTTTTTTGGGGGGGAGGGATTTTTTCATCATTGTGCCGCCCTACGTGAAAGTGTATTATCGCACATTGTTCGTTTTTTTAGGTTATTTTGAATGCATTTGGGACCGATTATTTGCTTGTTGGCTTGGTGGTAGAAATAATGCATGAGCTACTTTTCTAAGACATTTTCCAGGACTTTCTTTGTTATCGTTGTTCTTTCTTGTTTTTTAATTTTAACTTTTATTTTTATTTTTTCCTCTTCTCTTCTTAAGTGACCTCAACTATTGCAACGTCAGATTGTGTATTGTCGGCAGTTGAAGCCTTTATTCCATACATTTAATTTCCCTGATGATCTTCTAAGCAAGTACCTGCTTGGTAGTGAAACAGGTGTAGGAAAAAAAAGTTTAATTTGAATAAATAATATTTCTAAGAAAAAATATATTTAATGGTGATGATTGGTGTCCTGAAAGGAATGATTTGGTAAGCCTTCATAAAATCACACACAGACACACACACACATATATATATATATATATATATATATATATATATATATATTGATTTTATTCCATTAGTTGCGACAAAACAAGTTCTGTTTCATTGGCACAAATAGCGTCCAACTCCTCAGGCTAACGATGGAATCCGAATGGCATACGTTTTAACTTCACCTCAACGGGAGATTGAAAATTGAAAATACATTGGAGGGGGGAGAGGGACAGAGTTGGGGCTTTGTCTATAACGGTGACATGGGACATGAGGGGGGACCCCAACAAGTCGTGTTTCAAATTATTGCGTGGGAGGTTTTCACGTGTTTGTGCTGTGCTGATCTCAATTTCAGCCGGGGTGGGGGGAAGGGTAGGGCGACGGCCAGAGTGAGTTAAATTTAAAATGAGAATAAAATTATGATTATAACCGTCATTCTTATTTTATTTTAATTCTAATAGGTAATTATCATGTGGATAAAAATGTTTGATAATTTTAATTTAGGGTATTAATTGCTACTTCTGCATTTTATTTATTCTATTTTAATGTCTTGTTTATTATTTGTAGTGCATTTTGTTGTGATTATATATATATTTTTTAAAATTGTAATTATATTATACTAAGATCAATACTAGTGCAATCATTTTATAAGAGAAGTTTAATGGTGTTACCAGTATTAGCATTAACAAAACCGATTATGATGACAATGATAATCCCTGCCAATCATACCTACGATAGTTGCAGTGATAATAGCCTTAATAAAAGCCTTAATAAAAATAAAAATAAAGATAAATATAAATAAAATTAGAATAAATATAGAAATAACAAGTTTGTAAAAATATTAATGATAATAATAATAATAATAATAATAATAATAATAATAATAATAATAATAATAATAATAATAATAATAATAATAATAATAATAATAGTATTTAAAAAAAATCAAAAATAATAATAATAATAATAGTAATAGTAATAATGATAAATATCACCATCATACCATCCTGCTACTTGTGAAGTCATTGGGCGAAATAAGTCGACAAGTGACGGTAGGCTTTTTTGTTCTACTACCAATGACAAGGACTAAGTACCAGTTTATAATTAAGTGTTCAAGATAGTGATCGAAGGGTTAAGTAATTGAGATTAGATTAGTCCAAGTGATATCAGTGTTAATAGCTATC
>OY744524.1:78334667-78532167 GCA_963556195.1 Sepiola atlantica | reverse complement strand
AACTCCGTATTAGGAACATACACTTATGTTTCTTATTTTGCCTTTCAATTCTATCTGCGTTGGTCTAAAGTCTAACAGAAGCGAAAGTGTGAAGAGCTTTTTTTATCAATAACCGATCGGTCCGGTGTCGGGAAAGAAATGGTCAGATTAAATAGTTTATCCTCTTTTTCATCGTTCTTAGAAAATCCGATCGAATATCACTTGAAATTTTTAATGCGTTCGGTAAAAGCTTTCCTTGTGTCGAATTTTGCCCTTCTGGGGAGGTAAGTATATAGTTACCTTAGCTAACCGCCAATGTACACTACGACTTGTAGGTCTGTGCTATGTATTAAAATGCAATATTATGTATTTAACTTTTCGTTTGCAAACGTGTGTAATCATATTTTGAAGATAAAATATTTTGCTTATGTGTAACCAAAAATATTTAACCTATCTTTATTTTAAATCTAACCGGCAAAAAGTGTACATGTTCAATGCAAGATATATCTATATATTTATATATATATATATATATATATATATATATATATATATACATATATATTTATACATTATATATATATATATTTATATATATATATTTATACATTATATATATATATATTTATACATATATATTTATACATTATATATATATATATATATATATACATATATATTTATACATTATATATATATATATACATATATATTTATACATTATATATATATATATACATATATATTTATACATTATATATATATATATATATATATATATATATATATATATATATATATATATACATAAACGAATTAATCAAATTTGTTTCCTCAAATCTTTTTTCCTGCATACATTGGTAAGACAACACACACGCTAAAAAATATCCCTTTTTTACAACTATCCATTTAAATTATTTTAGTCCACCGTAATTTGCAATTATTTACTCAACGGCCCCATTTTTTTTACTAAATTTCCGTCCATCAATCTCACTAATATTGTCTGATAACCCTTTCCTATTTCGTAGAGTGTCTATCACACTCACTTCCATTACACTCATTAAAAGTAATATGACAAATATTATGTTGTAAAGAAAGAAACTAATACAAATTTAAAAACGTTTAAATGCGTATTGCAAATATATATTCAATTCATGTTCATGTAGTTATAATAATTCCTTAATTCTAATAATAATAATAATAATAATAATGAAAATAATAATATTGTATATAATAATAATGAGTATAATGATGATAACATTGTATATAATAATAATGATAATAATAATCATAAAATTGTATATAATAATGATAATAATAATATTGTATATAATAATAATGATAATATATTGTATAATAATAATAATAATAATAATAATAATAATAATAATAATAATAATAATAATAATAATAATAATAATAATAATAATAATAATAATAATAATGATAATAATTAATTGGAAGATCGATGAGGTAGAGCACTAACCACATCTCCACTGGAAGAATGCGGTAAGGACTGGGACTTTGGGAAATTGTATTGCCGCCCAAATTCAAGAGAAGATTAATGGTTGTTAACAGCGAGAAATACATGGTTAGCGGCTGTTGCGATACCCTAAAGTACTTTGTAATGGTTATCGATAAAAGATGGAGACTACAGGAAATCTGGGGAGACATGTTGTCACTCAGACTGCAGGTAACACCACCGGTCATTATCAGTGAGCAATCAATAGTAATGACTTGTGTGAATGTTACATAACCCCCATTGGGGGGAACGGTACCAAATGGGATTTGTTACATTATGTTTTTTTTTAATGTTATTACAATTCTTTTATATGAACGCCCTTTCGAAACACGAAAGTCTAGAAGCGTTTTCAAAGTTTTTAACATTCAATCTTTTTAACATTAATTTTTAATAGTCAGATTTAAACACGTGAATCCACGAATGGCGATTTTAATCCCTTAAACTGTCGACATTAACAAGTAAACTGCCCCTTCTGTTATATAGTCTTTTGCAACGGGGATTTTTTTGAGTGTACATTTATGCGATGATCAAAAGTTATTACAAGAATTCTGAACCCTTTTTTTTTTAATTGATTTTTTCAAACATCTTAATGCATTTATTATTTTACCTTATGTTTCTCTGGCCGTAATTTCATTCTTCGTCGTCTATTGGTCCCCTCTATAAATGTTGTGCCGTGGGGTTTCTCTGTTCGATCCTTCATCTGGTTGCGTTTTTATATTCTGAAAATCAATACTCTTTGGTTCGACGAAAAAAAGGACTTTGAAGACGTTTCGAGAGGATCAGAAGGTGGGTTTTATTTGCTTTAAGTCACGCACGGGGGAGAGTCGCTGTCTTCGATTGCCGTCACTTTTTTGGTTACCTTACTAAACTGCAAACTAGATGGGGGAAAATAAGTGGGTCTTTGTTTCATCTTAGCTATTCAGTCCTAAACTTTTTGTCTACATCCTTGGACAATTTCTGCTGATCGTTTGTGCATGCTTTTGCCTCGACTTCCACTGGCGAACTCAACCAAAAACTAATTTCCCACACAACGATGAATGACGTCACCTGATGTACACGTGTTAAGGTCATGCCAAAACATTCGTTAACTCATGTTGTCTGACCTTTTTTTACCCTAGCATTTCCTATCGGCCAAACATACCATAAATTTGTGATTACTTTACAAAATGAGTCACTATGATACATAGTTGTTTGTCCCAAAATCACATATGCCCTTAAATTGTACTTAATCCTATTTCTTTCATAATTCATACTGGTCGATCTACACACTTTAAAATACAGGGTCCGTCATAATCTAACAAGAGCACTCTTAGTAAGTACAAACAATAATAATAATAATAATAATAATAATAATATGAAAAAGAAGAAGAAGAAGAATAAGAGGAAGAAATATCATTATCAAGGGAGGCGCGAGAGCGCTCTATCCATTCATAGACTCCACGAATAGCCTATGCTGGAAATCTCGTTTTTTGATCAATCATAACTCAAAAACCAATAACCAAATTTGTTAAAACTTTGCACAAAATGTTTATTTGATAGGTTCTATAAGTGTATAGAATTTCAGCATCATTAGTCAGGGCAACCCAGAGATCCAGAAAGTTCAATCATGAAATCATGTTATCTGTGTGTACATACGTACGTACGTACGTACGTACGTACGTACGTATGTGCCACCCTGTATCTCATCAACTATTTGATGGATTCAGCTGATATTTGGCAGAGATAGAAATTCTTGGGTCTAGTTGATGGCATTTTAATTTAACTTTACCATATACCTTAGTTTTCCAGAAAATTCCAAAAAACCGTAAAAATAACCATTGTATTGAGGCATAGCCTTTACAAAAGTAGTGACATTCCATGATAAATGCCGGTATACTGAAATCATATGCCGTTAATAGGGTTAAGATGAAAATTCATATACACTAAATGTACAAAAGCAAGGAAATTCCCAAATGTTTACACTTTTATTGTCATTATCGGTATGCGAGCACAACAGGGCTATGTATTTTACTGGTAGGAAATCTTCTTCAGCGCACCTCACACACTTCATCCACTCATGCATAGATATTTATACTGTAGTTATGTGATAATGAAATGGTTTCATTGATATGTAGTCATACCCTTAATTAATGACAATAAAAGTGTAAAAATTTGGGAATTTCCTTGCTTTTGACATTTAGTGTATATGAATTTTCATCTTAACCCTATTAAGGGCATATGATTTCAGTATACTGGCATTTATCATGGAATTATAATTAGCAATAATATTATCACTACTATTATCATTTGTCTTATTATGTAATACTTACTAAAAGTAAGGAAATGTTCCAAATAAATTGTTTTGCATTTCTGGCTATTTTGTTGAAAAGTTGGAAGCTTGTGTGAATGGCGTTTCTTGGATTTTTAGTAATAACAAGTCGACTCAGCATTCTACTCTTCTTTCGACAACCGTTGCAAATCATTTTGGAACATAGCAACAGTCGTTTACAATAGATTTCTCCTGAACGACGACCGTTCGTCTTCTTTAGAACTTGAGTAAAATATGTCTCCCAGTATTCTCCGCAGCCTTCCAGTGGAGATCCATTAGGTCTTCTCGCACAACGAAAGACAATGGTGAATACAGCTAAAATATTAAGGAAAATAGTCGAATAGGAAAAAAAACACCTTAACGAGAAATGCTAACCAGACACATGCAATAGAAATAAAAGAATTAACATTGAAAGGAAATCGTCACATGAACCGAAGGGGACAACCTGCAAGGAATTTCATGAACTGCCCCCCAAAAAAAACACAATTTGATGGCACCAGCATTGGCTGATACCACACAAAATGGTTCTGCATGATAAAGGAGGATGGAAAAGTCTATGTGCGAGAGGACTTAATGCATCTCCACTGGAAGGGTGCGGAGAATACTGGATCCGTAGAGAGGCTTATTTAACTCAAGTCTTTAATGTCGCTGTATCAGCCCATAGAATACCACCATATCACCAGTGAGATAACACTCTAACTATTCGTGTGAAAAGTTGTCTTCTTTTAATTCCAATTTCTCACAGTTGTGTTTTCTAGTTAATCGTAGCACTGCCTAGTGCGCCAACGATTATCTGTATTATAGTTAATTTCCGTGTTCCATATTATTATTATTATTAATATTATTATTATTCATTTGAATTATTTCACACGAATCGTTAGAGTGTTATCACACTGGTAATATTGTGGTGTTCCATGGGCTGATACAGCCACATTATCCTCAGAGTTTCAGTTCACTATGACTTTTTCTATTACGACTACATCAATTAGTAGTATTGAAACGGAAGTTTACTTTTGAGTTCATGCTGATAAGAGCCTGTCTATCATTCTCCATTTTTTAAGGCAATAATTCTCTACAAGTTTCTACTATTCCCCGTCACCTATCAGTTCAGCTTGGAATTTTGCTGTCACTTTTTGGTTATTTCATTATATCAGACTCTCCAAAGTCACAGTCTGTGCTAAACATTTATGTTATCCCACTGCGTTATAACATGTTTTTTAGGGAGAGATCTCATGTCATAAAACATTTTAGATCCTAACACTAGCAGCATCAGTTCATTTGTGTACTTTTTTATTATGCTGTATCTATTATTAAAGTTGTGCTTACGAAGTACCACTTTATTTGAAATGATCTTTAGCGTTCACTGCCATCTGGCTATGTGGTTTTATTTTTTCCGTTCTAATACTTTTTTATGATGCGTCAGCTACTTTCATCTCTGTCATGGTTTGGATGATGGTAATCCACAATTTGATGTCAAGTTGTCCTCGTTAATTGTTTCATGAAATGTCAATAGTTCACACAAGACATACACAGAAAACACATGCACATATTTTGTTACAGGTTATATAAAGGTTTCGTTTTGTTTTATTACTGTTCGAGAAACACGGAAACAAAATTAAGTATCCATTTAATTGCCGCGTTAGTCGAGAGACTACAACTCGAATATATGTGTGTATGTTTGAAAGAATGTCTGTTCATTACAACGAGCAAACGACAATGGACTACTGTGCGCGTACCCCTGCCCACTGCTGTCAGTGATATTATGGCAGTCGTTTATCTATGTACATATATCAGTGTTCCTGACTCTAACGTGAATTTATCTTTAGCGTCGAGTACCTTCTTCACTCCGTCACAGTGTACATTCTTCCTGTCTATTTACCTATGTCACTTACATCATAATTGATGCCAATAATATTTCTGCCTATTTTCTTTTTATTAGTCAGAATTCATATATATTTGAAGGATACCTTTTTATTTACGAAAATCTTGACAAAGATTTATTCATTGTCATTTGAGTAACGTCAAGAGAAAAATACCAACACTAATTGCGTTTTTCAAATAACGAAACTAATTTCGTTACGATAATGTTTAAACAAAAAAATTCGACTTTTCATAGTTTTGAATTCTTTGTAAGTAAAAATTCATAAATAAATGATACGCCCTTTTCCTTAACTTTTAACAAACACATTTTATTTCATTGGTTCCCGAAAAGAAAAAAAAACATTTGTGCTTGTGTATAAAACTTAAAAAAAGAACAGTGATATTAACGTTAAGGCATCGAGTAATGTAAATGTATATATTAACATTATATATCGTGCAGTTTTCAACATTATTTAACTACTATTGCATAGTAAGCTTGTTAACATAAATCCCAAACAACACGGTTGAATGTGATGTCGCGCAATAAGAATATTCATCACACTTTTGCGAGGTGTTTTATCGAGCCACGTTTTGTTGGAAAAAAAATCTACATTCAAGCTTTTCCTTAAAAAATGAAGTGACATCGACCTTAACATATCCATTTACGTTCACCTATATATATATATATATATATATATATATATATATATATATATATATATATATATATATATATATATATGTATATATATATATATATGTATATATATAGCATACTGACGTTGATACACTGGTTTTCATTCGCTCACCGAAGTTAAGTGACATAAAGTCTTGTCCGTAACAGATGAGTGACAATTCGGGAATGTCAAGAGTTGTATGTTTGAAGAAGGCTGCAACTTCCGGAAAGAAAACAACAAATTTAACGTCGTAATCTACTCTGTTGGGATGTATAGTTTACTGGATACCGCCTCTAACTTTAATATTCTCTAGAAACTTCCATCTTTGAACGAAGCCAAGTCAAGCCGCACATATCACACTTTGCAATGAACATTTATTTATAGTCTATCATTTAAATACAAATGTTGTCAGTTCTGTTTCAATGTATGTCAATGCCATGCCAGATTAATAAACTGAAAAGGTGTTACTCTTTGCGGACGATGCAAAGCTAGTGTCACCTAAAATAAACTATGATCAACTTTAACATAATCTCCAAATATTCTTGTCCAAATTTTAAAGATAGGATTTAACTTCGAACCCTGTAAAATACTGTCATTATTCTATCGGCTCTCTGTCTACTGCCACCAGCCATCGGGTTTTCACTTTAACCACACAACATCGCCAATAATGCAAATGACCTTTGTTCAGTAATAGAAAACTCTTTTAAACCTATGCATCACTGCATCCAGATAGCAAACAGAGCCAGGCAGAACCTTTACCTGAACCGTAAATCCTTTCTAAGTCAAATAACAGACGCTTTCCGTCTCGCATACACAACCCAGGTACAGTCGATTCTTGAATATGCCAACTAAGCAAGAAATACTAACGCTCAAAAATATACCGTAAACTTAGTTTAACGGTTAGTAACCAGGATAAAGACGGGATTCTCACGCCTCACCTATAATGAACAGCTGTCATCACTTGCGCATCGAAGGATGCGTGAGAACTTAATTCTGGAATACAGCATTATCAACAGGAATGCAAATCTAATTCTAGTTGCCGTACGGTCCGCGGTCACCCGGAAAAAATTACCATCGACGCCCTCTCTATCCGTTTCTCTGCTTCCTGGAACAGCCTGCCAGAGGAGGTCGTAATGATGCCTACCCTATCTAGGTGTAAAGTCGCCTTGGACAAACATGCATACGGTATAGATGCAATATCTAATAACTGCCTTTTTACATAACTAAGCTATTTTTTGCAAATAAAATTGATTGATGGAAACGTTTTATAAATGTAATACTTGTTTTTAGGGATATATTACTATTTTTATTGTTGTTTTTCCTGCAAGTCGTGAAGATCACTGATGATAGATGAAAGTTCGTGATATAATAGAAAATAACATATGTAATATATGGCTCTCGGAAAACGTTTTTTTCTTCAGTTCACATCCTGACATATTTATTTTTATCTGCCTGCCTATTTGACAAATATAAGATTGTGTTCAGCCCAAATATTGTAGGCTGACATGTTATAA
Organism: Sepiola atlantica; assembly: GCA_963556195.1. NCBI lineage: Eukaryota > Metazoa > Mollusca > Cephalopoda > Sepiida > Sepiolidae > Sepiola > Sepiola atlantica. The sequence continues at coordinate 78,524,307 of OY744524.1, read as the reverse complement.
CCAAATGCCTGTGATAGGATATATACTATTGTCATTAGTCAAATATGACGTGATGCTGTCATTTTGCAAGATATTAAGTACGAATACCTCGATAAAATGCGTACATAAATATATCTTGGGATACGAAATGGTTTGTTTCCTTTCATCCAGTTAACACTCAGCTCGTGTCTTTCAATTGTAAGAGTGCCCATTCTCTTCCTGAGATTTTCATTAATGGCCCTGCTCTTGAGGAGAAATTGAATCTGAAACTTCTTGGTATTTCTCTCTCATAAATTCTTTCTTGGATTTCATACATTAAATCCATTGCTCTTTCTGCTTCTCGTAAAGTCGGTTCTCACTATCACCTGACACACCTAAGGCTATGCTCTATCTCCACAAATCAACAATCAAATTGTGTATTGAGTACTGTTGTCATATTTGGGCTGGTGAATCACAGTCCAATTAGAGGGTTCTTGATAAGGTGCAGAAACGTATCTGTAATTGAATTGGTCCTACCCTTTCTTCTTCTCTACACACTCTCTTTCACGGACGTGTTGTTGCTAGTATTAGTATTTTCTATAAATACTATTATAGTAGGTGTTCTTCAGAATGGTGTGATCTATTCCATGCTACTTTTGTTCCAGCTCGTTTGACTCGTTGGCCTGGTGGTATCCATCTATTTTCTGTTTGGATACCTCATTGTAATACATATTCCTATTTCAGTAGATTCTTTCCAAGAACCGCAGGCATGTGGAACTCTTTTCCTGCCGACTGTTTTCCGCCTACCTATAATCTTGGTATTTTAAGACTTAGGTCAGTAGGTATCGCCTGTCTTTGCGATAATCATATTTGTTCGTATTTGCACCTTACATAAAGTGGCGTCATGCCTTGTCTGGAGCGAGTTACATTAACAAGAATATGTCTGCCAATTATAGGCTCCGAAATAAATACAACATGGTGGTTATTATTATGTAAGATGATCAGCTTAAATCCCGTGAATAAACAAGTAGAATCGAAGACATATGATACGAGTGGACAGGCGAATAACAGGAAATATATATCTGTCTCTCTTTCCCTCCCCTCTTTCTCCTTGTTTTCACATTGTGTTCTTCTGGAAGGAAGGCGAGTGGGCGAACGTCTTTGTGATTGACTGATGGGCAATATTTTTCATACTGTTACATCATTAGGAAGAATACTGACATCTCATTCCGTTTTTGTGGATGTTCAAGTACAGTGTCGCTCAATATACTAATATATTTCCATGAAAATATCCACATTTTTTACGTAGTCCCTACACTTCAATTAAATACTCAATACGATGATCAAATCAGTTGTAGAAAACCATATAATGCTGTCAGCTGAATTGAACGGATTTAACATGTCACACGATATCTGATGCAACTTAAAAATCGGGCAGTCGCAAAGATAAACATAATATATTTTGACATTTCTTTTGTTACAGTTGATATTTTCACACAACTAAATAAAAAAACAACAACATGGGCATGCGTTTCTAATATGAACATCGTTTCTGAATAAAACGAAGCGGTAATAATCTATACGTTAATTGTAAGACGTTAATTTGTAAAGTGGTCGATATTCTCAAGTAAATATATAGATAACAGTGCAGACACAATTCTAAAACTTACAAGTGACCTAACAGGGTCCAACGTTACACTGGGTTTTATGTCCATCACCTTGGAAGACTTCGCTGGTCTGCCCGGTATTTAAAAATACTGGGGATCCGGCATTTGCAACTCAGTACAAGCCGATGAGTCTCCTGTGCGTCATGAGTAAGTTGCCCGAATCTGTAATAAATAATGAGGTTGTCAACCGTCTTCACAGAAACACTCTACTTTGTGAGAAGCAATATGGGTTTTTTTCCTACAAGATCTGCAGCTGATGTAGTGAATGTGATACCGCGCAGTATCAAGATATCTATCGACTGGGCTTTGTCTGTATGGCGATAGTTCTTGATATATCGAATGCCTTCGCATACTTGTCATCTATGTAATACCGTGAAATAGCCTCACAACCATCAGATGCTTTATTTCCGATAGGTCTGTTAAACTCCCGAAACTCATGATATAAATGCTGGCGTACTTCAAGGATTCATTCTGGGCCCTACGATCTTTCTGATCTTCATTAATGATCTTTAAAGTCGTACCCTGAGATCATTCGTTAATATGTACATACTGTTTGTAATTAAGAGAAATATACCAAATTGTTCCAATTCAATACATCACATAGAAAACAAGGAACAAAAAACGAGCAGGTGAAATACGAGCAAGTTAAGATATAAACAATATTTATTTATAAAATAATAGAAAGGATACACATATTTAAAACAAATGACAAAAACAAAGTTCTATTTTAAGGGAAATAGATAGTTTTAACATGGTGAGAAAAATCCCTACACAAAATAATATCCCGAACAAGTCACGGACGAGAGTAAAACAGAGTTACTCACTCATATTTGTTGAATATAGATACAAATCTTCCAAGCAGAAGCTGAAAATTCGTTAATCGGTGATTGTCATAAAATCACACTCATCCAATATCCACACTGATCTTTTGGTGGAAAAGCGATTAACAGAATTCCGGGAGTAAGTGTTCGGAAGTTATAAAGGACGGATGTGGTCGTGGAAGTTACACGGCAATCTTCTTTCCCTTCTTCGTATTCTCATTTCTCACCACGCACATTTCGGTGGTAGTGGGTCGTTTGACCGGTGGCTGGCCCTTCGACAACATCTCTCTTCAGCTGTTCGTTAAACCTCTCAAATACACCATGTTATCCGTTCATAACTAGTTCGGGCCTAATGGCGAATATAAATACGGGATGAAATAGATTCTGCTTGCTTTAGTAAAATGTCTATAGAATAAATTTTATTTATCTCATATTGATTCAACTACCGCCTTTGTAACACAGGAAGCAGATATGTTACTTAGAATTTTTCAACGGATGAAGGCTCAGAGAAAATGGAATAAGCAACATTTTGTGTGGTATCATCCGAGGCTGGCGCCACAATAAACGTATGTAAATGTATTTATCTATTTTAGAAGGGGTCAGGTTTTGTTAGATATCTGACAGTGTCAGTTCTTTTGACCATCTATGATTTTTTCTCTGTATCATCATCATCGTTACCATCATTATTATTATTGTTATTATTGTCCATTATTCATATTTTGGGGTATATGACAACATCAGGTTCAGGCTTATCATTATTATTATTATTATTATTATTGTTATTATTATTATTATTATTATTATTATTATTATTATTATTAGAGAGTACGGGTTTCTCATAAATGACAAGTAGAAATTACGGATTTTTCGAACACATGAAAAATATGACCCATAAGTAAGTGACGAGTGTTTTATATTACAGTAACTCTACTTGAAAGTGGATGGCATTTATTCGATATACATTGTTTAAGGATACGTAACTCCTCTTGAAAACCGACGCTAACTAATTATAATTTTAGAGTGAGAGGTAAAGAGTAATACTTCGAAAGTCAGTGAATAATGATTATTTCAGGTGAAAGATACTCGACACAAATCTATGAAGTGTTGGGCGTATTAGTTAATGAACTGTAATACCGTTTAGTTTTAGTATCAATGATCCAAAAGTCAGTGATCAGTATTAATATTTCGTATGAAAATACTCAAAACAAAATTAACTCATCGATAAATTTATATTTAATCGCTAAGAATATGCTTAGTAATTATTTTAAAAATTGTTTATAAATTGAGATTAACAACCTCCTTTAAGTCAATGACTAATCTGTATAACACATGAATTATACTTGAAACAAAAATGTCAGGCTGGGATTGGTGTGTGATATCTCTTTTGTGCTTGATGGGAGGTAGAGTGACCATTTTTCATTGGAGGAATTATTAATGTTTTTTGCCAACCAGAGTGCCCCATTTTGGGGTGTTGGGTATTCTGAACATAAAATCTGACCCTGCGTATAACATTGCTGTTGTGGGTAGGCAAGTAAATAAGGATTTTGTTCTTAGCCTTTGGCCAGGATCAAAGTGTAGTATATTTTCTGTTTTGAGTCAGAGGATGAGAAATCTTTCTTGACTTGGCCAAGTTTTAATTTTGTCCCTTCGATATATGTCCTTTGTGTGGTGCTGGGTATATCTGACCATGTGTCTAACTATGCCGTTGTGGGGGAGGCAAATAAGTAGGGACCCCCATCTTTGAATTTTCTGTGCGTGTTACGTCTATCTCCGAGATTTTCTTTTAGGGTTATTAATTTTTAAACCGTTTTAGCGGAGAGGCTAAGTTAAATGTCTGATATTCAGTCAACAGGGTTTATATCAAATTAAAAATTCATAGATTTTTTTATAAATATACATTCGGACACTAGGCAGATTTTGGGGGTCGGGGAGCTTACAGCCAAAAAGGTCTTCATTTTCTAGGAAAGGTCATATTAGACGTTTGAGTTGTATTTACGGTATTATGAATTTTGTATGAAACCGAATATTTAGTACGCTCATTAGAGCGTTATTTTTCTAGCCTACTGAATTTCTTTTTGAGCTTTTTGCTGAACAGAATTTTAGACTAATGAAATATTAATCAGACGAGGCAAACAAATGACGCATCCGGAAGTTATTTTAACAAAATACATTGCCGGATAACCTTGTCATAACTTTGTATTTTTACCCCCTCCAAACATCACTAATTCATCTGATAAGTTAGACTTCTGATGATAATAAAAAAGTGTATTTTTTGTTTTCTTTTAACTTTTTCATCTTTATTTTTGTTGTTGCTTTATCTCGACCATGATGGCTCCCACGTAAAAAAAACTATCATTGTCGCACTGTTCGCCATTAAAAGCAAACTGCGCCGACCCCGTTTGAGATGAAACGGTTCATCTTTTGACTTCAGGTCAGAGGTTGAAGTCCGTGTGTTTGATGGAGAGGTAGGGGCATGTAGTCGCCGCCCGCAGTTGAGGGTTATGGGACTGGTCTATGTCTTTTATTCCATTTTATCTCTTTTCATTTCCATCCCTCTAAACATTGATCAGACAGCGTTTATTTCTGGCGATCCGCCATCTTTGTCTGTAAATCAAATTCAGCTGCGCATGCGTGTAGGGATATTACATTGGTAGCACACACTCATTTTCATTTTACTTTCTGATAATATTTGTATATATATGTATATTATATATATATATATATATATATATATATATATATATATATATATATATATATATATGCACACACATATATGGAAAAGGAAAAAGATAAACCAAAACTATATTATTTATGCATTCATTAATGTTTCGTCTTTATTGTAAGACTTCCTCAGGATGAAACAAATGAAGAGAAACATCATACAAGCATCAATTTGATTTGCCTGAAAGCAGCGAGCTTCAGCTGGTTTGTGAGTAAAAGAAGATAACAATGAGAAGGCAACAAGGCTGTGTTTCAGAAGCAGCAGTCTATAGAGTGTTTAGTAGGAGGATGTGCAGGTTTAAAATGAGTGTATTACTTCAGCCTTGTAAGAAAGGTGTTGTCTTGGTCATCGTGTCAAATAAACATCTGCACCGATAGTGGAAGGGGCGAAAATCTGAGCTAGGGCGTAACAATGAAGTATACACAAGTGGACATAAATGTTATGTTTTGAATTAAAAAACAGGAAAGGGAAAGAAAACATAATTTATATGTAAATGTGAACGCTGAAGAGTTTTCAAAACGGGAAATGTAATGAAAAACGTAAAGTGTGCCAAAAAAGAGATGGATAGAAATAATATATACTAGTTTCTTTATTTATGTTTTAATGTATTTATTTATTCCTATTTATTTAATTATTTCTGTATTATTAATGAATCAATAATTATTAAATTATTCCTGAGCATATAATTATATGCATAATGTATATATATATATATATATATATATATATATATATATATATATATATATATATTCAACATGCACATGGGGGTATGTTCATACACTCGGTGTGGATAACACAACCTGATTAGTTTATACTATAGTGGGAGAGCTAGTATCGTGAGGTGTTCAGAGAGACGACGGAAAGTATAAATTTAATTATATTACTAACAACTATTGATAGTGTATCTATTAATCGATACTTAATTGCCCACACATGTTAGTCAACATATAAATGTGTACGGGCACATATATGAGTCCCACATAGCGTAATATATATATATATATATATATATATATATATATATATATATATATGGTACAGAAAATTAGTACAACATCAGTACCGTCGGGGGCACGCTCAGAAAGACTTACCCATCCTCCTCTCGTTAGCTTATGTTGTCATCTCTCGTTTGGATACATTATTTTCTTTGGGGTGTATATTTGTTTAAAATGTGTGTTAGGGAGAGAAATGTGAGACTACAAAGTTTAATAAATTTCGAAAAAAGGAGGCGTAAAATGCAACAGTCAAGATTTAAGATTAAACAAAATTAAAAATATATCTATACAAGTTCTGTGATTACTGTTTATTAGGAGCGTATTTTAAGCCGTTAAATGCTTTAAAGGGTTACATTGATGTGGTGTAGAAAGTGCTAACGATTGAATGTTGGTTTAAAGATAACAATTTCGAATTTGTAAATAATATAAAAATACATACATTTAAAATTCGAAGCCTGGGTTAAAATAGTTGAAATCAATTCAAAAGGGATTACAATTTCGATTTAACCCCGTTCGGGTCGTGTAGACTGCCAATCGATCTAAGGGGAGCAACTATCCAATGTTCTTAATGATTCGGTATTCGGAATTAAACATTTAATACTACAATGTAATTAATATGTAGATTTTTTGAAGTAAAATATTGGTATACTGATTAATTCTGATCTAGCGATAATACCAATGATTATGTCGACTAGATTGAAACTTTTATACAGATGTTTAAATCCTGATGATTTATTATCGGGAAATAAGAATGTTATCCTATTAATAACTGTAAAAATTATTATTGGAAAAAATATTATTTCATATTTTACGTAGTATAATTTACTGGTTTTAAGTTTGGGTGTAAAGATGGGTCAATTAAAATATTAAGATTTGTATTCGTATTTGGTATATATTTGTAGGGATTGATATTTCGGAGTATTTTTTGGGGTTGAAATCGGTAATTTGTGGGGCAATTATGGGTGTATCTAATCGGCTTATGTGGTTATGTAGTTGGCAGTCGGGTATTATTGGTAGACCTTTATGTGTATCAGTAAGTTCAGTTTATAAGTAGTGATTGCCTCCTGCAGAAACAACATTTAAAAATGTCGTCTCTGACATTCAAGCAGATAGTATTTGGCCCTTGATATATGATGTTTATCTGCATCACACAGAGGACATCCATTTCTGGCTGGTGGTAAAGATGGTACGTGGATATATATATATATGTATATATATATATATATATATATATATCATATATATATATATCATATATATATATCATATATATATATATCATATATATATATCATATATATATCATATATATATATATCATATATATATATATCATATATATATATCATATATATATATATATATATATATATATATCATATATATATATATATATATATATATCATATATATATATATATATATATATATAGAGAGAGAGAGAGAGAGAGAGAGAGAGAGATGGATAGGTAGTAATTAAATATAAAATAATCGTTAAAGTTTTTATAAAATGTTTTAAATGAAAAGTTTATTTAATTTTAAATCTAAATTCCTCTTAAAAATACATTTCTCGAATAAATAAGGCTGACTATATTTTACTCTAAAGAGTTTAATATACTTAAATAAAACTAATACTTTCAAATACAAATCCACTGTAGTTTCATGAGATATCCGATCATTAAAAGATTGATAATATAATAAGGTGTTCTGACGATCAAATATGTTGGAAACTATGTTGTTCACTTTGTAAAAGCAAATGAAGTGATGGTGGTGGTTATAGTGTTAATACCTGTTCACTGTTAGATGCTTATGATTTTAATGCCTGATCGCTCCCATAATGGTGTATTTCTAATCATTACCTCTTCTACTAAAAGTGTCGAACGTTCGTTACCTCCTTTAGCTGGGAGTTGTTTTTTGGTCGATCGCCAGCTGCGTCATTTCCAGCGAATGTCAGTGAGTTCCCTTATGTCAATTTTTTACCCTGCCAAGATCCCGTATTTTAAAGGGTGATGGACATCCTTATTTAAATTACGTCCTTGTGTAACATTTATTTCGAGATAACCCCGCTAGAAGCTGGGCAAAAAGTCGATGTGTTATGAAAACGGCATACTTTATAATACATTGCTATATGAAAGGTTAATTATAGATTTACAACTGTGAGGAAAGTGTAATTAGATTTGATTTGTTTAAAAGTATATGTGCGATTGTTTGTTGTGTTTATTTCTCGTGCAAACATCGTAAGATAAAGATCTAACCTTCCTTACTAAATATTATTGTTTTACTTTCATCAAGAAATAAAGAGTTCTAATACCAAATGCGATAACCCCAGAAAAATATATATTTAATATATATACTTAAAATATATACTTCGACCAAAAGCTTTTTTTATCTGAAACACATATAAATTATGCCAGTATAATATCATGTAAAGCACGATTTGGGGCTATGGTTGAGTATTGAAATGCAACAAAATGTCTTAAATTTCAATACTTGAGCATAGTCCCAAATCGTGTTTTTTTTCAAATCACATAATACTGTATTCGAATTCCATCGTTAAGTAATCGCTTCATAATTTTTCAAATGCCGTTTACTGTGTTTTATCATTGCCCCTTCCACTGCTTAACTAAGAACATATTTTAGTCTTTTGAGCCACTCTTTGTAGGTAAGCGCGGAGAAACCTGTCACCATTTTGGTTGCCAACTGTTAAACAAGCTCCAGGTGTACGATATGTTTTTGTAGATAAGAATATGTTTCTTTTATGGCATACTCCATAAGTGTTGTATATACACGTAAGATATACCTCTATTAAACTATTTAATGAAAAATGTCAGTATACTGAAATCGTATGCCCTTTAATAGTGTTAAGATTAACATTCATATACACTAAACACTACATGTACAAAAGCAAAGAAATTCCCAAATTTTTACACTTTCATTGTCATTAAGGGTATCCGAGCACAACAGGGCTATGTATTTTACTGGTAGGAATTTTTCTTATAAAAAATATAAACATTGTTACTATTTTAGCACTGTTAATATAAACATTGCCAATACACATTTTAACTGGTATTTTACTTACCTTTATAGTATCCTTATCAATCACGCCCGAGTGGAACCATTATTCATACGACACTAGCAGCATTGTTATGTATTAAGGAAAATGAAGGTATTCTTGTTGTATATAAGTCAATTTTATGTTTCAGACTTTAATTTATTAGAATTAACAACTTTCACCATGTTTTTAATATATAAACGATTTTTACTGTATTTTTTTCAACAATACAATACATTTTTTTACAATTCAGATTGAAGATTCTCAAACTAGAATTTTAAATCTTATAAATTAAAAAATGTGAACTGTAATTCTTGGTATTTTTCATTTCTCTGAAATGTTCGTTTTCTCTAAACTAAAAGCAGTACTCTACGGCTCTAATATGACAAATATAGGCAATAGAATGGCACTTTATTTCGGTTCTTACTTTGTAACCTTGCCTAAGGGTTCAACACGTAGCCTACAGCCAAAGTCTAACTTCTTACTGGCTCGACCTAGGCCCAGTCGATATTAGGTAGCTTCCATAAGAACATCAGCTCGATCAGAACGTTTGTCAATAAAAGAAGACGATGAGTTCCAGCCGAATTCCTTTCGGGAAAGCCCAAGAGATTTTGTATAAACGATTAATTCTCGTTCGATGTTTTGCGCTGAAACAAAAAAAATCCATACCAATAAAATACATATCCCTGTTGTGCTCGCATACCCTTAATGACAATAAAAGTGTAAAAAATTTAGAATTTCTTTGCTTTTGTACATTTAGTGTTTAGTGTATATGAATTTTCATATTAACCCTATTAAGGGCATATGATTTCAGTATACTGGCATTTTTCATGGAATGTCACTACTTTTGTAAAGCAAATGCCTCAATACAATGGTCGCCCCATTTCACCGTAACTTTCTAAGTTTGCCTTTTGCGAACGCTGTTTCTTCCCCACCATTCCTCTTACGTGGCCCAGGGCAATAGTATGACATATTTATATAACAAGTACCACCTCTGTCTGCGCCTTCTATATATATATACTTATCTCAGCCCCGGTGTTCATACTATATACATAACTATTGCCGCCCCAGTGCAGATAATATATAAGTACCTATTGCCGCCTGGGTGCAGATACTATATACGTACCTATCGCCGCCCTGTTCAAAAGCTGAATACGTACCTCTCGCCGCCCCGGTGCGAATGCTGAATACATACCTATCGCCACCCCGGTGCGAATGCTAAATTCGTACCTATTTCCGCCCCGGTGTGCAAATACTAAATATGCACATATCGCCGCCCTGGTGCGAATGCTAAATATGTACATATCGCCGCCCCGGTGCAAATGCTAAATACTTAATTATCGCCGCTCCGTTGCAAATGCTAAATACGTACCTTTCTGTCGCTCCGGAGCGCATGCTATATACGTACCTATCGCTGTCCCGGTGCGTGTGCTATATACGTACCGATCGCCGCCCCGGAGCAAATGCAAAATACATAACTATCACCGCCCCGGTACGCATGCTATATGCGTACTTATTGTGCCAAAGTGCACATGCTGTAATCGTACCTATCGCCACCCCTGAATGCTAAATACATACTTATCGCCGTCCCGGTGCGAATGCTAAATACATACCTATTTCCGCCCCGGCGTGCATACTACGTAAGTACCTATCACTGCCCCAGTGCGAATACTAAATGTGTAGATATTGCCGCCCCGGTGCGAATGCTAAATTCCTACCTATCGCTTCCCCAGTGCGAATGCTTAATACGTACCTATCACCGCCTCGGTGCGAATGCTAAATACGTACATATCCCCACCCCGGTGCGCGTGCTATATACGTACTGATCGCAGCCCCGGAACGTGTGCTCTATACGTAATGATCGCCGGCACGGTGCGCATTCTATATAGTACTTATTGCCGCCCCTGTGCACATGCTATATACGTACCTATCGCCACCGCTATGCACTACTATATAGTACCTATTGCCACCCCGAATCACATACTATATATATACCTATCGCCGCTCCGGTGCGCATACTATATACTTACCTATCTCTGCAAGGGTGCACATACTATATATATACCTATCTCCAGGCCAGTTCGCATATCCAAGAACTCATATTAATGTGCCCCTGTCGTGTCAGAAAAACAAAATAGTGTTCATTCATGTAGTGTCACTATCATAAATGCCAATATTTTTAGGCTAAAAAGAGAAAAAAATACATGTTTGCCCCCCCCCCTCAATTTGTTTGTTGTATCCTTCTCCATACATAGAAATATTTTTAATAACAATTTTTTTTTTAACTAAACATTTTTTGAAGCCCCCCAATTTTTTTTACACTCCACATGTATAGAAACATTTTTAATTAAAAAGAAAATAAAAATTCCCCCCCCCAATTTTTTTCATTCTGCCCCTATACATATAAATATTTTTAATTAAAAGGAAAAAAAAATCCGCCCCCCAAATTTTGTTCATCCTTCCCCATACATAGAAATATTATTCATTAAAAAGAAAAAAAAATTGTTTTACCCCCCCAAAAACATTTTTTTACCCTCCCCACATATAGAGAAATATTTTTAGTTTAAAACAGAAAAAAAATTACCCCCCCTAAAAAATATTTTTTCATCCTCCCCATAAATATATTTTTAATTAAAAAGAAAAAAATGTGGACCCACCCCATTTTTTTACCCTCCCCCATACATAGAAATATTTTTAGTTAACTAAAGAAACAAAAATATCCGAGGCGTTTCAGTCATATCAAAGAACTATACTGCAGAAGCCTCCGGGTCCTATATTGTAGAAGTACCCCCGGTGCTGGGTCCGTATACTGTAGAAGCACCAAAAGCACCCCGGTCCATATACTGCAGAACCACTCATGGTCCCTATATTGCAGAAGCCTCCGGGTCCTATATTTTAGAAGCACCCCCGGTGCTGGGTCCTATACTGTAGAAGCACCCCTAGTTCCTATACTGCAGAAGCACCCAAGGTCCCTATTCTGCATAAGCCTCCGGCTCCTATATTGTAGAAGTACCCCCGGTGCTTCGTTTTATACTGTAGAAGAACCCCTGATCCCTATACTGTAGAAGCACCCATGGTTCTATTCTGCAGAAGCCTCCGGCTCCTATATTGTAGAAGCACCCCCAGTTTTGGGTCCTATGCTGTAGAAGCACCAATGGTCCCTATTCTGCAGAAGCCTCCGAGTCTTATATTGTAGAAAAATCCCCGGTGCTGGGTCCTATACTGTAGAACCACCCCTGACCCCAATACTGCAGAAACACCTATGGTCCTTATTCTGCAGAAACCTCCGGGTCCTATATTGTAGAAGCACCAGAAGCACCCCCTTACTGATGCCTCCTTCTTTTCATGTGCACAGTAGCTCTATCTAGGACATTGCGCACTTTTCTCCTGGACAATGCCGAGTACTTAGAAAATCAAGGAGGCATCCAGAGCACTACTAAAATCACTCTTACTAATTTCCCCTCATTTCCATGTGCACAATAGTCTGGAGAGAAACGTAGATAGCGTTAAAATATTATCCAAACGTATCACTACAGTAGCTCGATCTAGGATATTGAGCACTTTTCTCCTGGAAAACGCCGAGTACTTAGAAAATCAAGGAGGCATCCAGAGCACTACTAAAATTACTCTTACTAATTTCCCCTCATTTCCATGTGCACAATAGTCTGGAGAGAAACGTAGATAGCGTTAAAATATTATCCAAACGTATCACTACAGTAGCTCGATCTAGGATATTGAGCACTTTTCTCCTGGAAAACGCCGAGTACTTAGAAAATCAAGGAGGCATCCAGAGCACTACTAAAATCACCCTTACTTATTTGCCCTCATTTCCATGTGCACAATAATCTGAAGAGAAACGTAGATGGCGTTAAAATATCATACAAACTTATAACTACAGTAGTTCTATCTAGGATATTGAGCACTTTTCTCCCGGACAACGCCGAGTACTTAGAAAATCAAGGAGGGATCCAGAACACTACGAAAATCACTCTTACTGATTTCCCCTCATTTCCATGTGCACAATAGTCTCAAGAGAAACGTAGATGGCGTTAAAATATTATCCAAACGTATCACTACAGTAGCTCTATCTAGGATATTGAGCACTTTTCTCCCGGACAACGCCGAGTACTTTGAAAATCAAGGAGGCATCCAGAGAACTACTAAAATCACTCTTACTGATTCCTCCTCCTTTTCATCTGCACACACTTAACGTAGCCTTCCTATGAAGGTATTGATACATCCGGACAGAAGTTATGGTATGACCTGATGCAACCGGACATAATTTATGGCAAGACCGGGTGCATCCGGCAAGGGATTATGGGACGTTTTCAGTGACTCAGCATTTTTATCGGATTAGTACATGAATACGTTGGATAATAAGGTTTTTGGGAATTTTCTGTAAAACTAAGTCATATTGTAAACTGAAATTTAAATGCCATCAACTAGACCATAGAACCTCTATCTCTGCCAAAAATCAGCTGAATCCATCAAATAGTTGTTGAGTACAGGGTGGCACATACGTACGTACGTACGTACACACGGATAACACAAAATCATGCCTGACCTTTCTGGATATCTGGGTTGCCTTGACTAATGATGCTGAAATTCTACACACTTATAGAACCTATCAAAAAAAAATTGTGCAAAGTTTTAACTAAATTGGTTCATTGGTTTTTGAGTTATGATTTATCAAAAAATGCTATTTTTAGCACAGGCCGTTTTTGAAGTCTATTAAGGGATAGAGTGCTATCGCGTCTCCCTTGATTTATACATCGATTTGAGTTGACATCTTAATCTTACGCGCTTTGAAAACAGCGAACTATATCAAATCAGATAATGTGACAATATAACATGTACTCGTCTAGTTTGTCGCACAGCTTGTGATTAGGTTATTCAGCAATATAGAAACGTCTGCTTTCATATGTAATGGAATATAACGAGATTGCACCCTGTGAGTTGAGATAGGTGGTGGTAATATTGATTGTGATGAAAAGTGCGTGGTTAAGTTGAGGAACTTAGTGAATAATGCCTTGATGAAATTCGAATAAAGTATTATGCGATTTGTAAAATAAAAGAAAATGATTTCTGCATTAGTTGAAGTATACACAAACACATTTTTGGGTAACCATTAGAGGGAATCTAAACACGTCAGCTTAGCGTTTGTGGCTTAATAGTGAAGGTACCTTATACGCTTTATCCCACTAGAAGGGTGACTCGGAGACACACCAACTATACATGAAATAGAAGATCGTTACGAGACATCATAGAATTAAATAAAGTTAGCAATGAAAGATGTGTATGTGTGTTTCGATTGCTAAATTACAAACCAGTCGGCGAGAGATATATGTTTCTAGAAATGCTAGGAGACTCTCCAACAGAAAGACAAGTAACTGTTTCTTTTTAAACATTTTCATGCATAATTATTTACAGTAATTCTACGTAGCTGATCAAACTTGTCCGTGAACCATCTGCCTTCAAGTTCAGATGACTTCTCAAAAAGCCCGTAACGACTAATAATGTAAGCAAAATGTATTCATCGATTTGCTTGAGTTACAAAAACAAATATATTTGCTCAAATAAAAAATTATCATTATTTTTGACAACTTTTCTATTCGTTGTATGTATAAAAGGTTAATCTTTCGTGACGTGGTCCTAGCATAGAAAAGGAGCTCATTATGTTTCAGCTTTTTCGCACACAACGGTAAACTGCCTCAGACTAACTTAGACAAAATGTTCACCTCATTTGACTTTGAAATCTAATTTATCTAGTTTTTTTTTACATTTTTAATTGTAATTCATGTGCCTATCTTTCCATCCTTATAAACTACCTAAACTCACCCAACCTCAATCCGATTCGAAGTGTTGTTGACTGTACAGCCATGTCTTAGTTGTTATTAATCATAGTGTAAATATGTAGTATAATGCAGATTAAGTGGGCCATGCGAATTGCAAACTTTGTAGATTTTATATGCTCGATCAAAGAAAAAAGTTTTGGCGGCAGCGAAACATTTGAAAATGTCTCTGATTTTGTATTTTAAGGCAACACAGAATTTTATTCCTATTTTTAATAAAATAAATGCCATTTACAAACGGAGAATCATGCTAAGACCAGAGTGTAATGTTCTTAGAGTGTATCCATGACAAGGCCCCCTGAGTAGACTGTCTGGTAGTTATCTCTAATAAATATCTCTAGTTGTCAGCCCCAAGGTGGTCGAATGGTAACCAGTGATACTCATATGTGTATTTTGTAAACCTTCTAACAAATAAACATTTGCTTGTTATAAACTGGACTTGTAGGTATACATTGAATGAGAATTCTTTGTTGCATCACTGACTAAATCGAACAACAACTTTTGACTGGCAAAATGTGTGAGAGGATTGCTGCCAGTGCAGTGAACGCACGCATAAAGGTTTACAACAGGTCAACTCTGCCCTCTTATAATAGTACTTGTCAGGGTCACATCTGTGGAGGGGATAAAATATGTCCTGGATGTTACAGAAAATGCATCTTAGTATGAACATCTAATTTGGGTGATTTGCGGAGTGTGGAGTCAAACTTTAGTGTCTATAAGTCTAATCTGACCGGGAATAATATTCACACTTAAATTTCTATTACTCCCAGGTCATACCTTACCATGAATAATAGGTCGAAATACCCATTTTAGCATAGTGGTTGGTGTGTTCGCCAATGTGTCGGGATACCGGGGTTCAATCTTTGCTCTATTAATACCAAAGAGAAAATAAATGGTACTGTATGCCTCCTAACAAAACACGCATCAGTGTATAGTGATGAGCACGTCTAAGTTGATCAATCAATGAAAATGAAAGATGTCCTTCTATACATCACGGTGTAGTAGTTATAAACAGTAGTAATAAAAAGGTAGTAATACAAAGGTCGCTCTTAATTATGGCGGATCCATTATTTATTTGTTATATCATTTTACAGAATATATACCCACAAAACAATTATAGCACAATATTTGAGGTTTGATTATGAGGATTGATAGTTCAATATATAATGATATATATTATTATTATTGTCGGTGGCGATGAAGGGGCATGGGTTATTGAAGAAGGAGACACACGCACAGAAAATTGACTGGATTAATTTCTTCAAGATTGATAATTTGTATTATTCGTATTCTCAACCTGGATTAACTAAAGTGTTCTGTTCGAAATTCCGTACATAAAGTTTCCAAAATTTGACAAGACACACCTGAATATTCTAGAGGAGAACCGCAGTTAGAATAATCCAAATAATAAAATATTTGGAGATATTGAAGCATTAAATGCCTTCCACAAAATTACCCGTAAATGGTTGATATATCCTCCAACTAAACAACGGAACCGAACTAGTGTAGACTAGCAGGGCTACCCGACCTTCCCCAGGGGACTAGTAAGTAATGTATTCTAATCAATACCAAGTGGTCTCTACTGTTGTTACACGCGAAGTAAATCTTACTGTTAAAACCGAAAACAACTAATCAAAGTATTACTTACATAAATAATACAAAAAATCAGATAATACAAAACATACAAAATGATACAAAAAATAATACAAAATAATACAAAACCAAATAATACAAAACAATAAGAACTAATACAAAATAGTACAAAAAACAAAACAATTCTATTATGAATAAAACAAAATAATACAAAATAATACAAAATAATCTGAAAAACAAGTATGCAAGTTAGATCTTACTTAAAGAAAAAGAACACGAGTAAAGTTTTACAAAAAAATAACATACGTGAAATAAGTGTTACGTCAAAAGATAAATTACTCCGCTGTGTCTTTCTCCCCCACCCCTCTCTCTCTCTCTCTCTCTCTCTCTCTCTGTAATTTGAGCATATTCGTGCACATAGATACATTCCTATTTTAGTCATAAAAATATAAAGAAGAAGGGAATATATTGTGTGTGTATTAATAATGAACGAAATATTTTTTCCGCGTGTTATTATCAGTTATTATGTTTAAGCCTCCTCTTCTTTGCTCATAATAAATACAATTTGCATACATGATCGTTATTTGTGTTCTTTATCATTATCACTTATTATGAGGTATTAGCCGCCTTGTATTTTCTCATAAAAGGACATTTTCATACTTGATTATTGAAGTTAGCCGGACACACATAAGTTCACTTTATATATATATATATATATATATATATATATATATATATATATATATATATATATATATATATATATGTATATATATATATGATCCAATTTTCATTTAAATCAGATGTGTCTTCCAATTGATTTTTTTACTCACATATATCTTCAAAATTCTACATCGACTCCATTAATATGACGTAGCATATTAAATATATCTAGAAACATATACAATCTCTTGTAACTTACTTTTTAAAAAGTTGACAGGGAAATGCCATAGATGTAGCACTCGATATTATCTCTCAGACTAAAAAGAATAACTTCATTATTCTTTCCGACCACTTATCAGTATTAACAACATTGAAAAATAAAATCGGGATAATCCACTGATCATAAAACTATTATTTTACATAACATTATTGCTGAAAAAAAACGAGATTATATTTTGTTGGATCCCAACTAACATAGGAATCCGAGGAAATTATAAGTCTTACACATCAGCCAAAAACGCATAAAAAGAGCCCATCAATAACAAATTTAAATTTCTATACACGACGTCAGGACACCCATTCAAGCATATATCGGCAAGAAATGGCAGTCTAGATAGAGCAGCAATACACTCAATGAATTGTTGATAATATAACGTGCTCGAGGAGAATTGGGGGAGTAAGTCACGCAATTATTCCTGCTTGAGCTTGTACTGAGGTGCCATCAACAATGAAACACTTTATATTAGAATGTGTTGATTTTGCTCTCATGCGACAAAAACACTGAAATGTTGGTTCTATGAAGGGACTATTTAAATACATCGGAGTAGAACTCATGTCATTTCTGAAAATTATGGATTTATATTCAAATATCTTATATCTATAAGTGCAATAAACAAAACCTTCTTAGGAATAAAATAATCAGTTGCAGAATGTTTACTCAAGAAGTATGCACATATAAAAGAAATTCATCCAAATCTGTTCAAAATTTTAAAAAATATTATAAATTTCAAGCATAACATCCTTTTACCAATATAAATGGAGTCTGCATTAAATAAACCAAAAAGGTTGATATGCCGTAAAACCAAACAAAATCTTAATGTTTGTAGTTTTAATCAGACTTTTTCGAATGAATGACAATCTTACAATCGAATCGATAGATTCTGCAAGAACAAGAAAGGTGGAAGGCGTCTTAATCACCTCATGTACGATTGAATGCTTTCCTATAAAATAGCGCAAGGCGGGATTGATATGTTTATTACAGAAATTTATGTCTGCAATTCAGGCTTATCCATATCCGAGAGTTTCATCGTTCAACCCAAAGGCGAACTCCTCGGTGGACAAGTGCCAGCTGGGAATGCAGCCAAAATGCATCGTGCGTTTATGCCAAATTCCAAAGGTTGTAAAAACGGAACTCGTTTAAAGCTGAGTGGGAAAGCTATGATTTCTTCAAACGATGAATATCCGTGTATTACTAATTATATATATCAAGTAAGTTTATATAACTCCCCCCCCATCACTATCTATCTCTGGAATCTTATTTTCTGGTTATTTGCAAATCTCCCCCCCCCTACCTACTTTTTGTCTCTCTGTCTTTCTTCTTCTTCCACCTCACAATCTTTTTAATTTTTTCTTCACCACATCTTTCTAATTTGACACTGGACGTCCCTCTCTCCTTTCCCTTCTTTGTATAATATATATATATATATATATATATATATATATATATATATATATATATATATATACATACATACATATATATATATACTTTTCTTACTCTATCTAATGTATACTCATACTCGTTTCTCTGTGAACCATATCACTGCTCTCCTTCTGTTTTGTCGTATTTATCCATCTGTTTCCTCTCTCTTTTTCTCTTTCCTGGTTTCGCTGACCTGACGCTATTATTTTTCCCTTTTCATATCATCATATCTCTCTTGTGTTGTCTTATTATTCTTATATGTATACTTGTTACCCCTTAATTATTTAACTTATATCTATATTGTTATCTTACTCCTTATCTACATTGTATCATCCTCATCTCTCTATGCATATTTCACTTTGCTCCCCGTCTTTCTCCTCAGTAAGGCTCCCTCCGTTCTTTCTCTTGTTTCACCTTGTGTTACCCCTTCTTTGTTTACCCCCAGCCCTATCTTTCTCTTAATAAATAAATATATATATATATATATATATATATATATATATATATATATATATATATATAGTAATTAGAAAATAACACCCTCTACTTGTAAGTTATACTTGTAATCATTAGTGAAAAATAATTCTTACAAGAAATAGATGGGTAGAGCAAGAGTTATGAATTATGCAATATTCTTCCTTTAGTCATCACATTCCTCGAACGATGTTTTTGAAAATGGAGAAAAAATGCTGTTTTTTGGGTCGGTTGCTGTTTCCAATACTCTCATAGTGTGCATCACCATTCATCTGTCAATTTATGCATTTTGTTGACCCTAATCTTTAAGTAAGAGTTTTTCCTAAAAAAGTGTAGAATTATTAATTAAATTAAGAAAAAAAGAAAATCCTTGTGAAATCAGTTAATGCGGTTTCCAGGCCGCTTTAGAAGCTGGTGTCGATTGCTAGCACCCATATCGAATTTTAAATAAAACTCCATGCTATACACTTTCTTATCATATTCATTTCTTGTAAAAAATTATATTTCAGTAACAAATTACGAGAACTTAATAAGGAAGTTACTTTCCACTCAGCCTATATATATATATATATATATATATATATATATATATATATATATATATATATATATATATATACTGACAGGAAAACCCGACATTGCTCGGAATATGCTCATGACGCGATACTACTTTCTTTGTTTGTACTGCCTACTCTTTCCGTTTAACCTCCATATAGAGTCGGAGAAGCTGCAATGTAAACTCTGTGAATTAGTGTCTTAACCATATTGGTGTAAATTTCATTAAAATCGGATATACGTCTATGAAGTTTGAAGACGGTTCTGCCCCCATGTGACACTAACAGGTCGGGCACGTAGATATTTGGTGCACAGGACGTAACATAGGGATTCAGAACCCCTTAAATGTTCTTCCCCGCTGATATCTACATACACACACACATATATATACATATATATATATATTTATTTAATACGTACATAAAAATAATCCATGGGCACGTGTTTCTTGCTCCAGCATAGCTAACTTAGACGAAGATTGAACCTGTGATATTGAAATTTATAGTCTAGCATCTTACCATTGGACTACAACGCCTTGAAATATGTACGATATTTTAAATATTTAATGTATTTTTATTTAATTTGTGTATTGGTGATTGCAGCGTTCGTTTGTTTTTGCTTACGTGATTAAGATACAGAACATGGCACAATTAGTCGTCCTTTATCGGACGAATTTTTCGTTAATATATATATATATATATATATATATATATTCATTTATTAATTTTATAAGTACATTAAAGAAATCCATCGGCACGTGTTTCTAGCTTACTTAGACAAGAATCGAACCTTCGATAGTGGTGTCTATAGTCCAGTGTCTTACCATTAGACTACGACGACTTGCCTAGAAATATGTACGATTTTTATCACTTATGGATTACTTTTATATTAAATTACTACGTGATACAGAGAATGCACATTGTATTCATGCCCATTACAGAAAAATTATCAAGACAGAACAGAGCACTCAACGAACCGTTTTAATTTTATATCTTTCCTAACAGTGCTACGCTATAATTTTTTTACATTGGCTTAAATATATATATATATATCATAGTTGTATGCAAACCTAAGTACATAATTAATTTGCGTTCCAAGAATTCAACAAAACAACAGATTTTGTACGATCGATTCTTACACCATGTATTCTTATTATTACTATCAGATCTTAACAAAAGCCTAGCGTATTGACACGAAATTAAAAGCTTATAGACATCAGTAATGGAACTAAGACAGACAAGGCTGCAGAAAATGCTGAAACTCTTAATATCTATGACGATAGATTTTACTCCCGAAAATTTGGATTAAAATTTAAAAATCTACATTGTACCGGCTTCTATATCCCAGTACATATATAGATAGGTAGTAATTTAATATAATTAATTTACTCATAAACAAGCTATGCTCGTATTTTGAAGACTCATCAGTATTGCTATAAACAGCTGACATACCTACCAACGGGCTGGAGCTTACAACGTTGGGTCTTGTAACCTTACGTTACTCACTTCTTGGCTAGCAGGTCAACTCCCCGAACGAAACGTGTAAATGCAGTTTCAATACAAACTCGCATTGGTTATTACATCTGCAGTGTTCAACCAAGTTGATGGAACGATACAATTACTTCTATGGCGATATGATTATTTTGCCATAATCAGAGAGCCCTCTTTTCATTAAGGGGGCGTTGGTTAATAATTATATAATTACGTATTAGTTATTTATCTATAGACAAGCTTATTCAAAGACAGACAGTTTCGCTTCATAACAACTCTTCAGTGGTTCAAGCTGATATAAAAACTCGAGTGCGCGTCAACAGTCGGTGATTCTACCGGCAACAACATTATCACAAATCAAGAGAAATAGACATATTAATGTGTATATAAACAATATCAGTTGTCTAAAATGTTATACTTATTAATGATCAGCTTTGCAATATCGCTAATTTACAAGTGTTTAACCCGCAAAGTAGTGGGGAAAAGTGGCACGGTTGCTCGGTGACTAACGACGGGGACTAAGGACCTGGGTATGGCGGGTTCGAATCTGGTTGGTTCTACAGAAAAACTTATATCAAAACCTTATATCTAACCTGGAGAGGAGGTAAATAAAACACTATAATACAACTGATATCTGAAGAGAAACCAAAGACTGCCCTTGGATGTTCCCCTCATTTCGGCTAATTTGTTTATTAATACCACAGCCTAGCGGGGAAAATCAACCTTGTATACGTATTCATTGTTATCAGAAGATGAGAATATTTGTATCTGGTTGACATTAGATTTGACATGACTGTCACAACGTGGACTGCCTATTTGTGTTAAATGTTAACTCTTTCATTACTCAAACTCAGGATTCCCCAAACTCTTTTTACAGTGGGCCCAATAATTATTCTGTTAAATAATTAAAACCGGAACGAAAGCTGTAGAGAGAAAAAAACTAATTTAGTCTGACGTGTTAATTATGGGTGAGTTTTGTGCATTTTAACAAACAACTACAACCAACGTATTTTCTCACTGAAAAGTTATCAGAGAAAGCGACGTTAGCAAATATATCTTCCCATCAGACCTAAAGTGTTAGTATCTGTTCTCAGAAACTAAACAGCAAAAAAAAACGTTGATGAGATTTGTGAAACTCCCTGTTGGCTTTCAGCAAAATCTTTATATTTAAATTTGATCACAGAATCTAGTGTTCCCTAAATGTAATCACGTAAATTCAAGTACCGTCAATAGGCCTTTTGAATTGATGTTGCAGTCTTTCATTTTATGCCTGACTGAGTTTAAGCTTAGTTTGCGATTAATACATTATTTATTGCTACAGTTAATATTAAGCATGAGCTTGCTTATAATGAAATCATTTTAGGGTTAATATTGCCAATGAATGTTTCAGAATTCTATATGTAAACATGTGGACATCTTATCCAACGAATGTTCATTCTTGAGCTAGTTTATTATCACACCTGCTCAAGCTGCCAGCTGAAATACGTTATTTATCTCACCTTCAAGGACAAGATTCTCGCGTATGCAACGCGCTGTCGTTGGTAAATTATGGCCGCAGAGACTGATATATCAGAAAAGGTGGAAGGCTGATTAGGGAAACTTTGGAAGTCCGAGAGGGAACCGTTTGTTGTCACCTTGTCTTTTCCTTGATGAAAATTATTGAAATAAAGGGTGGCGGTGTTTTATAGGAAAAAAGCGGGCAAACAAACAAATGCGTTATTAAAACAGAAAGAAAAAAAGGAAACAAACAAAGAAAGCATTAAGGAATGACATATACTGGTAAATCAAACGGACGAGAGAAGGAAAGCCAGGAAGAATAAAATAGAGGAAGAGAAAAGGGTAAATCAAAGAATAGGAAAAAAGGTAAAATGAAATAGAGGGGAAGAAAGAAAGCATATAAGGGGCAAGGAAATGTAGGAAAAGAGAAAGACAAGTTAAAGCAACAAAACGAAATGTAGAATGGAATAGAGAGGCAGATAAAAGAACGGAAGGACAATTTTAATTGAGAAATAAGGAACGGAAAAGTAAAGAAAAAAGATAGAAAGGGAGAATGAATGTTAGAAAAAAGAACGGAAGGAAAGATGAAATAGAGGTATATTGAAAAAAAGTAAAAGGAGAATGAAATAAAAAGGAGAGACAAAAAGGGCGGAAGAATAGAAGGGGAGAAGAAAAGGAGGAAATAGAAACAAGAGAAAAGGAAGCAGAAAGGTAGAATGAAATAGCAAGAAAGAAAGAGAGAAGGAATGGTAGAATTACATGGAGGAAAATAGAAAAAAATAAAATAAAAAAATAAATGTAGAAAGAAAAAATATAAGGAAAGGAATAGAAGGAAAAGAAAAAGAAAGAAAGATAGGGTAAGATACAGCTAAAGAAAATAAATAACGGAAGAAGGAATGAAATAGACTATGGGAGAAAGGAAAAAGAAAAGAAAAAGTTAATTACAATGAAGGAAGAGAGAAGCAAATAAAGAAAAGAAGAACGAAATCAAGGAAGAGAAAGAGAGGGGAAAGAAGAATGAAATGGAGATAGGTAACAAAATCAGAACGAAAGGAAAAGGAAAGACAGAAGTTAAAATGTAAACAAGGTAAATGTATGAAATAAAAGAAACCTAAGGAAGGGGGAAAAAAGGAAAGACAGATGAAAAATAATGAATAAGAAATAAGTAAATTAAACAAAAAATAGAAAAAAAAAGAAAAATAGGGAGAAAAACAGAATGAAATAAAACAGTTAACTAGATAAATATATGAAGAAAATAGTGATTAACTTTTTTTTATTTCTCTTAAAAGAAAGAGGCCTGGAATCTAACGGTTTATGTATGTGTTTCTTTGTCTTCTGCTGATGTATTTATGTAAGTTTTTTTCGGAAACATACGTAAAAAAGAATGTTTGTGTGAAATGGTTACTTTTGAAACTTGAATTTAATGGCATGTTGAAACCATTAAGTTATATGAGCATATATATATGCTAGAAATATGTAATTGTTTAGAACACCTCTTGAGCTTGGGTGATTAAATTGTGTAACTGAAGAAAAAACGTCGTGTGCAAAGTCAGGTAAACTTAAAAAAATATAAAAGGCAAAATGCATAAATAAGTCACCATCTCCTCTTATTTCTTATTCTTTCTGCATCTATATTTTTTTCTCCAGCTATTGGTTAAATAGTATAAATACGTGTATGGATATTGTCTATTATTCATAATACACTATTATAATCTTTTGTTTTATTTAAAGTTTAACTACCTTTGATAAAAAAACAGAAAGCGAGTGAGAGAGACATAGGTAGAATGACGGAAGCAAAAGTGATAGAAGTTGTACAAAATCATAGCACGAGATCAACAACATGCCGTGAGAGAGGGCAAAAGTAACCGACCAACACTTAGTATAAGAATGGGTGATTTCGTAATTAAATAATTAGATCAATAAAAATGGAGTATAATTTTGAAACATAACTCAATCGAATAATCAATGAATTTTAATATGCATTTTATCTGTTAAAAATACTATATGCGAAAAAGCTATAGGAAAACGAACGTTGTTTTACTTAGCATTCATATATATATATATATATATATATATATATATATATATATATATATATATATATATATATATATATATATATATATATATATATATATATATATATATATATATATTCCTTCGGGGAGGGTAGATTCTTGGATCTTATCAGCTGGAATCTAATTGGATGTTTTGCTCCACTTTTCAAACTTTGAGTAGTGGTAGCAAAACAATAGCACCTTCCTTTGTGCAACAGTCCATGGTTGGACTTTTAAGCCCTTTATGTGTCTTTTTTGTTGCTGCATTTGATGGGGATAGGGGACCAGGACCTTTTGGCTCAAGGCCTGATGGTTGACCCTGGTTGGCCTCTGTATTGGGTGGAGCACCATTTCCAGAGGCAGGAAGGTTCATACTATTTCTTACATCTTACCGCATGGTGTATGAACGGGTTAGTGGGCCCTTTTTATCCTATATGGGTGTATGTGTGGGTGTGTAAATAGAGATAAAGATAGAGAAAGACTGTGATGATGCAAATCAGAGAAAGAGTATTCGAAAAGAAAAGTTCAAAAAATACATGCCTATGTAGCAGAAAAAACAAAATGATGTACGTAAAAAGATCTATATTTCACCTACATATATTTAAGTTTCATCGGGAGGAACATATGTTACAGATGGAAACACGATATTTATCTGATTACATGTATAGTAGGAAAGAAGTGTCGAAATTGCGATGGCAAAAGTAGAGGTGTTGTAAGCGTGCGAGGTAAATGTACAGACGGAAACGCCGAAGTGCAGTGTTGATAAATAAAATATGTCGATTATGTTTCTTAAGAGAAAGATAATTTACATTTTGTATGAGTTATGGGAAGACGAGCACAGTGCATGCTTGTGATTCACTTATATGTGATCTATTATGTTTAAAAGGCAACTAAATCCTTGTATATCAAATCTTTCGTGGAGGTCATATATTGGATCAATTTCTCTTAATGCTGTTCGTAAAGGCGGTGCTCTCTATCGCTCCAAACACTTTCTCACGCCTGAAGCTATTCTCTATCTCTATAAATCTACTATCAGACCATGTATGGGGTACTGTTGTCATATTTAGGCGCGTGACTCTCTCTCCCATTTGAGGGACCTTGATAACGTGCAGAAACGTATCTGTAATTTGACTGATCCTACTATTTCTTTTTCTCTGAACACTCTCTCTCATAGACATGATGTTGCTAGTCTCAGACTTTTCTATACATACTATTTCCGGCTTCATTTGTACAAGCTCGTTGGACTTGCTGGTCTAGTGGTCTCCATGAATTCGCTGTTTTCATATCTATGGTAATTATATTGGATCGTCCTATCACTATTTTTCAGCTCACAGCTGTCGAACAAAGCAAACCTAACACAATGATGTCTCACACAGAATGCCGACCTATGCCAACGGTTTCAATACAAGCATGTTTGCAATTCTTAAAACACAGCTTGACTGCAGGGCTATTGACAGACCAACTATCCTCATGGCACTAAACTATATTTCATAAAATGACAACTGGAATATCGTATCACACAAGAACTATCAGATAGAACTTCTAACAGAAATGAATCTGTTTCTTGATATTAAATGAATATTTTGTACTTTAAAAGTGTATTGAGAAGCGCGTTACTTAATGTAAATAATAATAGCAATAATAATAAACCTTGAGGAGAATCCTTCAACGAAGAAACAAATAAACATAACAAACGGGCAGGAATCTACCACATACAAGTTTAAATTAAAAATAATACATGTAAGAAGAACAACACATTAGCCGAAAGGAAATGAAAACTGCCTGATATCCATTAAACTGACAACCCCCCTAAAATCAAATATGTACACGTGGATATGATGGCATCAGCCTCAGATGGTACCACAGAAAACTATCGGGAACGGCCAAAATGATGAAATGTTTTAGGAGGGTGAGTACCGATCGGAACTAAACTCTCTCTCTCTCTTGATATATATATAGTCTCGGAAGTTTGTTTAACCTTCAAAACTGGAAAAAATAATTTTTTTCGTTGAAAGATGTTTGTCTAGTAAGTCAATCAATCTACTGCAATCACTATATTAGTTAACTTCCAAGAATTTACTCTAATATAAATATATTTTTATATACGTTATTTTTATATAAGGGATCGTCAGTTGTTTACCATGAAAACTGTTTTGGGATTTGAGAAACTAAACAGTATTTATTTATCATGGCATCCCAGCTGTGTTGATCACACACTACCCCCCTATTTAATAATTATTTTTAAATAAAAAGTTTACAAATATTTGATTTTGTTTTGTCTCTTTTTGTTTGTTTTTAAGTTATTAAATATAGTTTCTCCTTACCTGTGTTGTTCCTTTCAAATTGAGTTTACTATTTTACAGAACATCTATTTTATAGAGTTAGACGATTCCATTATAATAACCCCACCTTATTCCCTCTTGGTTATTTTCTTTATCTACAAATGTTTTAAAATTAAAAATATATATTTATAAAAATATTTCATATATACATATATATACATTTATTTATTTATTTCATCATGGACTATTTACATATGCTATACATTTTTATAGTAGAGTTTTGGATTTCTTTTATCAATTTCTTTGATTTATTTCATATAATTTAAAAGTGTCAGGATAGCGTGTTATTGCCTAATTTAATTGTCTTAATATTTTATTTCTATCTCCACCTTGTTTAATCATTCTTATTACTAATGAAGTGGCTGGAGGTATAAAATCCATAAATCTTAAAGTAACGCGGGCTATTCTTAAAAATACGGACATTATACTCCCATAAAATATATACATAGGACAGGTACTACTTTTATGTTGCATACGAACAATATGAAAGGGAAAATAATTTCTTTTATCAAATATTTTATAAATAAATCTACCATCCTCAATTTTTATATCTAAATCTAGAAAGGTAGCATGTATTCCTGTATGTTCACAATTTTATTTTAACTCCCTATGATATATTAAATGTTTTGTATTTTCAAAGTCCTCTCTATCATTTATACAGACAAGGTTATCAATAAACCTCCTGCAGCAGTTGTAATTATACGTTCTAGATATATCATTTTTTATTAATGATGACATATATATATATATATATATATATATATGTATGTATTCATATCTATGTAAATAGAGATTTGCCCAAAAAGGGACAGGGTCCAAACCCATAGGAATACCTATTGTTTCTATTATTATTTAATTTCCTATTTTAAAATAACTTTCTTTAATCAGGTGACTTATGAGTATTTTAAGGTAATTTTTTGAAGTACTAGTTTTATTGTTTTTAGTCTTACACCAAAAGGCTTTAGATTTTGAAAAATCTATGTATTTACCTTTACCTCCGGCAAAAGCTAAATCTATAATGTTACCTAATTCTTTAATTAGTTCATTATGTGGTATTTTAGTATATCAGGTACTAAAATCATATGTAAAAATTGATTTTGCTTTTTACAGGAATTTATATAATCTAGTTCTTTTATTTGATATGAATTATTTACTACCCAAAATAGGTTTATATTACTATATTTGTTTTATTATAAAAATTATTTATCTGATTAATTATTAATTTAAACACATTTGATATAGCCTTACTCAAGGTTTTAGTAATACACATTTTGGAGGCAACAATAAAACTGGCCCCAACTGTATATAATATATATATTTATACACACACACACATACATATATACATATATACATATATATATATATATATATATATATATATATATATATATATATATATATATATATATACATTATATATATATAGTCTAAAGAAGCTTTGAGTCATTTTAAAAAAAAAATGTAAAATGCAGTTTAAATTCCCAGACAAACTAACTAAATCCAAGATATTGCAGACTTAACATTCGTTGGAAAATTAATAAATGAAAAAAATATAAGTAAAATAAAAAATAAATAAATAAATAAAATAAAAAGGGGGGGTAATTATCTAAGAGTGAAACAAAAACAGGAGACCTTAAGCGTCTAATATTAACACGGGGATCATCAGCTGCTTACCATGTAACTGTTTCGGAGATTTAAAAACAGGACAGTTTTAATATTCATGGCTCTCCAATGGTACTGATTATACGACCATTTCCCCAATAATCAAGTGTCGAAATAATTCAGCTTAAAATATCACTAATATATACATAAAAAAATAATAATAATGAAAAATAATAATAATAATATATTACCCTTAAGGCTACCGTATATATATATATATATATACAACTATTCTCATTTTTATTGACAAAACCTTCCATCAATATGGCGCGAATTGAACTCCTCTTCAAATGCCACGTCGATTTATTGAAGCACATTTTCTTCGCTGAATTAGATGCAATTGGTTTGCGGCTTGCAGGTTTATTTTTACCTCAGAGAGATATAGCATAATTGCATAAACGTGGGACTTTCGTGCAACCAAGTTGATAACAACTGATTATTGGCAGAAGGAATTCAACTTCTGATGTTAACACACATCTGCCCCGACCACATCACCTTGTTTCTTTTCTTTGAAACGTTCGCACCAATCAATTGAGAATTTGAGACAATTACACAAATGTACTTTTAGGGGTCTTCTTTTCCGAGAAAAATGGTTTTATTCACTTTTTACAACATAGATTACGTTTAGCAAGCGTGAACTAAAAGAAGGAACATTCTAAAAGCCGTATTCTGAAAAGAAAATATTTACTTTGCAAAATCCGTATTTTAAAAGGACACACTTTAAATATGGAAT
This sequence comes from Sepiola atlantica, assembly GCA_963556195.1. NCBI lineage: Eukaryota > Metazoa > Mollusca > Cephalopoda > Sepiida > Sepiolidae > Sepiola > Sepiola atlantica. The sequence continues at coordinate 78,494,463 of OY744524.1, read as the reverse complement.
AATTCAATGCTACTATGACGGAACTGGTAGAGATTCAAATGCAACAGCAACTAGAACACAATAAAAAAAGATCGACGAAAGATAACTAAAAATTGAAGAAAAAGATGTAAAAGCTTCTTCTCAAACAAACCGAAACACTTCTAGAACAAAAGAACGAAGCCGACAAAACTCCTCTCGAACAAAAGAAAGAAACCGACGACAAGATTGAAGTATTAATGCAAACAATATCGCATAGAAGTCGAAGAAATGAAGACGATAATTATTTTTCGAAGAATGACGTTTGATAATTGACAACAACACATATTCCTCAGATTAGGATACACTTTTGTTTCGTATTTAAACAGATATGAAGACTTATATAAAATAGATTCCGAAAATTGGACAGACTCTAAAAAGGGGCACGTATTACTTCGGAAATATAGCACCATCGAACATACTAAGTTCGTAGATTTGATTTTGTTTCGTAAAATGAGCTATTTCACGTTTTCTGAAGCTGTAGATCTTCTTACGGAATTATTTATACCAAAGATGTATTGTTTCACAGAGAGTGCAAGTGTTTACACGTTGTAAAAATAAGCAATGAAAGTTATTCAACATTCGCATGAGTCGTCAATAAGCACTGCGACGATTTTAAATCAGCCGAACTTAGTACTGATAATATTAAAAGCTAAATTCTCGTACATGGATTGATATCATGAACAACCGATGAGATCAGACAAAGGGTTTTTATAAATTAGAAAATTAACTGAACTTAACACTGCATAATCAAACTAAAGACTTCAGAGATTCATCAATGCCAGATTCGAACTGCATTGCAGGGTCGGGCATTAACCACTTAAGTACGTCAACATCGAAATTCAACTCTCATCCCAAAACAATTTTTAAAAATACTAATTTTCACGCCTCACAAACAAGTTGGCCCTATAGAAATAAATTACTGACGAGCTTTTGTTATCAGTGCGGGAGTCTGCATTGGGTAACATCTTGCCTATTTTGTTTCGAAACCTACTTGAATTGTAACAAAGTCAGACAAAAATGTCTTCATTGTAGAACGATTTAAGGAAATAAAACGCGTGTTAAATCTACAAAAACTAACAAACATGGTCGCAGTATTATAAGAATATATGTTCAGGTAACAATCTTTAAAAAAGTAGAACTACAATTGGATTCGGATTCAGACGTATCAATTATAAGCATACTTACTTGGAGAAGGTTGGGGAAACCGACCATACAAAGAACTGATCAAATTGCCAGAACAGTGACTGGTGAAAAATAAATTTTTAAGGTTAAATAAATACCGACATTTATTTTAACAGAACGACAAAAAAGTAAACATTTACATTATTAAAAAACACAAATAAAATATTTGGCGTAGACTTAATGCGCCTATTCAATCGGTGGGATTATCAACCAATGTTTCTAGCCAGAAGAAAATAAATCTGACGACCGGGTCGTAAAAACGAAAAAGTAATTGAAGATCTCGTATGAAATGGTCTCAAAATAAATTGCCGGCAGAAATGGTAGAAATTAAATCACATGAGGAAACAAAATTCACGCTGACAAAAGCGAATACCAAACTGAAAGAAAAAGAATTAAAATCTAAGAAATAAAATAAATGAGAATCGATAGCTAATTAGTATACATATATACGCTTATTTAAAGAAACGTAAATAGAGAACCAGAAAGTAAGCAATGTAAATACCAATAGAAAATGGAAAGAGAACGGTAATGTCGAAACCAAGGCAAATGCATACTAAGAAGGAAATAAAGAAAGGAAAAAAGAAAAAAAATGAAGGGAAGATGAATTAAAAGGACACGAAACGGCGAACAAATTGAAGGAAGGTATGAAAGGAAGGAAATAATTTTCAAACAGATGTACGAAATCGAGAAAAAAACAAATACGGGGGGTGGAATACTGGAAGGAAAAGCGTAACAGAAAGAAAAGAAGGATGAGAAAATAAAATGTGAGAATAGAATGCATAAAAATTATTAAATATTTAGGTAATGAAAATCGTACACGTGTGTAGGTAGAGCGTCGTAGTATAATAGCTAGACGCTAGACTATATACATTTATATGGAAGGATCGATCCTTGTCTAAGTTAGTTGATAACGGCTGTGAGCCAAACATACGTGTCCATAGATTACTTTTATTTACGTATACAATTAATCAAAATATACATTAATCAAAATATATATATTAACGAAAAGTACGCCTATAAAGTGAAGGGCGACTAATAATGCAATTTTCTGCATTTTAATCACTTAGGAAATGAAAGCATATAAATAGTAGTAAGCAAAAAACAACGAACGATGCGATTACCAATAAAAACAATTACATTAAAATACATTTAAAATCTAGGTGATAAACATCGTACGTATTTTGGTCCAATGGTAAGACGATGGACAATAGACATCAATATCGAACGTTCGATCTTTGTCTAATTTAACTATGCTGATGACGGTTGTAGGACAGAAACGCGTGTCCATGGATTACTTTTGATGTACGTATAAATTAATATATATATATATATATATATATATATATATATATATATATATATATATATATATGCAGTTATATTAACGTAAGTTATATCACGCTAAGTATTGTGTTCTGCTTATTAAGAACTCGGCAGTATTCAATTCGTTAAAGCTATTATAGTGTGATGAGCTCAAACTGAGTAAAGCTCACACATTTCTGTGCATCGTGACAATGGTTATAGCCATACAACTAATTAACTGTATACATATATATATATATATATATATATATATATATATATATATATATATATATATATATATATATAACAACATGCAACATTAACACGTTCAACCACGCTCTCATTTAAGTTGTATATTACTAATACTAAACAGTAACACACACACACACATATATATATATATATATATATATATATATATATGTATAAAACAACATTTATATGATACATAAAGACGTTAAGCTTTAATTTTATTTGTATATCAATAATACTATACAGTAATATATATATATATATATATATATATATATATATATATGCGTCTCTATGTATGTCTCTTTTTATTTAAATCATTTACATAATACATAAAATTATTGCTAATAATTTTAGTACGATATGCGTAGTTCGTCATATTCCAATATATTTGCTAATAGATGCGCTATGTGCATATTTTATTTGTACACATTAAATTAATATTGTCTGCACTATTTTTAGTCTGTCGAATATATTTTCTGTGTGTAATTTAATTAATCTTGCCAAGTTTTAATTAACTTTTATATCGATAAATGATTGATGGAAATCAATAACTTTTATCAAGAAATTATTTTTCTCACACGATAAAAATTGCCAAAACAATTAATTATATTTATTTATTTCAATGATTTCTTATTGTTACACAACTGTGTAAAATGAATAACGGACAAACCACCTGACAGAGAGAGAGAGAGAGAGAGAGACTGTTTTATCTGGATAGATTGAAAATGTTAGCACTTAATCAATTATATAAATGAGAGTTTATGTGTTAGTGTGTGCCCAGTTTAAACTCATAGACTACAACAAGTTACACTTATACAGCTTTTATCATCTTATTAAGTGTGACCAGGTTATTTTGTCAAATATTGTAATATACCTCTTTTTCTCTAACCAGAGACTAAGGTAGTGCGTGGGCGTCGGAAAAATGTTAGATATTGAGCGAGTATAATTGTAGTTAGTTGAGGATAACAGGAAATTAGGTTAAGTCAGAATTAGTTTAGTGTACGAGGGTGTCAGTCCTACCTTACTGTCTATTAGAAGCAGACGTGACTTCACTTGGATTAAAGTGAGGGTAAAAGGGGAGTTGGAATCGGTTGCAAGCTTTGATGCAAACTGCACTGATAGAGAATGACTTCAGATCAGCGATATAAAAAGGGTCGAAGGGGTCTAAACTGTTCGTAGCTCTAAATGCCAACGTTCACCGCTGGTAGACGAGAAGGCAACGCCCATATCTTCATAAACGGTATTTTCTTCAAATTTGGGCGGCTGTGAAAAATATTTTTAAGTGTTTCGGCTCTGGTAGAAATAACGGCAGACACAAACTAGGATGTAACTGTAGTGGTTTCATTTGTGATTGCGTTGATAACAGCTTATCTATTTTTTTTACTATCACTTGTGAGACAAGAAGGGAATTAATGTAACATAAATATTTCTTTAAATTCTTACTAGGAGTGGTTTCTAAATAAACACTGTAAAAAGGTGAAACAGTCAGTCAATTACTGTTCTCTTTTATTCTTTATTTCATTAGTTTCGTTTTCTTTCTTGCTATTATATGTAATAAGTTGTCAAAGAGCTAAATATATAGGTCATAATAGACAGGAGTATAGAGAGCGGGGGGTAGTCGGAGCAAGAGAGTTAGAGAATATTAAAGGGTGATTTTACACACTCTTTTTAAACATATAATCTACTTTGTTACTCATTCCGAAAACAACTTCGAATAGTCCTGCAACTACTAATGTAAGATATGTGTGTTTGTTTGCTTTTTTAATTTTTAAAATATTTTCGTTTTTGCTGGGTATGGTGTATCCTACAGAATGCCAAAGAATCACCAGCTATTTTATTTGACTCCAACCAAGAGATATGTTTAAGATTATAGCCGTCACTGCAAGTACAATTGTTCGGATTTCTCTCACACGTTATTAACCGAGTATTATCTCCAGCTAGTTTTTAAAAATTATTTTTCATGAGCACTTTAGCTCCTATAATTACTGGGTGGATTAAGATCTTCCTAAGATTCCGGTTTCCTGTTATGTCGTACATTAGATATTAGTACTTAGTCATCTTCTCCCTTTGAGCTCTGTGTGTGTCTGTTGCTTTTTTGTGTAAGATAACTACTTTTACGCTATAAGTAACCGGAACTAGCAATCTGGTTGAAAGATTACTGTGAACAGTTCACTTTTTATAGCGATCTCCGAAAAGGGCATGACACGTCCAACTTTATTATTCGACCTCAGTTACATATTTGGCGAGTGTGATTTTGTTGGTGATTTTGTTGAGCATGATGGTGCGTGAGGGGTCAGTTTAGTGTATTCGAATGACGATTCGACCTTCTTTATGTTAAAAACGGATGTGACGTCACATGACCTAAGAGAGAGAGAGTGAGGGGTGGAAAGTATTCGCGATTATGTGGCAGCTCTCACGCGTAAACTTAGAGTTATAGAGATTTCCAAATAATACATTATTAAGCAGAAATTATCAGCCTCTTTCTGTCTGCGCCCCACCCAACTGGTCAGATGTTTCGAATAGCAGCAAAGCGAATCAACCACTATTGTCTTCAACCATTTGCCTTGTTTTAGTCCTTATTTTCGAGGTACGAGGGAACTAGTTTGTACGCGGCGTCCTCGATCGGGATAGATCACTAGATTGTACGAACGACCAGCAAAGTATGTAATAAACGTTATATGTATATTAATTGATTAGTGCTACCTAAGAGTTTGCGCTCCTGACTACCAGTCGGAAACAGCAGCCAGACAAGCTGTCTAACCTGTACTCTTAACCTGTAGGAACAAGACCGACCCAGAGTAGTCATGTAAAACTTTGTGACAAAAATGTTCCCGAGTTGCGCAGCTAGAAAGAAAGAGAGACGACGTTTGTTGCCCAATTCAGGAAACAAGGCTAATATCCAGGCATCTTTAAAGGCGTCCCAGTGCTTGTACTTCTACGCCTGGCTAATAGACAAAGAAGGAGTGTGAAGACCGGGCGATAGGGTGAGCCCATCTACTCCTGTAGCAATTATAGGTTTGCAAACTTTGTTCGAGATTCCAGCTCTAGGAAGGTTTCAATCAAGACTAAGGTGGCCTCCCTTCCCAGCGGTTTGCCGCCAAGACGTAAATGGTTAGTAGCAAGGTTTTATTGTCAGAGTGTTCCTTCTCTTATATGGATGACTTGACAAGGTCTACGAGTCCAACACTCTGAGAGAGGATAGCCTGCGCCCGTTTACTAGTCGGGCATTTTCGAGCCCCCTCAGGTATAACAAAAAGTTGTTTCTTTAATCCACATATGTATATATATATATATATATATATATATATATATATATATATATATATATATATATATATTTATATATATATATATATATCTGTGTGTGTGTGTGTGTAAAAATAAAAATGGAATAAAGGATAAGCACATCAACAACTAGACAAAATAAACTCAAAAACACATATTGAAAAGTTCTACAAAAATATTTCGATTGTTAGAACTTTTCAATATGTGTTTTTGAGTTTATTTTTGCTAGTTGTTGATTTGCTTATCCTTTATTCCATTTTTATTTTTACATTTCGTCTGAAACATTGTTTCTTTTATTCTTCATATATATATATATATATATATATATATATATATATATATATATATATATATATACATGTGTATATGTAGATATAAGTCTAGTCGCCGGCTACTAAATATTATGAAGGATTAAAGATAAATTTCCCTCATACTCTAGTATAAGCAAAATGTGTTGTGAATACATTTAACCAGCCATTATGGTGGGTGTGAGGGTTTAAGCTACTATTGAGTAGCCCCAACGAAGAGCCACTTTAGCTATGACATTACAGTATAAAAGGCAATTTTGTGGTTGCGCTATGTGAAAAATATTGTTTAACTAACAAGTCATAGCAACGTAAATACATGCAATTATTGAAGATAGAGAGAGTTCAGAAATAAGTAATTAAAGACTTAGCTGTTTTTCTTTCTAAAATTATACTAATAAGCTTTAGTTGAATTTGAGGTCTACATTCCTTGTTGGTGGTCGATATCAATTTCTCAACACGTAGCTCTTTACTAAACTCAGGCTAGAGGATTTCAGTGGGACTTCCCCCTTTTTTGTAAACAACATTTATAGTGGATTCCTTCCACTTCTTAACCTAGAACGCGTTTACCCCTCCAAAGAAACACTCGCAGAATATTAGCAAGAACATAAAAAAGAAAGATACATAAAGAGTCGTGGACAAAAAAAAACGAAACGACCTGCAAAATAAAGAATACTCTTTAACTAGATGTAGCAACGTAAATACATGCAATTATTTAAGATAGAAACAGATCAGAAAAAAGAAATTAAGGACTTAGCTGTTTTTTTATTTCTAAAATTTTTCCTATAAGCTGTAGTTGAATTTGAGGTATCCATTCCTTGTCGGTGATTGATATGAATGTATCAACACATGGTTCTTTATTAACTCAGGTGAGAGGGTTTCGGTTAGACTTCCCTTTTCTTTTAAAACTATATTAATAGTAGTTTGCTTCCCCATTTAAACCTCGAACGCGTTGACCCCTCCAAAGAACAGACTCGTAGAATATTAGCAATAACATGAAAAAGAAAGAAAGACACATAAAACGTTATTGACAGAAAAAGTAACTTATTAACTTACGAAAAAAAGGATATTCTTTAACTAGACGTAGCAACGTAAATACATGCAATTATTTAAGATAGAGACAGTTCAGAAATAAGAAATTAAGAACTTTAGTTGAATTTGATGTCTCCATTCCTTGTCGGTGGTCGATATAAATGTATCAAAACGTGGCTCTTTACTAAACTCAGGCTCGACCGTTTCGGTGGGACTTCCCTTTTCTTTTTAAACTACATTGATGGTGGTTTCCTTCCACTTTTTAACCTCGAACGCGTTGACCCGTCCCCCCCCCCAGATAAAAAAACTAGCAGAATATTAGCAAGAACATAAAAAAGAAAGACGCATAAAGAGACGTGTACAAAAAAAAAGAAACGGGAAAAACCTCCGAAAAAATATGATTTAACTAGACGTTGCAACGTAAATACATGCAATTATTTAAGATAGAGATAGTTCAGAAATAAGAAATTAAGAACTTAGCTGTTTTTCTTTCTAAAGTATACCTATAAGCTTTAGTTTAATATGAGGTCTCTATTCCTTGTTGGTGGTCGATATAAATGTATTAACACGTAGTTCTTTACCAAACTCAGGCTAGAGGATGTCGGTGTGACTTTCCTTTTTTAAACTACATTTATAGTGGATTCCTCCCCTGTTAAACCTCGAACGCGTTACCCCTCCAAAGAATAACCTCTCAGAATATTAGCAAGAACATAAAAAAGAAAGAAATACACAAAGAGTTGTGGACAAAAAGAAAAGAAGAGACAAAAAAACCTGCGAAACAAATTTATTTAACTAGACGTTGCAACGTAAATACATGTAATTATTTGAGATAGAGACAGTTATTTGTTAGGTTTAATTTCTATCATGACTATAGCAACGTAGGGACTGTTTTGTCTCTTGACAGATCCTTAATGGACAGAATGACGTATAGTTCGATTTGAACATAGCAGCCAATTCTCTGAGGAATTACCTCCTCTTTCTGAGGTCTTTTTGTTTCAAATTCAAACAATCTAATCTATGCTCAACGAATGATCTTAAACTTTAATGGTGACACTTTCAACATGTCGAGTTGTATCGTGGATGGATGTGCGTTCATCTCGTCGTGAATTACCGTTAAAACAAATGATTATTTTAATCAACAAAGTTTTATCCAAAACAAAAAAAAATCAGTCTGTACAAAATACTTATACATATTAAAGACTCCCACATCGGAGTTTAGAACTGGTTTGTGCTTGTTTAGTTTGTATAATCTATTTAGTGCGTTTTTGTTTGTGTCGGTTAGTGTAATCCAAAGCTGTTTTTCAATAGAAAATAGAGAACTGTAAATTGTAAGTCAATGCTTACATAAACACGCTATAGATATCATTTACCAGCGGCTGTTACCTGGCTTAATGCTGAAGGTGTCGACTATAGATAAGATAATTAGAGGTTCGCTCAATGCCTTTATATGAGTGCTAGTCTAGCCGCATTGAAGAGTTGTAATACACCAAAATAGGTTATCTCTGGATGCCTATATATATATATATATATATTTGATTTGCAGTGTAATAAGACTTTTGTTCTAGGGTACGAATCGTGCGACTGGCGTGAATGGCTATTTCTTGACAGATGATTCCAAAAGGATATAACGTATAGGTATGTAGATAATATTTTCATTGTTATTATTAATATAATTCTTTGTAGCCTCTGATCAGATGGGCACTTTATATGAGTAAATAAAATAAGCCGTCAAAAGCTATAATGTAAGTTCCTCACTGTCGAACACTGCTATGAAACCGACTAAAGCTAGTTGTGTCCATTTCATATATATATATATATATATATATATATATATATATATAGCATTCATTTTTCATCTCGTCTGTAGACATTTCCGCTAGCTTCATCGGTTAGCGCGCTATTATTTGGGGTTAAATATGACTCTTGGTCCGGGTCCTGTGACTGGCGTGAATGTTTTTTTTTAACACTGGTGATTACGTATGTAGATACTATTTAAATATTTATTAGTTATTATTAAAATTATATATATATATATATATATATATATATATATATATATATATATATATATATATATATATATATATATAGAGAGAGAGAGAGAGAGAGAGAGAGAGAGAGAGAGAGGGGGAGAGATTAGTGCAGGAAATCAAATCAAATCTTTTTTCATGGTCTCTCATACGAAGTGATCATTTGAATTCGGTGCTGTTATACTTAAATCGGAAGTGTAGAGGCTCTCTAGTTGAGACATTATAATAAATAGATGCCCTTCACGCGACTTCCCTCGTCCTCCGGAATTGGTCTAAGTTGGACGGAACGATTCATTATGGAGGATTAAGTAAGATATTGTACATATGATGATAAGCGAGCGGGAGTCATTGGGAAGAGATTAATGAGATGATGATGATAAGAGAGATGTAAGATGTGATAAAAGTGTCTGTTTGGTCGGTGTGTGTGTGGCTGAAAGGTGGGATAGAGAGAGTGTCTGGTGTTTAGACAAGGAATAGCCGGGGAAGGGGTGTATATGTATCATAGTGACACTTTCCCATTATTGTCGTGATTTATTGCATTCATTTACATAAGGCTAATAACGTCCAGCGGAATGATTGCAGGTCAAGCAACATATTTATAAATGCAGATACGTAAATACAGACAAACCCCTACACACGCACAAAGATGTTGGGTGAAAGTCAATGGTGACTTTAATTCGGCGTTCGAACGCAAATACCGGTGGTATAACCTTATCAAGTAACGCTGATGATGTTTTATTGAAGAGACGTGTGTAGGTTGATAAATAAATATGCATTTATTATATACATATTTTATTACTTCCTTCACGATTTCAAGCATTTTCTAAGGACGTATAAAAAGCTTCTGATATGGCGTCTTTCGTTCGCCTACCGAGATGTATGCTCACGATATAGAATTAATTGGTGTATTTCCTTCCATTTCGTACGAGTATTTCAGTGGCCGAAGGGGCAAAGAGGCTGGGTGGGAGGTTACTTTAGCCCGGCGTTTGAACCCAGCGACTGATGGAATAGTCTTATCTAGCACATTGTTTAGACTTACATCTAAACATATACGTATTTAAATAAATAACATATCTATTATCAATATATATATATATATATATTATTTACTTAAAAAACTATATGGAACATATCTAAAGACGTGCGCCGGTTTCATCGAGATCGACTGCCCCTTTACTCTTTAAAAGGCCGTTATAGTCCATTCAAACTATGGCGACTCACAAAATAAAAACAACACGAAAAATTAAGTTCCAAGATCACTGTTAATCCAGTGTATTCGCTCAAGCGCCTATTTTGGAGAATGTCTCGGGTCAATAGGGGAGGACTCTATGTTTATATGGATCTTAATCGTAATTAAGTTCTATTTAGAATAATTTAATTATTGAATACGGATGCTGTATGTTTCACTGCTTCAATGGTGTATTTACTTTTAGGGGTGATTTTATGGTGCAGTTTATTTGCCAGTTAATTGGTTAGATTCTAGGTTGGATTCATTTATGTCATTAAAAGTTTTAGTGTTATTTTTATTTTATTTTAACTTTTTAAAATTTATTTTTGTATTATTTATTTTATTTTTATATTTTTTATTTTTATATATTAATGGGTGGCTTATATTTGAGTGTAAAGCTGGTGTTGTTATTATTATTATTACTATATTATTATTATTATTATTATTATTATTATTATTATTATTGTTATTATTATTATTATTTATTGTTTACGAGCCTATCGTAAGGTCTCTGGGAATCGAGTAGGTTTAAATCTTGCTAATATATAATTTATTTTAATTTAAAGCTATGTGGCGGCTGGGTGTGATATCTATATAAGTTAAATGCTTACATAAAAATATATATCAAACTTGATTTACTATCATTGCAATATGCATTCGTGTGTGATCCTTTATTTAATTAATGATCTTAGTTGTATCTTACAACGTTTACAAGCCTATCGTACGGTCTCTGTGAATTAGGTAAGTTTAAATCTTGGTAATATATCATTTATTTTTATTTAAAGGTATTCAATAATTATATTTCTTGGCATTAACAAGTATGATTAATCTATTTAACATGTTTCATACTTTTAAATTTAATGTAATGAGGTATCTAATAAATTATGTTAACATTGTGATAGGTGGGGCTTTTAGGGAGGGTGAGTGTAGGTTATATTCGGGTTGGTAAGGTGGATGTGGTATGTATAATATATCTGGGGAAGAAGTTGTTATACTGTATATAGAAATAATTTGATAATAATTGGAAAGGTCTTGGGGTGGGGGTAGGTCATATATTTTTCATATGATGGGGAGTTTATCAGTCTAATGTAGTTATTAGTGAGTTACGTATTTTCTTTGTTAGTCCATTCGGTTAGTAAGCCTTTTCCTCTATGAGAGAATTTTGAAAACTACAGTTGTATGTTCATACAGATTATGGAAATGTTATTGATTGCCTGTACGATCCTGAATTTTAGTGACCAATTTCTGTAGGTAGGGATATAAGGCATTTGTTTATCGATGCTCCTCTATTTAATTTCATAGAGAGCGTTGGACCTCTGGCGTTCCCATAAAGTGGTTGCTAGAGAGGTGATGTGTTTTCCGTCCTATCTGAAAGTGTTATTGTGAGCGTAGAGCCTTTGTTTGAAAGTACCTTGAGTCATTCCGATGTAAATTTCTTCCTTGTGGGCATGTACACCGGATATGACTTTGCCTACGTAAACTTTTGATCTGAATGTGAAGCCTCCTCCAAAGGGGCACACTCCCCCTCTTCTGCATGAGCAGCAGGGGTTGCGGGTGTTGGTTTTGAGACTAGAGCGTTCCTATGGAACCAAAGTAAGACTTACTCATTTTGACTGTATTTATATTAACAACTTTATGAAGTGAGTGTTATGATTTAAAGTGTGTGTCTATTAATTAGATGAAATGTTTACCCATGTTCCATTAGGTACTGAGGTAATAGGGGGTGAACCAGATGATGTTCCTTTGCCCATTGTATCTGTGTTGTCTGGTAGGTTTGGTTGGTATGTAAGAGCTTTTTTCTCTATAACCAATTACTCGGAAAACTTTGTAATAAGAAGCAGCTTTCTGGAAAATCTAGGGGCTGGATATAAGTTGGGTGTGATTCTTTTTCTTATGTTGGTATTAGGTTCTGTATGACAAAACGGGGTGGCAGGATTAGGTGACTAAATATCTGAGCTGTTCGATGGGTTCTACTATAGTCTAGTAGAGTTATTAGCTAGGTCCAGAGTTGCATCTGAGAAGTCAACGCTACTGAGATTGGTATCTATTGTTATATTACATCCTAACTCTTTGAGGAATGCTGTCAGTTGCTTTCTAAATCTGTCGAGTTCTTTACCGTTGCTGTTGCGGGATCGACATAGTCCGTCGTCTTGTAAGAGGCTGAACTTTTGTTTAGGGAACTTTGTTTGTAAAAAGTATACGATGAAAAGTCCGATCAGATTGCATACGTCCGCACTGTCGTTCGCTCCCATCGGTACAGGTTTGGATTTTTAAACCCATGTGTTATTTTCAAAGAAGAGGAGGGAGTTTCTTGCATGAAGGATTGTGTCCATTTCTAAATTGCTGATTTCTTCGAAGGTGTTGGGATTAATAAAGGGTTTCTTGGAAATGTCCCTGTTGATAAAGGGATAGAAGTTTGTGATGTCGAAGTGCGTGAATCTTCAAAAAGAACGCTTGAGCGAATACTTCGGATGAACTGTGATCTTTGCATTCCATTCTTAGTAGTGTGTTCAGTTCGTGAGTCTCTGATGATTAGAATAGCCTATCACGGTCTTTAAAAAGAAGATTTAGTCCAGCTTGATGAAACCGCGGCAGCTATCTAAAATATTGAACATATAGTTTTTCAATAAATAATTTTCATTTTAGCTCTCACCTTTTGCGATCTAGCACTTTATTGATTTATTTTCAACATACCATGACATGCACTATATATATATATATATATATATATATATATATATATATACCGCCGGATAAAGTGTTAACATTATCACTGTTATTTGCTGTTCAGCGTTGGTCGAGTCGTTCTAGATGTCGGGATTTGAGTTGTAAAATACTCGGAATCTGGAGTGTCGAATCGCATGATCAGTAGTGAATAGTTCTATCTCCATGTTGATGAGTCCCAATTATATAAGACGAAACGTACATGAACATAGATAATAAACAAACAAATATTTATTATTTGTATATATATATATATATATATATATATATATTAATAATGGAGTGTATGTATCTGTCTGCCTGTCTGTCTTAAGCCGAAACTCCATCAGAGTAGCATGACTATTTACGAAGTCCACCAGCTTCATTATATACTATGAAAAAAAACCGCCGCAAACACTATGTGCATTTCTCAATTTACATAGTCAATTGCATTTGAACTTCTAATAAATTAGTATTCGCAAATATACACTCATGATTGTTTACTTCAGATTTCCACATGTACTTACGCAATTTTGCTCGCTAATAATCTCACTTATAAATTATAAGTATTGAATCAAATTGTTTAATTAAAATAATAATTGATTTAAAAAATAATGAGTTACGTAGTTATTTCATCTACGTCCAACTGATTAAACAGCGAACGTTAATCCATTGAAACGACCCCCCTCCGTAAAATTACTACGGACGCAAGACGAGCGCGTAATTTCAAATGTAAACAAAACGTTGGCATTTAACCGTGTTACTTTAAAACGTTCTGAGTTTGTTTATGTTCTGAATCTTATTAGCCTTTATATTTTTAAACACACATTTATTGAATCAAATTGTTTGATTAAAATTATAATTCATTTAAAAATTAATGAGTTACGCATTTATTTCATCTACGTCCAAATGATTAAACAGCGAACGTTAATCTATTGACACGACCCTCCTCCGCATTTTGTTTCTTAATACTTTCATATCCAATATTAGTTTTTTTTCACGACCTGAACTGAATTTATGATTCCATGTTTTATTTCTTAAAAATAAAGATGTGATTTTTTTCCTTTACTGTCAACAAAAAAACTAACACATTGTACTGGAAATCTATAAAACTGATTTTAGAATAAATTGTTTAATTAAAAAAAGGTAATTAAACAAACAAACACACACAGACACAGTGTTCACTGTATTTGATTTTTTGTGCTTTTTCATTTTAGGACCCGCGCTTACTTTGACCCCGTCGTTAGGGTTAGGGTCACGGTCGAAGTAGGGGTTAGAGTTAGGGTTAGTTTTTTGTGGGGCCTTTTTAATTAAAAATATTTATATTATGGGGGAGGATAAAAAAATTGGGGGAAGGCGGTCAAAACATTTTTTTTCTTTTCTTAACTAAAAATACTTCTATGTATTGGTGAGGGTAAAATAAAAAAAATGAGGGGCGTGTGCAAAAAAATGTTTTCTTTCTTTTTAAAGTAACAATATTTATGTTTATGTTTAAAACAAAAATCGGGGTAGGGTCGAATTTCTTTATTTCTTTATTTTAAACTAAAACTATTCTTGGTCAAAAATCAAAGAAAATCAATGTCTAACCACCCAAGACATATGACTGTTTACGCGTGAGCGTTCACTTCTGACGCGGCAGCCTAGCAAAAATATGCGACCGGAGGGAGCATATATTTGCTAGTATATATAATGTAAGAATCCAGATACATTTTATGCCGTCTACGACTGATCAATGTAGATAGATGTAGCAAGTTTAGGAGCCGGAACATCAGCTGTTGGCCTTCAGTACTCTACCAACTGAACTAGCGAACGCATCACTAGAAGTTGGTGAAATTATATCGTATTTAAATGAAGTTATGCATGGTTAGCATTTGTAAGATATTGATCGTTGTGGTTATATGTAGTGACATTCGAAACGGTTTTATATTATATACTAATATTATAAAATAATATATATATATATATATATATATATATATATATATATACACTTTCAATTTCTGTGTTACTGTTTCGTAATCTATACATGAGCGCCTCTACATATTATTTTATTTATTAAATAATTATGCACAGGCGTGCGCTTGGCTATCTACGACTCTTCAGCGTTGCTGAATATATATTGTACGAATTACAATGTAAGAGAAGTGACTCCCCCATAGTATCAAGTTAAATGCTTGAACGTAGATAAGTGAACGTGTTCAATTGTATCTATTGTCAGAAACAATAACAAACAAAATTGATTTGTACACTTTTTCAATGACAAAATGTCCAGTAATTCTGGCGTGGTTCCGTAGCCTAACAGTAAGGACGCCGGATTGGACTAACTGTTATCCCGGTTTCGAACTACGCAAAATGTATGAATGCTGCTGAGCTAGATACATCGAAACGTGTGTCGCTAATTATATATACATATTTTAAAAAAAATTCTGGTATACAACTGTAGTATTGCTATATAAAAACCATATTTGTCTAATAGATAGCCATTGTTACAGAAGGTTTTAATAATCCATTAGACATTGTTGAATCCACTATCAAAAATAACGTTTCTAGTTTTTATAAAGATAAAAAAGCGTTTGTTGTTAGATATCCTAATTACTTTCCCTTACCTTGGCTTGGTAACATTAGTGATAGATTTGCCAAACAAATCTGCTTGTCTGTGCAAAAATGTTACTTTGCCGCGAATACACGTGTGTTTTTTTCTCTACCAGACCAATTTAATCGTCAATGCGAAACGATGATTTATTTAAATGTAGTTGCAGTTCGCACTACCTTTGGCGGACTTCACAAAGATAGGTAATTCGGGTCAAACAACACGTGCCCACAAAAATTCGTCATGCAAATTACTTACCAACTGATGTTTTGCATGGTACCTATGGTTCTTCCATCGCTGAACATCTCATAAATAACTGCTTCTGTGCCTCAAATGTAAATGTTGATTTATTCTCCATTCTCCTTAAATCACATTGCCCCTTACATCTGAAGATTCTAGAAACTATTTACATTAAGTCTGGTTTCATATGTGATGTATTAATTTCAATGTGTTGTGTTTTAATTTAGATTGCTTCAAGTATTTTTTAAAAAAATTAATTGGTTTCAGAATGTATAATGTTAGTGTTATTAACTAGAATTGTTATTAAATCAGAGGCAGTTAAGACACATTTTAAAAAAGAATTAAACATACTGGAAGCTATCTACATAAAGACAATCTTAAATTTATGACATCACATATGAAACGAGTGGTTACATTTAAAAATGCTTGGCGTAATGTGATTTTGTTCTGTTATGCCATCCAGCATTGCTGAATTTAAATCCTAAACGATTTCCTGGAACAATGCGCAAAACTTTCTCTGCACTTTTCTCTGTCGTCTTTTTAAAAATTCACTTTTTTCTCTAGCTTTTTTGTTCATTTGCTTTTGACATCTGAAGATGATTCAACAAAGAATCTAAAACGTTCGTGAACCCTATAGAACATTTATTAAAATGTTATACAATACATAATTCGTTTTAATTTATATATATATATATATACATAACTTTTTTCCTTGAACAATATATTTCTTCTAAACATGATCATATATTTCTCCCTTATGGAGAAAAATTGTGTATACACATATGTATATATGAGCAAACATTGTTAAACATCTAACACATACTGTTTCATTATACCTTTTTTAGTTCGCGTTTTATAATAATCCTTTTTCGTGTAAACCTCAATAAAAATTAATTAATCTTCCGCAATGGTCAAGTGCATTGGGAATTGATCCTGAACATATTATAAGGTCTCAACAAAAAAAGCTTGAGAATCGAAGAAAAAACAAAAGCTGAGAACTATGTATGTAAGTCGAAACCGTCAAAAAACAAAGCGGTGTAGTTTCAGGAGAACGTTTACAATTTAGATTTCGGAACGCAATAATTTACGTCGTAGGCTCAATATACACCTGTTAATTAATAGTTAAATGTAACAGTATTAAAACAATAAGTTCATTCTTTGGATTTTAGACAGATTTTAGTAAACCCCACAAAATGTTACATTCTGAAACTTATTTTTTAAAAGTAAAATACTTGAAACTATCATTATTTAAAACCAGTCACCTACAATAAAAGATACAAGTAACACTATTCTAAAATGTTTAAGATGAATACAATTGATCCTGTGATGTTATATAATACATCGATATCAACGCATGATTAACAGATACATATTCTAAAAATGTAAATAGAATAAATAAAACAAATAAGGAATAAAATAGATATTAAAATAAATCTGAATGAAAAACTAAATCTTTTACGTCAAAGAACATTTCAAAAAGAAATAAATTGTTGACCCTAGAAGTATAAGAGGAAAAAGGTTGCAAGGGCAGTTTTTTAGGATGATATGTCATTGGCGTGCGGACACTTAAAAAGATAATAGCAAGGGAGCCCATTTTCACCTTTTTCCAAGACCCACAAAGCGAAGGAGAAAAAATATCTTAGAGGTGGGATCAAGCTCTGGTATCCTGGGAATAACTCGGCTTTATAAATTGAAACGTTCATACGATTTTTTATCGTATTTTCCAGCGAGACGCCAAAACACTGTTAACAATCCGATTAACATTTAACATTCCATGATTGTCAGCTCGATGGGACAACTTGACAAGTTCGCGCAGGCGCACATGAACGATTAACGAACTGTGCACACGCCGACGAATAATCATTTATTAAAATGTCCATTCTGAGTCTCCGATTCACATGCATTTTATTCTCTATTCCTTTCAATCTGTTTACATCTATCTCTATAAGCCCGCTCTCCTTCCCCTCTCTTTTTCTATCTCTCTCTCTCTCTCTCTCTCTCTCTCTATATATATATATATATATATATATATATATATATATATATATATATATATAAGAAAAAATCTGAATTAAAAATATTTATAAAAATATTATAATGTCTTAGTAAATGTTCTTATGAGTTGATAGTAGGAGTTGTGCAAACCATAACTTCCTCATCAGACAAGGAATGTATGGTTTGCACAACTCTTATCATCTCATCTTATCATCTCATAAGAACCCTTAATTGGACATTATAATATTCAACACCGAGTGAGTCTTTTGAACTTCTTTATATGATGCTGTTCTTTCTATCGTTTTATTAATTTGCATACACTCTGAATACACATTTCTCTGTCATCTACTGCATCGATAGCAAGCAAATGTCCCGCCTAGATATTTATTTTGCGTTGTTGGACTACCATTCACTACCTGGATTGTTTTTTAATCGACATCTTTCTTGAAATTGTGTTACACTTCATGACTTGGATAAACTGTATAAGTTTAACAAAAAACTGTGTTTTTGGCGAATATGTTTGATGTTTTATATACTTTTATGTATTTTCTATATAATTTTATATATTTTCAAAGCTTGATTTTATTATCTGTAGTATTGACATTGCAGTAATGGTCCTCTGAGGAGAAGATTTTCTTTGAACACCCATACGTTAAGGACACAGTATCACTCCTTATCTTAAAACTTTAATCAAATCTGATTAATTTCTCATTTTATTATGTCATTCAATTAATATATATATATATATATATATATATATATATATATATATATATATATATATATATATATATATTATTTTACTTAAATACTATAAATTACTGTGTTCGTTGGAAATAAATAGGTTTCGTACGTCTGGTGATCTGGAAATTAGGAAAACGTCCGAGTTACTAGGGTCGATTTGAAGTTTTTGTCTGAATTGTTTCTACTTTTATGATGACCGGAGTGACGAACGCAGTAATGAAGAGTATTTCAATAAAATAATAAATAATTGGCTCTAGTTTGATTCACGATTGTCTACTTTGATTATTTTCTACTAACACGAGCGAGGCACACACACAATATATATATATATATATATATATATATATATATATATATATATATATATATATATATATATATATATATGTATAAGAAAAGGAAGAAGGGAAGATGGAGAGATAGAGAGTGGAGCAAATTAAAGCCAATACTTATCATCAGAGCTTCATCATTTTGAAATATTTATACCACTGCCAATACCTTTTTTATTTTAATGTTTTTAGATTCATGGTTTGTGATGCTTAATATGTTTTGCTAAAATGTATTTCATCTTCAAACAACTTTTACAAAGATTGTAATTATAATTCATTTAAATAGCAGACTGATTGGACTATGAACATGGCAGATACGTAGTGATCAAGTAATGTCTCGAAAGTGATGACACCCTGTGAGAAAGGGGAAAAACCTTGTTCATCGAAAAAAATCTCCAGTAGAAAACATACTTTCAGAGAGAGGAGATCTTTCTCTTCCGCGAATAATTAAAATAGAGCAGGAAAACAAAGATGTCAAAAATTACTGCAGGGTTTAATGACCACATCAGGAACCTACTTTCCCTATGAAACATGTGGGCTTTTTTAAACATGCACGCTGTGTTGTCAGTAAAGATTTGTGTTGTAAATAGTCGTTTTACCATATATACATTCGATGTATAAATGAAACTAATCCAACACCATGGTGTTTGCTATTTACTGAATTTCTTGTTAATAGAAATAACACTCATGTAATGAACCCTAAGACGCGTCACAAGCCGATGCATATACATTCAGCCGGAAATACACATCGCACTTATATTTGTGTTTATTTTTCAAATATTCTCCTTTGTAAATGCCATCATAAATGATTACATTAAATGATTGATATTGTTTTTGCCCTACATATCAGATCTTTACTGTTTCGTTATACACCAGTGAGAGAAGGTGTGCGCGTGTGTGTAAGTGTAATATATATATATATATATATATATATATATATATATATATATATATATATATATATATATATATATATATATATATATATCATGGGTGTAATATATATATATATTATGGGTGTAATATATATATGTATATATATATATATACATGTATATATATATATATATATATATATATATATAATATATATATATATATATAGAGAGAGAGAGATGTGAGGGGGTTAACATTGTATTTTGGGCATAAAATAGGAATATAGTTAAGACGGTTCCTTTCGTTTTATTCTTCGTTGTTTTCTACTGCACCATTTCTTTCTTTTTTTCTTCTTTTTTTTACTTCTTCGTTTTTTCTTTTTATTTTCTCTTTTAGTGTTCAACTTCCGTTTGACTTTCTTCGTTTTTATTTTTACTTCATTATAATGTCTCTTCTTCTTTCTTATTCTTATTTGTTCGTCTTATTCTTATAATTCTTGTCCTTTATCATTGTTTTCTGCTCTCATTCTTCTTCATTTTTCCCCTTTACTTCTTGTTATCTTTTCTTATCCCCTATTCTGCTCTTCTGTTGTTATTCATCATGTTATATATTTCTTCTTTCCACAATTCTTCTACTCCCATACTTTTATGTTGTTATTCTTCTAAGTAGCTTACTCGTTCTTAGGTTTCGTTTCTCGTAATCAATTTTCTTTTTCTGTTATTTTTCTTCTTCTCTTTCCTCTTTACCCATTTCTCTATTTCTGCCCTCTTCATTCTCTTCTCTTCGTCTGTTTCGTTTCTGTCTTCATCATTTCCTTTTTAACTTCGTCTTTCTACTACAAGTTCTTCAACTCCAGTTTATTCCCTCCCAATTGTTTTTCTCACCCTTCGCCGTATTAACTTTATATTTATGTAGTTTACACCCTTCCTTACTCCCGTGTTAATTAACGACCCGATTTTTTCATAGCTTGTGTAAAAATAAAAACTTTATCATTCCACTTTTGTCAACTTTTTCCTCACCTTCTTTTCATATTTGCATTTAATACTCTCATATAAACAGATTCGCGATTTTTTCGTCCTACTATTTCCCACGGCACTGCCATTCGTGTCCCTTTTTCATAATTTCCAACCTGAATCTAATTCAACAATCAATTTACTAACTGATCTTATTTCGTATTCCCCTTTTCTTCATCTACGTTCTATTATATTCAAGTCAGACAAAATACTTCCTTATTCTTCATCTTTTACTTCTTATTCTGTTTCTTCCTTTATTCTTGTATTTCCTTTTCAATATCTTCTTAATTTTCTATACATTTTCATTCTTCTTTTTTTCGGGTACCGGTGTGCTTTGATCTTTATACTCGTGATGTTTCCGGCAAAGTCAGAAGACGAAGCACGGAAAGTAAACATTAAGGCTACTTCGATGTGTTGGGGAAACATTTTTCACATCAATTTACTTGCGGTGTGTTTTTCTCAAGAAATGTGGTAGGTGCGGGTGGCCAGGAATAGGGGGGGGTACAATAACATATACATCAGAGTAAGGAAGACATTGAAGAGTTACACATATATAAATACCCCTCCTTTTCCTCACCTCCACTCTCTTCGCTAACTACTAATTGTGATAATAAATAACATAAAGAAGTTGTTCTCCCTCCAAGAAATAGTGGCACCATCATTGGTGTGTAACATAGGAATTGGTGTAACGGGTCGGAAAGGATAGAGGGATGAAGGAGATCTACTGAAATGGAACGGAGAGTACTTGAGTGCTGAGGGTGCCTTTCGTTCCTGAGGTTCCAGAAAAGTAGTCAGCGAGGAATCAATGGAAAACGGCTGTTAAAATGATGTTAAATTAGTTGCAATGTTTTCCGAAAAACGCGCAAAATGCTGGAAATAAGGGAAATATTTTGTGTCATTTCATGGAAGCCGATCTGTTATTGTGAGTGAAATAACTCGTATGAAAACTCCTTGTGAGTAAAAAAATAAGATGAGGAAGAAGAAGAGGAGAAAGTCAACGATAGAGAAGAAGGCAATGACGAAAAATAAGAATGGGGATGATTATAAACCAATGGAAATAGCCTGTATGTAACAGTTGACAGAGGTGAAAAGGCAGAAACGCATCTTTTTGTCTTTGTCAGCGTTATGATTCTACTAACAACCATATTCAGGTGAGAATGTGCATGATACCTATCTAATAATATAAAGGTAAAATTAAACCACCTCATATATATATATATATATATATATATATATATATATATATATATATATATATATATATATATATATCAGTTGAAAATAGAAAAATGTATGCTGCTTAAGAGATATTAAGAAATACTGAAAACAACGGAAGGCATATAATTATCCACCGTAGATATGATGAGAGAATTTTGTAAACGCGAGACCTTTTTGTTTACTAAAGAGTAACCCCTTATCAAGACCAAATGGCCACTCACGCATAAGAGTACATGAGATGCTTAAGTGTACGGTGTAAACACTGGTTGAAACTGAGCATGATTTGATTATTCAAGAGGACGGCTCAACAAGATTCTTTTTATATTATACTTAAAAACGACTATGTTTTAGGCAACTACGAAAACAGCCCCTCAGTATTGTGTTCCACACACGGGTAGTTATAAAAAAGAAACTTTGCTCATGGAAGCTCCGTATAGTTTTAGATACACAGAGGGAGAAAGTGAAATTATTGACACTGGTTTAGTTGGACGAGTTTTTGTTGTGAATGTTATACAGCGGTGAACCATAGATTAGACCTCAGTCTAGCACTTAACATGAAATTAATGATAGAGCTGAGAAAGACTAGCAAACTCTCTTCTGTGAAAAAGTTGCTGTAGGGAAGAGAAGAGGACATCCCTTACTTGATTTCGAAGTTGGTTTTTACTCTAGTAATCAAGGAAATAGTACATTGAACGGAACCATACCCTTAGGTGGCGACCGTTCTCTTTTTTAGACTCTTGTTGACTCTCATACACGTAAATGCTTGCGTCAGGCGTGATATATTTTCTGGGCGGTAGAATGATCTAACTCTCTTTCAGCGACCTTAACGGATTTGATGTTAGTCTTCCATTTCAGGTCTGAAGTGGAGGTCGGTCCTACAAGCCTATCAAAGTAGGGGCAATCCATTTCAATTGGACTTAGGTGAGGATCCGACCTGTACCTATCTAGGAATCCTAGAAACAGATACCATCAATGCAGTAAATAAAAAAGTGATGATTAAAACTAATACCCGTACACAACTAGAAAGCACTTGGAAACAAGTATATAGCGAAACACTTTTTTAAATAAATGAATAATTGGGCAATATGTTCAGCAACATATTCTGCACCCTTCATACTATGGACTAAGTAAGAGCTCTGATACCTTGATAAAGGAGTCAGGTAACACATTACTATACACAATGCACTGTAACTCAAATATTATAATGAGCAACACGTACGTATGAGAAAAAGGAAGAAGACTGTTCAGTCTAGCAGTTTGCGTGAACGATATGAATCAAGAAACAGGAAATTTCCATCAGACATATCACAGAGAAGATGATTACCGCCAAAATGAACAAGGTGGAGAAAAGAGAAGCAGGGTGCACAAAAATAAAACGAGAAGAGTAGCCGCTATAAAGAACATGTATAACGCTAACCAATGAAATAGCGAACGAAAACACATGGACATGATAATAAAGAAAAATGCAAGTTTCTCTGGCTAACTTACTAAGACCAAATATAGTGTATTTAAGAATAGTAATTACTTAGGTGCAATTTGAAAAAAAATCAAAATATCACTGAATTGACGTTTTAACTATAATGTTAACCACATTTAAGAAATGTAATTTTTAAAGTCAATGTTAGTTATGGGGTACGGGGTACGGTGAATAATAATAATTCTCTAAGCGGATGTACAGGATACTCTAAACTAATAAACGGAGCATGGTGCATTTTAGAATATATAACAACAACATTAATGGGATGTGTATATACAAAGTTACGCATATATATATATATATATATATATATATATATATATATATATATATATATATATATATATATTTCGCTGTACAAGATAAACTCTTAAACGAAAGAATCAGTTTATAAATTTTGGAATATATACTCTCGGCAACACGGTGAATGACATGGCCATATTATTTTCTGAACATGTTTCTGTACTTTTACAACTCGAAAGCTAGTATATATATTCTTGTTTGAAACGTTTGTCTTACAACTCATTATCGTGGTGTGGTAATTCATATATACATGAATACCCATCACGAGACGGGTAAAATTTATTACTCCGACTGAAAATTTTTACAACCTAAATTAAGTGATTAATTATAAATAAATCAATTAATTAATTTATGAATAAATCAATCACTGACTTTAAAAAAATTAAGATTTTGTTCATATTATGCCCACGAAAACTCTTTAAAATGCTTCAAAGCAACCGAAATGTTGGTAATATTTGTTAATTGATGTCTAATATCCATTGTTAAAATTTAATAAAAACTCGGAAGTATGTGAATATTCACGAAGGACTTCCTCCCACTTTTTACCTCATTTACATGAACTAAATTTAAAAAAATGGTGTAGTTTTGATTAATTTCAATAAATGGAAAAGGGGTAGAAAAGCAGTTGAATGTAAAGCTTAAATTTACTGGGGTTTTCAGAAGAAATTAAATCAAAGGACTTTTGCGTAATTTGTGTCTAATGGATATATATCAAATTTCACTCCTTTTGCATGAGCCTAATTTAAATAAAAATATCCTATATTCTGACTCTTACGTTTAGTAACTGTGTTTCAGGGTTCAAAATGGTCGGTTAATTAGTTTTAAAGTATAAGATGTACATGCAAATATATAAATATTATATAAATACTATCAAAAATATGCGACTAGGAAAGAGCATACTGTTGCTAGCCTGATCGGATGGTATCTTGGTGAAAAACACATACTACACTGACCTCTAACAGACTTGCCAATGACTGAGCAAATATTATCATGACTAAGGACCACTACCCCCCCCCCCAGTAAAAGGAGATATTTATGCCTGCGAGGAAAGTATCATGACAGGAGAAGAGATGCTACACTACTACTACCCTAAGGAAAAATTATCTTGGGAGGACAGTATTATGGTGAACGAAAATATACTATACTATCTCTCAGAAAGAGGAGGTTAGTTCCTTAGAGGGATGTGTCATCACATGTAGAAATATACTACACTAACCTCCCAAGCTTAATACTTCAAAGGAGGTGGTAATGCCCTGGAGGATGAACGCATGAGCATATACTACACTGCCATTAAAGGAGGATGTAATTTCTGATAGTATGTTATCATGACAACAGAACCGATACTTCACTACCTTCCACTACCCTACCCCGAAATAAAGAAGAACCCATTACTGGGAGGATCCTCTCATAAAAAGAGAATATAATGCCTGGGAGAATAATATCATGACAAAGGAAAATATACTACCCTACTCCCCTAACTTTAATTAGGAGAAACATGATTATGGGATGATGGTGTCATCAGAACGGATACTACATTACCTCCTCTTCCAAAAGAGGATGTAATACCTGGGAATATTTGACTATCCCCTTAAAAGCAAAAGATTATTATTGGGAGGACGATCCTAGCAATGTTGCAACTCACTCCCTACCGCAATATGACGTAAATAACGTCAGCACTTTGACGCCAGTCAGAGTCAGTCGTTTAAAGTACCTACAGTTTAAACCTATTTCGACTCGTTGATTTAGTAAGCAACTCTTATGAGGGAACATAACATTGACCAGAGATAGTACGTGGGGTCGTTTAGTGTAGGTGTCGAATACATTCTTAATTTCTTCATTTCATCACAGGAACAATATTTTCATCTTTTATGAATTTAATGTAGTTGGAGAGTGAAGTTCCTATTTTCTTGTTATTTGGGTTGTTAAATAAGAATGTGTGGTTTGTGTACCTGGCCTTAATATCAGTACTTGCACTCATGATGCTATTTATTTAAGATTAGGATTGTTTTCTGTAAATACAGTGGCTTAATAAACTATATATTTCGTTAAACACCTTTTTTAGCGGGCAATTACTCTCATCTTTGCAACCACATTTTTGTTGTTATAATAATTTAATTAGATTCTATCTCGCTTTTTAATATGTGTCTATTATGACACTTAATTATCTTTTTCAAGTTATTTGTACAACTATTACTGTTATCGTATTTTTATTGAATATTTCATGCAGTGGGTTATTTATTGGGAAGTCTTGATTTTATAGGTACAATAATTAAATGCCCAATTTCAGATTTTACTAGTAGATTAAATGGGGGCGTATACCAGATTATTTTCCTATTTCTATTTCTCCTTCTTGTGCTCTTATTCCTTCTATCTTGATATCCAATGTTAGTATTGGTATACCCGCTATTTATAAATGTGTTGTTATATGTATTATTATTCTTATTATTAAAGCTTTCCTTATATGAGGGGTTCCTAATCCTATGACTTATCGATATTGGGATATGTTTAATTATGCTAGGTGTTGATTCGATTTGAGATTAACATATAGTGGGTGGTAGTGATCTTTCATATAAGGTTTATAATTACCTTAGTTGAGGTTAAATGTTACATCGAGAAAGTGTGTAATGTTTATTCCGGCTGTGATTTCTACATTAAGTACCAAATAGTTCATTACTTTACGTATCATTATTTAAATTCCTTCAGCCTTGGGACCATTTAAATCTTCAACGAAAGCAAAACCATCGTCCATATACAGCCCTATATCGTTAATGTACATCGTACTAATTTCTGTGAGTTGATATAAAATAAGTAAACTCACCAGGTCTGACATTTCAGCGGAACCAGTAACCACATCGCTACATCGAACAAGTCTGTAGATTAAGTTTTCATCCATCGTACTCCATCATACATCAGTACAGTTTCCGGCATTTATATATGATGTCTATTTTATCGTTGGTAATATCCGTGTGTATTTGTACGAAGTTTAATGCCTTGATAAATAACTCCTTTGTTATAGAAGGATAGTCATCCATAATGTGAACTGAATAAAAGTACACTGGTCATTTTTATATATTTTATTGAAACAATCAATGGTACTTGTGGGGTTGATCCATTGGTTCATATATAGTCTTAGTTATCCTTTCGAGAATGGTCTTGCTAATTATTCAGATTTCGAACAAAGTTGGGTACATTAATCTAGTCGCCGGCTTATTTACAAAGTTCGGTGTGTGGTTCTTCAATAACATATAGACATTATTTGGTGTCAGTTGATAAACCCTGGCACTAATGTGTACTTTATTTTTGATAATTTTGCTGTCTACGTTAATTTCCTTAATAAAAAAACTAAATTACTTACGAAATTCTATGAATTCATATCAATATTTTAGTAATATAAATAGTGAATGCGAACACTAGCAAAGCATACTTTTTCCGTAAGTGTTGACGTAGGAGTTGCCTTAGTATAACATAAACATGGCTCTGAAATATATATGTAAAAGTATTGCAGATATTAACAGTAATTTATTAAAGTGATTGTATAAATAACGATAAATAACCCAAACCTTTCTTACAATGTTATGTTTATTAATTTTCTATTGAAGGGTAATTTAAATAAAAACTAATATATGTTAGCTAGCTATAAAAAAGAAGGAAAAGGGCATGGAGAGAGGGGGTGACTACTCTCCCACACTCTCTCTCTCTCTCTCATTCTCTCTTTCACTCTCTTCAAGAGGAATATCTTAACTAATATGTTACAATTTATTACTGTTCGAATATAAATCAAAGTAAAATAAGCAGTGGTTATTGCTGTGACACTATCGATTACGGGTACACATAATACACATATATAGGAGAAACGCTCTGTTAGAATTCACTTGAAAAGTTTACTTACGTACCATTGAATGTTTTACTTTTTGCTTTTTTATCTTGTTTCAACTATTTCTTTATTTTTATATCTCTGAAACGATCGTAATCCAACCTTATGTAGTAAAACACATTATATGATATTATTTAATTAGTTAAGGATTCAGGTGAATGAGGAAAATATTTAGAATATTTCTGTTTCTTCGGATTTTCTTTTTTGATGCACTATTTACGATTTGGCTCACAAGTCGTTCCCTAAGGAACCGAGGTGGGATGAAAAGATTTCTTATAAACATCGTATCTTTAATCATCACACATAGGGAAAAACATTATTCACTCACTATTTATCTCTATCTATCTCTGTCTGTCTGTCTCTCTCTCTCTCTCTTTCTCGCTCATACCCTCACTGTTTCGTTTTTCTTCATTCCAGCCCTTTCTTTTTGCCTTTGAAGTCGAATTATCTTAAGGAACCGTGAGTGTATCGGTCTTCGGGTGCTCATATAATCTTGGCGAAAGAATACCGAAGGGTGATCTGTGCGTAAGATTAAACCGAGTTACGCGGCTGACAGCGGGGGTGAGCCGGTCCGGAAAGATAACGCGTCGCAAAAGGGTTCAATCCGTCGAATCCGCTGAGTCAATACGCCTGTCTCTTTTTATTGCGTATCTACGCTGCTGTTTGCGACCCCGAAATTTAGAGTGCACGAGACTAGAAGACTCGACATTACTGAGAAATCATTCCTAAGCGTCAAGACAATCGACGGAGAATAAACAACATTAATCATATTATACAGGGACTGCAAAAATGTAGTATTCTCTCCATAGATTTCATAAGGTTAAATATGTTATTATTATATTCAGTAAATTTACATATAAGCTACAGTACAAAATGTGTATATAATATATCTTGAAAGCAAATATATATTCAGCTATGAAAATATATATACGCTATATATTCTATATATTTAGCTATAAAAAACCCTATGTATTTAGGTATATAAACGCTATTTTAACTTTTAGCTATTAAAACATGTAGCTAATTAAACATTTAGCTATACCATATTAGCTATAAAACCTTATGCTATTTAAACATTTAGCTAGAACATATTAGCTATTAAACCTTATGCTATATAAACATTTAGCCATAAACGCTATGTATTTAGATATAAAAACGAAATTAGTTAGACAGAAATTAAATTCCTTGTTGACTACAGAATTTATGCTACCATATTACAAATTTGATGGCACTTGATAATTTAAAAGAATTATTGTGTTTATACAATTCAGTGTCACTGTTTCCGCTGTTATTCATGCAAAAGCAGCAATATTACTTCCAAGACGTAACGGTTACTGTGATTAGGAGCCAAATTTATAGGAGACACAAGAACTGGTGAGTTGTGCAACAAGATAATTGTTCACATTACATCTAAACATCTACAGGTTGATACTGTAGGGGAAACAAGAAACATGGAGGGAATTCTAAATGCAAGTGGTCCGAAGAAGAAGAAGTATCGGCATCGGTTCAAAAATGTAGTGAATTTCAACGCATCGTAATAGAATTGATGACGTCATGAACAATACTCATGTAATCAACAAAATCATTTTAAAACTATTGTCGCCTATAAATGCTGTATGTGTCTGGGAAGTGTTAACTGTAATAACACCAGTGCTTCAGATGCAAGGCAGGGAGGGGTCTGTGTAGGGATATCCACACCACAGGAATACAGGTTCTCAAAACGCGCCAGGTATAATAGACTTGATTTTATCTATCTACTTAAATATATATATATATATATATATATATATATATATATATATATATTTCTTTTGTTTAAAATGACTCAAAGCTTCTTTAGACTATATACTGGGTATTTAGATCTGTATGGCTAGGTGTCCTTCCTCTTATCTACTTGCCTGTCTGGTACTTAAGGTACTTAAGCTTTTCTTTCAATGCAACTTTTACTCCTATATAATTTTGTTGCTAGCTACCATATCGCAGAATGGTTCTTGGGTGAAGTGTTGGGATTGCATTATTATTATTATTATTTGATATGCAAATTACCATATCACACAGTAGTCTTAATAAGAGGAATATATTATTATTATTTATTAATTCATTTATGTATATATTTGGCTAAGATCAAAGTGTAGTATCTGTTCCGATGGATACTGCACGCCTGTCCTGTGCAGTTCTAGGAGGTCCACCCTCCCAGGCTTCGCCTCCCCTCTTTGGGGAGGAGTAAGTTTATTGCTTACTGTCTGAGGCGCCCCTACCGGGGAATGCCGACGGGGCTGCCCAGGCAATTTTTAAATGGCCAGAGTGCTCACCTCTCGAGCGCTGGCTTTTAACCCCACTTGCTCGACCCGATCTTGGGTCACATCTTACTTGTGGGAGTAAGATAAAACTGGCCTTGTGCCTAACTCTGCGAGGAGTAAATAAATATATTAGTGAAATTTAAGCTGAATAATTTCTACACTTGATTATTGATCAATACCAATTAGAGCCATGAATATTATAACTGACCTGGTTTTAAATCTCCGAAACTGTTACATTGTAAAGAGCTGATCATCCCCGTTTTAATATTTCAAGCTTAAATTAAGGTCCCCTGTTTTTGTTTCTACTGTTAGATACTTGAATCCCCCTTTTTTTCATGAATTTTCGAACGATATCTTGGATTTAGTTAGTTTCTCCGGGAATCTAATCTGCATTTTCTTTTTTTTCTTTTGTTTAAAATAACTTAAAGCTTTCTTAGACTATATATATATATATATATATATATATATATATATATATATATATATATATATATATATATA
This sequence comes from Sepiola atlantica, assembly GCA_963556195.1. Taxonomy (NCBI): domain Eukaryota; kingdom Metazoa; phylum Mollusca; class Cephalopoda; order Sepiida; family Sepiolidae; genus Sepiola; species Sepiola atlantica. The sequence goes on along the minus strand of OY744524.1, from coordinate 78,463,660 downwards.
TATATATACACACACAACTCACTTCTCTCTTTTTCTGTTTCACAAGATATGTTTTATTATTGAACAGATTGGAGACTAACAGGTTGATAGAGCAAAGGAACTAATTTGTTTAGCTTTCTTTGCTCAGTCTCCGATAACTAAATCTCCAGTGTATGTAATATAATCTATGCAAACATCAGCGTCAAGAAATAAAAAAGCCTGAAACAGAATATATTGTCGGGAATGTAAAACTATAGAATACTGTTGCCATATCTGGGGAGGCGCCGCTTAGGGCACGCTCTTCTGCTTTGATAAAGTACAAAATTAGCTTCGAGATCTAGTGAGAAATGTCCTCTTGTCTTTCCTACAGCATTTTTCTCACGTAAAAGATTGCTAGTGTTTCTATACTCTATCGTTAGTTTCATGGTAGTTACGCAATTGAGTCCCAATCTATGTTTCCTCCGGTAACGCAATCACAGCAAAATGTAATCTAGCTACAGCCACTGTAAACATTGTTCACTTACTTCATCTGTGTACCTGGAGTTTAATTTAAAAAAAAACAAACTGCTACTCCAGAACGCAATACCACGGGGCGTCTTCGAACTGACTACAACTTGGTAGTTTTCAAGTCCAATGTAAACTAATCCTTAGTATATATATATATATATATATATATATATATATATATATATATATATATATATATATATATATATACAATAGACCAATATATGGGAAGAAACACTAACTACACCTTTGTTCGTGGGAAGCCAAACGATTCACTGAGAGAACAACAAAGAATCTGATTGGTTAACTAGCTAGCTGTGTATATAAAAACACCCGGAAAAAAATTACTCCATGCATTTTAACCTGAAGATTCCCCCGGTGATTAAGCGTGGGAGCCTCTGTGTAGCTTAATTGCCATAAATATATTTTCATAGGTTACTACCTAGCTCTACTTACGTATTGAGCACTCTTTAAGTAAATACTCAACATTGATACATACACAAGTATATCTCCTTATAAAATTGTATGTGATTACATGAAATAGTAATTATATATATATATATATATATAATATTTTCATAAATATTTATTTTTACCTACATACACTAGTGTTTCATGCTCTATGCGATCATCAGTGTAGGACATGTTAATTACTGCTGGTCTAAAGATTCGCCCCCAGTCATCAAGTTACCTTCGAATACGTAGGCTGAGCTCCTACCCCAATGTAACTATTACATAAAACGAAATGTAGGGAAGTTAATGTCTATGAATGTCAAATAGGCGCACATGTACAGACAGCAGTTAGATAGTGTTCAACTTGCCAGGGCAAGGAATGCGACTTAGCGCCTTAGTAGGACTGCCTGTTAACAACTCATCCCAGGGGGCTATACTTGTATAAAAGGGAGCGATAACAATACTTTTATAAATATTAATTAGTTTACCTACATACACTAGTGTGTCATGCTTTATGCAATCATCAGTGGAGGAAATGTTAATTACTGCTACTCTAAGGATTCGAACCCAGACACTTTAACCTTCGTAGTCTGAGTTGTTACCCACAGACCACAATCAACACGTTGAGTAGAGAATTAAAAGTCTATCAATATCAAACTGGCGGGCATGTACAGAAATCAGTGAAACAGTGTTCAACTTTATTCCTAACTTGCACCGAAAAATAGCATCTCAATGTTTACTATTTTTTTATTTCTTGCATCCTATAATATCAGATTTGAAATTAGAAAATGCTCTGTAAAAATCATGCTAGAATGTATTCTCTTTTATGAAAGCTGGTTTAAATATTGTTGTTTTTTGAGTCACCATACACACATATATGTGTGTATATGCGTCTGTGAATAGCACGAATGCGTCAATGTTCATAAAATAATTGCATATGTGCATGGGCTAATTAAGCTGCTGATATATATTCGTAAATAAAAATAAAAATGATCATTATGAAGCCATATCTGAGAAATAAATTACATGATAATCTTCAAAGCATATCTGTAAAATTAACGGTAATTTCACCGAGATTTATGATATACTTTCTAACATAATTAACGAAGTTAAACTGAAATAACAAACACATATATCGGTATATTTATATATGTATATGTAAACTGAAATTGTAAAGCACAATATTGGTAACTAACAAAATGATCAAAGACATTCTTTTCCCGTTGCTGACATATGTGCTATTAGAGAAATGAATTCCAACTTAAAAGAAAATAAATTAATTGCTAGCTTCAAAAGTGTATAATTTATAATTCTAGAGGGAAAGACTGCATTTCGATCAAAATTGCGTCCATCATCGAATTGAGTTGGTGAAACATGATTCGATTATTCGCTTTATCTCTACGTCTAATACTTAAATAATTGAAATACGTACTTTATTATATGAGGTTAAAGGTTTCTCTAAATCTGCAATATATTTGTTGAACATCGGGTCTGGGGTACCAAAAAAAGCACCTGACGACAATAAATACCCCTCTCTAAGTTACACGGACACGTACTGGCATGAAGAAACAGAACCCATCTGATTGGCACAGAGATGCAGTTAACTAGAACATTTATTACCGATGGTTTGACACGAAAGTAAACTACAAAAGTTAAGAGCAAATAGAAATACACCAGTCTATAGATCAAAATAATATAAATCCATACCACGTCTCCTATGGATTGTAGCTACATTGACTGCGTAGACGAAATCCCGGAATAGACGTTCCGTTTTGAATGCGTGGTTGTCCACAAATGTTATATAAACTAGCCCATATAGATTAAAGAGTCTACTGCTAGTCTATTTGATAGATAGCCTTTCGTCAAATCGCGTGAGCTCTCTGCAAGTCTCTCACTACGCTCGTACGTCGTAACTTAGCAATACAACTATGCCATTATATTTCCTTACAAAAATGTGTGTCGCCTTTCTTTTAAGAAAAGCAGTACTGTACAACATATAATACATGGAATATATTGTGACAATACATTTTTAAGTCCCACACATTTAACATAGAACTCAATAAGATACATACGTTTCCCGGAATAACGTCACATATAGTGAGGGGCTAGTGTGGCGCAGCTAAGAGCAGTAAAGATATGTCCTTTTAATAGAATCAGCAGAGAAGGACAGAGAGATAAAGAGAGAGAGAGAGAGAGAGAGAGAGAGAGAAGAGAGAGACTAGAGACTAGAAAGCGTCAATCGGGAGTTTGCATAGGTTTCAACTAAAGAATTAACATTGAATAGAAGATGAAACTGCACTAAAGTGTCAATATAAGTCGCAGTCAGGTAATACCGTAAATATATGCACTGCTACTCAACCACGGAAACCTAGCGACTTCTTATCTGTGAAGTTACTGCCGGGACATATAGATCTCACTAGATTACAAATGGAAATTCAATCCTAGTTATTCTAACATTTTGGGGCAATGTTATATTCTAACATGATTTTTCACAGCTGCATCACTCTATATATACCCGTCACTGCTCGCTGGTTTTCAGCGTTAATTCATAAGAAATGATGATGCTTATATTAATTTATATATGAAAAATCAATTACTGACAAAATTCTATAGGTTTATTTGAATATTAGTGCAACCACTGGCGTCATTTTTTGCGAAAGGAACAGAATAGAAGAAAATATAAGCATTCACCGAAATAATAAAAAAATAAATTAAGAATTACGATTGACTGACTTTTCTCTGGGCATTTAAATTCAACCAAATATATATATATATATATATATATATATATATATATATATATATATATAAATATAAATATATATATATCAATATATATATGTATATATGTATATATATATATATATATATATCAATATATATATACCAATATATATATATATATATATACCAATACACATATATATATATATATATATATATATATATATATGTATATATCAATATATATATATACATATATATACATATATATATATATATATATCATATATAAAGCTCTATTTTTATATTGGGCACTTTTTATAAACCCGGTTAAAATTCTCTGGATTACCACCCTGTGGATATTTTTACCTGGATTATTACCATTATTATTTTATATATATATATATATATATATATATATATATATATATACTTGTATAATACTAGAACTATCATAATCAGTAACTATAACATTATTTTACATGTTAATTATTGAATGTTTTTGGGGTAGTATGGAAAACATTTACAAAAAATAATAATGTACCCATGTTTATCACACTGTTGCTCAGATACATATTCAATAATTTATAATGATCAGTTTAAAAGTGTAAGATTTTATAAACAACATGCATATTATTGACGCTCACCCGTGCGCACTAATCATTTTTAAAATGTATGTTGTTTGATGACTCGTCATTTAGGCAGGCCTGGGGACCGCTCGGTGATAACGGTCCAATTATTTAATATCACGCAGAATCTGATGTAAGGCAATACTTTTCTCGATTCAATTATTTGTTTCTAAGTTATTTTTTAATGTTTTAGGGGGAACAGTTCGAGTTGGGTTTCGTGCACGTCCTAAATTGTAAAGTATATACAAGTAAATAATGTGGCGATGTTATCACCGTGATGACGAGAATATATACTCTAACATTCATGAATGGTCAGATATATGCACACCCAACACTTTCAAAATAAAATAAAAAACAATATTCCTAATCGTGTCGCCTGGAATATATATTCCTAAACTCATAATGAGCACTAAGTACATTAATTATTTCTTCATACAAATTCTAACATATATATATATATATATATATATATATATATATATATATATATATATATATATATATATATATATATATCTGTAGGTAATAAATAATAAATATATATTTATAAATATTATTAAAAGCCTCCTTTACTAAGGCCGGACACTCTGAGTGAGTTTAATAACAAGCAATACTACTTGCTTCATTGCGAGATCCAACACAGTTTGTTTTGTAGATCACTATTCGCTGCTCGTTATAAAATACTCGCCAACTTGGTATTTACAAAGTTAAATTCCTCCTTAATTCTAAGCTAATTTGTGGTGGCCAACTGCGAATCAGTGGCGATTTGTGATCGGAGTTCGCGCCCTCCGACCGGCGGAAATTAACTTCCTGCACTGAGGATTGCGCTAAGCATAAAACATCGATGTCTGTTGGCAATAAATAATTAATATTTAGTTATAAATATTATATATATATATATATATATATATATATATATATACATATCCATGTATATATATAAATATATATATATATATATATATATATATATATATATATATATACATCCATGTATATATATAAATAAATATATATATATATATATATATATATATATATATATATATATATATATATATATATATATAAATATATATATAAATATATATACTCCTGATGAATCATTTACGACCATTTGAACATCTTTTAAAATGTTAAACTCATCCCGCTTCAGGTTACCTATACTCCAATCTAAAAGGTTATGGAAACAAACAGCTACATTTCAAACATGTGATTCAGAAATTTAAATTTTTATGAAACGAGGCATTTTACCCATGATCAAAATTAAAAGACCAGGGGTATTAATTGTTAGAACTATGTTAATTCTAATGTTTTTAATTCAGTTAGAGATTAGCAATCACTGCGTAAATGTGTCACAATGCCTAAAACAAGCAACTTACCAAGCGTGCTAGAATTCTAGATTTCCATAAGCTAGGTTTGTCACAGCCGGCGATTGCAGCTAAGGTAAATCGCAGTAAAACTGTGATTTGCAACTTTCTAAAGAACAGTGAGAATTATGGAAAAGCAAAATCCACTGGTAGGCTTAAAACATTGTCCTGCATTGAGTAGAAGAATATGACGGTTTGATGTGAAAGACAGTGGATATTCTTCTCATCAACTTAAGGCAGTCACATATGCTGATCACAGTCCAGTAACCATCAGACGACACTTACGACAAAAAGGCATGGTAAATAAAAAGCGTACACAAATTCCTCAGCTGCTTCCACATCACAAGGTGGACTGCTTAAGGTTCGGTCGTTAATACCAAACATGAGTCAGAGAAGTGGAAGAATATCTGTTTTCTGATGGAAAAAAATAAATCTAGATCGTCCTGATGGCTTCCAACTATATTGACATAGCAAACACATGCCTCCTAAAATGTTTCCACATAGGTGTGGATGGTCCCTAATGTTATGGGGTGCCTTTTTTACGATTGAGCAGCAGATGGTGCAGGGTTGTCAAACAGCGGCTGGTTATGTTAGCATGCTACAAAAAGCATCGTTGATGACGAAAGGGCATTGTTTGCATTAGTCTGTATGGTTATTTCAACAGGGTAATGCTGCAATCCACGCTGCACAACATACCTTGACTTTTCTACAAGAAAATAGGGTCCATCTCTAAGACATCCTGCATGCTCACCGGAATTGAACCCAATTGAACATGTTTGAGGATGGATGACAAAAAATGTCTATCGAAATGGCAAACAATATTCAACAACACCGGTGTCCAGAGCTGCATCAAACGATGGGAGAAATGCATATCTCTGTGTGGTTCTTATGTAGAGAAAGAGTAATTACTGCGCCAAGTTTCATTAAACTACTGCTATGGGAAATGGGTCAGTGGCATTACTTATTGAACGCCCCTCGTATATTAGAATATATATATATATATATATATATATATATATATATATATATATATATATATATATATATATATATATATATTCTAATATACGAGGGGCGTTCAATAAGTATGTGTATATATATATATATATATATATATATATAATATTTATAAATAAATATTAATTATGTTAATACCTACAGACATCGATGTTTCATGCAGGAACCTAATTCTCAACGGTCGGCGGGCACAAACCCTGATCACAAATCGCCACGTAGTCAAGAGTCTTAACCCCTCGGCCATAGACAATTAGTTAATAATTATGGAGGAATTTAACTTTGTAAATAGCGAATCGGCGGCTAGATTTACACAAGCAGCTAGAGTGATCTACGAACGTATTCGGATCGTGCATGCAGCTATTAGTACTGCTTGTTATTAAAGTCACTCAAGAGTGCCCGGCCTTTGGTTAAGGGGACTAATAATTTATATTTATAAATAAATATTAATTATTTTAAATACTTACAGACATCGATATATATGTATATATATATGTATGTATATATATATATATATATATATATATATATATATATATATATATATATATATATATATATATATATATAATATTAAAGCAAGGTAAATGAACTGTTTTTCTATATAATTCATGGCTGTGCTATTTTTAATGTACACATGCTCACCGTACGAAAGCTTTCCATATTACTCGCTGCGATTCTATTTCAAGAAGTCCGCCATTCTTTCTCTCCCAAAATAAAGTAAAAGAAATGTGACGCAGCAAAATACTTCAGTTTTTCTTTGAACAAATGTTTGAAGACGAACAACGCTGTTTTCAAACCACTTGTCAATCTGTTTATTCACATATTTGCGCGATTACTCAAACAGTTCTGTAGAATGACCAGTTACAAATATTTCATACACAAAGACAATGCACACACGCTAAATAGCGTTGCAAACACATACACTCATGTATTTGCAAGGACATATTCTATCAATGTAACAGTGTTCTGTTTCTTCATGTATTTTCATTTTTTTGTTTTAGATATACTTCCTCTTTATTTTCTCAATTTACCTATACTTTTATACTGAGGGCGTGGTCACTACTGAAGGAGTTAACCAACGCTTGAACTGCGTTTCTCTTTTATACATTTTCTAATTCAAGCGTTTAGAAAATAAACAAAGGAACAACACTGAAACAATCATGTATGATAACACATTTATTCCTCGAACCCGACAGGGTTCAGTGTGAGATTGGGTCAATATAAATATATACAATAACGTCTGAGAAGCATGTTTAGGTGCGTGTGCGGAAGTTGAGGGACGTGTTCTACATTCCGGTAAATGTATGTTCGTTGCGCACATCTGCTTGTGAGTGTGTTAAAAAAGTGAGACAGGAAGAAATACACACATTCTTTTGTAAGTCCTCTTAAAAGCGCCGATGGAAGCGCCCACTACTATCGCGAAAGAGGAACATAATTCGGCTTTGAAACATCTCCTGGTAAATACATGTGTAGAAATAGGTAGGCAATGCTACAATACGTTTTTTTTTTTTTCGTATTTCGTATGTCAAATTGTATGGCAGCTTTTAGGTAGAAAGAAACATCTTACTTCTTCAGATAGAAACATTACAAAATCACGGATCAAGAAAATGATAAGCTTAACTAAGCAGGATCAATTCTTGATTGATTTTTTTTTAATTTTAAAAGTAGGCGAGGGATGTATGTTTGAAGTAAGAGTTTTGATGGCGTTTTGACCCTGTTTTCATTGTAAATGCGCATTTTATTTGTTCCTTTTCCATGATTGATTGCGAAAGACAAACACTTACGAACTCACAAAATTTCATACATAGAAACTGATACACATTTAGTAATTTTTTAGTATTCTTTGTTATAATTGCATAAGGATCAGAGAGGGTTCTTGTAGTAAATGCCACTTCTCTACAAGAAGCAAACCTCGTATGTAAACCAAGCGTAGTTCTGAATACCAGGTTGACATCCGGCGGGCTGTAACTGGGTATCATGGCTGGGATTGCGTCTTCAAATTTAGTTTGACACGTTCCTAAACATAGTATCTAATAGGAAAGATAAATATTTTATATTCCTAGATAACATTATTCCTAGAAAACATTACGTTTAGAAAGCATTACTCTGAGAAAACATTACATTACTTTTCGGCAGTGATAATCTTCGTTGTTCTCAGTACTATTTACCAACTTCTAGTATTTATTTGGGAGGGAAATAAAAAGAATTAAGGCTTATACTTTTAGAAAGATCAGATTGCATAATACGGTTTGGGATCAACTTATAGATACTAGGTCATAACATTACCAGCAGATTATCGGATCGGGAATCTCCGACCTCCCGTCTAGTCAAAGTAAGGGTCCAAGTGGATTGCTAAAAAATACCAGACCACGGATAGTTCGGCCACCAGAATGCCGTCTTAAATAATCACGAGTCGCTAAACACGGCCTACAGGTGGCCCCTGTTTTCGGGAGTAGCGGGGTACTCCTCTGCATGGAGTTGCAGTCGGCAAAATAACCCGGTAATATAAACATAGTTTTTTCAAACATAACTCAATCTCTAAACTGACGAATATCTTAGCATGTATTTTGTGTGATTAATATTTATAGGAAAATACTTTCGAGAAACACACAGTAATTGAGTCCGCTACATGTCACATAGCACTTACCTGTCTGTAACGCAAGATCCTGAACAATTCTAGTAGATATTTTCACTTTATTAATATTAATATACCTGTAATTTGCATTTCCGCGTCATGTTTACACATTCGCGTTCAAATATGTCTACATTACAGAGTTGTGTAATCTCTGTTTGGTTTTTCTTCTAATTCTATACGTTCCAAACAAGGCACAATAGCACTGAGGCGTAAGGTGGTGTTGTGAAGTAGGAGCGGCTCCATAGACGCTACGTAATTGTGGAGTTGTGCGGCAAGATGCTTGTTCATATTACATTATAATTTCTGCGTGCTGGTACAGTCGGTGAAGCAGGAACACGGAGGGAATTACATAGAAAAGTGTTTCAAGGAAAAAAACTACTAGAAGAGAAAGCTTTCTGGCATCTGGAAACCTATACAGTCAAGGTTTGTGATTTTACTGCTGGACAAGTTGGTCAGCTGTGTTAACATTGAGGATGCACAACTTCTGTGAGTTCCTCGGAGGTCATTCTGTTGAAGTATTTTTGAACACAAGCAATAGGGAGCAAAATAGGGGCGATAGGGCAAGGGCTGGGCTTGATAGAGAGTGTTGGGACCTCTTAGGTAAAAGACTCGTAGAGTAGTGTGTAATCAACCAGCCCAAATGTGGCAACAATACGTTATGAATGGGCTAATAATGGATGTATAGAGATATAGGATACTGGCCGGGGTAAGAATCATTCTTCGGAGAATCCACATGACAATAGTGATGATCGTCTAATGCGCGGAAGGGATAAGATTTAATTTATCGCGGTTGTTTTGGACTGTCTGAGTGGATAGTCTTCTGACATGTAATTCGTTACTCGCAGCGCTTGCAGACTGATCATATGCAATTACAATGACACAAAATTAACGCAACCACATTTGTACCAACCCCTTATGTAGAGTTAATTATTTACTTCGTAAGATAGCGAAGAGGAATAGTTAGACATAGCTATATACACGAGGTACATATTATACGTGCGTTCGTTTCATCGATAATAATATAACTAATAAAAAATAACGTTATTTACATAATACACTTTTAGATGTTTGTGTAGATGCTTTAACATCTCTTTCTATAGGGAACAGGAACAAACACAAAGATACAAATACATTGAGTTTTATATAGAGAGAGAAATAAATAAAAAAGATGTTTGTATACTTTTTGAATACGTTGTGGCGACTCACTGTCCATAAGTATTTTAATATATTAACAATCTGTTGCTCATTTGTAGCGTGTAGCGGGGAAATCCAACGTTACATGTCAACTGTGATAGACATACATGCGTAATGTATATCGAGCAGCGGTAATTTAGCAAAACGAATCTGAAAATTTGAGTTTCATTCCGTTGTGTTTGTATTGTAAGATTTTTCCAATCTAAAAATAATGTTAAACTTAGAGGTTACACAGTGATTTTAATCGTTATAAAAAGAAAATAAGTTAGGTAATTCACTTCGATTAGCGAATATTGTATCACCTTTTTGTAGAAATTCCTCCAAGGCTTCTGTTCTATCGACTTACTTCGACATATCACAAAACGCCTGGTGAAAGTATCGGGCGGCCAATTATGATGCTACATTATTCTTCTATTTCTAAATTGGTAATACAATCACAACTGATCGAACACTGATCGATGAGTCGACAGTGTGATTGCTTACGAAGACAACATTCCAGAAGGAAATTCTATGAACTCATCCATGATGACCCCTACTGCGCACCCCATCAATAATTAACAAACAAAGGGCAAGTTTCGACCCATTTTCCTCTCATTTTCTCGCGCGAGTCTGGATAACTGCGTTAGTTCTAGAATTGAAATAAAGATCGAAGTCCGCTCAAAGAATAATTCCATACAACGATTCCTTCTATGATGGACATTTGACAAAGGAGAAAAACGAAATGAACACTGTGAGTTGGTCGGCGAAACGAGGGAGGCTCACTAGCTCGTGCGTGATTTCGTTTTATTGTACACGTTCGCGGGTCGAAGCGGCCGGTCATATCAAGTCAGATATAATTTCCTCTTCTAACAGTCATGTTTGTAGAGGAACTAAAATCTGATAGGCCAGATCACTACGGCGTATCGGCCTTTGTTTTTTTATTGTCAATTCAAATAAAGAAAGGATCGAACGATGAGTCGACACAATAAATACCAGAATAAAGAAAATAAAAAATAAAAAATACGAGGTTAAATATGACTGACTCATCAAAACTAACACTAATAAAATAAAATAGATGAAAGAATTTGAAATACGAAAATAATAGAAACGATAAAGAGAAAGAACAGAAAAAAAATTAAATTCCCGCGAAATATAAGGCTGGGGAAAATAAGCGGAAGTTAATCGAATAAGCGGTTACATTTTTCGCGACAAAGTATAGAGAGATGAAATAAATGGCGCCTTACAATAGGAACCATTTCATGATCGAAATCCAATGAATGACATTTCCGATGTATCAGTCAGTTATGATTCCTAGAGAGAAAGCGTAAAAATCCAACGGTTGTTTCTATATTGAAATTACATTTCTTTAAGTCTCAACGCTAGGGTTCCATGAATCTGCATAATGTAAACAACACAGTCTGAGACTATCTTTTGTCGGCCGAAATACATCTATTACTGTTTCAAATAAGGAGTGGTGTGCTATTTATTCTGCCCTCACATATATATATATATATATATATATATATATATATATATATATATATATATATATATATATATATGAGAAATGAAAAAAGAAAAACCAAGAGATATTTTTTATATATTCATCAACGTTTCGTCTTTATTTTTAAGACTTCCTCAGGATGATAATTTTAAGAAAAATGTCATGTAAGTACATCGAAATATTGGGTTGACATTATGGGTTGATGAAAAAATGTAGTAGCCGTGGCTACTAAGAGCGCTGGACCAAGGCCTGGGCTAAGAAGAAGTCAGTCAGTGGTAGAGAGTAGGGAAGTCTTACAAATAAAGACGGAACGTTGATGCATAGATAACAATATCTCTTAGTTTTTCCTTTTTCGTCGGATTACTCTCATTCTTCCTTTCTCATATATATATATATATATATATATATATATATATATATATATATATATATATATATATATATATATCATTGCTCATTGAGTAAAAACAATTCGAGCTTTAAGACACTTGACACTCTTTACATTGAGTTTACATTAAGATTTCGCTTACTTTATGCATGGTATCAAGTTATAGAATAAGGGTTAGATGCGCCAACTGTCAGCACGACAGTAAGGTTTCTATCACGACTTTATACACTTGCTTATCTAGCCTGACTGACAAGCTCTGATACAGGGAAACATTGTGGCAGTGGATGACTACATATATACATACATATATATATATATATATATATATATATATATATATATATATATATATATATATATATATATATATATATATATGTATACAGAGCTTTACGCGCTCCACTACTTTTGGAGCTCCTCTCGCACCTGCTTCAACGTTCAAAATTGGAGCTGGCTCCTCTCGCGCTCCCCATGTTCAAAAAGAAGCTGCTCCTGCTCCAACTCCTATGAAATTAAAGCGGCTCTTATTTAACGCTCCATAATGAAAATATACCTCCTTTCATAGATGTTATATTCTGTCAATGAGTGGGCGAAGGACAGGGGTTGGCGTCAAAGGATCCCGTTAATATGGGGCGGATGTCACTTTAAGTGTAAGACCGTAAGATAATACTTGACAAAATCTCACTAACATTTTGAGAGTTATAGGAGAATATGTCGGACGAAGTATAGGATTATACGTCAATTTTCGTTTGCTGGGGTATAAAATACAAATAGAAAAATCCCTGAAGTATTTTAAAATAATTTTAATTTTCATTACATTAACAACCTATTTTTTTATAGAAAGGAAAATTTGACCCAATATTTTTTCTATTTATTTTGGAAGGGAATTTAAATTTGTTTTAAGTAAATAAAGTTTTACTTTTAAACATCATTAGTTTTTTTTTTTAAAGAAAACTTTTCTCTGTGAGAGGAGAGACAGTCAGGGCAACATTAATCGTTGTGTTGTTTTATATTTGTTTGTTTTACGAACATAACTATATTGTGTAATGTATATTATTATTTACAACAGAGAAACGCGCAAGTACTTTTAAACAAAGCAATTGATCTATTTTTGTTTCGATAGTACAATTTGGGGCGAAAAAAAACAATAAAGTTTATTTTTTAAAGATTGAATAAGAAAAATATTTTGCATAAGTTGGCCAAACAATATCAATAAATGATCTATAATCAATTCAGAGATCCATTTAATGTCTTAAAATTTCATACAAAATATCTGGCCTAGACCGGAAGTTGAAAAAATATAAACTAGAGCAATTTTTTCTAGGGCAGGCAAAACATTTATTAAAATTAAAAATGTAAATAAAAATGATGAAAACTTATTTATTTGAAATCTTTAACAAAAACAAACTGTGTACAATTTTAATATTTATATAATAGATATTTTAAGATAAAGAAATATATCTAATCTACTTACGGTTCTGAAAAGACCACAAATTAGTCAGAAAATCAATTTTTTTTTTTGTTGAAATTTAAGATATTTTTATCAATTTAATTAAGTTTAAACATCGGTTTAATTGTAGAATAGGGACCGCTATTGTATGTTGCTCATTTCGCTTGGTATTCGCCCAAATTCTGGATGAAACTGATTGTTGGTGTTAATTATATTTTTGGTCCTGAAATACAATTCTCATTTACTATTTAAAGTGTTGAGAATCTAACTTTAATTCCAGGTTTTAATCACTGGCGAGCATGTTGGTTTTTATTGTTTTGTTCCTTGGACTAAAGATATTTTTTCCTTGGACTAAATATGTTTTTCATTGGACTAAAGATATGTGTCTGTTTTAACCTTTTATTACACACAAAAAACACTTTGAACATTCTATTTACGAAAGCAAGTTTTAACGGAATTTAACGAATTTAAAAGCAAACATGAAAAGGTTAAAACATACTAGTCGTGAATTTAAGAATAACAAAATGTCGCCAAAAAGACGACAGGTAAGAATGTGGCATAAAAGTTGAATTTGTTAAATGCTAAAAAATAAATTATAATTTTTTGTCAGGACTATGTACCATTTCACCCCAAACATCGATTTTATTGAACATTTGGGTGAATACCGAGCGAAATGGGCGAGTAAATCCATAATTGAACCTAACATTCTTTATTTTAAAACACGAAATAAAAGAAAAATTGGCTTATTTATTAAATCAGCCATAAAAATCCTTGTCATAAATACAAAAAAGTTTAAATATGTAAGAAAATAACTTCAAAGACATCTATAGACTCACTGGCGACATTTGTTGCCCAAATTATCTCCTGCCTTAAAAAAGGGTTTCATCAAAGATTTAACATGTCAATGTAAAAATGTTCTGTTTTCAAGCTAACCTCTCTCGTTCTTTCTCCCTCTCTCTCCCTTCTTATCTCTCTCTCTCTTTCTCTCTCTCATATAATTTACCAGAGATATAATTTTTAAAAATTACTCAGAGTAAACTCTGAGACTTTTTCCTTTTCCTTTTTATTGCTGAATAAAAAACTAATGCTTAAACAAGAAAAAATCAAATAATTTTGGAGCAATGAGCGCAGGGCGATAACACCACCGCTCTTTAGTCCCAAATGGAGTTGCTCCCGCTCCACTCCCGTTGAATATAAAATGAGCTCTCGTCTCTTTCACTCCAGCAAAAAGGAGCGTTCTTCTGGAGTGCGCTCACTTTTGGAGGGCTCCGTAAAACCCTGTATATATATATATATATATATATATATATATATATATATATATATATATATATATATATATGTTCGGCAGCCCCTCACCCTGAAGCAAATAAATGCTGGCAAAGAATATGTTAAATTTAAAAAACAAATTTCCCTTTTTCTTTTATCTTTTTACCTTCCCCCACTCCGAACATTTTCACATTTAAACATCTTATGACTCTTTTCAACTGAAGTGTTCAAAAATGTCCACAACACCAGCTACGTTGCTGATTCCTTTTGGGGTGACGATTAATGAGGAGGTCAGAGATATGTGAATGGACATATGTGAACATTTCTTCATCTCGTTGGCTATACTCTACCATGATTCACCGCACACACACTGAGAAAAGTTGAAGGAAGGGACCGAAAAGTCTGTGTTTTTAAATACATTTAAAAAACAAAGATTTGATATGCCTATACGTAAACAAATAAATATATAGAATGTATATCAACATTTATATATATTTACACTATTTTCTAGACATATATATATATATATATATATATATATATATATAGAACAGTTTCTTTTATTATATTCCAATAACCATGGTTTGTTTTATAACTTTTTTTTTTTTTTTTTTTTTTTTACATTTCCAAAAATTCCAAATTTCTGTGAGATATATTTAACGGTCCGTTTCATTTTTTTGTGTCAAACAACATTTGTATGTCAATATCGTCTCTGCAAGACTACAAAATCATCAGAAAAAGTTCACAAATAATAAGAGTTCTTAGATTAGAGTGTCTTGAAAAACACCCACATCATAGATCAGTTTCATTTTAAGGTGAAAAAAAACAAAAGAACAAACAATTTTTTTAGAGCAAACACTCACACGTGTGCGATCAAACTAATCAGCCATTTTGATGTTTTTTCGTTCAAAGCTAGTATCTCCCAAAAGAATTAGTGCGATCAGTTTAAAAAACTTTAATTCGGTAATATTTGCTAAAATATTTAATATGTACTATACTTTATTTATAAAGTTCCAGTTTATTTGAAGATAATTTATTTTTTATTAAAGTTACCTGAATGTTTATGGTGCGAAACTCATTTAAGCAGATCATTATAGAGCTAGTCTCATTGTGTCAAACCGTCTATTCAATCAACTATTAAAAAAGTTTCTTTTACATAAGTGTTTATATGTAATTTATATAGTATTTATTAGTAAACCCTTTCTACCAATATTGAGACAAGCTTACCTTCCCAGAAATTCATCACTCAAGTAGTAAGCCACTAGTTAAAATGCGAAACTAAGGGGGTTATATTCACGGCGAAATATATCCTCCATATTTAGCCAGATTATGATTTCAAAATAGTGAATGGGCATTATGTATTTATTTATTTATTTAATTTCTTAAAGTGTTCTAAGGATTCAAAAGTAGTTTTACGAGCATCTGTACCTTAAACATTAATTTTTACTATGTTTTATTTCTAAATCGTACTATCAAGTGAATTGCTAAGACAGATATACGAATGTAAACAATTAGAGTCTTACATTAATACTTCCATCTATTATTTAGTCGTTTTTCTCCCTTCTTTTAAGTATCATTATGCTTATTAATATACATTCACAAATATGCTTAGTATCCATCAATAAATTCATACCAACCACACATATATACACACACACAACATAAGTATATATATATATATACATACATATACACACATACATATACACACACATATATATATATATACATATATATACATACACACACGTACATGCATGTATACACCTACACATACGCTCACACACATACCGAAATATTTCTTCAGTATATCTACGATAAGAAACAATTATTTTTTTTACTTCTAAAACTAAAACATTAAGTGCAAATAGGCTAAAAGTAATGTCCAAAAAGCCAATTCACTCTACACAATTAACGTGACTAAAATAGGAATTAGATCATTCCTGTTTATTTTTCTACGATGAAGCTTTTTTTAAAATCTAATATTAGGTTGTACCTACTCTTACACTTATCTATCAAGATGCCTACCTGCATACATACAGTAAGAGATCCGAACGCAAATTAAAACGTACAATCAACATCTACAAAAACTCCACAAACAACCACTACAGAAATGATTGTATTTCAACAGATTACAAGCCTCTAAATATTTGTGTTAAGTAATATGATATCAAAATTGTTTCCTATAAAAAGAAAACTTAACATCGAAGTTCAGTTATAATATGTCAGCACCTTTCCATTGCTTAAGGTTTCAATATAAGTGAATCGGAACTATTATGCTCAACATCCAAACCGCCGACATACATATATATGCACACATAGATACATACACACACAATATATATGTACATATCCGAATAAACAAATATTAGTAAAAAAATATTGGATAGAATCATACTCACCATTAAATCCAAGATAACTCACATTTTATGGGCATCGTCAGACGAAGTCGTTAATTGGTTTAAAAAACTCCCCCAAAGGAGTAACGGGAAGTTTATCATGTTTGACATTGATGCATATTACCCATCAATATCCCCTACACTTCTGGACAAAGCCCTTGATATGGCTAGAATTGAAACGAATATAACTAAACGAGAGATCGATATTATAAAACTAGCTAGAAGAAATTTGATTCTGTATAATAACAAACTATGGACAAGAAAAAATAGAGAGAATAACTTCGACATAACTATGGGGTACCGGACTCTGCACAGGTAACTGATTTGGTCGGCCTTTACATTTTGAAGGAGCTCCATAAAGAGTTACCACTGGTTAGGGGCGGCTTATACAGAGATGACGCTCTATTCATCGTCAACTCTGGCAATAGGAGGTTAGAGAATACTAAGAAGGATATACACAATTTCTTTAAAATTTTGGACCTTAAGGTAACAATAGACTTAAACCATAAGACAGTTAACTTCCTAGACATCTGCTTAGACCTAAACAATGGCACATATGAACCATATCAGAAACCAAACCAAACTCTCTTTTATGTAGATTCTAATTCTAATCACCCGAGACCCATTAAGAAAGCGATATTCCCTAGTATCTCTAAGAGACTATCAAAACTATCATCTAACGAATCACTATTCAATAAAAATAAAGATTACTATGATGAAGCATTAGTCAGATCTGGATACAATGAGAAAATAAGCTACATAAAGGTAAGCCCGTTGGAGCATAATGAAAATCCCGGGACTCATAGAAATACACCTCACATAATATCATATAACATGGCTATGGGGAATCCCAGAAATATCAATAGAGGAATAAATACTAATAATACGCAGATTACTGCACCTAGTACTAGACTTAACACTAGAGGATCAACAAATCTACCATCCGTAGTAAAAAAAAAACACTGGAAAGAAAAACAGACGTAGAAATTCACTATGGTTTAACCCCCCTTATGGGTGTAATGTCCTTACTAACATACCTAGACAATTTTTCCAAATTATCGAGAGAAATTTTCCTAGAGATAGTAGACTAGGCAAACTTATAAATAAGAATACAGTTAAGCTATCCTTTTCAACTTCGATAAACTTCACATCAACTATAGTAAGTTCAAATAACACGAAAATCAAAAAGAATAGTAACTTAGATACCAGCACAGTTCAGAATCAGAATAATAACTCCCAATATAACTGTAGAAACATTAGCGAATGCCCTTTAGAGGGGGATTGTTTAACCTCAGATATAGTGTATAAGTGTAACGTTATAGAAGAAAACAGAAGTAAAACATACATTGGTTCGACGGGCTGTAGTTTTAAGGACAGATATCGAAACCATATACACTCTTTTAAAGAACCTAATACAAATTCAAGAAAGATTCCTACGACTTTAGCTAAGCATGTAAAAGAACTAAATAGCAAAAAAATACAATACAATCTAAAATGGTCTATACTAGGTAGAGCAGGGAAATATAGACCTAACAAATCTAAGAGATGCAACCTCTGTATTCTAGAATCCTACAATATAGTTATGTCTAAAGATAATTTATTAAATAAAAGACAGGAGGTGATTCAGAACTGCCTACATAGAACCGCATACATCCTATCCCGCTACAGACCCATATAAAATACCTGTGCTGGTAACCCTTTTCATCAACAAGAGTATGTAAGTAACTAATGTATAGGAACAACATAAGAATTTCTTGACAATACAAAAACATAAACCTATTACTAGATAACTGAGTACTAATACATCAATATAAAACATTTAGAAATAGAGCACATCACTTATAATCTACAATAACCGAAGTAATTAAAATTATATCTGACTTATAATAAAAATAGTAAGAAGGCTAGATTATGAGAACATCAATAAGTAATTGAAATAGGTTTTTTCATCTTGGTTTTTTCGATCTGTATTAATTAGGTGAGAAATGGTAAATAGTAAGTAAGATATCCCTTTGGTAGGAGTATAAACTAATAACACTAGTATCATCTTAAATATTATGCGAAATAAATGTCCAATAGATAAATGAAGAAATAAAATAAATAAATAAATAGATAAATAAATAATGTTGTATATATATGTATATATATGGTGTATGCATGTGTATATTTGTTTATTCGGATATGTACATATATATTGTGTGTATGTATCTATGTGTGCATATATATGTATGTCGGAGGTTTGGATGTTGAGCATAATAGTTCCGATTCACTTATATTGAAACCTTAAGCAATGGAAAGGTACTAACATATTATAACTGAACTTCGATGTTCAGTTTTCTTTCTATACCCGAACTTCTCTCGAGTAGGTTGTGTCCTACTTAAGCTTGATCTAATTAACTAAAATGCCAATGAAATGTTAGTCGGATAGATCCCGAAAGAAGGGTCCATCCGATCTTTGCGCTTGCGATGAAAACTCCTATTTAAAACTGAAGTGTCATAGACTGGTAGTTTTTATTGCGTACTGGGACTAAAGTGTAATATCTGTTCTGTCCTTGTTTGGAGGATGAGAGATCCTTCTTTACTAACGTAATTTTTATCATCTAGATTGCACTTTTCTGGAGAGCGGAATACACGCACATGATACAAAGAAAACATTGTCCAATTTTTCTTGCATGCGGAAGGGAGTAAATAGGGACTGACAAGACACACGGATCATATCACAGAGATGTTTGGACACCTCTGAAAGTAGGAAAATGCTCCACATGTTAGCTTGTAAGAAAAAAATACACCTGGAGGACGTGTTTTTTCTTTCTCTACTAAATTAATAGCTGGACTGCATTTCCTTTAGTTTTCGTCTATCATTCTTTATTTCTCTTTTTCTTACTCAAACGTGAGTCTCTTAAGTTTATTTTCTCGTCTCAGGCGTAATTTTATTTGCAGACCAGCTAATAGTAATTGCTGAATTAAATAACATGCTATGACTTCGACATGCGAACCCCAGACGCTCGATTCAAACAATGGATCCATTTTTTCTTTCGTTTTCATCGAAGCTATCTGAAAATGTGACAATGCTAATAACCGCCATTACTGGCCATGGGCAATGTCTTGCTTTGATTATGACCAGTCCATAAAAGGCTGAATTCGCGATGCCATTAGCTATTAATTAATTATTGGCCAAGTGGTCGGCCAAATGCTACATTTTTTTCACCTTTGCTGTCTCGACTGGCTTTTAATGTTATTCAGATTTTCTTTTATTCCTGTTTCTTTTTCTCCCTTGAAGTCATTCTTGGCGAACTTTTGGTGGTAACGAGACAACACCATACAACATTACAATGATCACAACTAACAGCTAATAGTATTTTTCTTAAGTATCCGTGTTTCTTCAATGAAACTATTTTCGTTCTTTGGCTACCGTTATTGACCTCTCTTTTTTATTATGCCCAGTGCCTGCCTCCTTTCATCTGCTTCCTTTGCGTCTGTTGGAATTATTGAAATAGATAGGGGTAACTTTATTCATGTTTTTTTTTTTTAAATATAAGAACACAGCTACTAAGACTAAACAGATCCGATTTCCGGTACGAGAAGTTAGATATGTGTATATTTTTATATATTGGTATGCGCAAGATTCACTCCTAATCTAATGAATATTTTTTTAACACATCTGCTGCGTGGAAGGGTAGTGCATCTGGACTATATTTAGCTTCATTTATTTTATTACAAAATTGCAATGAAAAGCGCGAAGCTTTTCTGTTAAAATTCAGATAACTTTGATTTGGCTTAAATTTTTACAATGAGTATAAGATATCAATTAATAAATATTACTAACATTACAGGTTTGTTTTCGTATTTTTAAACTGCTTAGGGGACATAATATAGACACAACGTCAATATAAACATTCACATATTGTCTTGAATTTGATTTTTAGTCCTTGGAACCCTACTAAGAAATATTAACTGAACTTCATTTTATTTTCAAGACCCCCTAAACATAAGCCTTAAATGTTAGACGTTTTCTAGAATAAAAAAATGATGCAATGGACTTTGATCAAATTGGAATAAAGATTCTAGACATGAGGTTTAATATCGCTCTATCTTGATTTTAATCTTCGTAAAGGGACATAAATATGTTTCAAACTGTTCTGTTCGCGGAATTAATTGTATGCTACTTGGGGCGGGTACTCAACTAGTTTTTATATAAATTTAAAAGTCAAACTATACTTGGTTGAAATGCCAATTTTACCTTTTAATCAACAACCGTAAGCGATATAGACAAACTGAATACAGTTAAAACAAAACTTTTATATAAAAAGAAAGTTCCTGTTGAGAAAGAATAAAACAGGTTTGGAAGATAGATTCGTAACTCCCAAAAGTAAAGCAAACAACGCTTTTTCTTAGCTTAAATAAACAGTGAGACGCATCATTCTGTTTGTAGAAATCATATTAATATTCATTGCAATCTTTCAGTTTGTAGAATGTATTTACAGTGTGCACTTAAATTAATATGTACACTTTAATTAATATTGCTAAGATTTAATTAACTTTCATTTTCATGAGATATTAACGGAAACATTTTTCTTCTTTTAATTATTTTGTTCTTCGAGTTTTCAACTTTGTTTTTTTTTCTTAAACGAGAAACATGGCGAACAAATTGAATTAAATTCAGAATTTTCATTATTTCATATTTTCACAAGATTGTGTGATATTAATTAAAGTCGTTATATCTCAAAACAAATACTTTATATAAACAATAAACCTCTCTCAATGTATCTATCTATCTATCTATCTATCTTTCTTCATATATATATATCTATATATATCTATATATATATATGTATATATATATATATATATATATATATATATACATACATGCACCATAAAATTATTAAAACACGAATTAGATTATTATTACTATCATCATTACTATCTTCATTATAAGTTCAAGTATTCTTCTATATATTAATACGAAAGCGTGTGTGTTGGTGTGTCACGCTTACATAAAAAGCTCTGCGCATGCGTGCCGTACCTAGAATTGGAAAAGAATTCAAGCCATCTTATTTTCCCTTTGGCGCAACGGTTAGCTACGTAGGATTTTGACGTCGGCCCGACTGGTTTATAGTTCCAGCTCAACCAAACTCGAAGCTTTGATTTCTATATCGAGGGGGGGATTAGGGAGGTAGGGAGGGGACGACCGGGAAGAGACATATTAATACGATAGCGTGTATGTTATTTTGTGGGTCACGCTTACATCAAAAGCAACGACCTTCCCAATCTTTGTATGCTAATCAAGAATTTGAGCCAAATTTAATTCAATCTAAAGCATTTACAAAGTAGGTTTAGTCGTCGAAATCAGAATTAGTCGATCGATCAAATCGAGAAAAAAGTCTGACGGACGGACGGACGGACGGACGGACGGACACGAAACCGCTTTTCTAGGTTAGTAACAAGATAATTAGTGTTGAAAACATCATTTTGTGTAATTTACACGGGTCCCTCTAATAATTAGTATTACACCCTATCGTAGTATTGATAGTAGACGTATTATTATCAATATAATTAAACATTATCATTATTATTATCATTGTTTATCTTAGTAGTATTCCTATTATTTATAATTATGATTACTCATTTTATTGTTATAATCATTGTAAGTATTGCCATAATTACCATTTCACTAGTAATATTACTATGATTATTTGTATAATTGTTATAACCTTTACTAAGATTCATATTGTTATTAATATGATTATTCGTAGTATTTATATTAAGTAATAGTGGAACTAAATAATATATGTTTCATGCGTTCTCTGTTATAATAAGCCATTTTATGAGTGTGTGTTTTAATATTTGTGAATATTGGTATAGATTATAATATTTTTACTCCATTTTCTGTTAGGGCTCTAAGTATAAGGCGTTGAAAAATACATATTGTGAATCATATATATATATATATATATATATATATATATATTTCGACCCCTCGGGATTAATACCACCATCAAAATGAGGAGGACGAAAAGGAAAACAAAACTATAGGACAGTCTCGCTTGACAAGGTTGTATTTTACAACGAAAATTCGCGATAAAAAATTTAAATAAATTAATTTTTCATTTATAAAAATATTGCACGATTGTTGATTTTCAAAAATATTTAATGAATATATATATATATATATATATATATATATATGTGTATATATATATATATACGTATGTATATCAATGTATATATACATAAATATATGTATATATATGTGTGTGTATATATATATATATATATATATATATATATATATATATATATATATGGGAAAATGAAAAAGGAAAACCAAAAAAATGGATGTTTTCCTTTTTTCATTTTCCCATCACGTCGGATTACCTTCATCCTTCTCTTCCCATATATATATATATATATATATATATATATATATATATATATATATATATATATATATATATATATATATATATAATCAAGTTAAAGTAGACATGTACAAGATGAAAGTCTTAAGAAATTGAATCGGGCTTATATAATAGTGCTGAATAGTAAATAGAGACATTTATATAACATTTTTACTTGATACAGACATGTTCAAAAATCCGCTGCACTGGTATGTCGATGTTATTGATCAATAGTTATTAGAAACTAACGTATGATCAGGCGGAAAAGAAGTATGCTTATTCATTTAGATCTGCATAATGTAAAAGAATGTAAAGAACGAAAAAATAAAGAAAAACATCTAAATTCAAAACCGGAAAGTCATGTGGGCAAATTTAAAATAATGTCATCGTCATCGACTATGTACGGCTATCTGCACTTGGTTATGGAAATGATTTTATGTTTTACTTATAGAAACATTTATGACGACATTTTTTGTGAGGTTACTCAGTGATCACGTGGAAACACAAACCAGCTAGCAAACAAGGAGACAAGACAGATCATATAAAATCCACAGAGTTTTGTAGTTTATAGATAGATGCAAACATGTTTCACACCTGAAATATGCCAGTTATGCTTCACCAATTACAATTGTTCGCTCAATGACCAGTAAGAGATATTGGGTCGTAGACGCCAATTATTCTACTGTCTTATAAGCAACATATGTCAACGGGATTGTGAATTTTATTAACGATTGTTCCATTTTTAATAAGGGACGGTCGGGGGGTCACGCTATATCATTTTAATTGAAATATGTGTGTTATATTGCTTTTATCGTAAATATATCTGCTCTTTTATACGGCACTATCACGTTGACACACCGGTTCCCGTTAAATTACGGAAATTAAGCGACGATGATCCTAGTCATTATTTGATGTGTTACGATTTTTAAATACCAGTTGTTGTATGTACGATCCGTTAATTTCAGAATTGTTTCTAGTCTTTCTGGACTTCTCCTTCTTACTGGGACCAATAAGTGCTGAGACAGATGAGGTTTACTTGTAATTGTGCAACCCTTGCTTCACAACTAAACGCGCAACCACCATTAAAGTGCGTGTCCAGTGTCTCTCAAGACTGAACGGAGACCATGATGTCAATGCATATATATTGAGTTGTTTACAAGGAAGGAATCAATTAAGTTTTTCATCCATTTTTTAGCATATCGCTTAGAAAGTGCCAACGATATTTAGGCCACGCACGCTGAATCAAAGTGTGTTTACACAGCCATTTATTTGAAATGATGACATGGAATTCAAGCAGGACATAAACTACGCCCTGACATTATCAAAATTCTTACTATCTCATTGTTTTCTCTATTCATTTAAAGGAAATATTAATTTATATTGAAGAACATAATATTGAATAAGATACGCTCAATTCTAAAACAAAAAGTCAACAATGGACGTTTTCTTTAGGTCATCAGAAGTGATAATAATTTATATATGAAAAATTAAATTGGTGTCATAATTCTATTTCATTCTATGAATATTTTACTAATAAATCTAGATGAACAGCAAGTGCGAAAACTGGATAAGCATCACTTTGACGGAGGATGTACGATCGTAAGAGTATCAGAAATTCCGGACAATAAAGATATAATTGCCGATGTATATCTGAGATGAAACAAACAAAAAACGATGAAAATTAAAAAAAATATACTTTGCATACAAAATCGCAATGTTGAGAGCCTTGTAAATTAAAAATACACAAAGTAAATATATTAAAATATAACGAATCTCATGGTGATACAAAACTTTAATTTTTTATTGCCTAAGGGTTAACCAAATACAACACGTCAGAGTTTACATAAACAACAGTATTACTATTCTTTTCCGTTGAATGGTACAACCTTTTAATGCACTTTGAAATAGTGTTTAAATGAAGAATGTCTTGAAATTATGTGCTATGAACTTAAATATCCCATTGGAATAAGACTACTTTATAATTCTTTCTATGAGATTTTTAACCATACATTTTCTTCGCTGTATATACATTTAGCTTCATCACTTCTGATTTTCATTGCAAATCATGGCGTTGTAATAAATACTACAACATATTTTCGCGTGTTGTCATTTTGGGGCTGGCGAATCCCTGTCCCATTTGAGGGATCTTTATAAGGTGCAGAAACGTGTCTATAATTTTACTGTCCCTACCCTTTTTTCTTCCCTGCATTCTCTCACTCACATACGTGATGCTGCTAGTTTCAGTATTTTCTATAAATACTATTATCACATGTGTACTTCAGAATTATGTAATCTATTCCCCGCTTCTTTTTGTTCCAGCTCGTTTGACTCGTTGGTCTAGTGGTATCGATCAATTCGCTGTTTTGATACCTCATTGTAATATATCTTCCTTGCAATAACCACAGGCTCGTGGAACTGTATTCCTGCTGATTGTTTTCCTCCTACCTTTAACCGTGTTCGTTTCCAGACTAGAGCCAATAGGCATCTCCTGTCGTTTCGAAACTTATATTTCGTTCTTATTATCTCCTTACATCAAGTGGCTTCATGCCTTGTCTGGAGCGAATTTCATAAAAAAATATGATTTTCATGGCGTATTAACCCTTAAATTGAAAGTGTGAAGTAAATCTACTCTAGCAAATGTTCAACAGACAACAAACTATATTAATTTTGTGTTGATAAAGCATTGTTTTCGTTTTCACCGATCGTAAATTGAAGTTGTGTGAGATAGCAGAGTGGTTTAATATACCAGAAGGAATTGTATTCAGAATTTTGCAGGAACATTTGTCGATGAGATGACTGCGTTCCAAAATTGGAACCGCATTTGAAGTTATATTGGATATAGACACTTTTGTTGCCAAACGCACATCATGCTAGATAAAAAAAAGACTTTAAATTGTTTTAGGAGATTGGAATCAGGGTATCACGCTAGGGAGACTATGTTGATGAATAAAGTCAATTTTGACTAAAGGTTGTTATTGTATTAGTAAGGATAGGGTTTTATTGATTGATGTGTGAGTTGATTGTATCATTTTTATGACAATATTCACATTACTTTTTCTAAGATTTTAAAATGTTTCATTGATTAATTACACGCTAACAGCACTGGTTTACAATACAACTTATTTTAAAACAAGATTCGAGTTTTAGAATACAAATATGTCATTTTATACAAGTGTCTTCGGAACTTTGGTTTATTCTCCCTACATTCCGGCTTTGTGCCACACCTAACTATGCTGGAGAACAAAGTAAATACAGAGTCAGCTTTGCTGCGTGTCTTACTATCTGTGCCACGTTGTAATGATTACATCCCTATTACGGCTGTCAGAGGATTCCCCTGTGAATATTATTTTAATAAACTATTCTATCAATGAACACAATTAGTTTAATTAACCAGTACTGCGTCAGGAAACACTAACTATTTGCAAATAAAATTAAATTGTGCTTTTTTTTACCTCTGATTCATCCGAAGTTTATTATTTGAAAATAGCGAACGAAATATTCTCTAGGAATAGTGTCTCCATCTTTTCAAGGTGCAGTATATATATATATATATATATATATATATATATATATATATATATATATATATGTATATATATATATATATACATATATATATACATATATATATATACATATATATATATATATATATATATTAATTCATATACATGTGTTTCGATTTTAGATCCATAAACTCTCTCTTATATATATATATATATATATATATATATATATATATATATATATATATATATATATATATATATATATATATGACCCACTTACAGTTATTTTGTCTTTTCAAGATTCATCAGTGTGACTAGCGTTTTGGAGGCTACGATGATGCTATGTAAGATCATGGGCACGGGATTAATTTAAGAATGCCCTGATAAGACACACTATTATAAAAGACATGGAGAAAGGATATGTCATGTAATGTTTTCAACTTACTGATTTTCTTTCAGGTTTAAATAAGGTCTGCTCATATTTCGATCTATAGACCTCCTGTTCAATGTCGATATCGAATCTACGTGTGCGCGCAGTTTGCTGACTGGATATAAAATATGTTTCTGCAGAGAAAACCTGTAAGTTTTTATTGGTATATTCTATGTTTTACCTTACAGCTTTTAATTATTTTTTATTAGCTGCCTTTTCTATTTTTATCATATTAAGAAATTAATTTGTGTTATTAACTTACTCTGAATTTTGTTTGAATTGAAATATCGTATGAATTGAGATAAGTGTTTTATCAATAATAGCAAGATAGAGTTATTTCTTTTAGATTGTCTATTGATTTTATTTGTGTTCATGTTATAGTTTAGACATTAAGTTAGATGTATGATTTCAATTAATTTCTGAATATGTTTATTATACAGGGTGTTTCAAAAGTCTTGGGGACATAACGATTTTTAATAACTCAAAAACTATTAGGAGTTGAAAAATGAAATTGGTACCGTTGGAAAGGTTAAAGTTTCAGGTTTTGTGGGGAATCTTCAAAGTTGCTCAATATGAGCACCATTCGTCACACGGCAGACATCTAGTCGATAGTCCATTTCCTGCCAAACGCGTTCCAGCATCTTGACGTCAATGGTTCCCACAACTGCCGTTACTCGAGCCTTTAGTTCGTCAATATCTCTTGGAAGGGGCGGCACATAGACTTGTTGCTTGACAAAGCCCCAAAGGAAAAAGTCACACGGGGTAAGATCTGGAGACCTAGGAGGCCAGGGCATGAGAACGTCATCACCTCGCCCAGATCTCCCAATCCATCTACCAGGCAGCCTTGTGTTAAGAAACTGCCTTACTCTAAGACTCCAGTGTGGTGGTGCACCATCTTGTTGAAAAATGAAGTCATCAGATTCTGCTTGTTCCAACTGAGCCATTAACCAGTCTTCCAGCATGTTGAGATAGGATTCACCAGTGATAGTTGCCTCTTTAAAGAAGAACGGTCCATAGACACCTTTCTTGGAAATTGCACAAAACACGTTCACTTTTGGTGAATCTCGCTCGTGCTCAAGAAGTTCATGAGGATTCTCAGTACCCCATATGCGAGTGTTATGCTTGTTAACTTTGCCATTCAGATGGAAATTCGCCTCATCGCTAAAAACAAGCCGGTCATCAAAGCCGTTATCTTCCAACTTCTCTTGCATTGCAATGCAAAAGTCACGGCGAAGTGGCTTATCAGTGTCCTTCAACTTTTGGACCAACTTGAGCTTGTAAGGTACCCTTTTGCAGTCGTTTTCTTAAGACACGCCAGACAGTTGCTGGAGCAAGCTGAAGTTCCCTGCTGGCTCTTCTCACTGATTTACGGGGGCTCCGCTGAAAGGCTGTCCGAACTTGCTCAACTGCATCTTCTGAAGTTGAAGGGCGACCTGTTCGCTTACTTGGGCACAAACACCCATCTTTCACAAATTTAGCATGCCATCTGACAATGGATTTCCTTTCAGGGGCTTCTTTTTTAAATTTCCTGCGAAATGCACGCTGAACACATGTCCACGATTCAGTCTTTGCAAATTGGAGGACGCAAAATGCCTTGTCTTGTTTAGAGAACGCCATTACTGCACCTGGAAAGATAACACGAAAATCATTAGTATGACCAAAAACTTGATTAAGCAAGCTTTAAAATGGCACCAGTTTCATTTTTCTACCTGGAATAGTTCATGAGATATACGCATTTGTAATGTTCCCAAGACTTTTGAAACACATGAAATTTGAAAAAGAAAAACAAATATATTATTTATTTATTCATCAACAATTTCGTCTTTATTACACCCCAACTGCCACACTTCTCCCACACCCTATACTGTAACTCAATTTCCGACTGCCACCATCTATCTATATCTCATAATTTTTTTTATAGCGGCCCCAATGTTTAAGCTTACATCCGCCACCACCTTTTTTACAATATTTTGTATTTGTTTATTTGTTGTTCACCAGACAATAATCCTGAGGAAGTCTTGTATTAACGACGAATATTATTTTTTTTTTCAATTTCACATACGTCAGAACACTTTTTCCATCCTTTACCACATATATATATATATATATATATATATATATATATATATATATATATATATATATATATATAATTGTTTTTATTCAAACCGACACGTACAATATCTGCGACACCGGCATGCTGATGGTACTGATATTAAAAATTTAAAAGCTGACATCTCATCACGCAGAATTAAAATTGTATCCTTCCCTCAAATCATATTTGGCAATAATGAAATGGGGAGAAAAAGAGAATAGTTAAAATTTGGAAAGTCACATGGTCAAATTTGAGACCGTTTGAATAAAACAAAATATTCTTGTTGAGGGTAAGAAAGAAAAAAGGGTTGGGGGAAAAAGGCCAATCATTTCAGCTGAAGTCTAGACGTGTGAAAATGTTAGGTTAACATATGTGTCTTCAGACCGACATATTTCAAAACTGTGTCAAATGTCTGGGTGTTGTAGTGTTTTCTTGTTATGTCTATTTTAAATTTTGAATTTTTTTTTTTATTTTATTTACTTCGCTATTTCATTTTTTTTTATATCTAACATTTATTTCTGCTATTAATTGACTTATTTAGTTATTTTTTGTGTTATTAATGTTGTTAATTTTTTCGTCAACGACGGCTTGGAATCGGGGGATTAAAGAATTTAACGTTTTAAAAGTACGTGCGATGCGATTTAATATTTTGAATGTGATAAAAATGTAGAATATTTAAATGTTCGATTTGCAATATTAAAAAGGTTAAACGTTTCTTTTTAATGTTTTCATAGTGCATTTCTAACCTAAGCACTTTAAAATAGTTTGACTTGACTCGTAATAGTAGAACCAACTAATGTAATTTATCAGATTCTGTGCCTCTTGGGAGAATGTAATACCCTCAACATTAGGAGAAAAAATAAATGTTGCATTGCCCACACATCTTTTGCGAAAGCTTACCTTACATCTTTTCGACTTAAATTCAATTTGTCACCATTTGCAGCAACAAACTTCTCAATATTTGCAGTTCAGACAACTTTTAGTTAACTACACGTACATTCTACACAGCGACTCAAATGTAAAAACTCTGAAAATCCAATATGCCTTGTACATAGAAACCAGCCGTCTCACTTTAAACAACATTAATAATGATCTGAGTCAAAATAATTAAAGTGCCAATATTAGAAATCTACTATAATAAAGAAAACTCGAAAGATCAAGAAAATCAATTGAACTAAAACATTCTGTGATGTATAATAACATATGACTAAATGAAAACATGCCGTCTAAATACACACACATAATATATATATATATATATATATATATATATATATATATATATATATATGTCTGTGTATATATATGTATATATATATATATATATATATATATATATATATATATATATGTTAGTATAAATATATTTTTTCTCATCACCAATCAATTTTCGAAGAATTTCATATGTATATATATATATATAAATATGTATATATATATATATAAATATAGATATATAAATATATATGTATATATATATATATATATATATATTATATATATAATATATATATATATATATATAATATATATTTATATATAAAATATATACATATATATATATATATATATTATTCTCCAGCCAATTTCGTTGATGTCACAACTTCGTAGACGTCGTGAATGTACACAGCGCTACTTATTAACGTTGTGGACGTCCATTAGCAATCCACTATTATACTCCATTATTACGGCATGAGACCAGGAAGACTGACACGGCAAAACCTTAGGTCAGAAACGAAGTTTTGCAATTGTAACCGGTAGTTTACATTGGACAAAAATTTCAATGCTATCCTTTTCTTACATTCTGATGCTACTTGACCTTATGATCCTCGTGTGCAGCACCGGTCGGAGGGTCAACGCAGTATGTCTGCACACGCATTCATCTGACCAAGACGGACAGCCAGTCTACTTTGTTTCGAAATGCATTACGTTATTAGATTTTTGCTACTGAGTTTTACATAATCATGAGATGTTTCCGTTACTGTGCATAGATTTGTTGATAGCTTATTTGGTGGCTTGTTTTTTAGTAATGTAGAACGAGGTATGTTCAATATAAACTGGAAGATATACAGTTATACAATCGTATATATATATATATATATATATATATATATATATATATATATATACATGTACGATTGTATATGTATGTGTATGTATATATCTTTTTATATATGTATATAAATATATACACACACTTTCCTCTTTATATTGTACCACGACCCTGGATGTGTATCCCTTCACATGACGGTCTCGCGAACTGGTAATTGCCATCAAGCATAGGCTATTGACGTGTGCGCGGTCCAGCAAACACATTGGAGCGGTTGAAATCCAGGAATATTTATGACGGTTTCCAACTCATGTACAACTGTTGCCTAACAACAAAAAAGTAAAGTCGACATCGTGCTGTCTGAAAATATCCCGACGGTATTGCTGAAGTGCACTAATACAGCAACCGACTAAGGAGGATCATCTTTGTCACGAATAGAAGCATTATTCACTTAACGACATATGCACCATAGACTGGCTGTTTTATGCGAGCCAAATAATCCTTCTTGGATATTGCTTAATGAAATAATATCCGATGAGCCACATGACTTTAAACTGTTTGTTGCAGATATCTAAACCGTAACGTTGGTGTTCTTGCGAATGAACATCGTGCACACGAGATTTTTGGGGTGTGGGATCTGTAACAATGCTTGCAAATGTATCCTCGATTTTGCAAATACATACAATCTATTGATAGCCACCACTTTCTTCGGCAAACATTGATCACATTTGCGCACCTACTACAACGGCTTCACGGAGTTGCAAATCAGAAAACACGATCAACGAGCTGCCATTGATGCCAAAGTAATACCATGCGAAACAGTGGCGCTATAAAATCGCTTGGTTTTATACGTAATGTGAGTTCAACCGACGATACAGTTTGGTCTATCTCGAAAACGGGCATCAAATGTAAAGTTGTAGCGATTAAAGGAGAAAGTACGTAACATCCTCCAAAGAATCACTCTATATCCGGTCACGAATGTTGAGGAAACGTGGAGAGACAACAGTCTCTGTTAAAGAAGCGACACATCTTGCACTCGGTTCGACGGACAAAATTCCATGGCTGTGAACCGCGACTGTAAAATAGAAAGTACAAATCATGAAGAAATGTTACCACAAATGTCATGCTGGCAAACCCCTGTTAATTGGAACGCATACAGAACAGACAAGAATGAAGCGAATCAATACGTGGCATCCGCCAAGGTAACTCATTACAGCGATATCTATGCGAACTTAGCTTTATCGTCTCCTAAAAGTAGAACACAAGAAATCGCCGGAAGTCGGTCGATGGCATAAACAACGAACGTTAACAAGAACAAAGTCGTCGACCGATGGCGTCAGTATTTAAAGAAAATCTCGACAGAGTCGTTTCCCGGGGGAGGCAAAGCCACTTCCCACTGCTGATGTCTCTTTGTCGTTGCAAGAAATTCAATCAAAGAAACAACTGGTCATAATAAAATCGCGAGCGTGGTGTGGCGCTCACGACTCTATGACTCTTCTGCGTGGCTGGCTACGCTGTGCAACTAAATGATCGCAGCAAATAAGGTCTCAGTTGCTTGTAACAGCAGTGTGACAGTTTCAATTTTTAAGATGAATGCCACTCCCGCTGAACGCAGTAACTACAGAACAATTTAACATCTCTCGCACACAATAAACATATCTGTGCGTATAGTCGACCGCAGGACAATACGGTTTCGTTAACTGCGGTTGAACAAACACCATCCACGCCGCACGGCTCTTGTTGCAGAAGTATGCCAAGAGGCCGAAACCGCGGCATATTTTTCTAAACCTGGAGAAGGCCATCGACCGCGTTGCTCACGAGGGGATCTGGTACACGCTGCGACAGTATAGTGTACCCAAAGAGCTGATTAGCTGGGTTAGACTACTTTACAACTCATCAAAGAGTTTGGTGCGAATTTTCGGTTATATATCTTAGAACTTCCCTATCACGGTTATATAACTCCAAGGCTCGGCCCTGTTCTCGTTGCTCTTAATTCTTGTCATGGACGCGATCACCAAGGACATCCACTGTAACATGCCGTGGACACCATTGTATGCAGATGACGTACTGATTACCTCAAACAGTCTATCCGGCAAAAATAACAGATCCAGTCCGGGACGGACACGCTGGCACAGATTGGATGAGGCTGGACATCAGAAAGACGGAATATTTAATCACCGATAAAAACAAACATCGCACCATCAAAGTTAACAGACACGAACGCACGCCTTACAAAACGTCGTTTCGACACTCATTGATGACGGCACACCCCTATGCGAAGTTGCTGCGTGCATCAATGTGACATAACCCAAGTGGCGCATCACCATCTAAATATTCTGTGACTGCAAGTTCAGCGACCGCCTAAAGTCGGAGATCTGAGGGACTGTTGTGAAACTCGTTGCTTTTACAGCTCCGAGTGCTTATCGACAACGAGGCAAATATTCGTCGTTATGGAAACACCGCTAGATATCTAGAATTACACTCCTCGGCTATGTCTGAGATGAGGGTACCCGAAGGCGCTACGTCATCGCACTGATTGACGGCAATATGAAGCAACGGTGGCTAAGAGTGTTTGGACATGTACTGAGGCCAACAACACGACCGTAGCGAAATTTAACATTTCAGTAGAAGTACCTGGGAAGCGACTGGGAGGAAGGACGATCATGATATCGGCAGACACTCTGCACAACACGTTTGTAAACCCCATCAATGCTCTGGATTAACGAATAAGAAAAACGCATTATATATATATATATATATATATATATATATATATATATATATATGTATTTATTTATGTATTTTTATGCAATTATTTTTATTTGTGATTGAAGTATTCGTTGTTTTTTTTTGTTTACTATTATTTCGATTGTCTCACTTCCTAAGTGAGTAAGATGCATAAAGTGCATCTTACTCACTTAGTCGCACTTAACTTTATATGACGTATTTTTCGTTAATATATATATTTCTATTTATTGTATATATGACGGCTATGAGCTAGAAACACGTGTCCATGGATTACTTTTATGTACGTATAATAATAATAATAATAATAATAATAATAATAATATATATATATATATATGTGTATATATATATATGTATATATATATGTATATGTAAATTGTTGTGAATGCCAACATAATTTTGTTTGTCTTCGTAAACGTGGTGTCGAGATCCTTTTCGTCCAACTTTCTATGGGACAAATGTTCTGAATGATCGAAAATGTCAACGGTGCTTTAAAATAATGTTCTTCTGGAGACTTAAACTTGTCAGATCGGGGACGTTCGGGAAGGACAAAATCAATTGATAAAGACGCCATTAAAGATGGTGTGGAGGCCAATCCAAAGTTAACCAGGAGAAAACAAGCTCAACAATTCAATACAACCCATACCACAATTATTTCATGCCTTCATGAGTTAGGAAAAGTTTCAAAACTTCGACACTGTGTTTCCCACGATTTTACCGACGCTCAACGAAATCAAACATTGATGTTGGCACATCTTTGCTTTCCAGGAATCATCGAGAACTATTTTTGCAAAGAATTGTGACTGCATATGGGTTATTTATAAGAATACCCAACGGAAAAGACAATGGTTAGGCTGAAACCAATGTCCACAGCCTGTTCCAAAACAAGGACTACACCCAAAGAAGTGTATGCTCTGTTTATGGTAGGACATGAGAGGACTGATTCATTATGAGTTACTTGAACCTAATCAACATATCACAGCAGTAGAATATTGTTCGTAGCTGGATGATCTACGAATTGTTTTATTAAAACACACAACCAGCATTACTCAACAGAAAGGGTGTAGTGCTTCAGCATGATAACGCAAAACATCATACAGCAACACTCACTCAGGAAAAGGTCATGTGTTTCAATTGGGAAGTTTTGCCTAATCCGCCTTATTCACATGAAATTGCTCAATCCGACTACCATTTATTCTGGTCGTTGCAGCATCACTTAAACAATAAATGTTATGAAAATGACCCACTTAAAAATGACCTAAATTTGTTTTTCTCCCAAAAATCAGAGAATGTTTTTTGAAGAATGCATAAAGCAGCTAGTTGATCGTTGGACAGAAGTCATTGAAAATGAGGGAAATTATTTGAAAGATTAAAAATACCCTAATGTGAATATTTCATATGAAATAAATGTGTTTGACAAAAACGACATTACTTTCTTTCCAACTTGTTATTTCATATTTATTACAAAGAGAGTTCTTCATAAATGAGTGAGCAAAGGTTTTTTAGACATTCACCCCAAAATGGCATATTAATTTGACAAAGAAGAATACATTAATCACGTGGAGAGAAATAAATATAAAGGGAGAGAATGATAATGAGGATAGAGAATAATACAAGCTAAATCTGTAGTTGCCATTACTCTCGTGCCCACTCTGACAGCCATAGATTAAATGGAATATCTCCTGGATAACAAATGCAACATCTACGAACAAACTGGGGCAACAATACACCGCCACTCGAAATCTATTTTCCAAGTTGACCTCCTTTACTTTTCCCCACCTTATTCCCCAACCCTATTAACTACTCAAGCACTCTCTACCTTTAACTGGCCTGTTCATATCACAAAAGTACATCCACTGTTGATGTCCAAATTTGCGAAAGTCCAATTAGTTAAACGTCACTGAAATAATTGTTAGGTTTAATTAGAATCAAAGTTTTACAAATTATTTGCCTAGAAAATATGCATTGAAAAAGTGAAGCGATAGCGCCGTCACGGAGTGGGTGCACAGTATATTGGAATTTTAATAACTCAGTGATAAACGGCTGGTGTGAGAACACAAATGGAATCAATGGTCATCAAAAGAAAGTGGAGAATACTGGGCATCTGTTGAAATGTCTTGTTACACAGACAACAACATCTGCTTTTATGTACTAGCGATCGCTCAGATGACTGTTAGAACACCAAGTGAATATAATAATAACACTGCCCAACATCAACAAAATTACGGAGAAAAGAAGGCCCGTTTCTAGGGTATTTTTTGCGCAGATTGCGAAAATTACACTAATTTTTGCCTATCAGGTCTCAAATATTTGAAAAATATCATTTACATTTTTACAATGTTAAGTAAATTTGACACATACAAATACGATTCAAATGTACTTAATATATTTTAAATATATGTTTTTTAAAATTTATAGTTGGATATATGACTTTAATAAATTAAAATGTCTCGTGGAAATTACATAAACAATCTAGATAAGTTGTGTTACATTTGTTGATGTGTAACACCAAAAACGCTTATAAGCGAAAAATATTAAATCATGTAAAAAAAAACGTCAAAAACTATATTTCTGAATTTAAAGATAAATAACAAGACAATAATTTAGCACCACAAATATGTCGTCGTTTAATTTCCTTGCTCTAACTAAATGAGGAAATGGTTCTGGAATATACTAAAATTCGGTGTTCCGATAGTCTGGATGGAGCCGCAAAACACGAGTAAAGATTGCTGTTTCTGTCTTGCTAAAACACAGCGTAAATATATATAAACTTCACACTTTTAATTAAATTCTAGTATTACCCTTAGTTTTAATCCTCATTCGCATTCTTAATAAATTAAAATGTTTTCCATATGTTATTTTTTATTCAAGAAAAAAAATTCTGTCGAATACCCAAATCTTTGTGCTGTGCCACATTCCAAAGAAATTGCTGTTCTACTGAGACAATAAGGATGAACATTAATTGGATTTTTCTGATTCCGAACAGTCAGAACCAGAAGACATGTCTTCATCTAAACATGTTGACGTTAACGAAATGGAAGATTCAGAATCAAAACCAAGTCTCTTCGATCGTAAGATATCTCAATTTAACAAAACATCAGAGTGAAGCAGCTTCAAGAAATTAAAAAAATGTGTATAAAGATGTTCAAGTAAGCAAGTTCGGATCGCGATTTTATGAGTTTGTTCATAGATTTTATTTACAAAATAAATTATTGGACTGTTCTTTGATTTGAATGTTAGCTACGACACTACTGAATAGAGAAGGTTAATCTATGCATAACATTGTAGTATGAAATCTGTATTTCTACATGATGGAAACACCCTATCATCGATTCTAGTTGCCCATTCGGTGAAATTAAGACAGAATTACGAAAAGTTTGAATTTATTCTACTAAAAATACAGTACAAAGAGCATACATTGCAAATCTACTGTGCTTTAAAGGAAGCTGCGATTTTGATTTGCCCGTAATTAGTCTTCACACCACATATGTAGTTCTAATGCAATTGAGATAGCCGAGCCCAAAAAGAACATGATATAGTTCAGAATAGGAATCCAGAGACAGCACGTTAGGCTCCTACAACGTCATTCGAGAACCACTATTGGAAAAGAAAAAATATCATTCTTTCTCACTTGCATATTAAATAAGGGTTAATGAACCAATTTGTAAAGACAACGATAAACCTGCTTTTTGGGATATGAGACGGAAGTGCTGCAAAAGTAAAAGAAAGTCCACAGATTGGAGAACTAATGCTTGACCACGCTTTAAATGATATTATGACTGAACTGGAACTATCAGCAGGGGTTAGCTTCAAGAAAATATTCATTGGGAAAGCACACTCTGCGGATTATGAACTTTAAGTGGTTAATTTGATAACATCCTATCAGAAATCGGGATGTAACATGTCGATGAAGCTCCATCTTCTCCAATTCCATCTTTCTTTTTTTTCACGAGAATTTATCAAATCTAAGCGATGAATACGGTGAACGATTTCACCAATATATAGCTGCAATGGAAGCTCTTAATAAGGAAAGCGGAGCCTAGCTATGTTGGCATACTTCATTTGGGGTCTACAACAAGATGAGAATGCATAACAAAAATCCTAAGTACCGTAAATCACAGCTCCCAGGTTCAATTTATTCGTTCATGACCTTTTCTTGCAATGGAAGTTAATATTACAACTTGTTGAAACAGATGTATATATTGGAAAAATATCGTTAAGAATCATAAACATTTAAAATGAAAATGATTTAAACTAAGTGAACTATGCTATTTGGTAAAAAATGCATTAATTTAGGGAAAATGTTAAACTTTAGTACGCCATTTACAAAATAATAATTGAGACCTGATAGAGAAAACGGTTAGCAAATTCGGAAAACACTCACCCAAATTAGTAATGTTAATTAATAATTTGTTGTAGTTAAAAATTGTTGGACAGTGTAATATATATATATATATATATATATATATATATATATATATATATATATATATATATATATATAATAATAATACGCTAAGCTACTTTATGTTCGTACGTATCTTATCACCTTTCACATACATTTATGAGAAGTAAGATTGCCCAATCAGCAAATATAGTGATTGTTGATAAAATTGATATCGCCATGTAAATATTCCGACGTTACCCAATTTAAAATGACTTGTTCCAAAATCAGATTATGTCCTCGCTGTCGACTCAGCCAGTACAACTTTAAATGAATACATTTTAAACACGGACATTGTTTTTATTTTTTTGAAGAATATTTAGCTGGCAATTATTTTTATGGTAAGAAGACAAAGAATATTTATTTTTTATCAAGAATTAAATTACTACAATTTAAAATCAATAAAGAAAAGCCATATTGTTTTTTTTTGTATTTAAAATATATTTAGCTGACAATGCTAATTATTTATACAAAGAAGAAAGTGACATATCTGGTTTATAGTATTCAGCCTGACAGACATGGAATGTCATTATTAACATCAAATTATACGGATTCATGTAGAATGTATCGTGCAATTTCGACGTGTATCCGCAGTTGCTGCTGCTGCTAATAATAATAATAATAATAATAATAATAATAATAATAATAATAATAATAATAATAATAATAACAACTCCTACTGAGTACAAATAATAATATAAGCAAGTAGGCCGGATGTTATAATAATTGACAAAAAGGAAAAATATTGCCAAATCGTAGACTTCGCAGTTGAAGCACATCACTAAGTGAATACCAAAGTGACAGAAAAACGAAGCAGATACACAGAACTTGACAAATAACTGAAAGAAATATGGAGTACGAATAAAATCAGTATAATACCAATAATCGTAGGAGCACTAGGAACAGTCCCATTACTCCTGGAGGAAACACTGTGAGAAATTGGAATCAAAGGAATCACTGGCACCATACAAAGTGCGGCAATGATGAAAACAACTATAATCTTACGGGAAATACTCGAATGCGGAAACCAACCCGCATAAGCTACACATGGTAATCAGGCACATGGAAGTACAAGAAAGAAAAAAACTAAAACACAGGAAAAACATCACCGCGTGAACAGAAACTGCAAGAAACATCATAAGCTGTCCCCCTCCCAAAAGAGTCCAGCCGGCCTAAGCTTACACCACCCAAAATAGTTGTAGATGGTCAAGGAAGATGAGAAGACCGAGAAAGAAAGCACACACCAGACATTCACTGGAAGAGTCCGGAGAGTGCGGGGACCTTGCGGATGCTTATGGCCACCCAACTCCTTGAGACAATCTATGTTTGTTACCAGCGAGAAATTAATTGTGAGCGGCTGGTGAGGTACTGCAATGTCATTTGCGGTGGTTATCGAAAAGAGGTGGAGAGTATTGAACATCTGGAAAGGCTTGTTGTCACTCAGCCTCTAGCAACACAACCTGTTGTTGTCGGTGAGCAATCACTGACAATGGCATGTGTGATAACTTCTAATGAGTACAAATAATAATAACGATAATAATAATAATAATAATAATAATACTAATAATAATAATAATTATTATATTTGGTTTTGAAAAACATCGATAAAACTCACTCAAACAAGTATAGCTTACGTCATAATAGTCAACAACCACTGCAAATAACTTTTATTTGTATGTAAACCTAAAACCAAATCGAACTTTCATGAATATTGGTTTATCTCCAAGTTCTTCCTATCTCTGGACAAGATTCCGTGCAGATACTTCTAAGCTAACTATAACATGTTGTTTTCAGGTTAAATGTAAACAGATTGCCGGTGGGCCGTCCTTTTAAGTAATCAAAGTGTCCCTATTCCGACCGTGATTCTCATGCCTATCATAGCACTGCTATTCATTTCACCAACAATATCAAGGACCCTTATCATCGAGTGACAGTTGGCCTGGTTATTTAGGTATTTATTACTATAAAAAATTAATATGATTACATCGAATAAAATATAATTACAAACGAGTAAAGAAATCCCTATTTATACACAAACAATCGTATTTTGCTTAAAGTGTACACGTAATGTATCAGTGACAAATGCTAAGAAAACCACTCAATAATAATAATATTAAAATAATAATGATCATAACCACATCACTTCAAAACTCACAGCGACAATGGAACGATCCTAAGAATTGCAGACCAATAACCTTCCTACGCAGCATGTGGTAAATTCTAACGGCCTTATTCTGACAAGAAAAATAATAAAGACATGCATTTTCCAGGGATGCTGCTTATCATTACCATTTTTATCATAACCATGATGTGACTCACCGACATACTCGAAATATGCAATAACAGATGAAATTCAAGTATACAAAAGAAAAAGTAAACCACCTCATGTATATTGACGACCTTATAGCATTTGTAAAAAACAAACAACAGCTGAATGATTTCTAAAGGAACAAGCAGAATATTTTGCCAGGAGTCTTTACTGAGGACATTCGAATGGAATTCGAAATGGAAAAGTGTGCACTACTAGAGATACAGAGGAAAGAATTGCCCAAACAAGAAGTGAGAGTGGACCTTGCAGAACATGGTACCTATGATATATGTAATAATGAAACCAACGGAGATAAAAGAGAACATCAGAAATAAAAACCTTAGAACAAGAAAGTATATTTGAGGATTTTTAAGATGATGTGTGATAATTTTTATCATTTATATTATTCTGTTGTTCTCATGTCGCTTTCAATACATATTGTTCGAGAATTGTTTTGTTTTTGTCGTGTTGATTTTTTTACTGTTTGTTCTTCCGTTTAAGTTTTGGGTAGAAATGAATTTATTTATTCTCATGAGTTTTATTTTCTCTGAACAGTTTAGATTCATACCTGTATCTTTTTTAATTACACGTACTTTTGCTAATATATTTTGCTTTAGTTCCTCATGTTACTAAGATAGCCTTTTTTCTTAATCGCATTATTCTTCCTCCGTCGTTTTAAGATAACAGATATAAGTTTTTTTATTTACTTTATTGCTTTGAGTTTACTCTCAAGATTTCCATCCCGGTTTACTTGGTCCATTCTTTTCGCGAAGTGTTACTTCTAATTATAGCTAAATGTTTACTTAGTTGAACCTAGTATGAATGTAAAATTATCCGGTGAAACGGGAGGGAGAACCATGTGTACCTTTTCTGTTTATGATTTTACTTTCTTTCAGCTTCTGTTTCTTATGAAGCCTTGTTTCGTCCTACTTTCTTATAATGCGTTCAACTTCTCGTTCTTTTAGTCACTCTCGTTTCGGTGGTCTTGTCGTCAGTGGATTTTGTGCCCGTGATGTTTAGAAATTATGAGACAAAAATAAGCAGAAGTGTCGCCGATAATAGATAGTAGTAGAGAAAATAAGTTCAAGAAACTTGCCAACTGAAATATCAAACCCGAGTAGTATTGTCAACGTACTACACGTTCAATTCTAGCAACACTCCACATGCTCAAATAATTAATTTAAATTCTCTACTCATGCATCTTGATAAACATACTATAAAATATTCTAATTTTACAATAAGATAGAAGAAAAAATTTAGAAGTCGATGCATTTTTGTAATCAATCAAAATCATAATAGCCCCTCCTGTTAAATGTTAGGTTATTTTATGTGGCATGTTAACAAATTTAATTTAACTAGTATAGATACATATTTTTTGACAGACTAACTCTCCAGATAAAAGGTGCAATCAAAACAGCTGATCCTTTTAAACGCAATTGAGTAGGTTAATATGATGTGATTGAAATCAAAGGTAAATGAAATAAACACGGTCAAAAAGAAGTGTCACTGATAATTGATGTCAGTGGAGAAAATAAGTTCAAGATACTTGTCAACTTTAGTATCGTTTCATATGTCATTTTTTATTCCCCTGGTTCTCATGATCAATTGAAAGTATCGGCTTAGTAATCGAAGCTTGTATTTTATTTAATTGACATTCAGTAAAATTAGTGTTTGTGAGAGAGAGAGAGAGAGAATTTTCTTTTGGGACTTACAAAGTTTAAACTGTTTGCTGCTGTTGTGCATTATTATAGGCATATTTTTAGCCAGCCCTAATTGTCAATAGAATCACAGCCCAGTAACCATCTGTGTTGTAATACTTGCATCTACGCTAATTACCTTTCGTTCTAGTTCCGCACATCCTCGTCTGTAATATGTGGCTTGATTGGTCTGTGATCCTCTTTTTCGGTAGAGAGAGATTAGCAGATCTGTCCCGTGGCTTTATGTACTTCGGATAGTCTCTTTGAATAAGTAAAGCTTTTGGAGTGGTATGTCATTATTAGTCTATTTTCCTTGCAGACAATATCTTCATCTGGGTAGTTTTTGCCTTATGTTGCTAATATTTACTTACCTATATTTCACCAGGTGTATTCGAATACCTGTAAAAGCGTTTATTATTTATACTCACTCGGAGTACTCACATAAGGCATCGTCAGTCATTTCTCATAAAAAAAACAACCGGTAGTGTTCCCTGAGGTCTGAGTTACAACAAGCATACCCAGATGTGCAGTACTCTCCACATCTTTTCGATAACCACCGCAAAACACCTCGCGGTATTGCAACAGCCGCTTACCATTGATTTCTCGCTGGTAAGGACCATTGGTCCTCCCTTGGATTTACTTGGCAATATGACTCCCCAAATTCCATGCACTTATTATTATTATTATTATTATTATTATTATTATTATTATTATTATTATTATTATTATTATGATAATGATATAGTAATGCTAGTATAAATAATAATGGTAATAATAG
Source organism: Sepiola atlantica (assembly GCA_963556195.1). Taxonomy (NCBI): domain Eukaryota; kingdom Metazoa; phylum Mollusca; class Cephalopoda; order Sepiida; family Sepiolidae; genus Sepiola; species Sepiola atlantica. Next base: position 78,419,703 of record OY744524.1, on the reverse strand, counting down.
TATTTTACTTATTCTACTTCTTCTTTTTATTATCTATATATATATTAATACGATAGCGTGTATGTTCGTATGTCACGCTTGCATATTCAAAAGCTCTGCGCATGCGTGCCGCACCTAGATTTGGAAAAGCATTCAGGTCGCCTAATTTTCGTAGTATTTCAAGTATTTCCCTTTGGCGCAACGGTTAGCGACGTAGGATTTTGACGCCTGTTTTTGACCTCGGCGCGACTGCTTTATTGTTTGATCCAAACCATCCTCTAAGATGTTTCCCTACATCGAAGGGAGAAGGGAGGTAGAAAAGGGACGACCTGGGAGACATATTAATACGATAGCGTGTATTAGTTTGTGTGTCACGCTTACATAAAAAACTGTCGTATTCAATGACCATTAATAAAGCTCAAGGACATACTTTCGATAAGGTTTGGATCTACCTACCACAACCTTGCTTTACTCATGGGCAACTTTATGTAGCCTTCTCAAGAGCAAGGTCAATGAACAGTGTAAGAGTGAAAATTTGTCCTCAGAATAGTTCTATTCATGGCCAGAGAAGAGGGACTATCTTCACTAGAAATAGTGTATATAAATAAGTTTTGTAAATTGCTTAATGTATTGTTTATTTTTAAATATAAATATACAAGTCAAATCTAACCATATTTTATTCAAACCTGTATAGGTTAGGAACAAGACAATTAGTATGTAAAAATTATTTCCTGTAATTTACACGGGCCCCGCTAGTTATTATTATTAGTATTAGACTAAGGACTCCCTACTACATATCTGAGATGTCAAAGGGTCTTCATACCGAATTTGTTGCCAAGTTATCAAATAGTTTGTCTGCTTATAATTGTTTATTTGTTCTATTAGTACTAGTAGTCGTAATAGGAGTACTGATATTAGTAGTAAAATTAGCCTTAGCTTTCGTACAATTACATTTTAACATACACAACCACCCTAAGGTTCCTCGTGCTAAATTGTCGGCATTTCTATTAAGTAGTGTTGGCACATTTAAGTGACCTACATACACAGACAAAGGCACAAAAACAATATATGATTTGTTTTTATCATACTGAACGTTATTGATTATCTTCTTCTTGAATTTGATTCTTTTTTTATTTGAGGCGTGTCTATGTTTTGTTCATTTCTTGTTTTATATTGTTTTCTCTCTGTTTACCTCATCTGTACGGTCTTTGTTTAATCGGATTTACGAAGACGAAAGTAAACATTTCCTTAAAGCTTCAAGGCATTCTGTTCAATAAACGATGTTGAAAATAGAATCTGTACATAGTGACACGATCACTCCGCTGTTGCAAAATAACCGGTGGATAATAATGTGCATTTTTTTTTATAGAATCACTCCCGTGCCAGAACCGGTTTTTCCTGCTTATTTTGGGTCGTAAAAACAGTGAGATAGTTACGGTTATCGTAAAAAAAATACTGGATTTGAGGCGGGAGTGATTTTATAAAATAACAAAATAATGACTGCTTAAAGGATAGACTTTCTACATTTGAACGCAATTATATTAAATGTTATATTGCATTCTCTTTCGCTCCGTGATCTGTGTTTCCTGCCTGTATTTATATCAATCCTGGTCTTTATATATATATATATATATACATTCTAAAAGAACAGCTGTGTTTCTATCGCCAGTAAAACAATAACAAGAAATCTACGTAACAGTATGGCGATGAAAAAAAATCATGCATATTTCGGCAAGGTGTATATGGTTTTATGGTAAAACGCCATACTGTCAACAACAATATCGTAGGTCATGGTGATAATGGCTGATAGCCAGATACACTTGTCCATTGATTCTTTCATGTACGTAAAAAATAATTAATAAATATATATATAAAATTTAAAAAATAATGACACTCCCTATTAAAAAAGGGTGACCTAATGCAATATTATTTATCGCATAAGGATTGGAAAAATACTACGAACACAGCTATGTTTATATCGCCAGTAAAACAATAATAAGAAACTATGTATTATTATGGCGATAAAACATCGTACACATTTCGGTCACGCTGATGACGGCTGATAGCCAGAAACACGTGTCCATAGATTATTTTATGAGCGTAGAAATTCATTTATATATATATATATATATATATATATATATATATATATATATATATATATATATATATATAAAGAAAAAATTGACCTATTGACTTTTTGGCAATATTAATAATTTATGAATACTACATCATCTTAATTGCTACTATGTCGTTCTTTTATCTTGAGTATCCCTTATATATTTCCCTAATACCACCATTTATGAAATATATATACTATAAATAAGAACCTAAACCTGATCTTTTTAGGACTACTATAAGAAAAGTATCATCTTAATTACCATTATACCTATAGTTATTATTATTTATTATTATTATTATTATTATTATTATTATTATTATTATTATTATTATTATTATTATTATCATCAGTATTATATATGTATATATATATGTATGTGTGTATGTGTATATATGTGTATATATATTTCTCATATTTTTATATAATTAGTATAATTACGATTACATATTGCTGTATTCATAATTTTATATTTATTTTGACCCGTATATAGACATTCTTAATCCTCAATTCTTTAACTTTTTAATTTTTTAATTTTATTATTATTAGCACATAAAATATTTGTATCCCTCCCCCCCCCACTCATCCACCCGCCCTCCATATAGGGTTAATCTCTCCCTCCCTCCTTCATAGACATATTACCAATTTGATAATCGGTTACTTGCCCATTTCTGCAAAAGTAAGACCCAGACAGAGTTTTCGTTTTTGACACGCGTTGACGCTTTTATATTTCAACCAACCTTCACCAAATCATGTCTGCGTTCTCTTCATCTCTTTCTATTTCTTTTCTATGTCCCGTGTAGCTCTTAATATTTCCTTCTTCCTTTTCTTCTTCTTTTTCTTTTTCTTCTTACTTGTATTTCTATTTTTGCTTTTGTTTTTGTTTTTGTTTTTTGTTTTTGTTTTTGTTTCTATTCATTTTCAATTTTTATTTTATTTTAAATTTCTGTCACCTTCATAAAACCGTGTGTGATTCTGAACTTATCTTTACAGGCATAATGTTATTTCAAGATCTGACGATCGGGAGCGCCTCAAATCGCTCTAGTGAAACAAAATCAATTGTGTAGTCAAAATGAAATAAATTATCATATATATATATATCCTAGACTTAAACGTCAAGCCGTTTCGTTTAATAAATGGCTGGCCTTAATGCTGGGATCATAAGGTGTAGTATATTTTCTGCTGACAGTAATGAGGAGAGCCTTTTTTAGTAGGTCGATTTTTCTATTTGTCCCCTCTAGATTAACGTCCCTTTGGGGAGAACTAGATGCCACCTACATAATAAGCGAGCATGTGTCTAACTTAGCCCTCATGCAGAAGTTTATAAATAGCGACCAGTTACTTTTCATATTGATAAAACTTCATGAAGAATTTATCACTTGTCTCTCTCTCTCTCTCTCTCTCTCTCTTTCTCTCTCTCTCATATGAATGATGTAATTCCGCTTTTATGACGACATTTATTGTACACGGTAATACAAATTTTCTGTATTAATAGATTATGTTACCTATTAGATAATTCACTGTGCATGGTTATTCTCACTACTATTGCAATGGAGGACATAAACAACGATGTAGTCATTCACCCTGAATTGGACACGCAAACAAAACAAGTTGTCAACGAAACAAGTAAGGGGGATTCACCGATTTTTAGTACATATACAAGACTAGTCTTCAAGTAAGTTACCTCTTATACGTTAGAACAGTCGTTGTCTAATCACAGTTCTTATGCACGGTGTATGCCATTAAAACGAGAGCGAGAAATAGAGATAATAGAGAGAGAGGGGGGTGACAGAGAAAGAGAGAAAGAAAGAGAGGGAGGAAAGAAAGAAGAAGAGAGAACATCGTGTGGCACGTAAAACTAAAAACATGCACCACATGAATACAAATGAAAATGAAATCCTTCCGAGGCAACGCCCGTGTTTTTTTCGATCGTCTTAATGTTATCATTAATTATAACGCATATCCCAAGAATGTTTATATATATATATATATATATATATATATATATATATATATATATATATATATATATATATATATATATATATATATATAACTGTGGGCATTGTACGAAAGCGTACAGAGTCTTAGTTTACTCTGTGAACCGTGTTCACGCTATGCGACCGTCTGAAATTGTCACTTCTTTACACCGATGAGAGCGTACGCTGGAAACGTCGGCTTATGTAGGTATAAATAATTTTATATTTCTTTGTAAATATTGTTATGAAGCTTCTTTATTTTTTAAAGTATAACACTATTCGTGTATATTAAAAACCAAGTGTCACTTGGCTATAACATGGTTCCGATTACGTTCGTCGAACCCTATTGGATAGTCTGATGTTTACGCCCGCTGTATTTAGCAATACATATAATTTAATTCCTCCCGTATCACGTGATTATGTCTGATAGCCGGGACGATTAAGCGAAAGCTAGTAAGTACGCGCCCTATGACTGTCTGAAATTGTCACTTTCCTACACTTATGAGAGCGTAAGCTCGAAACGCCAGCGTATTTAGGTATAAATAATTAAATATTTATTTTTAAATATATATATATATATATATATATATATATATATATATATATATATATATATAGAGAGAGAGAGAGAGAGAGAGAGAGAGAGAGAGAGAAAGAGAGAGAGAGAGAGATCATAATCTTTCACTGAGAATAGTGTATATTCAGTAAAGTCCGGAAAAAGGCCAATAGAAACCAGCTTGATGAGCCCCGATTATAGGGTACAGAACATTTATATGTATATTTGGAGATGGTTAACAAAACATTTTTCCAAAGAAGATTCAGAAAAATTAAACAAATATTTTATTTTATTATTTATTTATTTGTAAAGTGACGAGTATGTTGTTCTATCATTAATTAAGTTGTTTCGGTCGGTGGGTATTTTAATGAATTTTAAATTATTTTAGAAATTTTTCTTGGGGGATATTAGTTTTAACATTATTGTGGCATGTAAGGTTACACCAAATTCTTTTATTTCTCCTTAAACGTTTATGAATATTTGTTTATGTATGTCTGAGTCCATATACATGGGGTTTGTACAAAGATGATGCCTTTTTTTCCAAAGAATGACCTTGAATTTACAACAACACTATTGACTAATAACACGCCTTCATCAATTATTTCGGCTTCCCAATAACCATTGACCAAGAGAACAAAACATTCAATTTCTTTGACGTTGTACTAAACCTAAACTCTGGAACCCCATCCCCTACCACAAACTCAACCTGCCTCTATTCTATGTGCATACATATCCAAACAACCCTTAATCCATCATAAAGTCAATAATCCTATCCGTCTAAAATAGAATTTAAAGCTACCAGAAAACTAATTATCATCTGACCAAAACTTTAACTTTCATAATAATTCCCTACTGAACTCAGGCTACTCTGATAAGATAAAATATAAGCAGGTACACAATACACATCAAAAACAACCCCTTAATATCATCACACATTATATGACGCAAAGGCATAGAAATCCCAGAAATAGAAATAATACCAATACCACAAATACGAATAATATAAATAATACAAATAACACCCAATATAACGAACTTAGGACTTTTCTAGAAGGGAGCATACTTGATAAATCTCTAAGTAAAAATCAACGTAAACGATTAACGAGAAAGAAGAACATTTGGTTTAATCCTCTATACAACCATACTATCATTAAACAATTTTTCAAAATAATTGAAAACTCATTTAAATACCCACACGGATATAGTACTATCCTAAATAAAAACAACATTTAGATTTCGTACTCTACTATGCTGAACATAGTCCAAATAAAAATAACTACTAACAAGGAAAAAATAAATAATCAGTACCCCGTCTTCCCCTACTTACAATTGTAATTGTCTTAATGCACTACTATGCCAACCTAATAATTATTGTATATATTAAAATTGGTCAATGCATGTAACCAAATTATCCAAACAAACCTCTGATCTCAACAATACAAATGCATCTCCATCCCTCCCACTAATGCAACCATCTAATCCCAGAAACATGCAACGGAACCATCGTCATAAAACCCTAACACCCACCGACAGAAATAACGTAATTACAGATAGACCTAGTAGACCAGATATATACACGTACATAGGGTCTACCTCTCAATCAATAAAGAGCCGCATCTCCTCCTACATGCATTAATTCAACAAACACACCAATAACAAAACCTCCCTAACAAACATAGTCAAATGTTTAAAATCCAATAATATCCCATTATCTATAAAATGGTCGATCTTAAAAAGATCAAGATCTTACACGCCAGGCGCACAAAAATGCAATATGTGCACTTCTGGAGCACTAATGATAATCACAGCTGCAAGAAGGAAACACATAGTTAACTCAAGATATGAAATCATTTCATACCGTCGCCATATAAACAAATTTTAATACGCCTAATGTATAACACCATTAGTAACCCCCCACCACAAAGGATATAATTCGACCGATTTTGATACTATAGGCCTCCCCTGATGTATAGTGCAAAACATATCTCTTGCCCCAATGTAATCATCAACAACCGAGATTTGGAGAATATTTTACTCCAAAGTATTTAACCTTTAACTTTCCCTTACCCTATCTTAAAATATTACATAATCCCATTACACTCCCCTGATTAATATTAATTCGGATCGTCCATATGCCTATGCTTATCCATCATCTCCAAACTTTTACTTGAATATACGCCTGATAGGAGGAGCATAGTTGTACATATATATATATATATATATATATATATATATATATATATATATACCCCTAGAGATTGTCCGGTATCTATGTGGGTGGGCGGTATATATGGGTATATGTCCATATATATATATGTATATATATATATATATATATATATATATATGTATATATATATATATATATATATATATATGTATATATATATGTATATATATATATATATATATATATATATATATATATATAAATGTTGATTTAAATCAAAGATAATTGAATTATTATTTAATAATATCTCGTGATAATATAAAACTCAATATATTGAATAGAGCAATCAATTCTAGAGAGGAAAGATGAGAATAAAAAATGTAAATATACAATGTTAATTAGAAAATAAAATGTACAGAGCATATATATATTTATATATATATATATATATATATATATATATATATATATATATATATATACATATGTGTGTGTGTGTGTGTGTGTGTATATATATATATATATATATATATATATTCGGGGTTCGAATCGTGCGACTATAATGAGAACTAATACAGGCCGGCAAATTGTAGCTTTAATGCAAGATGCTTCCTGTTTAAAACAGTAGTGGTGGCTGACTAACTTTGCCCGCCTCTCAGCATCATAGGAATTATTACTCATCACATCGTATAGCTATTCGCCATTAGCCTTATTAGTTAGGCCGTTGGGATTCTGAATTAAACGTGACTCTTGTTCTGGGAGTTTATTCGTGCGACTGGAGATAATAGTTATCTTTACAGTAATGTATTCCGCACAGATTAAGCAATAGGTATGTAGATAAATAGACATGTATTATGAAATAATAATAATAATAATATATATATATATATATATATATATATATATATATATATACACATATATATATGTATATATAAATTATTATTCACATACATATATGTTTCATTATCAGTGTAGAGATAACTGTTCTTCCGGTATCCGATTCACTTGTTGAGTTCTGTAAGATTATGTTGATGTTTACCGCTCGCCGCAAGTACCATAAATGAAACTTTATTTATCTGTATAACGTTACATACGGCCAAGAGGATTAGCCCAAAGCGTACAGAGTCAGAGGGGAGTCTGTGAACCGTGTTCGTGACCCATGACCGTCTGAAATGGTTACGTCCTGACACTGATAAGAGCCGAAAGCTCGAAGCGATGTCGTATGTAAGTAAAATATAATTTAATATGTATTTATGAATATTATTATAAAGCTACGTAAAAAAAAGTAAAGTTGAACACTTGGGTCGTATTAAAATATAGACACTAACCTAACCTTCAATACAATGTTTCGATTCGTTCGTTGAGTCTTGTAATATTGTTTGATATTTACCGCAATGGGCATAAATATAACTTAATTTCTCCGTATAACGTTAAAATATCATATCATTAACAGCATAAGGCTAACGCGTACAGAGGCAAGGGTGACTCTGTGAAACGGGTTCATGCCTCGTGACCTTCTTAAATTGTCACTTCATTACACTGATGAGAGCCGATAGCTCGAAACGATGTCCTATGTAGGTAAAATATTATTTAATATTTATTCATGAATATTATATGTATATATATATATATATATATATATATATATATATATATCGTTTATCTCTACACAAGTAATTTTATAAGGATAACACTTGTATGTATATTGATGATAATTGTAATATTTTTTTATTAAAATAAATATTTAATAGTTCACTCTACAGCTGGACATTTTAGGGAATAATAATAATAATAAGCTTCTAAATGCTGTCCATTAGAGTTCTCGAACACTCTAAGACGGCTTACTTGCGCTTAAATGGACGGTTAGAATCTTACAGAATGATGTCTCAGTTGGAGCGTCTTAAATAGCGGGTGACTATATGACATCCTATAAGATGTCTCATCCCGAGTAAAAACAAAAAGGTAAGAAACTATGTTCGCTTTATAAAACATGATATACTTTATTTCTTTTCACCCTGCATTTCATGTCCGAGGTTAGAATCTTGCGACCAAAGGAACACATATCTGCACACTAATGGTTTTGTAAATATGACACATGAAACATATATAATTTAAATATTTATTATTATAATAATAATAATTATATATATATATATATATATATATATATATATATATCCGTGATCAAACGTTCGAACCGTGCCATCGGCGGGTCAGTTATGTAAGCAATAGTGATGAGTTGTTATAAGACCAAACAAGCGCTATTTCTCGGATATAACTAGTTATATATATATATATATATATATATATATATATATATATATATATATATATATATATATATATATATTTATATATGTATATATTTATATACATGTATATAATCATATATATATATATATATATATATATATATACATATATTTATATATATATAAGCATAGACATCTATTTCAAAGTCACTTATTTGAATAATATATCAAATAGCTAGTAAAATCTGAAAAACAAAATCGCAACACAATGATGGATAGTAAAGAAGAAACGGGCACACCAAAGAAAGAGAAACAGAAACACGGAAAACATTAATAAAACAAGTCATGAAATAAAGAATAACAATTAATTCATGTAAATAATAATGCTCTAACGTAAAAAAGTATATTATCTGTCATTTAATTTAGTTTTAATAGTGTTGCCATTGATTGATATGTTTTTACACTTTTAACATTTGAGCCGTCATTAAATCCACAGATTGCAAATACTTAGGTAATAGACTGACATCCACTGACCTCCTACGTTTGACACAAGGTCAGCTTTGATGGGATTCCTCGACAACTTGACGTGCAGTTAAGTTCTTAAAACATTTCTGATCCCATCGCGATTGTACAAGGATCATAACTTGACCTTGACCAGCTCCTTTGTGAGTAAGGTGTTTACTGGGAAGTGCTGTCTTGTATAACCCTGAGACGTGAATGTGAAGCACGCTGTCAACCTTACGGAATAGAGTTCGACGTTTGTACAATTTAGCTGTTTCTGCGAAGCACACGATTGTTTCGATACGAGGAATCCCATCAAAGCGACCAAATTAAAGCGCATAATCCTATTAATGTCGTTAATCCGATTAAATCGGGGAGATTTCTGAACTCTTTTGTTTTTCGCGGCGATGCAGCTCTACAACGTTTGGACTTATCGTAACATGTTAACCAGTTATTTTCATTCTTCCGAGGAAGTGGGTATAAGATGAGCGCGAAAAGGAAGAAGAAACAATGATATACGGCTACGAAGATGACGGGGTGGGAGTAGACATAAAATAACGTAGTGGGATAAGAAAAATAGGGAAATGAAAAGAGGATATCGAAGAAGAGGCAAGTGAAGAGAAAGAAGTAGAGGTGGAAAGAGAAAATTGGAAATAAAGATGAGAAAAAAGAGGGTGTAAAGACGAAAAACAAGAAAAACGTGAATATTACATGAAGAATTGGAAAAATAAAAAATTATAAACAGATGAAGAAGACGGACAAAGAGAAAGGATAAGAGAGGATGAGAAATACATATTAGAAGGAGAGAAGAGATAAGAACAAGAACAAGAATTAGGCGAGTAAAAAAAAGAATAATCTGAAGAAGAAAAGGTGAAGAAGAATAAAAAGAAGTGGAAGAGAAGATGACGAATTAAGATAAGAAGAAAGCAGATGCGAGCAAGAAAAAGAAGAATGGTGCGAAAAAAAAAAGAATTAGCAGAACTAGAAAGAAAGAAGAAAACAACAAAAATAATAAGAAGAAAAAGTAGAAGAAGAAAAAAGAAGAAGAAGAAAAATAAATGAAGAAGCAGTGGAACGGGGAGCTGAAGAATAAAGACAAGAAAAAAGTTCATGAGATGAAGAAGAAAATAAAGAAAAAAGATGACGAAGATAGAGAAAAAGAAAAAGAAGACGAAGTGAAACGTGAATACGAAGAATTAAGATGAAAAAATGTGGATCAGAAGAAGATAAAGGAGGCGCAAAATAAAATGGGAAGAAATAGAATGCGAAAATTAGGGGAAAAAAATGAGAAGAAAGGGTGTGGGAAAAATAGAAATAGAAAAAAATGAAAAAGAAGACGTAGAAGAAGTGAAAGAAAAAGGTGAAAGAAAAGAAGGGGAAAGAAAAGAAGGGGAAAGAGAAATAAATATTAAAACAAAAAGGTTAATAAGAACATGGAGCAAAATAATAAAGTCTAAAAAAAATTAAGTATGTGAAGAAGAAAAAACAAACCAATAGTATTATTATTATTATTATTAGTAGTAGTAGTAGTAGTAGTAGTAGTATTACTACTACTAATAATAATAATGATCAGAAAAAGAAGAAGAAGAGGAAGAAAAGAAGAAGAACAAGAACAAGAGGAAGAAGAAAAAGGTGTGGAATATGTTTCTGCAGCAATCCGCTTTTCTTGACTCAATTAAAACGTGAGCTCATTAAATAAGAAGTCAGCAATTAAGACCGTAAATAAATTAATTTGGAAAAGTATTCATTTTAAAGACAGCGACCGGCTAAAAATTAACCTAAATATTTGGCCTCACAATAGAAAAAGTACAGCGCTTGATGTCAATTATGAGGAAGACATGAATTAAGTACTAATTAATAAGCACCGATTGCATCATTTAAAATAAATCAAATACACATGCTACCATTTAAGTTTTTTTTGCTGATTCGTCTGCAAACTGACAACATCACATATATGACCCCTCGTTGTATTGCGTGTTATTTTCAGCGTTTCTCAACATCGTTGTTTTGAAATAGTATATATCGCGTTCGGTCCTAGAAGGTAGACTCTCTTTGAACTTCTCTCGGGAAACGCCGACAGGGCTGCCCAGGCATTTTTGTAGCGAGAGTACACTGGCTGTTAAAATCCCTACCTGACCTTGTAGCTAACCTCCTGCAGATGAGGTTAATAAATATATCGCTATTTTTCGCTATGTCGCTGCATTTTCAAAAAATATGAAATGTGAAAAAATATATTAAAGAGTGTTTGGAAGGAATTTGATGATTATTTAATATTCTTTTATTCTAAAGAATTTGAACAATCTAATAACGCTTAAATACAACGTATAGTGTTTCTGTGTATTATTGGTATGTTTGCGAGCTAGAGAGCATGAACGACAGGAAAGTACCGAAAGAGTTTGAGAAATTGACTTGAATAATCATGATACGCGCCGGATTAAAAAATTGAAATATTAGCTGCAGCTCAGTGATCCTGAGTTGCAGCTCAGTGAACCTTGAATAACGTGAAGAGCGTGGAATGTCATCAGGAGAATCGCGACGAAGATTTGGAATCAGTTGCAAGCAAAAACGATCTTATAAGCGTTACGGATGTGTCAATACAGCGCAATTCGTCGAGAAACTGGAAAATCGTGCGGTAAGATCAATTTAAGGTACTGCGGATCGGGGCGAGCATGATCGTAGTCAGAGTGGCGACTATGAAGAAAGCGATGAACGCGGATGTTCGCCATTCCTTATATAGAAGTCAAAAAGGGCAATACTCAACATGAAAGCCCTAGAATACCGCTTTACGAAAGCCAAGAAACTCATCGACAAGACCAACCACAGAGTCGAGACAGGGATGCTCTGGTTCTTTTCAAACAAGAATAATTTCTGCCTATACCAGTTCCACAACGCGTAGCACAATAAGCTAAACGAAGTCCCGCGCGTCATAAAGTTCCTTCAAACTGCGATTAGTTTGGCGTAATTTCCAGATATAAATCTTTGAAAATAAACCCTCAAACTCACTTGAGATTGCTATATTGAGTATCTGTATATTGTTGTCAAGCGGTGGGACGATGGCTGATGAAGGATCTGTTTCTCAGCTGCAGGAAAACCTCGTAGTGTTGGTCTTCAAATACAAATTCAAGAAAATATCCTTGCTGCCTTATGAATAGTATAATTTAGAATTGTATTATATACAAATAGCAAAAAGAATAGAAAATGTGTTTGTCCGTATATGATGTTTAATTGTGAGAGTGCGCGAATGTGTGTGCGTGTGCGTGTAAATATATGTGTAAATACGGGGTTCGTAATCATACGTGCACGTATAATGTGTAGAGTTTAAATATGCGTATGTACATGCATATCCCAGTTAAAAATTCTGAAAGAGATCGAATTTTATGATCAACACAAGACAGTGCATAAAATAATATTATAGTATATATATATATATATATATATATATATATATATATATATATATATATATATATACATAACCATAAAATCTAGAGGAAGAAACCTCCCTGATTTCCGTTCCCCTTATAAGTGACTGTCATTCACAGGTTGTTTCCATAATCGCCACGCTAGGTGCTGCGAGTTGGCGACGCTCTTGGCTTGGTATTCCCAAATGCTTACCCATCTGGTACTGATCAGGTTAAACATTGCTTAACTTCGGTGATCTAATGAGAACCGGTATTTCAAAGTGATTATGCCGTGTCTCTCTCTCTCTCTCTCTCTCTCTCTCTCTCTATATATATATATATATATATATATATATATATATATATATATATATATATAATGATAAAATAAAACCATGGTTATTGGAATATAATATGACCTGATTTATATTTTGCTCTTCTATCAATAATTGACAGGCATTGAGCTGAATCGTTTTAGGAGACTACAAAGTAAAAAGAACTGATGGTATATGCTAATACATATATTGTCATTAATAATTATATATATATATATATATATATATATATATATATATATGACTCAAGTTTTTTCTCAAAATGTTTCCACGTATTTTTCTCTCAAATTATTCTAAATTGTTTTCATTTAAGTACCATATTTTGGCTTAATTCGATTGGAAAAAAAACTTCCCTGAAGAAGTCGTTTTAAAACATCGTGAGTTTTTTTTAATAAAGAGAATGTATGTTTCAAATATGTTGAAACAATTGTTTAAATTTAAATGCTTTTACAAAATTCGACAACATTTTTGTTTCAATTATTATGTTTAATTTTAATCTGTAATAAAGTATAAACTATTACAGTACTTGAGTAATGCTAAGAAATAAAACACTATTTACGAATATGTCACGTTATAGTTTATCTGCGAGAAAATAGGTAGCGCTACAATAATTATGTTTGCAAAGAAATACAATCTAATGACAGTTTTCTTTCGAACAACATGGAACAACGATAAAGAAAAGAAAATCTGTATTCAAAATTAAATTTTGACAGTCTATGACTGAATCTATTTAGGTCAAAAGAGAAACACCTGACTGATAAGTGCGAATAATGTCTCGTCTTGCATTCTTAAGATTCGTAGTGACAATGTGTTTTTAACAACGTGTCTTCAACCAATAGATATAACTATATTTATGAACATATAATAAGTAAAAAATATACATATATAAAATGAGGTTATGTGCAAAAATGTTGAATTACTTCTCATTTGATAAAACAATCTTATAGAAGATGTTAAATAATCTAAATTATAGGTGTTAGTATAATTTTAACTTTAACATTCATAGCAGCCTTCACTTCTATAAAAAAATGTGTTTCTTTATGAAAATAAATGAAAAACTGATATGAATGTTATTATATATGTGTGCTAGTGCATTTTCGCGTGTATATGTCTATATTCCGGTGTGTGAGACAAAATGGGAAAGTGCAATACAATCTCGCGGGTATAATTATGAATTTGCTCTTTAAAGGCGATGAAAAGTTAATGGCCTTCATCATTGTCATTAATTGTTCTTGAAGGAATGACACTACCAGTAGCGTCTCCTTTTATTATTACTTTTAGAATTCTTTAAATCAATATCATTCCTGCAAGTGATTCGCAAATGTCTCTCTTTTAAAATATCTGACTCCCATTCTTTGACAATCACTCAATTTGATTTTTTCTCCCACTCTCTTTCGTTCTCTCTGTCTTTCTCTCTCTTCTCTCTCTCTCTCTCTCTTCTCTCTCTCGCTCTCCTCTCTCTTTCTCTCTCTCTCTCTCTCTTTCTATATATATATATATATATATATATATATATATATATATATATATATATATATATATATATATATTATTGGTCACGATTCCATAAATGTCATTGTCATATTCTTTCATTTAATTGCGTGCCCGGAAAATATGAACTAATTGGTTCCGACACCACTTAGAAGGAAAAGAGATATAGTTGTTGCTTTTAATAAGATGTTCACAAACACACACATTTTATGTGTAAGTGTGTACTAATATATCTATACATTGTATTAGTTAGATATAGTGTGAGGTAGGTCGGTAAGTATGTTCTTTGGTAGGTAGACACCTAGCTCGGAATTCCTGAACTAGAAGATGCATAATTAAAACCTTCATGGCGCTGTGTTACGATCGCGTATGTCAGAGAATGGGTTGAACCCAACAACCGAATATATTTCAACGAGCACAAAAACTTATAATTCTCCATTTATTATTTCAAAATGTTCCACTTCAAAATGATTTCGTAGGTTAGTCACGTTCGACCACTCTATACATCTCTTTCCTAATCTAACTAGCTTGTATATATATATATATATATATATATATATATATATATATATATATATATCAAAACTATTAAAAATGGCCTACGCGAATCAATTCAGGTTTTGATACGTGTAGACAACGGGGCCGCTACTTCTTACTAATACCGAAACATAAATACATTTGTGAAGACCATTACAATTTTTTATAAAGTATATTTATAATGTTCTACCCTGTATTGAGCACTTTTAAAAGTGTATTGGTCATAAGGTGATATATTGTGTATACATTTTCAGTATTTACTTCAACAGTGTTTAATACATTAATAGAGCTATGTAGTAAATAATCAAAATATAATTATGCCAATTATTCTCATGCTTTAATTTATATATATTTATATATATTTATATATATATATATATATATATATATATATATATATATATATATATATATATATATATATATATATAGCCAGAAACATGTTTATTTAAATATAAAATTCATAACAAAATATATATCAACGGAAATACGTCCTATAAGACGAAAATTGCAATTTTCTGAATAACTATTTATCAACAAGGAAATGCTACCATCACCAATAAAATGATTACAAAAATACATATAACCTTTAGGTGATAAAAATCGTACATATTTCTGGGCAAAGCGTAAACTTAAGATTATAGACATTGATATTGAAGGTTGAATCCTTGTCCATGATGACGGCGTATAGCCAGAAACACATGCCCATGGATTACTGCTATGTACGTATACTATATATATATATATATATATATATATATATATATATATATATATATATATATATATGTATATATATATAATTAGCCTACGTACATAAAAGTAATCCAGTGATAAAGAGTAATCCAATGATAAAGAGTAATCCAGTGATAAAGAGTAATTCAGAATATTTGTGTTAATTTTCTAATACGCAATTATCATTGATATGTATATATATATATATATATATATATATATATATATATATATATATATATATATATGTATATATATATATATGTATATATTTGTGTGTATTTAAGTATGAGAATAATTAGCATAAATATATTTTCATACCTTCCTTCTAAGATCTTCTGACGTATTGAGCACTGTTAGAATAAATACTGAATATATATATATATATATATATATATATATATATATAGTAATCCAGACTATGGTAAAAAATCACGGAATCATTACTGCATTTGCATTAAAGTTATCTGTTATATATAGTGTTTATTATGTATAACAAATATTTCTGTATACACACATTTGTGGCTACATATTTGCAGACATATTTTGGTCAACGCCAAAGTATTTTCTTTTCATTAAATATTACGAACAATATGTGTCGGCGTATATTTTTTATCTTTTCTCAATTCTTTAGTTGTTTTCGTATTTCGAGATGGTACTTACCGAGGTATTTGCTGTACTCCTTTTGAGCTTTTGTATTTTCAGATCTATCCGAGTAAATTTTCAGTAGTAGTTATCAAGGAGAGACCGTTAATTTAATAATATTTAGTAATAGTTTCAAGCGGGAATTCGACGATTGTAGTAGTATTAAAAAGGTGCAGTATTATAAGAATGTTAGGATATTTTCACTGTTATGGACATTATTGATGTTAATCGATTGTTTTTTTTGTATGCATCTGAAAGGTGTCTTATATATGTAAAAGTTAGAAGCAGCCTTTTCATAAAAACCCCAAAAAACAATAAATGAATTGGCTTTAAAATTACTATATTTAATACAATAATAGGACAAACATTATATATATATATATACATATATATATACATATATATATATATACATATATATATATATATATACATATATATATTTATATTTATTAGTGTATTGGTGGATAGGAGAATGGTTACTCAAGAAAACAATATTGCAACGTAATCCCGAGACAAACACAAACCAGATTCAATAAAACCGGAGAAGACAAAATAATTATCGAACAATATTTATAGGATAAGAAAGAAAGAGCAATTAAAAAGCTATTAGGAAACAATTACAAATCAATCAATTGAGGATTTACTTTTTAAATTATAAAAGAATTAACGAAAGATTATTTCTGAAAAAAAAATACTATTGTTTTCTGACGTGCCAATTCAGGAAGAAACATAACTATTGTGAAGAAAAAAATATCTATACAATAAAGAGAAAATAATAACAATAGAAGAAAACGAGATAGTATCGCACGATATCATTATAAGAGAAACACATGATGTGGGCCAGTTATACAACCATTGTAAAGCAAATGAGAACACGTGTAACATTAAGTTCAACAAAGATATTCAAAAGATAAACAAACACACGGAAACAAATTATTTGATCTTGTAGCAGCTTGCATGAATGAACTATTTTCTGTCCATCTACTAGAGTTTTGATTCGGCTTGGCGAATCATTGTAATCATCGCTTCTTAACCAGGTGCGCGTCTGCATGTAACATGATTCACGCAATCAACATGAACAAGCCAGTTCAAGATTGGTTTCCAACCATACAAGATGTGATCTTGCGTTCTCTGTCGGGCCGATGGCAGAAGAATCGACGGGATAAAGTTGTTATCGTCTTGTCTGCATTACAACAACCCTAGGTGTTATCTTTTGTATTGTGCATGTGTTTATCCTACATAAAACTACTACCCGTCCTTGCAATGTGTTGTTTAACTGTATTACGTCCTAGAGAAAATTTACACATACCGATGCACATATTCGTGTTCCTTTGTTCTCGTTTTAAATCCAATTAAAATGTGTCTCTCCTAAGTAAAAATCTCTAAAATAGTCATTTGTAAAAGTGTAGATTGATAACGCCCCAGAAGCCTAAGGACATTTGCCTTTGCAAACGGCAAGTCACTTATATTGTGTACAATTTATGTCGACTTTTTGCGTCAATAACAGAATCGGCGACAAACCCTGGTCATGCAACAGCGTCAGCAAAGGAAAAAAACAGTCAAAATACGCCGAGCTTCTCGACAGATTTGTGTTCCGCTCTCCGTGGAGACAAGTCGAGCGATTGGCCTCTCCATGCTGGACCCCTTTAACAACCTTGGGCTGTTAATCAAACGCAAAATCAGAAACCATCATGAATGGGCGCATCTCCATCGCGATTATTCGTGGAAACGCCTTGAGCCTGCTCCTGGCCTGCCTCGCCAGCAAGACATCCGATGAACCTTCTTGATATAAGCATATTGCTTTCGGAAAAGTGCTGTTATTCAGTAACTATTACTAGTTGGTATTTATTGAAAGAAAATGTTATCCTCGCAAAATGAATATCACTGAAATAAATGTAAACAAACGTTATAAATAGAAAAAAATAACTTGTTGTTTTACATATACTTTCGCACCAAGTGGCGATCCAATGTCTCGTACGTCACAATTAAATGACACAAATGTTTGTTGTCAACGCAAAAACAAATCATAACAGCACAAGTAAAACCTACTCCGTGTCAATCGCTTATCCCGTGACTGAGGCATCTGAAATTCAAGTTTCACAACAGCACGAATAAAAAAGAATATTCTGAATTGGAAGAAAGAACATTTATTAAAATATTGACGTCGCATTCTCTACTGCTAGCGGTAAAGTACGTTTCGGGCTACTAACATGTGGAGCTTTTGACCCCTTAGTTCCAATCGATCCTAAGTCATTCGTTATGCGTGCTGTTCGCCTTAAAGCCTATCAACGAATGGCGTACTATTTTCATATTCGATGACCGTATGACCCTGGTTTTCTGTGTACGAGTGAACACCACGCTTAGCACCCAAATCATCAGATGAATAGTAGCACACCTACCTTTTACTATTTTGCAATTGAATTTATAACTTAAACATTTTAAAACATGTTTTGTAAAATTGCGTTTTTATTTTTTTTCAGATGCGGATTGATATTTTTATTACTGGCAAAAATATGCTTTTTCCGATCGCAAATTTGTTGCTAGTAGGCATAATGTAAGTAGTGTTACCTAATGAACAAGGGAGAGTGACAACTTCCTGTTGACATATGCTTTCCCTCAAAGGGTGAGTTAATTGTTGTAACTATGGCCCCGTTAACACAGAACATATACTACACTACACCCAACAAAAGAGGGGGTAATGCCTGGGATGGCGATCCAATGTCAATAGAGCATGTATTATGCTACGCCACAGAAAATAAACAATTAATGCATGGGAGATGCTACCATAACAACAGAACGGATGCCACACGATCCCATCCGATAAAATCAATAATCATTGCGGGGATGGCTATAGAACAGAAACCGAATCACTCATGTGTGTACAGCCAGAGTGAAAAATAGTGCGACTGTTTAGTAAGATTTAGTTCAAAACAAAGAAACGTATGGCCCGTATTGTTTTGTATATTTTAAGGATTTTTCCGGGAAATTTCTTTCAAAATTATGTTTCATCAGAGAACAGTGTTGTAAATTCCTTTTTTATTATCCGCTCAATCGCAAACTTACGTACTAATTAATATAAACTTATCTGATGCATGGTATAATCTAGAGGTAGTGTGTTTAAGGTAATATTGTTTTAATAATTATATTCATAAGACTATTGCAGAACTTTCAATATTTTAATACATTAGGACGTAATTCTTAATCTCAAACAGAAAAAAGTTAAAAAAATAGAAAGAATGTGAAAAAGTAAAAGCAGAAATAAATATTTTAAAAAGTAAAGTAAAATTTGTTTGATTAAATAAAAAAGTAATCTAAAAGAAAAAAATCCACAGTTTGTTTTAAACAATACGAACAAGCGATGGGCTATTGGAAATAGTTATAACAGGGGTTGAACTTCCGGTCAAGGGTCACAATATAGTAACTGTGTTGATTTATAGACTGCAACTAATTATACCAATCCAGTGTGTCCCTTTTTGTGGAGGGGATTTCCCCACATGCAAGACAGTTGTGTATCAAACTTTGAGCGAGTGAATGGATACGTAAATCAACACGTATTCAGAATTTATATTATTAGTCTAACGAATAGTGAGAATGGAAATTAACCCAGTTATATACTTTCGATTCAAGCGATTTTCTAAGCAAAGTTTATTGCAGTGTTGTCAACGAATATTCTTTAAACCTGCTTCATCAGAACAAACAAATCCCAGAAAACCGCAAGAGTTTTACCGTTCTACCCTATATAATAGTATTTCTTATATACATAATATACCGTGTTACTACATACATTTTTATTTAAATGTTGCTCAAATGTTATTCGTCACTTCAATATTATTTGTATTTAATTGAAAAATAAACACGCACATAAGATGTAATTAATTACAAATTAATTTAAATTTGTTTTGTATTTTATTTACCAATTATTATCAGAAGGCTGATGGAGTATGTGATGCTTAGTATGAGAATAGATTAATGCTCATCATGAAGTTACATCATTAACATATTAATGGTTACCATTTAAAATTGAGGTATTTTCAGTTCGTTTTCAGTCTCAAACCAGTCTTATTGTATTTGAGATGTGCTTCTGGTAAATACCGTTTAGTGTTGGTGTACTCTAGTAGCGTCTCCTTTTTTCGCTATACGTAAACAGACATTTCATGTGTATGGGAGGCAAATAAAATATCCAGATTTTACAGAAAAAAATAATCAGCCGCTAGATCGAAATTTTACTAGCCAGATTCACAACGAAATCTGTAGATCCAGCGGGAAAATCGCTAAATTAGCAACACTGGTAAGTAAATTTTCGGCTTGTGCATATCATGCAGTTACAACATAAATAAATAAATGTTTATCGTTAACAATCCAGGTATTCCTAGTGCGTTTGCAGTTTCAAGCCAGTCGTCTTGTGTTTGGCATGGGTTACTGGAACATACCTGTTGGTGTTGGTGTATTAAAGAAGCGTCTCCTTATTCGCTATACGGAAATTGCGGTTGTGGAGGTGGCAAGAAATCTCTAGATTTTACAGGAAAAAGGCCATTTACCGCTAAAGCAAAATCTTACGATCCACCGAAAAGAGGCTAAATTGGCAACATTGGTTAATTATTACTATACTTAGATGATTATCTAAATGGTTCTCCGACCCAGGGATAATAACTTGCGCGATTGCCATGATAGGGAAGCAAGTGTTTAGATAAAACATTGCGTATTTATTGAAGCATATTAAGCCCCAGTGAGCTTTTAAGTGCATAGTGTGTTAAACTTATACGAACCAAATATAAAGAATACAAAACTAATAGAACTATAAAGCGGTAGAAGATATAGAATAGCGAAAAGAGCAGAAAAGAAAGAACATATATTTATTTATGATTTTTTCCCAGTTTAAGTGCCGTCTCTAACGTGCTACATTTTGCGAATTGCTTTCTAACCTTGGCTATGTTAAGATGCCATCCCAACACGATAATAATTGATTTTTAGTAATTGTCTTCGAATCCCTTCAGACATATTGTATTCAGTTACAAGAAAATACCACTGGGAGAAGAATAAACTATTATCCCAACTTGAAGTATGGGTAAAATACCAAATCACGTTCAATTTATCGTTTACAATAAACCTTTTAAAATATATACATTAATACATGATAGTAGTATGAATATATATATATATATATATGTATATATATATATATATATATATATATATATATATATATATACATACATACATATATATGCCATCAGCTACGCAGACGCGCCCATCTCTCATTCCAGTTGAAAATCCTCAGACTAAATGCGAATATTTTATGTTAGCGTTTGTTTTTTATATCTTAGTAGTGTTTAGTCATGCCAACTAACCTATCAGGTTCGGTAACCCTCACGCGTTTATAATTGTATTAGCCAATGGCCGAATTTCTCTCAAATAAAAGCTTGGCTGACCTTTATTTGACATCCTTACTTTTTATTTGGGGATTGTGCATTTAACCTGATGATTTCGAGGTGGAATGAAACCTTCTGTGTAGCTTATTTGCTATATATGTATGTATGCATTCTACTATTACTAATAGATTTGTGAAATAATAAAGCATAATATCAATTTTAGTTCGCCATTTTCAAGAACTCTGCTCAAACCTATTAGAAGGCTTGAAGAAGGAGATGGTTCCCGAGAACTTCTAACAGACACTACCAAAATAATAAACAAAAACTGAAATTGGGATTTACTTTACTTGGCTTCTAAAATAGTCCAATAAATTCGGCACGAAATGGTAAGTTGCACGTTTATTTATTTTTTTCTCCATTCCCAGCTTTTCTATTCACTATTTTTATACTTATTTTCCACCTTGTGCGCTTATGATTTTATTTGACTGATTACACCTAAATATATATATATATATATATATATACATCTCTCTCTTTATATATATATATATATATATATATATATATATACATATATATATATATACTAAATTTGTTCTGCGTGATTATAACAATATGTATTTTTTAGAATAATAAAATATACCTTAGTAACGAACATAGATTAAAATACAAAAATAACCCATCACATTGAGAGGTAAAGGTCAATAGATTATCTCTACTGTTTATATATATATATATATATATATATATATATATATATATATATATGTGTGTGTGTGTGTGTGTGTGGGTGTGTATTTTGGGTTGAAGTAGACATCGTGAGTGTTTTAGCGTTTTTTTTATAAAATCTTTGAAAAACTACACATTTCTCGAAAGCATGGGAAAGATAATTTCTCATTGTAGTTTTAGCATTTACGTATTTTCTTTATTTTTGTTAATTTCATTATTTTCGTTTGAAAATGTAAGCTCAAAAAAGTTTCTACGTTCAACACCTTTCGCATTTTGTATATAATCGATCTGATAAAGCCGTCGACGTAGGTCGTGTGGTTTGTGACGTATATAGATATTACGTAACGCTGCCGGGTACTACATGAAGTTCGTTTTCTGCGCGTCAATACGAACATTTTGTTCTGGATGTCAGGGAGCGACCTGATTGTGTTTCGATCACAAAACTAATAATACTCCATTAATTAGTGAAGTTTGTAATAGGTGGCCACTGTGTTCCTAACACGTTGAATGATTTCCAAAATGATTCTATGACCGGGGGTCCGAGCAAAGGGGTATACCAATGTGGCGATAGATGGCCAGACAAAGGTTATGAGAGATGCCTTAATGACGGCATGTCATTCCCAACATTTGGGTGGCCCGACCGCGTGTGAATAGTTTAAACAGAATAAACACACAAAAGGGAAGAAAAGAAAAACATTATTATTATATCGGAAATTATATTGGAAAGAAAGCGAAAGAATAATAATGCTACACACACAAGCATAGTATTTAGTAAAATCAAAAATTAGAGTAAAACATTCATATTAGCAAAACAATTTATTTGAATAAGACATTGTGTAAGGCTATCAGTTACAAATAATGATTGAGTTCATTTTTAAAGAGTGAAACATTCAGTGAAAAGTTTCGTTTGTTTAAGTTCGTTGTTGTATGAATGCGTATATGCAAGCGAGCTTAATGTAAAGTTATGTCTGTACATTTTGTGGTAAAATGCAATGTGCGTGTGTCTGGGTAAGAGTTCTTTGTTCCTAGTCATGAGAAATAGAAGATGCTACCTTTTCTTTGACTCGGCCGTTTTGGGGGCGTGGATCACACTTTACTTGTGTGTTCTGTCGGGCAGAAAATCGGAAGAGAAAAAGAGAGCGTGTGACTTGTTATGTCTACCTTGACAGGGCTCAAGTATCTCGTGATCAGGCTAGCGTCTCGGTTCCTGATTGGCCGGAATCTTCGGCCAACGTGTTTTTACGAGATAACCTTTTCTTCTATCTCAGAGACGAAGAAGGAGTTGCTTACCACCGAGAAAGAGTTCCAATAAATATCCATTTGGCCGGTAGTAGCGTCTGCTACATAACTTCTTGGGGCAGTACAGAGTTCAAAGATCTGCTGTTGTTTTATTATTTTGTAGTAGTTAATATACCGACTTAGGAATTTTATTTTTGCTTTGGCTATTCGTACAAATCATAGAATATGAGAGAACTTTCAAAATAGGTGTCGCCATTTTACTATCCTCGTACAAAATCAATCCATCATTTTGTGTGTCCTAGTTTGGCGTTTTGCTAATTGTGTCATAACCATTTTATTAAAGTTGTTTTTTATAATTGTTCTCAGCGAGGATTGAGCGTTCATTCTGTTAGGATGAAGCTGCGCTTTTTGTGGTTGTTCCAGCAAGGAATTAGTGTTCGTGGGCGAAATTTTAATTTTGGGTTAATGTGTTTCTTCTACGCGAAGCGAGTGAGTTTTGGGAGTTTATTTATTTTTTCTTAGCGTTCATACAAGAGATTCTTGGGCTGAAGAAATGTCAGACGAAAGAAATATCTCTTGCATGAAGCCGGGTATTGATTGTTAAGAATTCACTTTCGACGCCTTGTTGAAATTTGTGCGTCTGTGCAAGTATTCCTGAGCTGATTAAAAAAGTGTTTCAGGTTATAGATATGTCCTGCACCGATATGGATTTGAACTGGGAGCACACAACGCTTGCCAACTTTTTTGTAGCTTTCTTTGTTCCTCATCTGATAAGATTGTTTCTTGTTGTCGGGCTGAACTCAATTATTTCCATGAAATATATTTTTTTGTATTTGCCTACTCCTCTCTTTCGTCAACATGAGGTGTTGTTTGGCGTTTTTTTTAGTGTATTTACGTCACGTGGGTAGCTTTCTTTGTAAAGGGCTTGCTTTGTTTGCAGAATTATTTCTTTTTGTTAATTTCATTATTTTCGTTTGAAAATGTAAGCTCAAAAAAGTTTCTACGTTCAACACCTTTCGCATTTTGTATATAATCGATCTGATAAAGCTGTCGACGTAGGTCGTGTGGTTCGTGACGTATATGGATATTACGTAACGCTGCAGCGTACTACATTTTTTGTCTTGTTTCGTGAAAACAATTTTTTGTTTCGTGAAAGGATTTTTTTTATTGTCTTGTCTCGTGAAAAATATTTATTTTTTTATTTCGTGAAAAGGGATGTTTTTGTGTGTAAACTCTTCTTTGTTTTTGTAATTATTATTTATTTTTTAAATTTTCTTGTGTTATATTTTCTTCGTATATGCTTCTTTTTCTGCTGTGCCTCAAGCTTGCATATTTGTGACTATATCTGTGTTGTACTTTGTTTCCACTTAAGACTTATTTTTGAACTTTTGTTTAGTTGTTAGTGTCTACTTTGTCCTAGGTTCCCTTCACTAAATTAGATTAATACTTACATTTATTTGTTTATTTTTATTTTAATGCTGTTTAGTTTTCAGAAGGGTTTTAATTTATTTTGTATTTGTATTGCAAGATTGTATGTTATCAGAAGGATTTAGATAGCGTGTTAAACGTCAGGGCGTCACCAGTTATGGCCGGGGGTCCGAAAAAAGTGTATACCAATGTGGCGATGAAAAATAATTCGAAATTTTTAAAAATAAGTATATGATACATACAGCAATATAACTAGTAGCAGTGCGTTAGATGGTAGTATTCTGGCTTACTATGAAGTGTGTCGGACACATTTACATTAACTTTTATTATATAAATCATATCTGGGTTTTGATATAATTCAAAATATTTTCCGTTTTTATATATTTTAAAGTATTTTTAACACTAGAATTGCATCTTAGAGAGTATAGAATCAAAATTTGCTTTGATCATCACCAGGGCTCACAGATGTACGCTAGGCCGATGACTGAAACATAGAGAATATTGTAAATAGGTCAATTTAAATATCAGGTTACGATTTAAATGGAAAAGGTAATGTATCAACTAAAAATAAATGAACGCAAAAAGTAAAAATAAAGATATAACTGCTGAGTGGAATTAAGAAATAAATTGAAGTGCAAAAATACAATGGCGATGATATATGAAAGTAATTTCGGAAAGGAAAGGTAATCCGAAAATAAAATATAAAAATCAAAAATGAAAAGATGAATGGTATTGCAACGAAAATGAAAAGGCTAATGTGAATCTAAATAGATAATACGAAAAGTGAAAATGAAATGGATCATAAAATACAAAGGGTCGAAGCGAAAATGAACGTCAAAAAGAAACGAAAAGAAGATGTAATTACAAAAGAAGAATAAAATTAAATTAAAAATGGAAACTGTAAGTGAAATGTAAATAAAAAGGCAAACGTATAAGTACTCATGAGTAAAATTGGACATGAAAAAAACACAAAAGGGAGTAAAAGAAAAGTAAGATTTAAAAAATTATTTTGAAACCCTAAGTAGCAGTTTTAAAAGGAAGCCATACATCAAAGGAACAGTTAAAGTAGAAATATATTTAAGTATAACATACTTGAAAAGTCGGAAAATAGTATTAACTCTCTAGCATATGCCAAATCAACCTGATTTGGTTTGATTAAAGTCGAAAGACAATAACTATTGTACATGACCCATTGTATTAGTATTAAAAATAAGTAACCACAATCCATACATAAAAGATACTGCCACGTCTTATTCATAGAAGCTGGACTCCCCGTATTGGACTAGTTAATATCTCACACCTTTGCGTATCTTATATCTTTATAAATAATCCATTCGCTTATCCATTGGGTATTTCTGTTACATCTGGCTGGTGCACCAACCACAAGTATATCCCTTATGTACAAAGTGCAAAAATGAGTCTCTAACCTTATAGGTGCAGCAATATTTGACATGCTCCAACCCCTGTCCCATCGCAACTATATTACATCCATGTGCTTGTTTGTGAAGTACTTTAATTGAATATGCTCTGACGAACCTACCCCACTTGTACCTCTCAAGTTAAATACCCCCTACAAATCCGAGTATTTGCTAAATCTCACCCCTGCGGTGTAAAAGTCCTCAGACGCTGAAAAACTTTCTACTGTAATATCTTAGTTCACTGGACCTGTTGCCTTTACAATTCCTTCCCTGCTCCATGTTTTACTGACTGTACTAACATTAAGAAATGTAATTGTAATGCAAACAATTATCTTGCAGCAGTACACGGTTTCTCATATATATATATATATATATATATATATATATATATATATATATATATATATATATATATATATGGTCTTTAATTCAAAGTAGCCCCTTACGTCTCAGTGGCAATGTGCCTTGTGTGGGGTGAATAAATGTTTTAAACAATGTGTTATCTTATCAAGACTAAAAGATAATAATTCAGGAGATGAATGAATTGCCAGTTGAATGATGAAGAATACCATGAGACAATTTAAAGACAACCATGTTATAATCTGCAGGGAAGCAGATGGGAAGTTTTCGGAAAGAAACTCTGATCATAGAAATTCAGTTTGACGCTAGTGACACGGATAACGAATTGAAAGTTCATAGATTATTTAAGTCCTTGGCCATACATTTGACGTATAACAGAGAGATCAATTTAATGTGTGTTTACTTCTCTTTTCACTTTAAATTCCCATTTCCAAACAAAGCATATTGGTCTAACGTGATTAGGTGCAAGATTTAAAGGGGGCTTCCTAAGTGGGTGGTTGTGTAGTTAAATGTTTGTTCACATTAAATTTAAATTTCGGCATGATAGTACAGTCGGGGAACCAGGGAGCAAGGGGGGAATCCCAAAGCAGTCAGAGGGAAGTAGTTATTGGAATAGAAAGCCTTCTGGAATCTAAAGGCTTCTACAGTAAAGGACTGGGGTGTTGCTGCTAGTCGAGTTGGTCGTGGGTATTTTACGTTGAAACGGTAACCCTTACATGTTTTATCTTGAATTAAATCTAATTTCATTGTAGACGATTAAGGAAAGAAAATGCATGTTTTATCTCTAACTAAAAGACAATCGTTCTTTTGTTTAGACTAGGATCAACGGGTAGCGTCTGTTCTAATACTACATTAACTTTGGTCTGTCCTAAGTTGGCGACAGAAAAATCCCTTTAAACTAAGGTGATTTTTATTTTTGTCCTAATCAAGAGTGCATCCTTTTTTGGGTCGATTTTCCTCACCTGTAGCCCTGTCGAGCTGAGTGGTGAGAAGTAAATAGAACAATATTTGTTTCATTAATTTCTTAACATTACCGTTAGATAAATGAAAACAGTAGATATTATGACATCTAAAATGGATATGACGATTTGTTAATCCAATATGGAATCCCTTAGGTCAAACAGCACCCATCGACTGTCAGAGGAAAACGGAACATTAAAAGGGAAAAGAATAGTAAGAAGAATAGAAGGTGAATAGCAAATGTATAAAAGACATAAAAGAAATAGCAGAACAAGAAAATATAAAAGTAAAACAAGAAAGACGAACATGTTAATATACGTAACAGGGAAACTAAAAGATAATCTGGAAGAACTGAAAATAAAACATATAACTAATATCTAATAGACGGCATAACCACGTTGACATACCGGTTCTCGGTAGATATCAATGCTAAAACATTACAAAAACTTTCACAGTATAGCACATTGCCATCATATAATAAGTAGTGGCAAAATACCTAAATTGGGTGAGGTAAGATGGGGGAATGCTCTCGTTTTCTTGTTCTATTCTCTAACTTAACATCACCCCTAATGTCTTGACGTCCTTTATTTACAACGAATATATGGACAAATTCATCAGTTGTGGGATGTAGTTGCTAAAAAACAACAGAGATTTCTGAAAAATGAACATATCGATTGGGGGTGGGAGTGCTAAAAAGCACACAAAATACACCCAGATTTTTGAAAAAGTAAATGCTAAGTGTGGTGGTTAGTAGGTCCTTCCCAAATCAATGTAGGTGTGAGCGGCTCACTGTTTCCGGGTTGTTTAAGAGCCGTACACAAACAAGACACTTTCTAACTGAAGAATAAAATCGTAAAATAATAAGATAACCTACTGTTAAACTCATTTCTGCCATAATTAACCAGCAGAGTGTTACCGAGTTCGACCGAGGAAAGAGTATATCAGGCATGTATATGCAGTGTGAAGTGACACCTTGTCAGTGAAGGTTGAAGACAGGTTTTGTATGGAGAGAAATGATATGAGTATGATACGATGGATGTGTAATGTGAGTCATAAATACCGGCTTTGTTCTGATAAACTCAGAGGAATACGAAAATTGAACAGTATAACGAAGTTTGTATAGAAGAGTAGACTTGGACTGTATGGCTACATTAAAAGAATGGATGAGACTGCTTGGTTTAGTAGATATAGAATAGGTGGGGTAACAGGTTCAACTCACAGGACAAGACCATTTAAAACATGGGAGGGATAACAATCGACCTGAGAGAAGGAGGGAAAATGAAGACCTTGCCAGAGATACGTTAATTTGGAAGTAAATTTTTTCAAGTGGCCCAACATATGCCAGCATGTAAAATTGACATAAAACTGAAGATTATGATGATGATGATGATGATGATGATGATGCCTTAATTGTAAATAACAACTAAAGTATCAATGTAGCCAACCGTATATTTAACAAAATCTGAAATAAATGGGAGTGTCATATATACCTACTATTTTAGTAGAGATCTAACGTCTGACGAGGCACAATCAATTAAAATACATTAACGTTCATAACATACCTTGCTGGGCGTTCGTTCCTGCACGCGCCCCTTAATGTAATTAGCTCG
Source organism: Sepiola atlantica (assembly GCA_963556195.1). Taxonomy (NCBI): domain Eukaryota; kingdom Metazoa; phylum Mollusca; class Cephalopoda; order Sepiida; family Sepiolidae; genus Sepiola; species Sepiola atlantica. Next base: position 78,389,884 of record OY744524.1, on the reverse strand, counting down.
ACTAAGTAAACGCCGCCTGAACACAAGTTACCGCGAAAATAAGGACCAAGACAAGACAAACGGTTGAAGACAAGAAGAGATTTATTCGATTTGTTCTTGTCCCCAATCACTGCGTTTAGGCAGAAGGACATGGAGAATTATATCTTATCTGGACATCTCTAAAACAACAAGTTCACACGCGTGTGCTTCCAAGCGAACTGACGACTTCTACTCTTCACTCTATATTTAGGTCACGTAACGTCACATCCGCTTCCACCACGCATGAGTCGATCCTACATTCGAGTACACTAAGCTGACTCCAGCTGATCCCTATTTTCTTGTGTTTCTCAACTAACAAACTTATACCTGCCGAAAAGTTTACAAAAAGAAAAACACGGAAGTTAACACAATAAAATTACCCAATAGTACTGTGTAATTAAAAAGAAAAAAACATCCAAGATACAAGTAACCTGAACAAGTCAAAGAAAAATATATAATTTGTAATTTTTCAGACTACTAGTATAATTCATCACAACGTTTCGCTTCATGTAACCTTCGACCTGCTATCCCCGTGCATGAAATAAGAGATCAGTTCCAAATCCTATATAGATTTCTGAATTCAACATAGATATTCCAGAATATGACAAGACACAGCTGAAGAAGATCGCAGGTTACATCACCCAACACGTTGTAAAGACGGGCAAAAAGTGATACTGAAAGCAATACACGTCCATAAGATTAGAATTGTAAGTAACAGTTTCAAATACACGTGCAACTGAAATACACGCACATAAGAGTAGAGTTTAAAGAAAAAGACGGTTATGCAATTTAAACCGGGAATATTAGACAACCACAAATGTTGAACACAAAGTAAGAAACATATACGGAAGTTGAAGGGGAAGTAATAGACGATCATGAAAGTAGAACTGAAATTAGAGATAAATAAAATTGAAACTGAAAGTAGTGGGCAGACATAAACGTGGAAAGGAAAATAAGTATATTCTGATATAAAATGTAAGCTAAAAAATATACCAACATTAAATTCAAACTAACAGTAATAGACGGCCATCGAATAGAAACTGAAAGTAAGAGGGACATAGAATTAGAATTGAAAGTCATAGACAGAAATGAAAGCCGAAATAAAAGTAATAGAAGAGCATAAATGTTGAACTGTAATTAATAAAATCTGAGCTAAAAGATTAGCATGAATATCGAACTTCAAATAAAATACGCACATATAAGTAGAACTAAAAGCAATAGACCGAAATAAAATTTAAACTGGAAGTAATAGACTAACAAAAAATGTAATGGAAACTAGTAGATTGACATAGAATTGAACTGAAATGGACGGGCATAAATGTGGAACTGAACGAAATAGACTGACATAAAATTCTAGTTGAAAATAACAGACCTACATTAAATTGAAAACTAAAGGAAAAGACTGACATGAAATAAAAAATGAAAGTAATAGTCTTATATAAAAGACGAACTGAAAGTAATAGACATACATGAATGTAAAACTGAATGTAATAGAGGAACGAAGTCAACATTAAGGTTAAAGTGACAGTACTAATAAGATATAATAGGTATACAAATAGGTATAAGGAAAAGTAGAACTGAAACAACTTGATGAATGTAAAAACGAATACGAAAGTATGCAACCCACGTAAAAGAAGAATAGACGGGCGCAGAAGAAGGAGTATATGTAGTCGGCGAACGTAACATAAAGTACTAAGTTATTAGACTAACCTCAAAGAGCAACTACAAGTAATCGACAAATCTAAAATTGAATACCTAAGTAATAAACGAACGTAAAATTGAAGTGCATGTAATCGATAAATGTCAAAATGGGTGTAACCGTAATCGAGGAACGTAAAATCAAACGAAAAGCAATAGAAGTTTATCTACGAACGGAAAATAGAAGTCGAAGGTCTTCGTTGAACGTTAAACTGAAACAGAAAGTAATCGATCAATATTCAAATGGAACTGAAAGTAATTGGCCAACGTAAAATAAAAACATAAATAATCGATCAACGTAATATTAGGATGAAAGAAATTGATGGACGTAAAGGTAAAACGTAAATATTGAATGGCAATGTATCGATCCGCTTAAACGATGAACTGAAATAATCGACCGACGTGAAAATGGTACTGGCATTAATTAACAAAGGTAAACGTTAAAATGCATTTGAATGGCACGGTCTTTTTTGTGCTTTGCAGCTGACAGCTAAACTACCGGATCTAGCACTACACCGTCATCACGATTGTACTGGAATCAATTAACGGAAGGTAAACGTTGAAATGCTGAAAGCATAAATAATATTAGATTAAGTGGAACTCAAACCAATCGACGGGAATACACGTTCATCTTTTGAATAGAAACAGTTTAACTAGATTCAGTGAGACTAAGCAGAGGAAATAAAATAAAATATAGAAGGAAATCTTCAATCGACAGTTAAACATAAGTACGATAGGAAAAGATACTAAAACAATAGAAAAATGTAAAATAGAATATGAGCGTTAAATTCAAAGTCATACGGAGACTAAAAGCGAAATGTGAACGTTAAAGAGCAAGTAACATTCAATAAAGTAAATAAAATAAAACGGAAGAGTCAAAACACAATGTTAACAGGCGTATAAATGCGAATACTCAGTGAGTTTCATACAGTGAATAGTAAACTGCAAAAGAAAACGTACAAGTTTAATAAACAGTAACAGTGATGTGTGTATACATATGGTATACACACATGTCCTCGTTGTGAACTCAGGTTCTTGATCGTCTCTAGATAAAACACTTTGACGCTGACGTTAGTTTATGAGAAGGTATATTGATTTAGATAAGTTAGACCATTAATACACACAGAGTGGGAGTTATAGAATAATTTTAACATGTGGACTGTCGCGTTAAAGATATATATATATATATATATATATATATATATATATATATATATATATATATATATATATATATATATAATGTACAGCGAGAGAAATAGGGAGATAAAGAAAGAGGAGTAGATAGACAGATAGATAGACAGATAGATCGCTTGTCTCGTTAAACGTAGCAACATTATACACAACTGCCGCTATACTCACTTGAGCTCCTCTTGGAACTGCCACGTTCTATTCTGCTCGCATAAGTTGTCAGCAGAAAAGAGAGAAGGAATTTAGCCTTGAAGTCACGTGGTTTCGTCGATATCCTCCTTGACGTCACCTCTAACTTTTAAAGCGTCACACAAATTATCCGATCCAAACACAATGTTTTCTATGTAACAGTGACACCAAAGCCAGCAAAGTTAAATAACCTAAAACCAATGATAGGAAGGCAAGTCAAATAAACGAGTGACATTACAAAGAAAATGGACGTAAAAGTAAAAGTGAAAGACATAAACGAACGAAGGCAATGTAAAATCAAGAGTTGGTGTCAGCAATAAAAAGGAATGGAAACAGATGGAATCGAAGTTAAAAAAAGAAACACCAAAAAATAGAAGTTGATTATGGTGTTCATGTGATGTGAGGAACAATGCACTCGATTTTAACAATAGCTCTGACGGGGAAATGACTGGGCATATCTATTGAATTAACCAGCGGTTCGCAATGACCTTTCTGGACAATTTATGAATGAATGCATGGCTCTTTTTACGCATGCGCATAGAATGTGTGCCGCAAGAGAATGAATGCAATACCTTGAATAAAGAAATAGAGATAGACTGAAGGACTGGTCGTAGATACATTGAGAATATATATATATATATATATATATATATATATATATATATATATATATATATATATATATATATATATATATATATATATAATACTAGCAAAACCTACCCGCCTTCTGAGAAGCAATTAATAGGGATGGGAGGGTGTTTATTAAAAAAAAATACTCAGAGAATTCAAAAATATTTAGACCAAACTTTGGTAAATGTATCGATTAACACATCAATTTAATCCCCCCCCCCAAAAAAAAAGTGAGATGCTGCTTCGTGTTCCAGTCATTTTAAATAGAATAGGGCAGTTAACTAATAAATTTGTTAACACTTATCCTAAGTTTTACGCGTAAGGTTGTAAAACCACACGCAATCGCCCCAAAACAATAATGTACAGAATAAGTTTCCAATGGAAAAAACTGGTAAACTACCATAAAACCCTAGAATGGCTCGAAAATGGAGAATCATTTTACGTTAAATTTATTTGCGAAACTAATCACCCAGTATAAATACCTAAAATATTTTTTATTGCTTCTCCTATCACCAGTTTTTTTAGGGTATTCACACATAATCGCCTGATAAAGTAGAATCTAAATTTATCGGGAGATATGTGTTCATCTACAATAATATCCAAACTTTTAATTTTGTTATATATACCATAAAAATAAGGTATTTAATTAGGTATATAATTTTAAAGTTTTTTATTCAATTTTAACGGGAAAATTAAACGCAACTAAAATCAATTGTTTCAAATTAAAATAAAAAGAGACGTATTTTTAAAACAAATATATACGATTAAAGCAAGTAATTAGGGGTATATTTTCATATTAATGCCCTCCAAAATCCCTACTCTAAAATTGACATTCTGCTTTTTTAGGCAATTGCGTTTTAACACAAGGGAACACGGAAATAAAGAAACACAAATATTCTAAAATTTATTGAGATATCAGTTGTATATATATATATATATATATATATATATATATATATATATATATATATATATATATATATCACGTATTGTTTCCAATTTCTGGGCTATTCTATCTTTTTAGGGAGCTGGCCAAAAGTGTTTACTACTAACCAAAGTCCGAGTGGCACGGTCATAAAATGATATGCAATCGCCTAAAAAAAGTATCTAACCCCTATCCACAAGAAAGGAAGCGGCTTTAACTTCCATAGAAAAAATAATTTAGTTAACTGCTTAAAAATTGGACCCCTAAATGGGGATCATTTTACATTAAATATATACAAATAATTTCCCCCACTTTGAATTGCAAAATAATACTTTTTTTTCCTTTCATCTTTTCGTGAATGTTTTCAGGGTGTTCCCACGTGATCGCCTAACACAGGTAGAATATTTTTGGTGTGGATATAGGGGTTATTTTGCGGAGGATATTGATCTAAAATCATACGAAAATACGAAGCTATGTTTTTGCGTAATTGGGACAGTACTACAAAACTATTGTTTTAATCTTTCAATCAGAATAGTAATTGGTCTTCGTAATCATTAAAGTTTGTTGTTAAACATTACAATAAAGGCATTAACTTTACTAATAAAACAGTTATGTATTCATGCTTCAGGGAATATGTAACAACCGAAAAATGTGGGCGAAAAAAGGTATAAGAGAAAGCGAGAGAGACAGTTACACTCTCTCTCCCCTACCGTTTCTATGCTCGCTTATGCCTTGCTCTAGCTTCGGCAAAGTCGTGAGTGCGTGCTGGTTGTTAAACTTAAAGTGTTTTAGTTATTTTCTGATATATTTATTAAAAAGCTTAAAGCAATTAGTGTTTTTATAGACGAGATTATTGCATATATATTACAAACATAAGCAAATGCAACTCCAAATTAATAATACCAAATGATAATTATGAACGATTAATAAATTGTATTGCTAATTAGGCAGGCAGAAGGTTATTTATTAATCGTTTATCTGCACTATATATACAGAATGTCAAGCCATTGTGCAGTATATTTGATTAATATAAGAGTAACCCGTTTTAATTATTAGATAGTAACAAATAATAAAAAAAACTTACGCATTTATTCGTGTAGATTTATTCATTTAGATCATTTGTAATTAAAATTGAAGCTCTTCCCAGCCCCCTCTATGCTCATCCCCTCTATTTCTTTCTCTCTCTCTCTCTCTCTCTCTCTCTCTCTCTCTCTATATATATATATATATATATATATATATATATATATATATATATATATATCATTTCATTTCATTTCATTCTTTAATTACCTCAAGTGCCAAGTACTTTGGATGTGTATTCTTAGCCTTCTACATATCTATCAATCTTGTTTGCAAATCAAAATCAGTAAACTGAATGATTTATAAGGATTAACAGGGTGTATACATAGTTTGGGGACACACTATATATATATATAGTCTAAAGAAGCTTTGAGTCATTAAAAAAAAATGTAAAATGCAGTTTAAATTCCTAGACAAACTAACTAAATCCAAGATATTGCAGACTTAACATTCGTTGGAAAATAACTAAATGAAAAGATATAAGTAAAAAAAAGGGGGGTTAATTATGTAAGAGTGAAACAAAAACAGGAGACCTTAAGCGTCTTATATTTACACGGGGATCATCAGCTGTTTACCATGTAACTGTATATATATATATATATATATATAATAAATTAAAAATATAAGATAGGAATGGAGAGTTATGTAAAAATTGCTGTATCTTAAACATTATTAAGTAATACTAATCTATATAAATATAAAAATACTGAATAAACAACTTTACATGCATGTAATGCTCTTCTGAGAAAATTTGAATTCAAACAATATTCCTAAGAAGTATATTGTTAGAATTCAAGTGCGTTTTAATATATTTCATATCAAATTCGTGTACATTAGACCGAGAGAAGAGATATGTAATTTTTGCACCATTCGACATTTATTCATGTACATATAAATACTCAAGTTAAATTATACGGTTTTCATTTCAAGGCAGTCTTGCGAATACTTCACTGCATACAGTGACAATCGGGTTTCAATGTCGGAGTAAGCAGAACATCTTTTGTCCCTTTCAAAACAGCGCGGTACACTTTTTATATGTTTTTTAATCATTCATGTTCTTCACTAAACACGAACAAGCCCATTCATTCAGACAACCCACGTCACCCAATCAGAAGGGATCATTTTCTCGGCTTTTCATAAAATAACATATAAAACATTTTTCGCCGTACACTCGGATTTCAGATATTTTTTCTATTTTCTTTTTACGTCCTTAATTCAGTATTCATCCATATAGCATAGCGAATACTAAAGAAAAAATATCAGCTCTACCTACCCCATAAGAAAAACGCAAAGAATTGAAGGGTGTGGGGCAACTAGGTCAGGAGGTCCCTTTTAAACGCACTTGATATCCGAAACGCAAACATGTGTCTCTAATACTTTGCTTCATTTAAATATTGGCGATTGATTAATTCACATATTCATGAATAAAAATGCAAGTCTGACCTCCTGAGTGTATATTAATAATATCATAACTATAACAGAAATTTAAAAAAATAAATCGTAAAACAGTTGTCTTATCAGCTATCCTACATATATTATAATGTAGTTTTATTCATCATTATTATAAACGAATATATGAAAATATATTTATGAATGAAAATATATTTCGATTTAAACGACTCTTTTTCCGGGCTTGACGTTTATGTTATATACATATATATATTTCTGTACCAAAAAAAATATATTAGATATATTATTTTTCTGTACAAACAATAAATATATATATATATATATATATATATATATATATATATTAAATTGAATGTCAAATACTTTTAATGAAGCAACAAACTCAAGTTTTGCTATCTTTGTTTCTGAGTTTGGATATGTGCTATTGACGAGTCCAGAAGAGTGCGAAACCCGAGTCTATGGTTCCTAGTCTGCTGTTTTCTATAAACGATTTTAAGTATGCAGCCTTAAGGCTTATATATATATATATATATATATATATATATATATATATATATATATATATTATAATTAATTAATTTATAAATTATGTTTTTGCATTCCCAAACAGAAGACATGCACACGTGTTTGTAGGTATCAGCTATAATCAGCATGACTTATGCGCGCAGGGATCGAACCCTCGATGTAAATATACGTAGTCTAGCGTTTTTACCCCGAGTTTTTATCGTCTATAATGTTAGCGATAATCGACTGGTCTTTACAGATGCGTTTTTATTATTTGTCGCTACCCTGAGCGATTTATTTATTTTTAAGAATATGCAGACGACCGCACTGCTTAGTCCTCCCATAATCGGACGTGGCATACATATTTGTATATATAGATTTTCTTATTGATTATTTTATTATTTTATAATTTATATATATATATATATATATATATATATATATATATATATATACATACATATATATATATATATATATATATATATATATATATATATATATATATATATATATATATATAACTAATCGTACGCTTAGTCCAAGTGACCAAATCTTAATTGATTTTTTTCTCACACCCCAAAATATTCAGTGCATTTAATGGTTCGTTATATATGAATTAACAGAAATATACATGTGTTTCTGAGATCATTAAACTGAATCTCATCAGAATAAGGAGATCGTTTTCCGAAGAAAAAAAACTGAAGAAAAAGCGCAAAAGAACACCAAACAAGCGAGTGGCTTGAACTTTGTTCCATTAAAGAAACGAGGATGTTTTCCTTGTTCTCAGGCGGCCATCTTTTTTTTAATACAGAATTGTTTAAAGTAAGTATAATATTATTTATATGGCAAGTCAGATTATTGTACAATTCATGAAGTGTATTATGAAAACTGTTTTTAAATATGTAATCAATTAGAAACATATATTTACATTCAAATGAGAGATAAATGTATTTAAGACACGAGGATACAACAGTTAGGAACTGGAAGTGTGGCAAAAGAACGATGAGACGTTAGTTCTTCATAAAGCCATCAGTACATATAATGTTACTTATATGACAAACTAATAATTAAATAAATAAATAAATAAATAAAACAAATAAAATAACATATAAAATTATATTTATTATTGCTATCACACCTTAATAACACTTTTCCTAGTGCTAGGAGAGTTACATCTCTTACATTTATTATATGCATAAAGTCTCCCCTATTAGGACACGTATTTATTTATTTAAGTTGCTATATATATATATATATATATATATATATATATATATATATATATATAAATATATATAAATATATATATATATATATATGTATATATATATTTATATATATATATGTATATATATATTTATATATATATTTATATATATATATGTATATATATATTTATATATATATATATATATGTATATATGTATATATATTTATATATATATATATATGTATATATATATATATATATATATATATACATATATATATATATATATATATATATATATATATATATATATATATATATATATATATATATATATGAACAGAAATATCCGACTTTGCTATAGATTGAATCAGGATATTATGCTTAACACACCATGTTAATTTCTTTATTTTTACTGTTTTTTTTCCTGTTTAGCGCACTTATATAATCAGAAGAAGCTGAAATGTTTTTAAAATCTCAAGATTTATGTCGTCTACTTATGATTTAAATTTCATTAAAATTGGATATTCGTATTTTAAGTGTTATGGGGCTTCTGTGCGCATACATAACTTAGAGATGGGGGCACTTGGATGTTCGGATCATATAGGGTAACTTAGAAATTCAGGACAAGTTCATGGTCTTCACCGTAGAATTTTATAAATATATAAATTTCATCCAAATTGGATATATTTGAAGTTTTAAATAGGGTTCGACCTAGATCGCCCCTTTAGGTTTTAGGGGCACTTAGAGATTTAGTATCACTTCTATTGTCTTCCTCATGAACGTGTGTACATATAATGTATATTTGATTAAATAGGATATATTTGAAGTTTAAAGCGCGGTTTTAAAATCTATATCATTATTATGAGTGCATTTAGAGATTCAGGATTACTTCCCTTGTCTTCCCAGATAAAATTAAAATAAGAATACGTTTTTTTTTACAATTTTCCTTCTATAAGGAAGACATAAACATCACACATAAACGCAGACATTGAGTGTTATATATATATATATATATATATATATATATATATATATATATATATACATAACATAAAATATAATAACACGAAATTACATAATTGTCGATGCAATAATTTATTTCAACCTTGTGGTTTCCTCAAGCATAAAACTAGACGATTAAGAATTGTCTAGTGTGATGCTTGAGGAAACCACAAGGTTGAAATAAATTATTGCATCAACAATTATATAATTTCGTGTTATTATATTTTATTTTATTCTTGCGCTGTTTACCACATTGAGCTCTCATACCCGGATTTCTTCCTGGAATTATTCCATTATAACACAAATATATATATATATATATATATATATATATATATATATATATATATATATATATATTCCTGTTGCAGGAGAATAATCAGTGTGCTCAATTACTTGTGCAATGGCGTTTATACATTTTATATCAATTAATAAGATGCATTATTATAATCTCCTGTTCATATATTGTGTTTCACGGAAATCACTGAAAATTCAGAACGAAGGTCTGAATCCCCGAATGTAACCGATTCTCTAATCGATATTTTGAAAATGTGCTTTAAAAATATCGACTGAATACATATATAAATATATTTATATTGAAACACGTAGACAATGACTAGTATAACGTTAGTGACATATATATATATATATATATATATATATATATATATATATATGATAATTCATACATATGCATATAAACACTTTATTTTTATTCACTTTTGGTTTGGCATTGCTATGAGAATTAAATGGTTTCAGGCAATGGAAATGAAGCATGGCATGAGTTTCTTGGCCTCGCTCCTGGACTGGGCTCGATCGTGATGCCCGCGGGGCTTTTTCTCTAAATGCAATGTTGCGGTAAGGTTGGAAGATTCTTGTCAGACATAGGTGAGTAAAAGAGCGACAGAGACAAGAGAAAGAGTGAAGGAGGGAGGGAGAAAGAAAATTGATGTTCTGAGAGCGGTTGACTAGTGATGTGGGTGGTGAGAACATTTGACTTGTTATTTTCAAGTTTTCTGTTTTCAGCATGTTGGACCGGTCACGAGGTTAGCGTCGTGGAAAAGATTGCCCGGAAGGCAGTCATACATTTTCTGATGTCTTGGGGGCCGTTATCATTGGGGGAAATTAGAGACCAGAGTGCATCGCCGCATGTTCTTTTTTATAGTATTCATCTTAGACTGGCATGAAGCCTGTTGCATGAGTCAGACTGAGATGATTGAAAACACCACTCTCGGAAAGACGTTCTGACAATAAATGTTACGTCAACCTTTGATCGTGAGATGCAGGGTTTCAGAAAATGCCTGTATAAAATTAGTTATGTTTATCTGAGATATGTTACAGATATATACATGAGAAAACACACACATACATACGTATATATATATACATACATACATACATATATATATATATATATATACATATATATACATATATATATACACATATATATATATATATTTATATATATAGCACTAGATAGAGTGAAAGAATAAAATACGTGCGAATCCAATTTAATTAGAATTCAAAGTTCAAGCAAAGTAATTTAAAGTCCTTAACTCATGAGTTTTCAAAGAAAATCTTCTCCCCAGGGGACCATTACCGCAATGACATTACTGCAGATAATAATATTACACTTTGAAAATATTTAAAAAATATATATAAAATACAAAAAAGTATATAAAACATCAAATATATCGGCCCAAAACACTTTTTTGTTAAACCTATACAGTTCATCCAAGTCATAAAGTTTAAAACAGCTTCAAGAAAGATGTCAAAGAGGTTGATTAAAAACAATCCAGGTGGTGAATGGTAGTCCAAAACAAAAAAGTTATCTAGGTGGGAAATTTGTTTACTATCGATGCAGTAGATGACAGTTAAAAGTGTATTACAGGTTCATGCAAATTAATAAAACGATAGAAAAAAGCAAATCATATCAAAAGTTCAGAAAACTCACTTGGTGTTGAATATTATAATGTCAAATTCAGAGTTCTTATGAGCTGATATGAGTTGTGCAAACCATAACTTCCTGGTTAGATATAAGCGCCGCTAAGACCTATTCGAATAAAGTTAAGCTGACTTGATGTTTTCGGCCACTATTTTATACATATATATATATATATATATATATATATATATATATATATATATACATATGCGTGTATGTGTTCATGTTTTCTTTCAACCCTGAGGAGCTATTTTATAGAAAGTAATAGACATCAAACTCATATCCACTATGCCATTCATATATATATCAAGTCTGACCACGTGATTTCCAAATTTTAAACTTTTTTCCTTTTTTTTTTTTGGTTTTTATTCTCCATTTCATTCTTCCAAAAATATTATCGGATTTTAATTCTTTCTGATGAGATCTCAGTTTCTCAAAGCTGTAGATCGATGACATCAACATGGCAGTGACGCAAATTTTGTACATGTCTATATTAGTAAAAATAATCATATATATATATATATATATATATATATATATATGTAATATATGTAATGCGGTTTCACGTAAACAATGGAAACTCAGCCTGTAGGCTGTAAATACGAAGAGTGACCGTCATTCAGACGATGCTATAGCCAGCTGATACAATTTCAAATGTTAAAATATATTTGTAAAACCTCAGTTATTAAGAAATGATACAACCACTGTATATTTATTAATATTTATATAAACACATCTACAAAATTGATGGCAACATCGATATTTACTAATCCTGCTCCACTAATTAAACATCAACAAATATTATTTTGTATATATGATACATAATTAAAAGAAAAATAACCTAATAAACACAAAATATATTTTATCAATTTGTTACATGTCAAGTTAACAGTTGTACTTGTTAGATGATCACAAACACATAAAAAAGGTCGAACAGCTCACAGAAATCTTATTTTCCTTTCAATACGTTTTTATTTTCCTTTTAATGGCAACATATAATAACTGAATTTAAAAGTCCTAAAAATCTAGGCCTAATCTTTAAATTACGCACATAGTTTCCAGTTAATTAAAAAGTTCTCACGAATATTTTTTTAAATAAATGATGCTTACTTTCTACATAAATGAATTAGTATATCATTTTAAAATGTAAAACATCGAGGGGGGGGATACATCTTGCTCAATCACACAGCAGTGTATTAGATAAGCTTCTAGAAGCTCTGTTAGAAATGTTAAGTAAAAAAGAGTTCATAATAAGCTTAGAGTGTTTTAAATTTAAGCACGTAGTACAAGTTCTTTGAAGGTTTCAAAAATATAACTCTATATGTGAAGGGATAAGTTGAAGAGGTTATTAACCTTTTGATTTATATCTAAACTGTTTGAAAAGTTCATGTAATTTTTCTTAGTTTTTCATATTTTTTATAAGTAGTATTTATTGAAAATAATGTGTGATATCTATACAGGCCTTCCTCAATCTCCGGGCAATGCCATTTTTGTGCTGATAACGTGATTATCAAAAAAAATTCCGAAACATGTATTGTTGTTGATGTGTAATTTTTAGAGCAGAATTACAAAATATTGATTGTTAAATGCATATATACTACTGAGTGTTAATATATATTTTAACGGACTGTTTCTCATTATTACAACTCTTAATTTCGGCTAGAGAAGCAACTGCTTAAAGCCGGGATCGAACCTAAGACTGACTAAAAACGGCCAGCGATTCTAATTATTCAGCCGTCAGACATGCGCTGTTAGCAAAAGTAATGTAAATGAGTATATATACATGAACAACTACCGTGGGTTTACAAAGAGCATTATATATATATATATATATATATATATATATATATATATATATAGTCCTCTAAACGATATTTGTAAAGTCCTGTTTAACAACTTGTCAAATTATGTAGTTCAAAACGAATCCCTATGATGAGATAAAACATGATGTTTCTCGAGTAACGCTTCACGAGGACTCCAATAGTTGTGTCCTTTGTATATATCAGTATTCTTATGATAATTTCACGTGTTTTCGTTCGCTCCCTAAAATTAAAAATATACATGCTAACTTTATGTTTCGAATTTTTCGAAATGATGATCGATATCTTGTATAAGTGTCATCATTCAGACTACTACTGTTTTTATCTGTGGTAGTATCCTCACACCGTTTTGTACGGAATAACACCTGACATTCGCCAGGTGCATATTTAAAAACTTGCGAAACAGATAAAGGTGTTAATCGATAATCAGTTCTAAATGACAATCTTTTCTACAGTCGATAATAAGAATACAATAAAAATTTTGTAAGACTTCTACCCGTTCATGGCTGACGGAATGAGAAAAAATATACATCCGTCAATTAATTAAAGAATTCAGTTCAAGATTCCCGAGTTAGACATTAATATTTTCGCGCTTGACAAGTTGCACTTGAACATGGTTGGACGTTACATATTTTGAAACGCCGTGAAGATAACCTTCAAGATAAGAACCGTCGTTCGAATAACTTTAATGATACACATGTTAATTTTAATTTTAAATAAGATATATGAGTGATACATCGACATCCCAGAGAAAGTAGACAAGCCCGGTAGTCAAACAATCTGGAAGATAATATCGACAGTTTGTATAGAGGAAACACCCTTCCAGAAAATATGCACTGTCTCTAGAGACTGAGAGAGCCAAGGAAGAAAAGGACAGAAATGATGCGAGTATTTTTAAATTGAAGTGCATTCCTGTTTTACAATGTTCCAAAATAGAGATGGGCTGCAGCATAATAAAGTCAACGTATGGCATCAAACCATGATTACAAATCAATTTAAAAGTCCAGATGATGATGAACATTGGCAGAACTTCTGATGTTCCCAATTTAGAATCCTACGATTGAAGCAATTTCGTAGCATTCCAATTTCAGATTGTCCATGCCAAATTGAAATTTCGCATGAACTTACCAACACTAAAAATACAGTCATTGTTTTCAAGGTGCCGTTTCTCCAGATAAAAAATGTCTCTTTTTTATGAAATTACAAGGGTGAGATAAACCCGTATGTTTACTATTAGGCCACGTCTCATCAAGGCAAAGAATTAATCAAAAACAAGGTTTCATGAGATTGAATAATTGTCAGCCAAACGGTGAAGAACAATCACGGAGTACTAAAATGAATAAATGAAATGAATTAAGTTTGATTTCGTATGAGATGTTTATCACAAATATTTATTGACATCGGATTTGAAGACAACTATGTTGTAACCTGCAGGGAGGAAGTTCTGCGTGTGTGTGTTCGATAAAGCAGCTCTGCTCATGGAAATTCCGTCTGACGCTATAAGAGGTGACAATCTTTTTTCCAATAATGTAAAAAAACAAGTTTTTGCTTTGAATGTCTTACAAGTAGGAACAAGCGATTATTGATCAGTGAATCATCTTCATTCACAATAACGATAGCATAAAGAGAGCTTAGCAACGTTTTGATTGTGTGAAAGGGGTGTAGAAAGAGAACACTAATCCCCTACTCGATTTCGAAGTTGATGTTTTTGTCAAGGACTGAAGGATTCCTCTGAGAGGCACATCTCTAGTCTGTGGATGTATCTGACTTTTATATAAGTAGACTATTATATCTCTAGTATATTAATGTCTTTTAGCCAATGTTTAGAGTGTAGGGAACAACAATGAACTGTGATATGACGAATTTAACAGATATTTTCCGGATTTGCGAGTATGCCTTGGAGTATAGTCTTCTGATCTACAGTTGAGGCCTAGCGTACAATGCTTTAGTCGTCGATTTTCCTGCGATATATTTTTCGGCTTGAAATTTCGCAATCGCTTTGTAATAGTAGATGACTATTCTGCCTAAATTCTCTGTATGATTTTCCGGAATGTTACCCGGAATACAAGTTTTCAGGCCGCCCTGATATTTCCTACATCGTCCAGTTTCTTGCAAACCGCATGAAAATTAACGGTCCGGGTACTATAGCGTGATCAAGTGTGAATTGTTGCGTCAGCAGCGTTATGACCTAATTCGAACTCGTAATGCGTGTTTCCACATTTGATTAGACTGTCGTTCATCTATGCGCCGTTCACCTTACACACTAACTAAAGAAACGTGTGAGCACAACAATTAAACGATACTAATTACCACAGTGGATGTATTTCATGATGTGAACTGCTTTGTTCACTTCATATATCCGATTCTTGGTTCACCATAATTCAAACGACGGTTGAGAAAAGCGAATATTTTATGTTGATAGATCACAGTATACTCATTTGACATTAGCATCAGAATAGGCCTAGCAACATCTTCATTTAGACGTTTAAAAAGAAAGAGCCATTACGCAGGAATAACCTGAATAGTTCGAATGCAACATGCGATGAATACACTTCGTTTTAATTGAGAAATTAAACAAGAACAGGACAATTATATCAAAGGTAGACTTCAACTAGAAGCTTTTAATCAAAGTATGCTGGTATTATATTATATAAAGCGTGATTCTGGAGTGCAGTCACGTGTTGAACTGCAACACTTTTTTTAGGGATAGCTTCGTAATCTTGAAAATGGCGTTTATCACATTTTGCATGTGAACTCTTCCCATATAAACACCACTCAAGTTAATACTTTACAATGCATTTATACTTATTGCAGTAAATTAAAATAAAACAAATATACTGGCAAAGAATAACAGAGAGCTCAATGTCTTTGAAATTAAAATTTTAATAACTATCTTTGCAGTAACATTTCGAGATATTCGCAGAAATTAAGCTTAATATTAACATATTCATCAACGACTTTACACAATAAATAAATTAAAGTTATGTGGACATATTTTCTTGCTACCAGCTATGTTAAAAAATCACATAAGACTCCATTGAGGCTAGAATAAGTGGATGAGCACAAAATAGACAATTAGGACTGATAATGGTTAAGACTGGTATGCTGTTCCCAACCTGTGGCCCAAACCGTTATAGGTGACGGCATTTTGTCTGTAGCGAAGCTCTCCGGAGTATACACATACGTTAGGTCAAAGTAAGTCAAATACATATATATATATATATATATATATATATATATATATATACATATATAGAATTTGGGCATACTTATATACACCATCCACACACACACACACACACACACACACACACACACACACACACCCACAGACGGTCACTATGAACAACTACAATAATGTGTGACAGTTTAAACTACATTGTATGCAGCCGACGTCAACAGTGTTCAAATTATGAAGGAACATGCATTAAAGTTATGTTTTAACGTCTGTATAAAAATACTGCCCATAACAGTGCCCAGCCTAGATTATGGGGGACAAATAATTATAAATATTTGTTTATCTACATAGGTATACGTTTCATCTTTCCAAAATCGTCAGTGTAAAGACAATTATTAAAATTTAATAAGTCATGTTTATAACTAAAATTCCGACGTCTTTAACCTCGTGGCTAGCAGTACACCTATTGCAGGCAGCAGACATCCACAGTGTTCAACTGATTAAGGAGCATGTATTACAGCTATACTTTTGACGGCTATATTAATACTACTGACTGTAGTGCTCAGCCTAGATTTGGGGCAACATATATATATATATATATATATATATATATATATATATATATATATATATATATATTGTTTATATGTTAATTGACGTTTTCTCATTAATTTTCATAGACTTTCTCAAGATAACCTATTTAATGAAATAGATAGAAAATGGTGGTAAGTCAATGACGTTGAAAATTCTAAATATGTGATGCGTCTATACAGTTGAATACATTTTCTATCCAAAAATGCATAGAGGTTAAAATTAAAATGATGTGAGCGTATATGAAGTCAAATGATTGTGTTTTGTTTTTGCTGTTCGTAGTTTTTCATATCAAGTTTATGTACACAGTTGTGTCGGAAATATCGCTCGCTAGGATCTCAATTTAAATTGAAATGGAATAAGTGATTCAACTTGATAGACTCTCCACATATCAAAGATTTTAAAGTCTATGCTTTTTGGAAAATAAGAATTGTTCTATGTCATAGACGCACTACCTATTTCAGGTGTTTTTCTTTTATCAGTCATCATGAGGAACTCGTTCACAATAAAGCACACACGTCGATAAACATATAATAAACGTTGGGTATTCATTTTTCATTACGTTGGATTATTATTTCCATAACTATCATTTATATATATGCTTTGAATTCTAACAAGTCTTTTTTCTGAAGATGTCATCAAATATGCTGGTTATTTTTTACTGCTTATTTCCCACAAAATTGGGTTCTCCGTTGTTTGAGGATATTTAAAATATATTTTTAAATATCATTTTTATCTATCATTTTCGCAGGATCAGAATGTGTTTGCCCATCCATTCACAAAGTTTGTTTTTTTCGAAAAAAATAATGTTTCTTGGAAGTCATTAATGTCGAAATCTTATTTAAATGCCATTTTGAATCTACGGAATCTTCAAGCTTTATTTGTTCATGGAAATAGTTCAGTTCTTTTTTCTTCGTTGCAAGTTTGACAAAATTCATTTCAATAGCTCCGAGCGTGATTTTCTCATACGAATTTTGACATAATTATATAAAATCATATTTCAGATCATGTAATATTTGATCTTTTATTTACGGCATGCGAGGGCAATTTGAAGACATCATATTATTTTCAATAAACAACAATCTTTTTAAAAGAAATTGACATAAATATCCTTGATTATACTTCTTCATCTAATTATTCTATGAATCAACTTTTGTCTTTTAGGGCTGCTTCTATTCTGACTCAAAATCACCTACGAGCTGAAATTAAGTGGCCCCTATTCATTTCAGACATCATCTAGACTATGGCAGCCTCCAGGTAAGCTATAGTACTATGAGGATATTAATTAGTCTTTTTTTCAAAAATAACCAAACCTGATTACATATGATTTTCATCTGTTGAGTTAGAGTTCCTGGGTTACATTGGCTTTGTGTGAAGGTGCATAATCTATATCTACCCAATGCTTAACCCTAACCCTAATAACCGTTTTCAGAACATCAAGACCCTGTAGGAAAAGGTAAGGTGGCATGAAAGGATCTGTACTGCTCATAACTTTTAAAACCATCACAGTGGCCAGAAATGGTGGTGTGCCTAGCCCTGGGTACTTGAAAAAAAGAGACACATAGTCCCTTCAAGGGAAATGTTACCGTCGCATTCCTCTAGCTCCAACCGACCCTTATGAACAAATCATCCGGCAACACTTAAAAAGTTACTGATATCTAAATCACTATGTTTTGCAGCTAAAGCAACTATGACTTCATGTCTTTTAATTTATTGGTCTATAATTTTCCCTTGAATGGGTCATCTGAAATAAAATTAAAATAATATTATAAATTACTTGAGTGTGTAGAATAATTAAGACAAATGTCATCAAATAGCTGTGAACCCTATATTACTATTATTATAAGTTTTATCAGTAAGTAATGCGTAGCCTTAGGGTTGACAGATGTCCTGCGCCAACCCAATGATAGTATTACAATACAAAATGAATAATACCGTGGGATTACTCTTAAAACGTTACTGGGAAAAAAGTCGAGAATAATCTAGGTATAGCACATTTATAATAGCATTATTCGTCCGTTTAATTATAGCTTTTTTAATTTTTAGAATTTTCTGATGTTTTGTATGTTTTGTATTAAAATTAATAAATGTGCCATAGGTATCACGAACTTTTCTGTTTCTTCGTCAAATCATATTCAGGGACCAAAATTAAACGAACAAAAAAGATGGAGAAAAAAAAACATTTTAAAACTTACGGGAATGAAACGCGCATACAACGTTTTTCGCATTGTTCCAGGAAGTTGTTGACAATTTAAATTAAGCAACGCTTTATAGCAGCAAAAGTACGTGAAATCTATAGACCATTTATTATTGTTTCTGATTTTAATAGAAAAAAAGATCATTAGAAAATTTGAAAAAATAAAAAAAATATAATTAAACAGACGAATCTATTATTTAAAACAATGTTTGCATAAATAAGAAAATGCTGCCTAAATGCACACGCAATATATATATATATATATATATATATATATATATATATATATATATATATATATATTATAACATAAATCGGATTTAACGGATTCTCCATTTGACATGCGAACTTTGATTTGATTTGTAATGTTCAGACATCTTAGAATTGTAATGCTTCATTGTTCTGTGCCATGTACAAATGGTGGTATATACATACATATATATATATGTATATATATATATATATATATATATATATATATATATATATATATATATATATATATATATATATACCACAATATGAACATGGCACAGAAGAATGAAGCATCACGATTCTCAGATGTCATAAGAACCTTATGTTAATATTTATGTGGACTTAACTACAAACCTGGGAATTCTTATTTCTAGAAGCACACACACACACATACACACACATAAATATATATATATATATATATATATATATATATATATATATATATATATATATATATATATATATTCTCGGAAACATTAAAATTTCAATTAGCATGAAATATTAATATTTAAAACATTTACTGCTGATTTATAACATTTTGGTAGATTTTCTGGAGTTTTTCGTTAGATGTCCGTGCCTACGGTTTTCTTTGTTTACCTCTTATGTTTTATGAACTCTTTTACGGTCGTCCTCGATAAATGGATATGCATGTGGGTTCAACTGTATATTTATCTCATCGATCTTTATATTTATCTACCGACACATATGTGTCTTATCTATGGTGACAGACAGACAAAAAAGTTACCACGTGTAAGAATGAATTATACTTGAGAAAATGGCTTGCTAAAATATACATGTTAGAATGCTACACTCTATAATATTACCAATGTTTGTTTTATTTGTATATAAAAAATATAAATCCATCCCGCTACACAAAGAGTAGTGATTTAAAGTGGTGGTGGAAGCGAGAACGCAACTTGCACGAAACGAACTGCGCCCCTTAAAATAATTTGTATCAGAATCCTCTAATGTAAATGTTAGTTTCTTTGTTTAAGTCATCAGAAATCATAATAGTAAGTTATATACAAAGAAGTATTACTGCAATAATTCTATGATTTCATACGAATACAACTGCGGACACTGACAAATAATATAATATTTTTAATCTCCATTATACATCATAAAAATGGCTGTGAGAACCATCACGTTTTTTTCTTTCATTGTTTTCTTTTGTTGTTCGTTGTTTGTATACAGTTTGTGAAGATCTAACCTTTTAAGACTGTAAGCAAAAGAGCAAAATAGGCAGCAAAGTAACGTTGAATGATATAAATAATCACTATTAAGAGATTCCTGTGCGTTTTCTTCTAATTATAATGCAAGGCAGTTTTTGATATTACCCACAGATGTAGGGTTATGTGCCGTTTATTTACTGTTCTCGGATTACGAAAGATGTTTGGTGACGTATTCTCTTTCAGTAAATAAACAGTTGAAACAAAAAAGGTTTTTATAACTTCTAATTTATTGTGCTGGAATATCGACGATATTTCTATCACACTCAGTTTTACATATACGGTCAGTCCTTACAACTTGATTTGATCTTTACACGTATTTTGCAGGTCGTTCAACGATGAGCATATCAAAACGAATTATGCATACCGAGCAAGAAAATACAAACACCGTACTGGGACAACCACCATCGACAATTGTTCTGCACACGGTACGTAAGGATATCATCAGGGGGAGGGGCGTTTAGAAGGTGTGCTAGCCGTCGATAAGAAGGCCGTAACGACGGAATTCATGGGAATCGTAGAATTATCTTTCTGCTAGTTCACAGAAGTATGAGGTTATAGTTAAGGGAAATATTTAGATTGTTGTTTAAAATTGAAATAAATTATTTGTTATACGATTTCCGCTACTTTTTAGACGCATCTTTTATATATTTAACATCATGTTATGTATCATGCTGCTTTTTCTATTTATGTTGTCGAGGGTAATGTCACAAAACAAAAGATTTATTTAGTTCGCGGGGCTCTGCATCAACAAAGAATACCGCAAAGGGCAAAAAAGACTCTCAGGTGATTCAAACGTGTGTCGATGAAGAGGAACCGCGTATCTGTCGTGTCGCCTTAAACCGCTTGACTTACGAGCGAGTACGTCTAGAGAAAACCGACATTCTTCAAATAACTCATCCCCAATCTATAAGGCTATTCTCTTTTTATGTTCTTTAAGAGCAATGTAACAATATCTCCATGCTGCATCATGGTATCGAAATAGAATGAAGGAGTTCTATTTTTTTAAATATTAGAAATCGTTATTCTTATCCGCGCGGACTAAATAAATATTTTGTTCAGTGATATTAGCATAAAACGAAGTCTGATACATAACATACTGTCGGAAATTGTTTCACAAATTAAAAAACAATATGACTCGTTAATTGTGTTTAACTTACTTGATGACACAAAGTGATGTGGTTACATTGCAAGTAAGAACAAGAGGAACTATCTGCCGGAGATCTTATGAAAAAAGTTATTTCTAAAATTTTAAATTTGAACCTGTTTTACCCATCGACATTTTATTTTTTGTCGGACCACCATAGATTATTGTAGTTTTCATTAATTAAGAAAATAATTGAATTATGTCAATGCTTTATTTTAGAAGAACATGATAGCCCCTAGTAATGTTACATTGACACTGGGATTTCATGTGGACCCCTCGTTAATGTTCACTGCTCTATCCTTACTGGTTCGTTGGTTAAGCAGTGAAAGATAACGTGCACATTAGCCGGTCCCAATGTCTGACGCGCAAGTTCGAATCCTGTACTAGGCTTTTTGTCCACTTCTTTATTTATGCACACCCTGTGAATAATATATTTTTTGTATAGTCATATTTCCCGCGAAAACATTAACACATCATAATACATGAAAAAATAATTTCCAATATTTGAAAAATTAATAACAGCGTTAATCGATTTTTTTTTACTAAATGATCATCATTTATCAAGGCCAGATGCTACCCGAGGATAAGAGTCGATGAGATGAAATGATTGGCAGAACCAAGTTCGAATAAGTGTGCGGCGGTTCGTGATGGGCATCTGTTCACCTTGGCTTTGTAGACGGCCAAGGTTTAATGTGAGGGGCAGCAGTCCCGGGGAAATGTGTTTTGCAGACGGAAAGTCTAGTAAACAAGCTCCGTTCGTTGAAGTTATACCTTACACTTGCCACACCGAGGAAGATAAAAAAATGTGTACGTTGTGGTAGAAGATGATTTATTGCTGTGGATGTCTTACAATGAGGAACCAGAGATAAAAGCTCAGTCGAGTACATTGCATTGAAATAACGATACAGTACAGATTGACTAACAACGTCTTTTCTCGGAGAAAGGGGATGGAAAGTACAAGAGAATACACCACCACTACATTTCGAAGTCGATTCTGAATTTTGTCAATGTTACGAAGAGTAGTTTGAGCTGTACCAACACCAAAAGTTGGAGTAGTTCCCGATTTTTGAATGTATATTAGTCTTATATAGGAATGAACTGTTAAATAGGCCACCAGTTATTCCAATGGTCTTAGCAAATTATAAGTGTATGCATTCCATTTAAGATCTGGCGTGAAATCAGTTCCAAGAGCTTAGGAAAGTGGGAATCTTCCTAAAAGAGATAACCATTGACTTCGACTGAGGCAAAATAAAAAACTCGGCTCTGATTATGAAAGGATACAAGCTTTGTTTTAAATGTGTTGAAAGGAACAACCCATTTCTCCGCCATTGCTCCAGATCTCAAGAGAGAAAGAGAGAGACAGACAAACACACAGACATACATACAGATAGATAGACAGACATACAGCAGACAGATAGACAAGCAGACAGAGAGATACAGACATACAAACAAAGAGACACTGACAGACAGACGTACAGACTATCAAAAGTGAAAGCTAAGACAAAACAAGTCGGAATCGCATACTTGTTAAAAAGTGAAAATGTTTTCGCACGGACAAGCAATTGGGAATATGACGTTTTAAAATTCTCAGTAATAAGACAATGAATTTAAATTAAAGATGTTCCCTATTCTCCATCAACTCAGCAAGCCACTAACACCCGTTAAGGAGAGCAAAAATAGCACAGAAGAGTCTACGAACACGCATGTGAGGTTTGGAAGAGATAAGGGGGATAATAATGGAACAATGATCATCAGAAAGAATACATTATATTTGAGTAGACATTATTAAAAAGCGAGACATATAAATAGTGCATATGGGGCATGACGAGACCAGGATAATGAAATAGTAATGTAGAACGTGCAACTCTGAAGAAAGCATTATGATATTTAATAAAAAGCACTATCGATCTAGAAAATAACATAAAAACAATAGAAATAACAATAATATAAATAAAAGAAAGAATGAAGAAATATCTTAGTAGCCTGAAAACACTTGATCCCCGCTCATCTAAACACTCCGCCACCGCATTGTAACCCTTCGCTTAGAACTTATCTATACCCGCACGCACGCACGCATCGCAGAGCGTCTCCTCATCCACTGGTCGCCAATATAAGGAAGAACGCCTACCCTTCAGTCTTCTTCATCCCCAGCACTTCACTAGCGGCGCGCGTCGGCACGCGCTCACTAGAGAATCACCCACACGCCATTCCTAAGTAAGCCAATCCCAGTCTGCCGCCATGTTGATTGGATTAGCGAAGAAGGTCAAGTTTAGGCGAAAAGTTTTCCGACTGGCTAATTTGTTTTCAGAATAATTAATCACGTCTATTTACTGCCAGCCATTCGGATTGTCAGCGCGTTCGTTCCTAGCCGAGCGCATGCGTCGACGACATCACTAATTTCTCTTTTTCTTTTTCTTTTCCTTTTCAATAAATTGAATTTCAGCGTTTATAAAGTATCAATCTGTCTTAATTAATACTCCGGAATATATATATATATATATATATATATATATATATATATATATATATATATATATATATATATATATATATATATATGTATACAGATAGATAGATAGTTAGATAGAAAGATAGATAGATATAGAAATAGATAGATAGATATATAGATAAGTAGATTGATATCTAGATAGATAGATATATTTCTGTCTATATACATAGATAGATAGATAGATAGATAGATAGATAGATAGATAGATAGATAGAGATCTTATGGTAGGCGATTCCAATGCAGAGGTGTGACGGATATAAGCGGATTAAAAGCAAAATAAGCCATAAAAAAGTGAAAGTGAAATAGGTTTTCAATTTCTTCCCAATTTTTATTATCATTATTATTTTTACTCACGGGGATTTGTCACGCAGATCATCGTCAGTGATTGCTCACCGACAACAACCAGTAGTATTTCGTGGAGTCTGAGTGACAACAAGCCTCCCCAGATTTCAAGTATTCTTCATGTTATATCCTAAATTACATAGGACATACTAAATTAAGAATACGCCGAGTGGTTTGCGTTTAATAGGGATCCGGTAGGAAGTAGAGACGTTTACTCTTCGCTCACTTCCAGATATGACTGCCCGTCTTATATACGTACTTTCGTATATAGTCAATACCTGATTACTTCCCTTTATGTTAGTTTCGTATTTATGCCAATCATGACCTTTACAACACTTTCCCCTGAAGCTGAAATCTTCTCGATTTTAGCTTTAGTACCGTTTTATTTTAGGATCAGGGCTTAAACGCCTGATGCTTTTCCTTTTTCTGGTGCCCTTCCTTCTGGTCTGCGTTACCTGCGGTAAGTAATTCTGTCCACCCCGTATGGTATGTTCAGGGGATACATTCATGGTTTCAGGTATACATACTGGCTTTGGTATATCAAATGTATCACATAATGTTTCCATTGGAATTTCTTCTGTATTTTGCGAAATTCTGGGACGGATTTGATTTATGTGTTTTTTACAGACAAAATTTGGGCCTTGAATGATATAAACCATGTTCCCAATTCTTTTCATAATGAAACCGTCCACCCTATGATTTTTTCCATTCTGAAAATTTTTAAAATACACTTTGTCCCCTGAGGAATAGCACTTTACTTTCAAGTTTTCTCCTTTAGAACTTATCTTCTTCTCAGGTATAAGTCTATCGAAGATAGATCTAATTTTTCTAGCAAACATCAGTTCTGCAGGGGATGAATTAACATTATTATTTGGGTTCGGGGTTTCCCTGTAGATTGCTAGAAATGTTTGTATAGTTTGCTCATCTGTGTCCATATTCAGGTTTTTCTTTATTGCCCGTTTAAATGTGTCCACACATTTTTCTGCCAACCCATTCGACCTAGGATGGTAAACAGGTGTCGTGATATGTTGAATATTCAGCGATTTGCAGAATTCTTAAAATTCGTGACCTGTAAATGCTGTACCATTGTAACTTACTATGGTTTTTGGTACACTAAAACGGCTAAAGATTTCGTTAAGTGCATTTACAGTGTTCCTTGCAGTTGGATGTTTGGTTTTAAATATCTCTGGCCATTTAGAGAAAGAATCTACTACAATTAAGTAGAAAAAACCATTTAGAGGTCCGGCATAATCAATATGTAGACGTGAGCAGGGTAGGTCCGTTTTCGGCCATGAGGTCATTTTTATTGGCGGATCTCGGGCTGCTAACTGACATCCTTTGCATGCTTTGACACAGTTTTCTACTTCTTTGTCCATACCAGGCCAATATACGTATCCTCTAATTAAGGATTTCATTCTTGAAATGCCAGGATGAACTGTATGGAATTCCATTAATATTTTCCTTCGTAATGCCTGTGGAATTACGATTCTATCAGCATACATAAGTACACCTTCACAAATTGAAAAAAATGTAGTTTGTCCTACTTTGTTACTTTTTCCCCTCAGTCCTAATTGAGTTTTCATTTTCTTTATGAAAATGTATTTTTCAGCTTCTCTTTTAATCTCTTCAAGGGTTATTGGAAGTTCACGTATCATATTACACATTGAACTTGTACATTCGCTTTCATCTTTAAGAGCAGCAATTACTGTCTCTTCGAAACTTTCGTTTCTTTTTGGAATCAACCTTGATAGTGGATTCGCGTGTCCTAACTTTTTCGATGACACATGCTCCATCTTAAACTGATAGTTTAAGAGAGTTACAGCCCATCGCTGTAGTCGATTTGCGGTATGCTTAGGAATGCCTTTCTTTGATCCAAATATCGTAATCAAGGGTTTATGGTCTGTTGGTAATGTGAAGGTCCGTTTATGGAGAACTCGATTATACTTTTTGACTCCAAATATTATCGACAGAGCCTCCTTTTCAATCTGGCTATAGTTTTTCTCAGCTGCAACCAAAGTTCTTGATGCATGAGCGATTGCTTTTGTTGTTCCATCCTCATACTTATGGAGTAATGCAGCGCCAACGCCGTAATCACTGGCGTCCGTTGCTAGTACTAACTCCTTGTCTGGATCAAAATGCGCTAATGCCAAGTCTGATTGTAGACATTTCTTAATTTTTTGGAAGGCAGATTCAGATGTCTTATTCCAACTCCATTTAGTACCCTTTTTTAGTAACTCGTAAAGAGGATCTATCAAATTATGCACATTAGGTATGTATATCGCGTAATATTGAACCAATCCCAACAATGATTGTAGCTTCGGTACTGAGTCTGGAGCAGGCATCTTTTCAATTGCTTCGGCCCGTTGTGGATCTGGTCTTCGCCCCTCTTTGTCGATTATTTGACCAAGATATCTGAGCCTTTCCATAAAAAAATCGCATTTCTCCGGGCTCAATCTGAAACCAAAATCCTCTATTCTCTTAAATACTTCTCTGACGTGCTTCTTGTGTTCATGCAAGTTTCTGCTCTTTATCAGGATATCGTCAAGGTATGCCATTGAAAATTCCAATCCTGCGAGCATCGTATCCATAACCTGTTGAAACAGAGCAGGGGCGACCTTTAATCCGAACGGAAGTCTTTTTAGTTTAAAAATACCCTTATGCGTGTTAATGCACAGGTACTTTGGACATTCATCATTGACTTTGATTTGCAAGTATGCATCCGAGAGGTCTATTTTGGAAAAAAAATTTCCTCCGTTTAGTTTTGAGAATAGATCTGCCGACGGAAGGGGGTAATTTTGGTTCTGCAAACAATCATTAAGGCCCGTCGAAAAGTCAGCACAGACTCTTATTTTGTTATTCTTTTTCTTCACATATACCGTCGGACTTGCCCAATCCGTGTGGTCAACCTTTTCAATGACGTCTGTTGTTCTCTATTGCGTCCATCGATGAAAAAGGTACATTTCTTTTAGGTTTGAACACTGGAGTGGCATTTTTCTTCACCTCAAATGTTGCTTCTGTTTTCACACAGTATCCAAGTTTTTCGGCAAAAACTTTTGGGAATTCTGCATTTAAATCGTCCATGAAGCCTTCTATTTTGTTTGATTTCTCTGTGGTCAACCTATTACAAAAAGTATTAACCAGTCGTTCCCATAAGTTGAACAGGACAATCCAATCCACTCCAAATAGACTTGTGTTCATTCCTGATACTACGTACACTTTGGACTTGTGTGTTTGACCACTAAATGACACATTGCACCTCAGTTCTCCCTTGAATTCCAACCTTTTGCCGTACACACTCTTAGCCATCTTGCTGGTTTCTCTTAGTTCAGGTCGACCGATCCTTCTCCAGATATCTTCATCTATGATGCTAATGTCCGCACCACTATCCAGGAATAATGTTACAGGATGTCCATTTATTTTTACATCGACATATGTACGCCTTTCGCAGCTTTTCTCTTTCCTTGTGCGAAGCGTATTAACTTTGTCGGTCCTTCGTTTTTTCGTCTGGTTACAATATGTTCCCTTGTGGCCTTTGAATCCACATTCGTAACCTATCCTATTCCTGAACCAGCAGATCTTTTTGGTGTGTCTTGTACTTTCGCAGCATTCACAACTTTGGTCCTTGTACATTCTGGGAGTCTTTTGTTCCTGGGTCTTGTATGTTCTAGAGGTTCTTTGCCTTTTTACATGTTGTATCTCGTAAACGCTTTTTTCTTCAATGCGGGTGTTGTCTCTTTTGATATTAATGAGACGTTCACACTCCTCGGTTACTTTTTGTAAAGTTACATTCGGGTCCGACTCCATAATTGTCAGGATCCGGGATCTGACATATTTGTTCCTTGGTGCTGTGAGTACAAAGATTAAACATTTAAATAAATCTGCCGAAATTTCATTTAATTTAAATGATTCACATAAGCAATTTACAGTACATGCACATTCTAAATAGTCTTCGGATTCCGACTTCTGTAAATTTAAACATTTATATCTAGAATGAAAAAGGCTGTCTCTTTTATCAAATATTCTAGATAAGTATTAATTGTCTCTTCAAAATTCACTTCCTCCGGTTTTTTGGATAAAATTAAATTAGCATACTTGGTGTTTTCGTCCGTCCCCAGTTTTAGTAGTAACAGCGTAACTTTTTCTTCGTCGGTCCAGTCCGAACATCTTTTTGTAAAAACTGTTTCGTACCTTCTATAGTATGCTGGAAATGTAACGCCAGTATCGGGAGAATAGTGAAATTCTGACAAAGAATTTGAAATACCCTCTGCAGAAAAATTAGTTTTCTTCCCATCTGTCGACGTTTGAATTAATTTTTCAAAATTCTTTTGTTGCGTTAACATTTGGCGTTGAAGTATTTTTGTTTGCTCTTGTTGTGCCTCTAAAGTATTTTGTGTCCATTCTTGCTGCTGCAGTAGCTGTTGTTGTAGTTGTTGTTGCTGCTGTATACTTAGAGTTTACGCCTTCGCAACTGAGCCAATTGCTCCATTTTAGCTTAATTACAGTACAAAATATCTTTCCAAAGTTTACAACAATAATTTCAGAAAAAGTTCGTCAATATGCGTTTTCGTAAATTAGCAACATAATTTTTGCAAAAATAAATGTTTCACAAAGTTTATACAATTTAGCAACAGTCTTTTACCAGGTAAAACTTTTTCACAAAATAATTTCAGACAATAAAACGTTTCAAAAATTCGCACAACAAATAGTTTCAATTACTTTAGACAAAGCAATGAACAATTATTTTTCACAAAAATACGGCTGCACTTGGGGGAGAGAAAAAAAAATATGACAATAATTTCTGAATTGTTTAAAGAAAAAAAAATCGTAAGCGTACTTTTTTCTTTCGAAATTCGTAATCTCACGGTGCAGGTTTCGAATTCAGCTTGTGCTTCCCAAATATTTTTTCGTCAACATACAGATAAAGTTCACTTTACCTTAAAATTGTTTCGAGTACATTTTTTTTTTACTTTCCCGTTAGTTCTTACCGAAGAAATCCGTACTTTTTACTACTTTAGGTAGCAAAATTCGCACGTGTCGACTTTTTTAAAAAAATTTTCTTGCCGTCCTTGCAAATTTTCTTTAAAAAAAAAATCCTTCAATAGTACGGTAATTTATCTCTGTCAAGAGAAAAAAAACCTCGTTCGCCACTGTTATATCCTAAATTACATAGGACATACTAAATTAAGAATACGCCGAGTGGTTTGCGTTTAACAGGGATCCGGTAGGAAGTAGAGCCGTTTACTCTTCGGTCACTTCCAGATATGACTGCCCGTCTTATATACGTACTTTCGTATATAGTCAATACCTGATTACTTCCCTTAATGCTAGTTTCGTATTTATGCTAATCATGACCTTTACAACACTTCACCTCTTTTCGATAACCACCGCAAATAACCTTACGGCACCTTATAATTGATTTGGTAAATACCATTGGTCTTCTTTGAGATGTGGGTGGCAATAAGCCTCCCCAATGTCTTAGCATTCTCCGCGCTCTTCCAGTTGAGGTCTGGTTTGTGCTGTTTTTTCTCAGTCTTATCGTCCTCGACCCTCTACAAGTATTTTGTCTGGTGTCAGCCTAGGCCGGCACCATTTTTTTTATTTTTTCATTTTTTTGGGGGGGGGGGTAGAGAAGGGGGAGAGCCTATGGTGTTTCATGTAATTTCATTTTCTTGCTTCATTTTTGTGTGGTGTTAGCTGAGGACGGTGTAATTTTTGGGGGGATTATGAAGTTATGTTTCTTTGCAGTTTCTGTTGTTTGGTTCGTGTTGTGTTCTTCGTGATGTTTTGTTTTCTCCCTGTTGTTAATTCCTTGTGACTGGTTACCCTGTGTAGTTTATGCGGGTTGGTTTCCGCATTCAATTATTTTTCTTAAGATTGCAGCTGTTTTGATCATTGCCGTCCTTTTTATGGTTTCGATGGTCCCTTTGATTCAATTTCTCCCAGTCTTTTTTCCAGGTCTTTTGGGATTGTTCCTAGTGCTACTACGATTGCTGGTATTATACTAACTTTATTAATGTTCCATATTAGTTTCAGTTCTCTTGCTAGTTCTGTGTATTTGCTTCGTTTTTCCGTGTCTTTGATCTTCACCCTGTGGTGCTGGAACGGCGAAGTCTACGATTTTACAAGATATTTCCTTCTTGTCGATTATAATAACATAAGGTATCCTTGATTGTATGAATTTATCTGTTTGTATATCCATATCACAAAGGAGTACATGTTTGTCGCTTTCCAATATTGTTTCTGGTTTATGTTCGTACCATTTGCCTGCGTATTCGAAATTCAATTGTTTGCATAGTTCCCAGTGTATTGGTTTCCTCACACAGTCATGTCTGTTCTTTTTAGGGCAAGTTTCCTGCATTCACTTATTATATGATTTACTGTTTCGTCCCTTTGTCCACACAGTCTGCATTTACTGTTTACCTGGATTTTATCTATTTTAGTTATAATGTAGTTTGTCGAAATCGCATTTTTCTGTGCAGCCGTCAGTAAAGATTCCGTTTCTCTGTTCAATGTTCCTTTTCTTAGCCATGTTTTGCTATTTCCGTTGGTTTCTTCTTTTGTGAGTCTTATGAAGCGTCCGTGTAGTTGTTTCTTCTCCCACTTGTTTATTTTCTTGTCTGTTTGTGTCCAGTTCCGATGTTTCCTGCGTTGTACGTTGGACGGTGTTTCTTGCTGCGGTGATCAGCCTTTCTGTGTTATGGTTTATGTATTTCTTTAGCTCTTAGTTAGTGTCGTCCACACAGTCTTCTATACTTACCAGTCCTCTTCCCCCTTCGTTTATATTCACGTAGAGTCTGTCTGTATCGTCTTTGGGATGTAGTGCGTTGTGCATTGCAATTAAATGTCTAGTCCTCTTGTCAAGGTGCCTGAGTTTTCTTTTAGTCCAGCTTATGAATGGTCAAGAGTATCTTATTAGTGATACTGCCCATGTATTTATTCATTTGATTAGGTTTCTGCTATATAATTTTGTTTTTAAGAGATTTATTTTTCTTCCCGGATATTCTTTTCCAATCTACTCTTTCATTTCTGTTGATTTGCTTGTGTCTGCTTCCAAAAGCTCTCACATATTTATAACTGTCTTGTTCGCCTAGTGCCATCATCTGCTCGGGGTTGGGTAGTTCCATGCCCTCAGTGGTCTCCAGCTTTCATTTTTTAATCTCTAGCAATGCACACTTTTCTATTCCAAATTCCATTTGAATGTCCTGGCTGACGATTCTGGTCGTATTCATCAGCTTTTCAAGTTCCTTTTTTGCTTTTTGCAAATAGCTTCAGGATATCCATGTACATGATATGTTTTTTTCTTTGTTCTCTACCTGTGAACTAGTATCCGGCATCAAATTTGCTGACTATGTAGTTGAGTGGCATCATGGCTATGATAAAAAGTAGTGCTCATAGGGAATCTCTTTGTAAAATGCCTCTCCGTATTTTGGTATCCGTCAAGTGCTGTCCTCTAGCTGTCAGTCTTCATCCCCATGTTTCTATTTTTTGTTGATGAGATTAAAAATCCTGTCAGGTATCTTGTAGATTTTATAGCATTCAATTATCCATGCTTGCGGGATTATCTCGTACGATTTCTGGTGGTCAATCTATGCCATAGATATGTTCTTTTTGTTGCTTTTAACTTCTTTCAGGAACTTTTGATATATGTATAACAGATCTTGCGTCCCTTTTTCTTTTTCTGGCATTTCTTCTGTTCCTCGGGAAGTAACTAACGCTACTCCTCTCAAATTGCTAGCAGATATTGTATTTCGAGTGTGGAGGTGTGATTTAAGAATACTCCTTACTGTTCTGTTGTACTTAACTGTTACCTGATTTTTAATTTCCTTGTTTTTAATAGTATCCCCCTTCCAGAATTCCAAAGTATTTGCAGTCTCTCTCACTGTCAACATTTTTTAATCAGATCTGTTGCTTTTATCAGATCTGTTTAATATGATGAAGACTGTGCTGCCATTTTTCAGCTATTTGGAGAGGCTACCTGTCGTAAAATAGCTATTTATCATTTCTGTAAGACGTGGGTGAAAAGCCGGACGGTTTTTAAACCAGTATCCTCGGACTCTGTCAGGTTCACGTACTTTCTAATTTGAAAGCTTTTTAAGCCTCTTCTTCAACATCTCAACGGTGACTGTTATATTCGTTTGCCCTACTCTAGAAGACACTTCCCTTTCAACATATTATATCCATTCTGCATCATCTTAGCGCTTTATTTTATTTTCCCAAATGACTTTCCAAGATGCACTAGGTGGTCAGCATCAGGTATAACGTCATTCCCTCTTTCAATTCTTTCTAGTTGTTTAAAGATGTGTGTCTGCTTGTTCTTAAGCAGTATGTTTTGTCAATACTGTTCAATTATGTCGCTGTAACGTTTAAGTTTGGCAGACTTAGATACGAATCACTGTGTGAGTTCTTTAATTACACACTTGAAACTATTTCGGTGTATGTAGAACTTATGAATTAGTCTTTCACTAGCCCTCTGGCTTTTAAGTTCGCCATTTTCGACAGTTTGCAGTTTACTTAAACCCTTTCTTAGTTGTTTTATCTTACCATTTAAACGTTTCCTCCACCAGGGCTTATTTTCTTTACTTCCTTTTTCCGTGTTTTTACTCAGGTATATTTGATACAGTATTTGCAGCAGTTTTAATAACTTTATCACACTGATCAAGATTATTTATTAATAAAAACGCAAAAAGGGCGTGACAGTTTTATGTATTTTCCTATTAACAAATCTAAGGTTCGGCGACTGTTCTGAATCGCCAGCTCTAAGCTTCTCGTCTAACAATCTGAAAATATCAACATATTCTTCTGTCAGCTTATGTTATCTCATATGTTTTACGATTGTATCTGTAGAAACACCTTGATTTCGATTAGTTACAATATTTTCGTTCTCAGAGGTTGTTGTTGTTTCTACCATAGACGGTTTTTTTACAAAATCAGGTTTATTTATCTCACCAAGTTCGTCCAAGTCTTCTCTCTCAATTTCTCTTTTTAGATCTTCAATTTCAATAGCAGATAACCATTAACTATTTCTAATCACCCGGGCTTGTCATGCAAGTTTTTGTTCTGATAGTTCAAACAGGCCTAGCTCATTCAGCTTCAGTGCATTCGCTGTCTATAGTCTCTTAGGAGATCACCCATCAAGTTACATTTCATAACAATTACATTTAAGGCTTCAGTCCTATTAGTTTTAGTCTTAGTGTTTCGAGGGTTTCGCTGGATGACGACTTGGAAAGCCTAGTTCATCCCACCCCGAGCGTGGGGCCTATACTTTACATTCTTGACCTACATACGTTGTTTTCGGTTTGATAATTTTGAACAGTCATATAAAAACATTATGAGGAATGGTTTGGAAAATGTTTTTCCTTAGTATTTTTTATTGAGATACCATCTCTAGGAGACTTGCTATCCAAAGCTGACGACCAAATCCTGGTCATGAAAGTCAGTTAAACTATGCCAGATGTCAACCTGGTATTTACAACTGCCTTTGCATTCCATAAAGTATTTGCTATCGTTAAGAATGATGCGTCTGCTATGGCTTGCTGGAAATTCTAACGCCCTATGTCGGGACTGATATAAGTGTTATTATTAGAATGTTCATCATAAGCATTAATTACTATGATTATCATTATTACTTGCAAAACTATAATTACATTATTATTATTATTATTATTATTATTATTACTAATCTTAGTTCCTATCCATGCAGTTTGATGTAGGGTCCGTTTATATATATATATATATATATATATATATATATATATATATATATATATATATAAATAAATATATATATATATATATATATATATATATAATGTATTTCTATATAATTATTTTTGCGGTGATTTTCAGCTCGTTGTTATTGAGCATACTATAATTTTAATTGTTTCACGTCTTAAGTGATTAAGATGCAGAAACACTGCATTATTATCGTCCTAAACTTCAACGGTCGTACTTTTCGTTTAATATATATATATATATATATATATATATATATATATATATATATATAATTTTTTACGTACATAAAAGTAATCCATGGACACGTGTTTCTGGCTCACAGCCGTCATCAGCATGGCTAACTTACACAGAGATCGAACCCTCGATGTTGATGTCTATAGTCCAGCGTTCTACCACTGGGCCAAGACGCTTTCTGTAGAAATATGTACGATTTTGATCACCCAAGTATGTAATGTATTTCTATGCAATTATTTTTTGTTCGATCTCTGTGTAAGTTAGCCATGCTGATTACGACTGTGAGCCAGAAACACGTATCCATGGATTACTTTTATGTACGTATAAAATTAATATATATATATATATATATTAAACGAAAAATACGGCATTTGAAGGTTAGGACGACTAATAATGCAGTGTTTCTGCATCTTAATCACTTAAGACGTGAAACAATTGAAATAATAGTAAGCTCAATAACAACGAGCTGAAAATCACCTATAAAAATAGGCTGTGATTAGTGCGGTTTCTAGTAGTCTTCGCCGAGCTTTGTTGTGGATGTATTTGGTGATTTTGGCTTGTTCAAATTTGAAAGCATGACCGCACTAATCACAGCCTCCAACACCATCAGACAACGAAATGGCTTTTATAATCTATCCCACTTAATAAGCGAAATTATCCTCACTGAACAAAAATTACACCCAAGATCATGGCGTACCTCTATTTTTTCCTTTCGCTCTCTGTTATACTTACATACCAGTCTCCGCATACACACTCACCCCCCTACACACATTTTAATTCACCACGAATCCAAGACAAACTTACTCATTTCACACATTCTTGACATAGCCACCTGGTAACATCCTACTAATCTCGAAACAGTTCACACCAACCAACAACAAAATCCCACCGCTCCACATCACCCATTACACCCTTCCGACTACTTATCTCATACTCTTACCCACCTACGCCTCCCACTTTAAAACCCCCTTCATTTTTTCAAATTCTTTCTAAAACCATGACATTACACAGAAACCAAAATGACAGAGCCTCTTTACTAACAGCCATCCACATTATTTCCGTTCACCCCCACTCCTGCACTTTTTCACTAAGAACAATCCTCATTTAGTTCATTTCATGCTACTGACTTCACTAAACCCGGACCTCGGGTCTTCTCACCCAGTAATGGCTACTACTTTTTCTCATCAACCATCATATCAACCCAATAGTTTCACGTACTTGCATATCATTTTCTTAAAATTATCATCCTGAGGAAGTCTTACAAATAAAGACGAAACGTTAATGAATATATGAAAAACACACCCTTTTTGGTTTTCCTTTTTTCAATTCCCATTACGTCGTATTACCTTCATCCTTCCTTTCTCA
The DNA here is from genome assembly GCA_963556195.1 of Sepiola atlantica. NCBI lineage: Eukaryota > Metazoa > Mollusca > Cephalopoda > Sepiida > Sepiolidae > Sepiola > Sepiola atlantica. The sequence continues at coordinate 78,353,462 of OY744524.1, read as the reverse complement.
TATATATATATATATATATATATATATATATATATATATATATATATATATATATATATATACCACCTATATATCATTTTTACTTATGCAGCCTCTACATTGGAAAGTCGATGTAATCTATCATTTCTTAGTAAAAACTAAGATATAATTAGGCAGATCTTCCACATAGATGTTCATATTGCAAAACGAACATGTCTGTATGAATAAAAATAACTATATAAATAGCTCTATTTGCTATTGGGCACTATTATATAAGCCCGGATTTATATCCTTTGGATTTTTATCATGTGTATGTGTATTTTACCTGTATTATATATATATATATATATATATATATATATATATATATATATATATACATATATATATATATATATATACATATATATATATATATATATATATATACATATATATATATATATATACATATATATGCATATATATGTATATACATATATATGCATATATATACATTTATAAACGCAAAAGTTTCAACAGATTACCATCTACATTAACTAATATAATACATGTATTATATATATATATATATATATATATATATATATATATATATATATATATATATATATTGAGTTTACGATTACTCAACGAATAATGTTCTATTAAATTGAAACGTTTAATTTCCCAATGTGACAATAAACTACTCTGTGACAATAAAGTCTGACATATGGAAATATGACAAATGATTAAAAATAGTTGTAATTGTTATTTACATATAGAATATTTCGCCTACGCAATTTAAAAGCCGAAAATTATCTCAAACGGAATTATTTTTACAGTTTTATACATATGTGCTATTTTTTTGACCAGCACGAGTATATATGAATACAAATACATGTTTCCTCGTCTGACGACTCAGCAGTCTGGCTGAATCTAGCGTGATTCGAAATCGGGACTGTAAAGACTGTAAATGTATAGATTTTACTTATCTTATTTGTTGTTTGTATTATTTGTAATACTTTTAATAACTTGAACTATTTGTGCAGAAAAATCATTTTACCTAAATGATCGCTGAGAATAGTTTTCATTAAACCACTGGAATATATATATATATATATATATATATATATATATATATATATATATAGGTTTAAGGGTAATATATTATTATTATTATTATTATTATTATTATTATTATTATTATTATTATTTATTCATTTATTTATTTATGGATATATTAGTTAAATTTCAGCGAAATTATTTCTACACTTGATTATAGGGGAAATGGTCGTTTGGTCAGTACCATTGAAGAGCTATGAATATTATAACTGCCCTGTTTTTAAATCTCCGAAACAGTTACATGGTAAACAGCTGATGATTCCCCGTTTTAATAGTTCACTCTTAAGTTAAGGTCGTCTGTGTTTGTTTCATTGCTTTTTTATTCATGAATTTTCCAACGAATGCTAAGTCTGCGATATCTTGGATATAGGTAGTTTCTCTGGGAATTTAAACTACATTTTCCTTTTTTTCTTTTCATTTGTTTAAAATGACTCAATACTTCTTTAGACTATATATATATATATATATATATATATATATATATATATATATATATATATATAATGGATACGAGACTATGCCAAAATATCGAATACGTGGAGTGAAAGCAAACTCATACAAAAGTCAAAGTTTTAGAAGATTTTATTTTTTTCCATTTAACTGTTATTATTTTTCAATAATTAAACATCTTACTTGTTCTCAATGTCGCTCAATGTAGGGTCCATATAGCGAGATAAATTCCCTTCTTTATATGTGGTTTATAACTGTGTTTAACATGTGCAAATGATGGCTGTTCGGATTAAGACTGCAATGAGTATATTCTGAATGTAATAATTTTATAATAGTTTATTTTTAAATGTTTTATTTGCTTTTCTTTGTTTTTAATATAACTATTAAAATAGTTTATATCTTGAATTTAGTTTATTATTTTGTATTACATTTTATTTTATTTACTCATTTATTAATTGTTTGTATGTGTAATGTTTTACTTTAATTAATTAGATTGCTATGGGGATGCAAACCTTGAACAGCAAGTAATTGGAGGCGATTCCATTTCTATCAGCTAAGAATTACTTCCTCCGTCATATATGGGCTTCACATCTGTTTCTAACGCGTGTAAAAATTCATAAGATTGCTGTTAGTATCAATATTATAATGAATAAATTTAGAATTGAATAAGTTTATTTATTTCGGTTGTAACTGTGTTATTTGTTTGTATTTTTTTACTACACTTATGATTAATTTTCTATTATTTATTTATGATGCATATTTGATAATTAATTTACTTAATTTTATTTATTTGTGTTTGCACTCATATTTAATAGTTTATTTTTAATTAATATAGTTCATTTTTTAGTTCATACGATAATCGCCATGTAACATGATTTGACTCTCTTTCGATCAGATCCAACTTTTATCTCATGCAAAGACCTCATAAAAAATATAGAAAGTCTGGTTATTACTGTCTATTCGCTTTTTTAGTTTTCTTTTCCGACTTTTAATTGTTTTTTTTACAAATTCATTTTTTAAATTTTTGGCTAACTTTCTTATCAATATAAATATATATATATGTACAGATAAACATGTATATACTTTAATACACATACACACTTATATATATATATATATATATATATATATATATATATATATATATATATATATATATATATATGAATTAATAATGTCTTTAAATAGGAAAGAGTAGGCTAATAGGTCAATGGTGTTTATATTACTAGATGTCAAAATATATAATAATTTAATAAATGTTCCGAATTTATTTTTAACACCATTGTTTGAAACGGCGCATTTTTCTAGAGTATTAATACATCAAAATGTTTTCGCCATTGAAGGTTTTTTCTAAAAAATATAAATAAGAAAAAAATATAACCGTTTTGAGATCAACGATTTCGATTTTTTTTTCAGGTTCAATTTGATTAGCGATAGAAGTTTACTGGGTATGCCTTCTGAACACACATCTTGAATTTATTAATTATCAAGAAAATCTATCATTTTAGAAATGGGCACAAACTGTATCCTGATGTTATTTGAATAGTGCAGAATTCTATCAACTACTGAACTTCACAACATTGTTATAACATTGTGAAAACTCTGAGGATGTGCGCTCAGCTTGATCCAGGAAATAGTTGATTTCAAAGTTAAAGTAACCCCCTCCACGACGGTACATTTTTACAACTGTTTTTTTTTTTAATAACGAATCACTCATTATCAAAGTCCGGTAAGATAGCATCTCGAGAGGATTGGTAACAATTGTTAAATCTGGGCAGAGTTTTATTTTAGAGGACGACTCAATAAAATATGCCTGAGAATAAACGGTATTAGTTATTTATAAATAATATACATTGGACTGTAGAGTTTAGTTATATATGGTAGATGTTGACTTTGAAAAAGAAAACAATTCTTTTTGTTTAGAAGAGAATTTGTTCCATGTGTGTGCTGTAGTTATTTGTTGTCCTCTTTACACTTTGTTACTGTTTTATTTTTTCCTTTGTTTTTTTTATCAGGTTTCTTCTGTTAACAACATATTTTCATAAAATCGTTTATTATATTTATGTGTTGTGGATTTCTTGCGAATGTTCTTACTGTTTTGCCTCTTTTCCTTCTTTTTCTCCTTCCATTTTCTTTTTCGTCTCCTACTACTGTTTTCCTTATCTTCATCTTCGCGTGTTACTTTGTACTTCACACGTCACTGTTCTTCTTTTTTGTCTTTTTCTTCGTTTCTTCTTCTTTTTCTTCTTCCTCTTCTTGTTCTTCCTTTTTTTTCGTTTTTTTCCTCTTCGATCTCTACTGTTTTCCCTCTATCTGCTAATCCTTATTCTTTCTTCTCTATTTTCCTCACTTCTTTTCCACTTAATCTCACTTTTAATTTTCATCTATTTTCTCATATATTTCTCCTATTTCTTCATCTTTTTTCTTTTTTCTTTTCCTCCCCCCCCTGCTTCTCCTCTTCCATTTTTTGACTCTTATTTGTAATATTTCCAAATTTACTTGACACTTTTATTTTCTTTCTTCCGTCTATTTTTTTCTTAACCTTTCTTTCATTCCTCGTTTCTCTTTTCTTCATGTTTCCTTTTCATTTCACAAACATTTATATTTTTCTCTTTAATATTTTCTTCCTTTTTCAAACTACATTCACCCCTTTTCTAGTATCCCTTCAATCACCTTTCTCTACATTCTTTTCATCCTTTTCCTTTTCTTCCTGAAGACATCCTCCGCCAATACAATGCTTACCATGATGTATAACTGTATTTCTTTTTTGCTTTCCTAATTTCGTTTTCTGCTTCGTTGTTTTTCTACAAATCATACTAAATCGACACTTATTTTCATTCTTTTCTTCTTTCATTTCTACTTCCCTTTTCTTTTGTCTATTCCTTTCTATTTTTTATGCCCCTGACAATTCCACCACGATATCGGCAGAAGCATCAATACATTTGAAGTCACACGTACACATCAACCTCCTGATCGATGACTAACTGTTGATCGATTAGTCGCGCGGTCATTGATCAATGTCGGCTTCTTTTGAAGTCAATTAAATAAGCATTAAGCTTCCCACTGACTGATTGCTAGTTTATTTCAGTGGACAAAGCGATTGATGTTTGATCATTGGAAACGCACTTCGATTTTGTATCCGTCCATTTCTCCCTCTCGCTCTCACACTCATTCCATCTCCGTTTCGCTTTGGTTCACTGATTTGGTTCCAATGCAAGTGATTGATGAAAAGACCCCAGAAGAATGGTTATTTAGACATGAATTTTCAATAAAATTTGATTTGACTCCTCAAGATTCTAACCTAATTCGAAGACTCATACAAACTAACATCAACATCATGTGTGACCTGGCATTCGACGTCTCAGAATCAAAGCGACTCTTTTGTCACTGACAATGACCAGTCAACTACAAAGCTGTAAAAATAACATCTATTAATGATATGCGACGATTCAATTTGCGCGTTTAGCGATGAAATGAACCATCCATTGTGGAACACAATATCAAGTGACTGCTTCCGTGCTGACAAAATATCGACTTTCTTAAGTCCAATATCAACAAATACTTGTCGAGTCTTCGTTTTAAGTTATCAAATACCGCCGTTTCCATCCGTCATATCTTATTCACTCGATCTTATTCATCACCAAATTGACAATATCACTAAGCCTTATCCACAAGTGGCTTTTGCCAATATTACAAAAGATGTATACAAACGAACCTTACAACTATCCAACGGCTGATCGAGGGACAGAAGAATGTTATATATACCTAACCTCTATGGAGAGATCTAATTTCTCACAGGTCACTACCAAATAAAATGCATGAACGTTCATAACATACCTTGCAGGAGGTTGGACCCGCCAAGCATAATTTATTGTGATCTTGCCCGACCAGGTAAACGCCGCCTACAAGCAAGTCCGAAAAAGGATCATCGAAAGGACAATGTCAGAAAACAAGAAGAATTTTATTCGTCTTGGATCGTCTGTTCTCAATAACTTATCAGTGGAGGAGCAGAGAGACATCTATAATAACTGCTTAGTCATATCTTATCAGGACATCTATTAAGCACCAAGTTTATATGCGTGTTATTCCAACCGCTCTCTCTCTCTCTCTTTCTTAAGGTCGTGTGATGTCACATCCGCTTGTAGCACATCATAGCTCGAGTTGACATCTGGGTAAACTAACATGGCTTATGTCAGCTCATTACTTAACAGGGATAGAGACTCTGAAAGTGAATTTAGTTACCATTAAATAGCTTATCACTTCTTTAATTTAATCAATTCTCTTAGAAATTCAAATGATATTTGAAGCTACAACATGCTTGACCAATAGATTGACCTAATGACACATGGGCAGATAGAGCATTTAGTATACTAGATCTAAAAGAAGACTTACGTCCAATTCGCTGGCAAAACCTCTGGATAAATGGTTGAATCATATTATTACTCCAGAAAGTACCGTACTCCTAATGCAATACTCTACATATACAAAAGTCAGATACGCCTTAAGATTAAGTACTCTTCTACATCTTAGGAGACGCCGCTCAGAGCACGTTTCATTGACCAAACAGATTTCAAAATCGATTCCGAAATCTTTTGGGGGATGATCACCTCTGTTTCTGACACCTCCATACTCAGAGTAAAAACGGTTCTCGTCTCACTCTACTCTATTCTAATTCCATGGAAGGTGATCGACTGAGCCCCAATTTCAGGTTCCTCCTTGTAAGAACTTGTTTTTGCTAAACAGCGAAGAAAATGCCCCTATTTTTCTCCACATGTCAAGCGCCAAACGGAATTTCAGAATAAACAAGGCTTATATGTTTTATGGAAATCGCTCCAGACAAAGCATGGATCTACTTGATGTAAACAGCTAAAACAAAAACAAATACTATTTCAAATAAAATACAAGCTTACGATAAGTGTTAATTGGATAGATTCCAACCCAGAAAGCAGCAATTCTACCCATTTTGTCAGAAACATCGCTAATAGAATGTTAAGACTAAAGGAGAAAATAAGGGAAGCAAGAGGTTTCCCAATTTTTAAATTCATAACCATGATATTGCTTTTAATCCAATGTCCAAAAAATCGTGTTATCACTTTGAACCTGGTTCATTCTCACTCGCATTGTCAATCCTTTCATGAAGCTCTTCCTCTCTCATCTGCAATAAGTCTATCTCATTAACCCTTATAATCGAGTGGCATTTTACCTAGGTCAGTGACGATTTAATAATAAAAACGCACCTTATCGATCGACTGACAGAGGAACATACACAACCATTTTATTTACATTCCATGTCCACCTCACGTATTTGATTCAAAGTTTGAGTAAATCAATAGAAAATATGATCTCTTACTTAAATGTAACACCGATGGACGAAACGATCGAGAGATACACCGAACATACTGAGAGCTCTATACGCAAGCCTCATATAGTCTGTTATTGTACAAGATGAACTGATCTACCCCGCGAATCATTAATAAAATGTACAATCTTTTCTGCAATGCAAACATATTAAGTACAAATTAATGGCAGTCTCTGGCTGAATTGTCCACCAAGTTTCAGTCATGAATTTCATTAATGTCCAAGACTATTTGTTTGTAAATATAGAATCAACTCTGGATACGACATGTAAAATTCTCAATAACTCTGACACACTTGGAACGGCCACCATTTTGTCTGTAATGGCAATTTTTAATCTGAGATATACAGGAAATTGGATCTTACGGTTCGGGAAGTGAAAAACCAATACAGGATACAACTTACTACTAAATAGACGATCACCAAATTGTCCCCGCATATTATTGTTCGGCGAATAAAATAAATGAAATGTGGATACATTACTGAATGGTGATGGAAAAAGAAGGTATAGACTGGTTGGATTGCAAAACGGCTTGCAAACTTTATTAACGATTCCTGTTTAGTGTCATTTTTTTATAAAATACATTGTTTGACAAAGTTTTAAAATTTCCGTGTCGCATTTAAGCATCTCAGCATTTAATATCAAAACTATAATTAAAAATAAAATCAAAATTATTAAAAGCTCGCGGTGGCTACGTTATTTTTCTTTTTGCGGATATATATATATATATATATATATATATATATATATATATATATAGGTTGTATATGAAAAGAAATCAAATAAAATGCTCGATCATATAAGAGAGCTAATATAATTTATTTAGATACTATATATTACATATTTCAGCAATGTACTGCGGTTTCATCTAAAAGGGCACGGAGATTTACTAAAGATGTCTAAATCTGCCCTTTTGGATGAAACTGCGGTACATTGCTGAAATATGTAATATACAGTATCTAACTAAATTATATATATATATATATATATATATATATATATATATATATATATATATATATATATATATATATATAACGCATGCCATAATAGTACTTATATGAAAAGGCTGAGTCTAGTAACATTACATATGTGAGAAGGAGAGTGTAAAAAAGTGGGGAACCAATCAAATCACAGATACGTGTCTGCACCTTATAAAAAACCCTCAAATGTGACAGACATTCACCATCCCAAATATGATAACAGTAATTCTCAATGGTCTGATAGTAGATTTGTAGAGATCGAGAAAAACCTCAGATGCGAGAAAGTGTTTAGATCGATAGACACAGCCGACTTTACGAGGAGCATCTCAAAGCATGGTCGTCAGTGTTCATAATACTGGGATACGGGGTTCGAATTGTCCGACGGCGGTACGGTTACGAAATTCCATACTGACTAATGTAAAAATACACGAAACCGATACACGGGTTTTGACAAAATAATGAAAACATCTTGTTAATTTTGTATCATTTGAAAAACAACTAAAAAAATTGAAAAAAATATCAAAATGTGGGTTTTAATTAATTTATTTATAGTTCTCGTTTCCCTGAATTAATTCGTTACATTTATTTTTTTTCATTCGGATAGTGCATATTAGTTAGAAAAATTGAAATTACAGATCTATCAGATTTTTAAAAAGGCAGATTGTTCGTGTATGTATGGCATGGGCTAATGTAACGTAAGTAGCTGAGATGGTGGACTTATCAAGAGACACTGTCTCGAATGTCATGACAACCTATGAAAAAGAAAAGAAACATCCTCATCTAAATAAAATTCTGGAATAAATCGATCTTATCTGAAAGATATTCTAGAACCCTTGTAAGGATTGTGATGAAAAAGAACAAAACCATTTCACCCGAAATGACAGCAGAGCATAATAATCATCTGAATAATCCTTCCAACAAAAACTGTTCGCTGAGAGCTTCAAAAAGCTGGGTATCATGGGAGGCTGTCAGGGTGTTTCGATTATTTTTTCGAACCTCTATGGCTATTAAAAATTTAAAATATTTATTTATTAATAATTTTATATATATATATATATATATATATATATATATATATATATATATATATATATATAGTGAGAGAGAGTAAGAAAGAGAGAGAGACTACTAGACTAACGAGTCTTACGAGAGTGAACAAAAGAATCAGGGAATAGATCATATATATATATATATATATATATATATGTATAAAGAGAGAGGGGAGTATTAGATGGCTATCGCAATGCAAGAAATGGAAATATGTCAGCTTTGAGATGTAGGACGAAAACAAATGTTTTTTTTTAATATATACTTTAAAATTTTTGTACAATTTTGTTATAGCAAGTCTTACTTGATTAGGCAATACTTCAACACTGTGATGTAATGTTGTGACCGTGTTCCATAATATATTTCGAGGGAAACCTCTTTATCAAATAGTGAGTGTTTCAAATCTAAAAAAACACGGGAAGAATGGTAATAACGCAGTAAATATTAATATCCGCACCAAATAGAATACAACTATAACTAAATGCTTTTTTTCTCTGAATATGTCATATTTGACGTAACTGATACAGTGTTATTTTTGTTTAAATAAAATTAACTATTTAAATGTATATATATATATATATATATATATATATATATATATATAAGAAGGAATAGGTAAAATAAATACCTTTTGAAGCATTAAGATGCGATATCAATTTTTTTTTATAAAAAAGAAAAATAATAAATCGAAACCGATTTTTTTTCTTTTTTTTATTAAAACTAGCATTTTTTTGTTAGTTTAAAGTGATACAGATATTTCGCCAAAATCTGGCATCCTCGGTGTGTAATATATCCTGATGTCATCGGATTTGTATTTTTTATCTCTTTACCGGCTTGTTGTTATACAGCCGGACCAAATGGGCAAGATGTTGTTTCCCATCATCAAATATGAAGAACGTGAATGCAGCACGTGATTTGTATAAGTGTTTAAGGTTCATATCGGTGTCGATTTATTATTTTTCTTTTTTATAAAAAAAAATTGATATCGCATCTTAATGCTTCAAAAGGTATTTATTTTACCTATTCCTTCTTAAATTTAACAATAGATGCTTTTAAAAAAAAATATGATCTCCAGTATGTGCTGGAATGGGGACGTAACTAGATGATAATATTTAATGCTATTAAAACGAATCTCCTGTCTTTCAACAATCGTAAGAAACATTTTCAACCATCGATTGCCATCACTAGGGCAATATTCACAGATAACATGTATTAGATCAAATACATAGAATGACTTGCCATGGTCGCTGCAAAGAAAGTGAGCTCCCTCTACCGGGCTAAAAAAAAATTCTCACATCTGCAAAGCCACCATTCATCCATGCATGGATTAGTGTTGCCACATATATGCTGGTGCACGAAATGCTAGCCTCTTCCTCTTGAGTAGGGTCCTAAAAAGAGTCACTGGTGCCCCCTTTACGCAAATACCCTCGATCAACTCTCCAGTCTGCAAAATCCCACATCTCTATTGTTGAGGTCCCCAAATACTAGAGAGCTTTCTACTCTAATAGATTCTTTCCGCGTTAGCCTTTTGAATTCCCTCCTTACTTCCTGTTTCCCCGACCGTACACATATACGAGCATGTAAATGTAATGTGAAGAAGCGTTTCTCTGGAAGAATCCTCATATATGATTCCTGTAACTCGAAGTAGCCTCCTACGTCTCTAAATTTGAACTCAAGTAATATATATATATATATATATATATATATATATATGTGTGTGTGTGGGTGGGTGGGTCGGTGAGTGGGTGTGTTTGTGATTATTAAGAGACATGATAAAAGATGTGTCTCAGAAATACCACGTACACTAACACTGTTTATTTTTAATTTTTGAAACTTGCATACTTAGAAATGTATATGATATAATATTGTATCTTACAACGTTGTCATATATATATATATATATATATATATATATATATATATATATGTGTGTGTGTGTGTGTGTGTGTGTTTGTGTGTGTGGATTTAAGTTAAAATGACACAAGTGATTGAACAAAAAAAGTGGCACAATGAAAAAGATAGATGAAAATCACACAATTATTTTATTAAACTCTTGGATACAATACATAAAGAGAAACTATAAGTTAATCAAATTCAACAGAAAATGATATCTACATTTAAAAGTATATAAAGACCTTCAGCTATTCCTCCCAACAAAAATGAGATTTTATTTTTTAGGTGATTACGTGAGAACACCCTTATTACTTAAGAAGAAATACTATCCTATTAAAACGGTACCAAATTCTTACCCTGATATATTGTTCGATCACGTGATATTATTTTATCCAGTGTTAAAGGGGAAAATTATCACTTCTCTGACATTAACTGTGCGCTTTTTGATCAGTTTTTTCTGACGAAAAAAAACACATTTTTTTATGAAATGAACCGTCTGCCCTTTCGTAAAAATTAAAAAAAAAACAATATTAAACTTTTTTTTATTGGTTTCTTGATAATTTTGGCAATTTTTAAATTGTATTTATGTGAAAAACCCGTGCGCTTTTCTTCATTCGTGCGCTGTTTTACGAACTCCCTCCACACACGGATTGATCCGATTTTTTCATTAAAAACACCTTAACCTAACCCTAAACTAAGTTTTATGTTTAGTTCGACAAAAGTAGGTTTAGTTTGGTTCCTATTATGTAGAAGCACACAATTATATAAAAGTAAATCAGCTATTGAATGGCTGAGCTTGATCCATCGGTAACAAGTGCAAGAAACAGTGTCAAATGTTGTTATTGGTATGCGGCTGTTGCCACGGAGGAAAGAAGCCATGAAAACTAAAGATTATTACAACTTATGTAAGATCAAGCAAGTCGCAAGATCGCCTTTCAAATGTGTCGCTATTATAAATTGAACATGAAACTATGGAGCTGATTGAGTTGACTTTGACAAAATAATAAGTGGCTTTCTACAAAAACTCGCACAGTCTAAATTAAATAAATCTGTTTATCAGCTAATTAAATAAAACATATGTTTTTGTTTTTAAAAATTATTGGTTTACATTGTTTTCCATCAACATCATTATAACTCGTTAATTACAGTTTATTCTCAAGGTGTTGTGCTATCGTCCACTTAATACTCATTAATCCTTATACACGAGATTTATGATTCTTGAGTAAAAAAAACAGAGGGCGAATTTCATGAATTCCTCGGTTACATTTTGCCTCGATACGCCACTGAATAAATGCTTTATTTTATACATGCTTTATTTTTTCGCATTACAACTAGCGTTTTACCCAGATTTGTAAACACTGATTCAAGCCACACTGATTAGTCGTAGCAATGATGAAGTTACTGAAGATGAAAATTAAATTATTAAATAGTATATATATATATATATATATATATATATATATAGCCTTTCCAATTAGTCAGTTGTGCACTGTGGTAAGAGAAAACGATAGATGCAATATAAGCTAAGGCAATAATCTTACATAAAAGAATACAATAAACTTTATTGTTTGTATATACAGTAAGAGCACCCTTACTCGAGATAAGTGACGATGGTATTGTGTATAGAACTCGGACTGTCATAAAAAAACGATTCGGTTTTAATTAGCCTGAATCACTCGTTTGTCTTACAACACTAAGTAGCGGTGATACAGCAAAACAATATATCTGTAAGTAACTATATATATATATATATATATATATATATATTTGAACAGCATTTTTTGGTACCGAATTCTATCAAGCTTTTAAATAGGATGAATAGCGAGTCGAGGACAATATCACAAGAAAAAAAAAGAGAGGAAATTTGTAGTAATATATTTAATCGTCGAAAGACATTCGATTAAAAACTTTTAAAAAGAAAAAAAGGTCGACTAAAATTAACAGACTAAATCCCAAGGTACCTTTCAACCGACACATTGTCAAGGGAAACGTCGACGAATATCGCTTAAAAACGTGGAAAAGAGTAACGTGGCGAGAAAAAAAAGCAAAAACCAAAAAAACAGGGAGAATGAATATCGCCATTCTAAACCGAAAATGAATATATGGACATAATAGGCAAAGTATGTTTTTTTTCTTTTTAGAAGTCTCTAAATAAGTCCAATTTGTGCGACAACTGTTTTTGCCTACATAGCGATGGTTGTCGCATTGTAACACTCATTGCCTCCAGCACATTGAGATGGTGTTCGGAGCAACCCAGAATGTACGGGCTACCTAAGATTCATAAGGATGGAGCTCTATTTAGACCTAGTCTGTCTCTGATTGGTTCTCCTCAGCATGAGCTTGCCCAATGGCTTACAGATATCCTTGCTCCTGTTTACAGAGGTTTTCAGTTAATTGTATTGCTGATTCTTTCTGTTTCGCTTCATTTATGTGGGATTTGGAATGCGAATCGCAAACAAACTTTCTATGTTCATTTGTCGTTACCAGCCTATTCACTAATGTACCCCTGTATGAAACCATTGAAATATGTGCTGACATACTTTATCGTAGCACATTAACCCCTCCCGCCTTTCAAGAAAGCACTTTTCTGGAACTCATGGGGCTGCCCACTAAGTCGGTCAGTTTCAGTTTTAACAATATAATGTATTAGCAGATTGACGGGGTGGCGATGGGTAGTCATTCGGATGCTATCCTAGCGGATATTTTCCTAGGTTTTCTAGGAATCCTTGCTGTTTTCTCGGGTTACTAGACCCTTTCGTTATTGGCGTTACGTGGATGATACTTTTACCATTTTTGAGTCCCGTAACGAGGCAACTGATTTTTTCCTGAAATTGAATATGCTCCACCCAGCACTACAGTTCACCATGGAAGAGGAGCAGAATGGCTCTTTACCATTCATGGACGTTTTAGTGGAAAGGACGGGGAACAAATTCACTACAACTATATATAGGAAACCGACGTTTACGGGCCTGTATATTAGTTTGGATTCTTTTGTTCCCATGAGTAGAAAGACCAGTTTGTTCAAAACATTTGTTCACCGCGCATTGATGGTTTGCACTGCTAGCAAACTTGCGGCTGAACTTAGAAAGATAACTGATATTCTTACCAAAAATGGTTTCCCTGATGGTCTAATTTCCAAGTGTATTGATCGAAAACTTGCGAAATTTAATGCCAACATTTTCTTTGGTCCACCCAAATGTCCCGTTTATTTGAAACTTCCTTTTATTGGTTCTATCAGTAAAGGTTTTTCGGATAATATTTCATCGGTTGTATCTCGTTGTGTTTATGCAGTACAGCCCCGTCGTGTGGTGTTTGGCACCAGAAATGCCTTCCCAGCCTTTCAGAAAGATGTACTTTCAACACTACAGAAAAGTTTGATAATATATAAATTCAAATGTCAGTGTGAAGCTGACTATGTTGGTCGTACTCTTCAGCGCTTGGAAGTCAGCATATCGCTGCATGTTTTCGCAGATCACATGTCGTAAAGAGGAGTATATCGACGGATGCATCCGGGTCTTTACAAAGAACATCCGGGCGTTTATACAGAACATCCGGGCGCTCACAAGTCCACGAGCCATCCATTGGACAGCACTTGTATGATAATAAAAAGTGAGGTGAGGCGTATTCCGATGAATGTTTTCGCATTGTACACAAGGCCCGTTCCAAACACCATCTCAAGGTGTTGGAGGCAGTTAGAATTAATGCGAAAACCATCGCTCTGTAGGCAACACACAGTTGTCTCACAAATTGGACTTATTTAGAGACTTCTAAAAAGAAAAAAAACATACTTTGCCTATTATGTCCATATATTCCTTTTCGGTGTATTATAGCGATATTCAATCTCCCTGTTTTTTTTTTGTTTTGTTTATTTTCCTCTCCACGTTACTCTTTTCCCCGTTTTTAAGCGATATTCGCCGACGTTTCCCTTGATAATGTTCCTTGGGATTTAGTCTGTTAATTTTAGTCGATCTTTTTATTCTTTTTAAAAGATTTTAATATATATATATATTCTTTACGTACTATACATTACTGTACCCGCTGGAGAACACCCAGGTGTTATCTATCTGATACTCCTTAATCTAAGAGAAAATCCAGCTGTTTTTTTTGTCGCAGAACGATAGACCTTGCCTGTTAGAATAACTACTAGCTACCGCTGAAAATCGTAGTGATTATTGTAAAACCTACGATTGGACACCTTGATGTTTTAATTCTACTTATTTGTGAAACATGATATATGCACATCTTCACACCTAGAAACAAAAACAGTTATCACCAATAAAAATAATTACATAAAAATACATTAAATATTTACGTGATAAAAATCGTACATATTTCTAGACAGAGCGTCTTGGTCCAGTGCTAGAACGCTGGACTATAGACATCAATATCGAAGTTTCGATCGCTGTCTAAGTTAGCCATGCTGATGACGGCTGTGAACTAGAAACACGTGTCCATAGATTACGTTTATGTACGTATAAAATAAATTAAAATATATATTAACGAAAAATACGTCTTAATAATGCACTTTTCTGCATCTTCATCACTTAGGAAAGTGAGACAATCGAAATAATAGTAAGCAAAATAACAACGAACACTACAATCACCAATAAAAATAATTACATGAAAATACAGTAAATATTTAGGTGATAAAAATCGTACATATTTCTAAACAGAGCGTATTGGTCCAGTGGTAGAACGCTGGACTATATACATCAATAACGAAGGTTCGATCTCTGTCTAAGTTAGCCATGAACACGTGTCCATGGATTACTTTTATGTACGTATAAAATAAATTAAAATATATATATGCATATGTATGTGTGTGTGTGCGTGTGTGTGGAATTGTCATTGAACGAAGGATGACAAAACATTAGTTTTATGCATTAGGTGTTCAAGTAGGTAAAGTTCGAACTCTTAAACTAAAAATACATACCGTTGTCGGTATTTGTTATGCTTCTCAACGGTAATCTTATTTTGAATTTGGTAAACAATTGCATTATATTAATCGATACTGGAATATCTGCTGAATGCACATTTCAATGCACTTTATTCGTGCTATAAATATGCATTACTTTAAATTGATAAAAATGTGTCAGTATCACATTATTACGCATTGTGTGTTCAGGTAGGTGTAAGTGTATCCCCTTAATCAGATATACCTACTTTCGGCAAACCTTTTAGAAATTAGCCTTCACTTACACATTCGAGTTGTTTTCGATCCGTTACCTCTATTCTTTACGGTAGCGTCCGCATTTTGACTCGCATGAAGACTGATTAAAAGACAAATGCGGCATTCAATAATAGATTATATAAAGAAATGCTTTATTTCCCGGAGTACGAATATCTTTATGCCATCTATAAAATGTAAATCTACTATGCACCGCCACGTTGTTTCTAGCTAACCTCATATTTTTGGTGTAAATAATTGTAAAATAAAGCCAGGGCACGGATTACGAGGAAAATAAGTTAATATATACTCATAGTTATGAAATATGTGCTGAGACGGAAAATGTGAGTTAATTTCTGTTGATTATTTATGAGTGTGTAGAGTTGACATGGATACGTCTTTGTATTACTGTTTATACTAGCTGGGTCCGTTTTCCGGCGTTGCACGGTAGAAATAGAAAAGAAAGAATTAAAATGTGTCAACATCTGATTAAACACACAGAGCTCACATTTGATGATGTTAATGCTTACAATAAATGTCGGTTTGGAATTGTTGAAGGGTGAAAGGTGGAAGGAAGGAGGGAAAGAAGGAAGGAAGAACGGAAGGAAGGAAGTAAGGAAAAAACGAGAAGCGTCTGTAGGAGTATTCACGTCAATCCCATGGTACGAGTATTTCCTGAGATTTTTTCTTGTGGATTAAGTACCCGCTCTATATATGATAATACACACTTTTAACATTGAAGAGACCTACAGACCTCTATTAAATCCAATTAAACCCTGTTATATATGTATAGAAATTCCATTGTTTGTGAGAAAAGAACAAATAAAAAATGAAAATGAAATAAAAGAAAAGGAAAAAAGAAAAATTAGTATGCCTGCTGAGCTCTACTTAGACACAAATACAATTAAGGTGGCCTGCAGAACACGTATAAACCGCGTGTGTCTGAAGAGAAATTATGATATTCACTATCGTTAAAGTACTACATATTACATTGATTTATTTTCGACTGACTATATAATAACGTTGAATTGAAAAATTCCAGCCCGTAGCCCTCCCTCGTAGGCAAAAGACAAACAATCAAAAAAAAAGATTGGGTGAGACGACTGGGATCTAACCATAAATCTCGCAGTGTTACATCTACGCTGCTAACTTGTCGGCAACGAAAGCGAGTATACAATCTACGTAAAAATAGCTGATTTAAATGAAGCAAGTCAGTAGCCGGGATGCATGTTACCGTACGATCTTGCATAAGACAGCTGAGAGTAGCTTCCACCAGTCACACGTTTTAGGGCATTTCTATATCAGGAAATAGATATGTTTTTACAACTTTTTTATCTTATGAATCTGAATCGTGTAGGAACTAGAAAATTTACACTTTATGAACCTGTCGAGTATCTTCGCGTATATGAAGTTAATTCTGAAGTCGAGTCGCTGAAAAAATTTGCAGCGGCCATGTTTTAACATGGCCGCTGCAAATTTTTTTATCTTTTAAGATAAAATACTGCAAAAAAACGCCGTTCGTTTATTGCATTCCCGAAAAACCTGAATGAGTATGAATGTATACGAAATTAACGTAATCCGATACTTTCGAAATTCAGCGGAATTAGATGGAGCATCTATTAAATGTGTGCGTAATGTTTTGGATTATGTAGTAAATTAATCGCAGACACATAGTAAATGATAACGGACATTTTTATTTGAAAAGTAACGTTGTATATTTCTTCCAGGTGTCGTTGAGGAGAGTGTCAGTGCTAAAGTGTTGGGGGAAAGTTTTTTTTCATCACCTATATGGAGTATGTTTTGAGTAGAGTCGAAGATAGTGGGTGAAAAGTAATATGTAGTGTTTGCTGGAGAAAAAAATCAAACATTTACTAAAACACGCTCGAGTGAATAAGCGTAATTAGTGGTGAGTTTTGAAGCCTGTGATGTATGTGGTTATTTTTCTTTTCTCCAAGAGAAAATCGTCTTAACTTTAGATATTAGAGTGTAGAATATTGAGCGATCATAATTTTTGTTAGTTGAACATAACAGGAAACAGAGTTCATTCAGTGTCAGGTGAGTATGCACTCGGATGTCAGCTTGACCTCTGGTGTACAGGAAGCGGGCGTCACGTCACACGGCTAAAAGAAAGTGAGTGAAAATGGAGTAAGCAGTCGCTCGGAATCTCAGAGCGAACCACACGGGTAGAGAATAACTAAAGATCGACGATAACCACGGGGCCAAAGTGTCACCGGTCCAAGGGGTTAAGGGGCAAAAGAGAAACAAATATCACTAGCTCGGAATGCTTTACGCCCATCGCAGAGAGAAAAGAATACAGCGTCAAAAACTCAAAAAAGGTCCTTTCTTCAAATTCGATGATTTCTTCGATTTTCGTTGTGAATCATTCATTTCGTGGGAAGAGTTGAATATACGAAGTAGGATTTAATTACGCTGTTATGATTTTTATTTGGGCATGATTTGTAGGAGCATTTAAACCTACCCTGAGAGGTAAGGGAATACAACAATATGCGAATACGGAACAATTCAGGGAATGTGTCTATGTCGAGGAAAGTTAGGTATTTTTTAAAAACTTTTACATTTTTCCAAATGAATATCTGTGCAATAATAACTCTATATCTCTATTCATATAAAGTTAGGTGTCTGTATATGTTTATATATTTCTATGTGCATAATTCACTCTTTAACTAATTAACCGATCATTATGAATTTTTTAACACACCTGATGTGTGAGAATGAGATATGAGGGTTATATTTAGTTTAATTTAGTATTATGCAAAAAGAAGTTCAGAATGAAAAGTTACTTCTTCGTGAAATGT